>CM038041.1:179666241-180866241 GCA_021397845.1 Areca catechu
GTCAAAGCTTTTAAGATTTATAGATAAATAAATTAAATAAAAAGCTTAACAAATTACAGGTTTGATTACTTTAGTGATCATTTTAATAAAACTTTAATTTTGAAAGAAAAACAATTTAAGTGATATTTTTAGAAATATATAATAATAATAAAATTAAAAATTAAAAATATTTTTAAATTATTTAAATATTTTTTTAATAAAAGTATTTTTATTTTAAGATCTTCTTCTCTGAACCTGATTTGGATGTAATGGCAATCCTTAAGGATGAAACTATCAGTCTAAAATTAGAAAAATTTGATGGCTCCCATTTTAGGAGGAGGCAAAGTTAAGTAAAATTTTGGCTAATCACTTTAAATCTTTGGTCAGTGATTGACCAGTAGTTCTTATAGTTCAACCATCTCTATTATCCTAGAAGAGGATTATCTATGTAAAGGTAGAATCTTTAGTGCCCCTTTTGACCTACTCTATGACATTTACTTATCAGCTAAATTTATGAAGGAATTGTGAATATCCTAGAAACTGAGTATAGCCTTGATGATGTTGGAATTGAATGATTCAACATTACATCATTCTTTAGGTATAATATGATAGAAGACAAATCCATAAATGACTAATTTCACTAATTTCGAGAGTACTTTAGGAAGCTTTAAGCCAATGAGAATAAATTCTTAGAAGGATTTAATATATTTAGACTTCTAGATAAAATGCCTCCTTTCTAGAATGGCTTTATCAAAGGTAGCTCCAAAAGCAAGGAGAGTTAACCCTAGCTAAACTTCCAAACTCAAGCAGGATAAAAAATTAAAACAGGTCTAAAACTCAATAAACCAAAGTCCTAGGTACCTAAGCTAACCTGATCTAATAATACCAAATTAAAAGCAACACCAAACTAAAATCAAAATTTAGATTTTAACCAAACCAATAATACCAGTCAAACCAATCTAACCGTCCTAATCCAAATAAGTTCAAGGATAAAACTTTCAAAGCCAAAAATACTAGATCCAACAAGCATGTCTAAGGTTCAAGTAAAAGATTCTACTTCTTGTACAGAAAAATAAATTATCTTATGAAAGATTGCTTTTTTTTAAAAAAAGAACCTTTTCATAAATCTTCTGCATCCTCCAAATCCTAAGCTCATATAATTGAAGGTCTAGAAGACACTACCTTTAAGTCAGTAAATTTTAATTCAGAAGTTAATGTTACTTCTTCCAATCTTAATTAGTAGTTTGAATAAGGAGCCAATTTTTATGTTTGTTTTGACCGCTCTTGGTTCACTATTTTTCGGGACTCAAGTAGAGGAGGTGTGATCCTAGGGGTAGCTACCAGTATCAAGGAACAAGGTCAAGTTAACTTCAAGATGGTATCAAGAAAAGTTCTCATCCTGATGGATATGCTATATGTTTCACACCTTAGGAAGAATTTTGTTAGTGGGTCTCAGCTGATTCAGAGAGCTTATAAAATTATCTTTGATTGTAATAAAGTTATAATAACTAAGAATAATGCCTTCATAGAAAAATAATATATTTGTGAAGGCTTATTTAAATTAAATATAATAAACTCTTTTATTAATAAAACTGAGAATCAAATTTATTTTATGAATAAGTCTAAACAAAATCTATGGCATGATAGGTTTGGTCATGTACGCTTAGAAAAAGTTAAACATATGATGGAGTTAAAACTAATTCTTAAATCTACTTAGATACATTTAAGTATGAAATATGTATTAAATCTAAATAACTAAAAAAAACATTCAAATCAATTAAAAAAAAAATTAATCTTGGAGTTAATACATACTGATGTATATGGCTCAACCAATACTGTAACCCATAGTAGCAATAAATATATAGTGACCTTTATAGATGACTTTTCTAGATATTGCTATTATTACCTAATTAAATTTAAGGATGAAACTTTTAATAAGTTTAAAATTTATAAGAGTAAAGTAAAAAATCAATAAGATAAGAAGATTAAGATTTTTAGATTTGATAGAGGAGAGTACCTCGATTAAATTCTCCCGTTCTGTCAAAAATATTGTATAATTCATCAAGTGACTGCTCACTCTTCATAGTCCAACGATATAGCTGAGCATAAAAATCATACCCTCTTGGATATGGTAAATGTTATACATATTAGTTCTAGCTTACCTGAAAACTTATGGGGAAAGCTCTTCTATCTTCTTGCTTCATCCTAAATAGGATCTTGTAAGGATAGTAGCAAGACTCTTTATAATTTTTGAAAAGAGAGAACTCCTAATCTAGATTTTTTGAAAGTATGGAAGTGCCTAGCTGTTAACTCCTGCATTGATTTTGATGAATAACAAAATACTTAAGTATATTTGAGTACTAACCGTGTGTTAAAAGTATGTTTATCAAAATCGGATACTCATATGTTGAAAGTTCAAACTTGTCATCTTGTTGAAGAAGTCATATTTATGAATGAAATTTCAAGTTATATGGATCTTGGTACATAAGAATAACCTTGAAAGAATCAAATCTTATGTTTGAAAAAGTTTTAGCAGAGTTTCAGAAGAGTTTCAGGAGAGTTTCAGCCAAGTGTCGACTCATAGAAGTGAAGTGTCGACTCAAGATATCGAATCATAGAAGCTTGAGCTGATACACAGAAGAAAATTTAGCTGGCACGTATGAAGTGTCGACTCATGAAGACCAAGTGTCGACTCATGTATCAACTCAAGTATCGACTCAAGGCCCGAGATAAAAATGATATAGAACATGCTAAATTCAAGCTTTTCCTCAAAGTGTCGATCATGAAGATGAAGTGTTGACTCAAGTATCAATTTACCATAAGAAATGTCAACACACCAGTGCATTTCAGAGAGCTTCAAAAGATATTTTTGATCTAGTATCGACTCATGACCTGAAGTGTCGATACTTATAGGTTTGGATGAACAGTAACCGCTAGTTTTTTGAAGTACAAAAATAGTCCTTTTTATCCCTAACGGCTATTTTCTCCTCTTCAATGATCAAAAATGGTCATTTAAGGCTTGAAAAAATATTTAAAGTAGACCAAACTCTTAAGGGAATGAGTTATGAGCTTTCATTCAAATATTCATTGAAGAGCAATTACTTTTGAGTGAAGTTGAGCCTTCAAGCATTCAAGAGCATTCAAGAAGCATTAAAGTCCATCCTTCAAGCATCCATTAAGGCTTTAACAATTTTGGAACAAGCTTTTCAACATCATCAAAGAGCTTCAAAGAGATATTTGCTTTTATTTTTGAAAGCTTATTGTATTCTCTCCTTGTACTTGAATTTATTATTGTTCCTAGTTTCAAGTGAATTGAAACTAGTGCTTTGGTTGTTGGTGAGCCTTGTAAAATCAACTAGATTTTTTGTTAGCCTTGTAAAAACCAAGAGGTTGTTGGTGAGCCTTGTAAAAACCAACTAGATTTTTTGGTTAGCCTTCTGAAAATCAAGGGATTGTGATTAGTGAGCTTGAAAAACTAATTAGCTGTAATCAAGTATGATTATAGTAAAATTTTCAAGTGGACCTTGGAGAGTGGATGTAGATGCTTTAGAGTGCACCGAACCACTATAAACTTTTTGTATTTGTGATTACTTCTCTCTTTTTCTTGCATTTACTTCTTTATTTTCGCTGCATACTCTTGTCTAGCACATAAACAGTTGAAACACGCTAGTTTATTGATTATTTTTGAATTGGCACATACTTGCAACAAGTTTTTTAATAAAAACCCAATTTATCCCCCTCTTGAATTGCTTCGCTGGGCAACAAGTGGTATCAGAGCCACGTACTCAACTTTTAGGTCTAACCCACTTTAAGTTAAAGATATATGGTAGCCCCTTTAGGTTCTAGTATTGTTGAGGGTCAAGTCTCAAATAGACCACCTTATTTTAATGGCACAAATTACATGTATTGGAAGACTTGCATATGAATTTATATGTATTCTATTGATTTTAATCTATGGAAAGTAGTTGATAAAGGTCCATATATTCCTTCAATCATTATTAATGGCATTTCCATTCCAAAACTTGAAGAGGATTGAAATGAAAATGATATTAAGCAATCGAGATTAATGCTAAAGCAATGACTTACTCTATTGTGCATTAGATCATAGTAAATTTAATAGAACTTTTACATGCACCTCTGCAAAGAAAATAAGAGATACACTTGAGGTTACTCATGAGGGTACCAATCAAGTGAATAATACTAAAGTAAATATGCTTGTACATATATATGAGATGTTTAGAATAGAGCATAATGAATCAATTACTGATATGTATACTGATTTACTAATATTGTAAATGGTATGAGAAGTCTTGGGAAGGTTATGTCTAATGCTGACCTTGTAAATAAAATTTTCTGGTCATTGCTAATATCTTGGGATTCTAAAGTCACAGCAATTCAAGAAGCTAAAGATGTTAAGATACTTTCTTTGGAGCAACTTGTCGGTTCACTTATGACTTATGAGTTGAACTTGAAGCAAAAAGCAATGAATACAGATAGGAAGAAGAAGACCATCGCATTCAAATCTACGAGACCAGATGAACCTTCAAGTGAAGAATCTGAAGGAGAAAATGAGGATGAAGAGGCACTTATTGCAAGAAAATTTAGAAGATTCATGAGAAAGAATAAATTTCCTTACAAAAAGAAGCCTTGGCCTAGCAAGGAAAAAGGAAAAGAAAAGGAAAAAGAGAAGGAGAAGGATCAACCAATTTGCTTTGAATGCAAGAAGCCTGGACACTTCAAGGTTGATTGTCCTCTCCAAAAGAAGTTAAAGAAGAAGTTAAAAAAAAAGCAATGATGGCAACATGGAGTGATAGTGAAGACTTCAGTTCAGAGAAAGAACAACCAGAAGTAGCCAATCTTTGCCTCATGGCTCAAGAAGATGAGGTACAATCTGAACTTGAACCTGAATTTTTATTTGATAAACTTAGAGATCCTTTTGATGAACTCATACATGAATACAAATTATTAAAAATTGATAATAAAAAGTTGAAGAAACATGCTAATTCATTTTCTCATGAAAACACCAATCTTGTAAATAAAAAAAATCATTTAAAAACTAAGATTGATGTTTTAGAAAAATAAAAGAATGCTTTATCAATGAAAATAGAAGTTTTGAAAAGATCCAAGGTTGTTGTTTCAAATAATGAACCTTTAAAGAAAAACAAAGACCTTGAGGTAGAAAATAAAAATTCAAAGAAGTGCTTGAAAAAGTCAAACCATTTGTTAAAAAATTTACATTTAGTTTTGAAAAGTTAAATTTATTATTGAACAATCAAAAAGCTATATTTGATAAAGTTGGACTTGATTACAAGTAGCAAAAGAAATAAAAAAAATTCAAGAATTTCTTTGTTCTTGCATCAACTAGTGTTATTTGTTTTAGTTGTAGAAAATTTGGGCATAAAGCATATTAGTGTGACCTAAGAAAGTAAAATAATTCTAGAAAGGTTTGGGTTCCAAAAGGAACCATTACTACTAACCCTAAAGGACCCAAGATGGCTTGGGTATCTAAAATACAAATTTGATATGTTTTGCAGGTGCATCTTACAATCAAGGATAAAAAGAGATTATAGTATCTTGACAGTGGTTACTCAAGATACATGACTGGAGACGTGAAGCAATTCACTTCCCTTGAAGTTGTGAATAGAGGAAATGTAACTTTTGGTGTCAATGATAAAGTAAAAATCATTGGTGTCAGTAAAGTTTATATATTTGCATCTACCTTTATTGATAATGTATTATTAGTTGAAGGATTAAAGCATAACTTACTTAGTATTAGTCAATTTATTGACAAAGGCTTTAAAATAGTTTTTGAATCATCTCTTTGCATGGTATCTAGTCTTCATGATAATGGGTTAAAATTCATTAGAAATTGATGCAGGATGAACCTAGGGATGCAGAAAAATAGAAAACTCATTTTTTTTAGAATTTTTTAGAATTTTAATTTCATGGTTAAGAACCCGAAAGATAAGCAAAGTTTAGCATAAGGACTAGCAATGGCAGAAACAAGCATACCCGCAAAATTCTCATGCAAACTAATAAATCTCAAGACTCAAAAATTGAGAAATTCCTGGCTTAGGATAGCAATCTTCAACCAAATCAGAAATTAATAGAAGGAAAGAATTTTACCAGTCAAAGATTAAAGATTCAGCCAATGAAGAGATCCTCGCACTCAGATCGGAGCCTGGATGATGAAGCTGCAGTTTTCCTTGAATCTGAGGCAGATCTGGGTGGTCCTGGAGGCAAGAGAGGCCTCCTCTAAGGAGGAGAAACACCTCGGGGATCTACAAAATGTCAGAGGTCAGCAAGAAACAACAAAATAATTAGAAAGGAAATTGATGGAAGGAAAAAAGGGGAATCAGGGCTCCAAGGGCTGGCGGCTAGAAGGAGAAGATGGCTTCTTCTTCTTGGATGCCTGAGGGTTCTTCAACGGGGGCATGGGGGTTGGCAAGGGCAAGGGGTTGGCCAAGGCAAAAAACCAAGAACAAGAGCACAAAGAAAAAAATAAGACACCAGTTTGGAAGCAATTCAGTAGAGTTTGTTTGATTACATGAAAAAATGTTTCTTACAAGAGGGGGAGGGGTGGGGTATTTATAGAGTTTCCATGCCCTCTCCTAACTAAGGTTACACTTAGGTTAACAAGCATTTTCCTAGTTAGATTACAAGTCCTTCTCCTAGCTAGGTTAGAAGTACAAATTTTAAAATATGTAGGAACATAAATCATAACTAGGTTATACTAGTCTTCTCCTTCTCACTCAAGGACACCTCTTGGACTTGGTCAACATTTCAAGGATGCTTAGGGGGGCATGTTGGACTTCTAAGAGTATCAAGGGGCCGGCCCAAAGGGGCTTGGGCCTCTGGAAGGTAGGGTGGCCTGGTAGCCTAGTAGCAGGAATATTCCCTGGTATCTTGCTTCTTAAGGGCTTGGACTTGGTGCCTAGGCTTGATTTCTTTGGACTAGGATGTAGGTGGACCTCTGAAATCATGGATGCCCTAGTCTAGGAATATACTTTGGCATCTAAAAGGGAATCTGGATATCTGGAGGGCATTTAGAAGGAATCAAGGTTTTCGGAAGTATCTTGGATCCCGTGGTGCAACAAAATCCAATAATCTGATGTACTGGCCTCTGACTCCTGGATGAGGCCTGGTGGAACTCCAAAATAGTGTAACCTCCTCTCTGGTATAAAAAGTGGACTCATATTGGACTCATACTGATGTACAGGACTCAATATACTGGACTAGGTCGAGATAAATCAACTAGTCTTACCTTATTACAACTCAATCTTACTTTCTTACAAAATTGTGACACATGACTAAAATCTTAAAACTTTAATCAGTAAACTATATTGGATCCAGTGATCTATGTCTGATCTTGGTGTCCACACCAATTCTTTCCGGGTGGGAGGAACTCGACCCCGTCAGTATAAATCAATTTGGCTCTCAGTGCTCAGGGAGGGTCTGGGTTGAGGCACTGCAGATCCTCACCAGTGCTCTACAAGTCCTCAGATTCTGGCCGACCTTGCCAGCGAATCAAATATTTCTGATAGCTTCTATCTTGGATACTGATAGCTTGATCGTCCAGGATTCTTTCAATCTTTTCTTCACCAAAAGGCCAAATTATCTGTGGACACTCTGGGGTGGGTTCACTCACAAAGAAAGGGAGTGGCTCAAAGGGCTCGCTGGGTATCTCTGCTGGATCCCTATACTCTATAAAGTCTGAGATGATGAAGGTGGAGCTAATACCTAAATCAGATGGTCTCTCAAGCACATAAGCATTGGGTCCACTGCTCTTCATTAATTTGGATGGGCCAGCTTTGCAAGCATAAAATTCCTTAACAATCACATGACCCTCTGCAAATTCTTTATCTCTCTTTCAGGAATTAGCCAAGTTCTTATAAGGTTCATTAATTATGTTTAGCTTTTGACTAATTTTCATATGCAAATGCTGTGCAGAGACTAGTGAATGTGTGGATAGATGAATCAGGGTTGTAAATTTATTGGATGCAAAACTAACACCTAAAAGACTCGACTAAGCTTTCCTATTGAAGGAAATTTTAATGGACTCTTCATGACAAAATCTAACAGATTATAGACTCTTTAGGTTTGATCCTATCATGACATGCACATGAAAATGTGACATGAACTCTTAGTAGATGCTAAAGGGTTTTTCAAAAGTAGGAAGCAAACATGTCAGACTCGATGAATGAATGCAGTATGTAAACATCTATGAAATGCAATCTAAGAGTTAGAAAATCATGAAAAATTTCAGAAAAGGATAGAAAATAAGAAGTAGATTCAGGATTAGTCTGATTGGATTAGGAATAAGAAAAGGGCTCGGGGTTAATCGGGTAGAATAGGATATAGGAAGGGGTATCAGGAATTAGTCCTAGACCAAAGATTGATCTTATGGGGTTGATGTCTATCTAAAGGGTCTATATAATGGAAGAAATGGTCATTGATTTCAGGGAAGAGATCAAGTGGAGTCAAAGATGTGACTTCATCCGGAGAGCATTGATCTAAAAAGATTAAGTCCTTAATAAACTCTTCTAGTTCATAAATCAAAGGACTGGGCTCTTTAATTGGGCTTTCTTCTAGTAGCTCCTCAGATAAGACTCTAATAGAAATATTAGGGTTCTCTTCCTCTAACTTCTCTTCCATTACATGGTCAACTATCTCTATGTTGGCTACTATCTAGGTATGGCTAGGGTTAGCTAAATCTAGGTCTGCTCCTACTTGGGTATGGTCAGGTTCAACTAATATTGGGTGGTCTTCTACTTGGGTTTGGTCATAATCAACTAATCCTGGGTCTTCTAAAGGATACTCTTCTAGATCTTCAACAGACTCATTATCTTCATACTCTACCAGACTTGGGTCAGCTTCATATATTTCTTCTTCTAAATCATCTTAGTAAACCAATGGGGTGGTAAGAGGGGTTTGGCTAATAAAAAATTGACTAGGATCTGGGATAACAGGGATGTGTAAACTAAGGGTTATGGGTTCATAGGTTATGGGTTTAAAGGTTATGGGTTCAAAGGTTATGGGTTCAGATTTAGGGGTATCAATCCTATAGGGTTCAGGTTGACTGAGAAAAACTTGACTGGCACTAGGCTGATAGCTAGGGGTACTAATCCAATTAGGCTTATAGGATGTGGGTTCAGATCTATAGGTTGTGGATCTCCTAGGTTTAGTTCTCTAGAATGACTCGAATTCCAAAGCTATGTGATAGGTGTCATCTAGGTCTTGAATTTGCCATCGACATAATTTACCTTGGATATCTCTACGTAGGCCAGCTTTAAACTTAGATATGACTTTAGACTCAAGTTCAATTGTGTAACATATCCCATAATAGTCATCAAATTGGCCAATGTACTCGGACACAATTTTGTTATCCTGTCTCAAATCCCACCACTCTGCTAAAAGTTGGCGATCCTGGTATCTAAAGTCAGTACATATGGATAAATAAGGACTATGGTAATAGGGATTGGAAGGGTGATAGGGTTTGGGTTTTGGGTATGGGGTCATAGGATTTTGGATCGTAGGATCTAGGGTTATAGGGTTCAGGGTCATAGGATCTAGAGTTATAGGGTTTAGGGTCATAGGATCTAGAGTTATAGGGTTCAGGGTCATAGGATTCAGGGTCATAGGATCTAGGATTATAAGATTCAGGGTCATAGGATCAAGGGTTATAGGATTCAGGATCATAGGATTCAGGGTCTTGGGCCTATGACCAAGAACAAGAGCACAAAGAAAAAAATAGGACACCAGTTTGGAAGTAATTCAGTAGAGTTTTTTTTATTACAAGAAAAAATGTTTCTTACAAGAGGGGGAGGGGTGGGATATTTATAAAGTTTCCATGCCCTCTCCTAACTAGGGTTACACTTAGGTTAACAAGCCTTTTCCTAGTTAGATTACAAGTCCTTCTCCTAGCTAGGTTAGAAGTACAAATTTTAAAATAAGTAGGAACATAAATCATAACTAGGTTAGACTAGTCTTCTCCTTCTCACTCAAGGACACCTCTTGGACTTGGTCAACATTTCAAGGATGCTTAGGGGGCATGTTGGACTTCTAAGAGTAGCAAGGGGCCGGCCCAAAGGGGCTTGGGCCTCTGGAAGCTAGGGTGGCCTGGTAGCCTAGTAGCAGGAATATTTCCTGGTATCTTGCTTCTTAAGGGCTTGGGCTTAGTGCTTGGGCTTGATTTCTTTGAGCTAGGATGCAGGTGGACCTCTTGAATCATGGATGCCCTAGTCTGAGAATATACTCTGGCATCTGGAAGGGAATCTGGACATCTGGAGGGCATCTGGAAGGAATCAGGATTTCCGGAAGGCATCTTGGATCTCGTGGTATCATACAAAATCCAATAATCTGATGTAGTGGCCTCTGACTCCTGGATGAGGCCTGGTGGAACTCCAAAATAGTGTAACCTCCTCTCTGGTACAAAAAGTGGACTCATACTGGACTCATACTAATGTACAAGACTCAATATACTGGACTAGATCGAGATAAATCAACTAGTCTCACCTTATTACAACTCAATCTTACTTGCTTACAAAATTGTGACACATGACTAAAGTCCTAAAACTTTAATCAGTAAACCATATGGGATCCAGTGATCTGTGCCTGATCCTAGTGTCCCCACCAGAAATAGGCATGGCAACATCTATCTTGTTGATCTTGATATTTATCTTTACAAGATGGTGAATGCCTAGTTTCAATGAATGCTAAAATAGATGAGACTAGTTGGATTTGGCATCATAGATTAGGTAATGCAAGCATGCATCTACTTTATAAATTATGCAAAAAGGATTTAGTAAGAGAATTACCAAAACTTAAATTTGAAAAAGATAAAATTTATGAAGCTTATCAATTTGGAAAACAAACAAGAACATCTTTTAAAACTAAAAGAATGGTTTCAACTTCTAGGCCACTAGAATTACTCCATATGAATCTCTTTGAACGAACTAGAGCCACAAGCCTAGGAGGCAAGAGATATGGATTAGTTATAGTGGATGATTTCTCTTGATTTACATGGATTTTGTTTTTAGCACATAAAGATGAATCTTTTTCGGCTTTCACGAAATTTTATCGAAAAGTTTCAAATGAAAAAGGTACTTCTATTGTTTGTATTCGAAGTGACCATGAAACTGAATTTGAAAATCAAGATTTTGAAAATTTTTATAATGAAAAAAAAAATTGATCACAACTTTTCTATACCTAGAACACCTCAACAAAATGGGGTGGTAGAAAGAAAAAATGACTTTAAAAGAAATTGCACGCACAATGCTTTGTAAAAATGATCTTCCAAGATATTTTTGGGCAGAAGCTATTAATACTGCCTATTATATTTTAAACCGTATTTTGATCAAACCAATTTTAAAGAAAACACCATATGAGCTTTAAAAAGAAAGAAAATATTGTCGATATTTTATTTTAAACAATGGAAAAGATAATTTAGGCAAATTTGATGCCAAGTCAAATGAAGGTATCTTTTTAGGATACTCTACATCTCGCAAAGCATATAGAGTTTTTAACAAAAGAATGCTTGTAGTAGAAGAGTCCATGCATGTAGTATTTGAAGAGTCTACTAACAAGAAGAGGATATTTCTGATGAATATATATGTGTTGAAGGACTTAAGAAGCTGATCTTGGATGATTCTCCTTCCAAAAAATGTGAAGAGGATCAAAACAAGAAGATTGAAGAAGAAGCCATAAGATCTTCACCAAAGGATCTACCTAAAGAATGGAGGTATGTTCATGGACATCCTAAGGAATTAATCTTAGGAGTTCCATCGAAAGGGATAAGAACTAGATCCTCTATTAGAAATGAATGTGATTATATAGTTTTTGTATCTTAAATTAAACCTAAATATATTGAAGAAGCCGAAAAAGACCCAAACTGGGTGATTGCTATACAAGAGGAATTAAATAAATTTGAAAGAAATAAAGTTTGGACACTAATAAAAAGACCATCTAATATTTCCATAATTAGTACTAAATGGGTGTATAGAAATAAATTAGATGAAAATGGAATAGCAACTAAAAATAAGGCTAGACTGGTAGCTAAGGATTTAATCAAGAGGAAGGAATTGAGTTTAATGAAACCTTTGCTCGAGCAGCTAGACTTGAAGCTATTAGATTACTTTTAGCATTTGCATATTTTATGGATTTCAAACTATTTCAAATGGATGTTAAAAGTATATTCTTGAATGATTATTTAGCTGAAAAAGTTTTTGTTGAACAACTAGCTGGTTTTGAAAATCATGCACATCCTGATCATGTTTTCAAATTATACAAAGCTCTTTATAATTTAAAGCAAGCACCCCGTGCATGGTATGAAAGATTTAGTAAATTTTTGATTGAAAATGGTTTTACTGGAGGTCATATTGATACTACATTATTTTTTTAAAAAAAGGTTGATGATCTCTTAGTAGTACAAATTTATATGGATGATATTATCTTTGGTGCCACTAATGAATCTCTTTGTCAAGAATTTGCAAAGCTAATACAGGGAGAGTTTGAGATGAGCTTGATGGGGGAATTGAACTACTTTCTCTGACTCTAGATTAAGCAAACAAGTGAAGGGATCTGCATCAACCAAGCTCAATATACAAAGGAGATCTTGAAAAAGTTTGGGATGGAGAAGACTAAACCTATCGGTACATCTATGTGCCCTTCATGTAAACTTGATAAGGATGAATCTGGTAAGAAAGTTGATCAAACATTTTATAGAGACATCATTAGATCTTTATTGTATTTAACTGCTACCATACGAGATATTATGTTTAGTATATGTATGTGTGCTAGATATCAGTCTGAGCCTAAAGAATCATATTTATTAGCTGTTAAATGCGTATTTAGATATTATCTAGCATTGTTGATATTGGATTATGGTACTCTAAGAATTCAGCTATTGATTTAATTGCATATTCTGATACTAATTTTGCTGGTTATAAGTTAGATAGAAAAAGTACTTCTGGAGCTTGTCAATTCTTTGGAGTTAACTTAATCTCATGGTTTAGCAAGAAACAAAATTCAATTACACTATCAATAGCTGAGGCTGAATATATTTTAGTTGGAAGTTGTTGTACTTAAATCTTATGGATTAAACAAAAATTTGAGGACTTTGGCATTAAATTAACTAAGACACCAATCAGATGTGATAATACTAGTGCTATAAACATAACTAAAAATCCTATTCAACACTCAAGAAGTAAGCACATTGAAATTAGACATCATTTTATTAGAGATCATGTTCAAAATAATGATGTTATGCTTAAATTGGTTTGCACTAAAATGCAATTAGTTGATATACTGACCAAGCCTCTCCATGAAGATAGGTTCTGTATGATTGAAGGAAATTAGGAGTCATTAATCCTTTTAATTAAATTTCATGACTTTTAAAGTTATTCTTGAAAACTTCTTGATTAAATATCCTTGAAAATCATGATTAATCATTCATAGACCGTTGAAATCAGTTTATGTAATTTTCTATGATTTTTCTCCATTTTTTTTGGATTTTTGTCAAAATGTCGATACTTTGAAATGTTGACACCTCCAAGTGTCGACGCTTGGATTGAAGTCGTGAGCCGACACTTGAACTGTGAGAATCTGAGAATAAATAGGGAAAACTGATCATTTTCTCTCATTTTTTTTCCAAAATTCTTGAGCCAACTCATCCCTAAACAGTATCCCAACCTCTGTTTAACTCCAATCATTGTTCCAACCATCTGATTCCTTATTTGAGCCTGTTTCTTTCCCATTTTTCACTGTTCTTCCCTATTTTTTCATAGTTTTACCGTGAAATCTCTGTCCATTTCACCTTACATTGCTTCTTTCCTTTTTTCCTAGAAGATGGGTCCCAGGAAATAGCTAGTCAGGAGATCTTGTCCGTCTACACAGGATACATAGCGGCACACAAAGGCATGCCACGAGGATCAGGTAGCAGAGCCATCAGTTCAACAATGAATTCCCGTTAGACCACCCGTCCATGGAGCGATAGGATGGCCTCCAAGACCATTGTCAAAGAATGGAGGGTAGATTTCAATTTTATGGACCAGCACCACTTTCGCATAAGAGATTGGTTGAGAGATGCAGGGCTAGCCCACTTCTGCTCACTGACAGAGAGATTCTGTCCTAGTCTGATAGAGAGTTCTATGGGACATTGGCCAAAGGAGCAGATAGCTGGATTGCTGAGGTCAGAGGGACTTCCATACCACTGACAATCGAGGTTTTGAGCAGAGCTTGGAAGATTTCGAAGAGAGGTACCGTGGCAGACTCCCTAGTTGATAGGATGAGCTGATTATGATGTATTTTTGGGATAGAGGATCTCAGAGAGGGAGACATTGTTGTAGCATCTCACTTTGTCCGAAGATGAGATTACTGCATTACATCGTCGCCCGGATACTTCTACCAAAGACCGGATGCTTCGACTTCATTATGGAGAGATAGTTGCTCATGATGACATCCCTGATTCAGCGGACTCCTGTTTTTCTCCCAGTTCTTATGGTTCATCAGATGACTGAGGTAGCTACTAGCAGGAGGTTATGTTTACCATATGGCATGGGACTGACTATTCTATTCAGAGCTTATGGAGTTGTGGTTGATGATGAGCCCTAATGGCAGCTGCTCCATACTAACATTTATGATATGCGATCTTTGCATTGCATGGGCTATCACTTCATAGAGGTCAGTGAAGACGGAGGATATCTGGTCAGGCTACTGATGCTGATGAGGACACTGCTGAGGAGGAGCGGATATATACAAAAGAGGTCAGGCCATCTGAGCCACCGAGAGACATTCTTGATACTCAGCCCAAGCCATCAATTTTGGCATAGCCTGAGGTGCCACCTCCTATTAACAGCATTGAGGATAGGATCACTTGCCTGGAGACAAAGACAATAATCATTAGATAGCGAGTCAATCAAATGCATATGGAGATAAGGGCAGGTCGCCAGGAGATTAGAGATGGCTTCTCTACTATCTTGGCTACACTAGACAGATTGATATCTACCAGGTCACCTTCACCTCCATCATCGAATTCTCTGCCAATACCTCCAGCACCTTCAGCTCCAGCTCCAAACACAGAGACCGAAGATGGCCAGGATTCTTCCACAGATTTTGATGTTGTAGATTTTATAGTGGATCATGAGCCAGATGTTGCTGCTCATCAGGATACTGTGCCTGTAGTGGATGGTACTCTAGAGGCTATTCCTGATCTGACTCATCTATCCAGACTCCAGTCATTCCTGACCCTTCAGACATTTCAATCTCTACCCCTGTTCTGTACTCTGATCCACTAGATACTCTAGTTGACCTTCCTATACCAGTGATTCCTTCCTTTACCCTACATACTTTTTCATTGATCCAGGAACTAGGGTTCTACACACTTGGTTTTCATATTCTCTCTTTTGGATCCATTTTTGAGATTCTCTATCTGACTCTGTCACATCTTTTGTTGCTGCCACTGACATTGCATCTTCTTCAGCACCAGCATGAGGGAGAGCATGTGCCAGATGCAGAAGCCAAAGCCATGATGATATTCCTAAAGATGTTAGGACTAGACTTTCAGATCTCCAATCGATGTAGCCGTGATCCCGTCCATCTAGGGTTATAGGACCTATTATTCTAGAGATCGGGTCTTCCTCTGATGAGAAAAGCACCCCCTAGGGTCTGTGTACTAGGTAGTCGCATTTCAATTTGATGTATGTTTGTTTTGATGTATGTTTGCTTTGTTATGAATCATGTATCAAGTGTACCAAATATATGAGATTTTATATATAAAATTGATCATTTTTGGCATTTCTTAGTATTCATATCTCTTCTCAATGTCTTTCACTATTGCAATGTCTTATTTCCATCTTGTTCTATTCTTTATCATACCCTTTTCATGATGACAAAAAGGGAGAGTAATTAATGAAGTAATTAGTTAATGATAAAAGAAGGGAGTAATTAGTTAATGCTAAAACTTGTAAGTTTTGAAAATTATTTTCAGATCATACATTTAGGGGAGCTTTTGTTTTATGCTATGATATGATTCAGTTTTATGCTCTGATACTTCTTTTCCTTATTTTTATATATGCTCTGATACTCCTTATTTTCATGCTCTAATACACTTCATGAACTAATAATTTTGCACTGATACTTTCTATTGGTATATTATTTGTTCTGATATGCTTTGACATCTTTTAAGTATTGATACTCTTAAAGTTTTTCTTTATTATTTTTGCTCTGATACTCTCCTTGATTCAATCTGTTTTTGCTGAAGTGTCTATTTTTCAAATATATTTTAGCTCTGATACACCTCTTGAGCATCTTATATATACCACTTAGCTTCGATACATTTTAATCATAGCTCTGATACTCTATATTTTTTAGCTCTGATACATTATAATTACAGCTCTAACATTGAAGCTATATGAATTGAATTCATTCTCATACATATATATAGCTCTAATACATTGTAAATAAGTCTTAGCTCTCAATAATCATTACAAATTTAGACTCTGATACTTATCATCATTAGCTCTGATACTTATAGCCAAATGCTCTATACTTATTGTAATTCTTTGAGATTACCATGGGTATATACTTAAAGGTTTTGTCATCATCAAAAAGGGAGAGATTGTTGACTCCTATATTGATTTTGATAAATAACAAAATACCTAAGTATATTCGAGTACTAACTGTGTATTAAAAGTATGTTTATCAGAACATGGTACTCACATGTTGAAAGTTCAATTGCTTGTCATTTTGTTAAAGAAGTTAGTTTTATGGATGAAATTTCAAGTTAAATAGACCTTGGTATATAAGAATAACCTTGAAGGATTCAAATCTTATATTTGAAGAAGTTTCAACAGAGTTTCAGAAGAGTTTCAAGAGAGTTTCAGCCAAGTATCGACTCGTGAAAGTGAAGTATAGACTCATAGAAGTTTGAGCTGATACGTAGAAAAAATTTTAGCTGGCATGCATGAAGTGTCGACTCATGAAGATCAAGTATCGACTCATGTGTCGACTCAAGGCTTGAGACAAAATAGTACAAAACATGCGGAATTCAAGCTTTTCCTCAAAGTGTCGACTCATGAAGATGAAGTGTCGACTCACCAGAAGAAATATCGATACACCAGTGCATTCTAGAGAGCCTCAGAAGATATTTTTAATCTAGTATCACTCAAGTATCGATTCATAACCTGAAGTATCGATACTTGTAGGTTTGGATGAACAGTAATGGCTAGTTTTTTTAAGTACAAAAATGGTCCTTTTTGTCTCTAACGGCTATTTTCTCATCTCCAATGGTCAAAAATAGTCATTTATGGCTTGGAAAGGTATTTAAAATGGACCAAACTCTTGAGAGAATGCGTTATGAGCTTTCATTCAAATATTCATTGAAGAACAACTATTTTTGAGTGAAGTTGGCCTTCAAGCATTCAAGAGCATTCAAAAAGTATTCAAGTCCATCATTCAAGCATCCATTAAGGCTTCAACAACTTTGGAACAAGCTTTTAAACATCATCAAAGAGCTTCAAAGAGATATTTGTATTTATTTTTGAAAGCTTATTATATTCTCTCCTTGTACTTGAATTTATTGTTGTTCCTAGTTTGAAGTGGATTGAAACTAGTACTTTGATTGTTGGTGAGCCTTGTAAAATCAACTAGGTTTTTTGTTAGCTTTTTAAAAACTTGTTAGTGAGCCTTGTAAAAACCAATTAGGTTTTTGGTTAGCCTTGTGAAAACCAAGAGATTTTTTGTTAGCCTTGTGAAAGCCAAGGGATTGTGATTAGTGAGCCCGAAAAATTAATCGGCTATAATCAAGTGGGATTATAGTAAAATTTTCAAGTGGACCTTGGGGAGTGGATGTAGGTGCTTTGGAGTACACCAAATCACTATAAACTTCTTGTGTTTGTGATTGCTTCTATCTTTTTCTTGCATTTATTTCTTTATTTCTCGAGTGTATTTGCCGAAATCCCCGGCCCAGTCTCCTGTGTTTTGCAGGTTTGCTCGATGGAGAGAGTCAATTCACGAGGCCGGAGGTCGAGCGCCCGGTGGGAGGGACCCGGCGAACTAGAGCTATGGGCCATGATGATCCGTGCATGTCCGCACCTCAGCCCACCATCACCTAGGGCCCCACTCCAGTACGGCTCCGCCCTGCACACGCACCTCTGCCCGGCGCGGTCTTGGCTCCGTCTACTTGGAGTCCATTCGTTCTAGCCCATCTGGCTCACCTGGGGGTAGTGCACACACTGCAGCAGTCCTGCTCCAGTCTAATTCTACCCGGCATCCATTGCGGGTAGCCCAGTGTCCCGCTCTAGTGGGGTTTCGTGTGCGTAAGGAGACTGCATGCCTCCCCTCGATCCACATGCAGAGATCTTCTGCCTACCTTATCTCGATTTGCATGCATGAGAGCCTCTACAAGCCTACCTCGTCCCGTGCACCTCGGTTCGTGTGCATGGAGAGCCTTCACCTGTCTCGTCTTGATCCGCATGCCATAGTCCATCTGACTCCATCCTAGGTACGCTTCTCAAAGTACAGGTACGAAAGAGACCCGGATGATAACCCCGACACGTAAAGCCATCATCCCTGCCATACTTGCTACAGGTTCTGTAGTGCACCGCCTGTAAGGAAGGACTACATTAAAGCCTTCCAGATCATTTTTTACACTAATCAGGAAGGAGTGCCCCACCCGAGGCACTGTGCTCCTTCACCAACCTCCTGAACCACCTAGAAGACCTGTAGAAAGAGATTTCTTTTGGAGGAAGATTTCTATTCTCCTTATTTTCATTGACCTTCAATAGGAATATATGTAGATTACAAGGTTTCCCTTTTGTAGCAATTATGTGAAAGGAAAATATTTTGAATACATGCTAAATAAAGAGGAGAACCAAATATAGAGTTTCTAAATAGAGACAAAGACCAAATAAGAGTGCAGGCAAATATGAATATGCATTGAGTTGCTAGATAAGGGTGTACGCTAGAGATGGAATGAATGTGCACTGACACACCCCCTCAAGATGAAGAGTCGTAAGCACGAATCTTTAGCTTATCTCTTAGAAACCTAAAATGCGAGGTACTCAAGGGCTTGGTGAAGATACCAGTAAGCTGATCTTGGGTGGAGATGAACTAGATAGATAGTTGATGTCATGCAACATGTTCACGAATGAAATGAAAATCAATTTCAACATGCTTCGTCCAAGTATGAAAAATAGGATTGGCCGAGAGATAAGTGGCCCCAATATTGTCACACCATAAAATTGGGGAGCCATGTGATGGATAGCCTAGTTCCTGAAATAAGGACTCAAGCAAGATTAGTTCAGTTGATGCATTTGCCAAGGCTTTATATTCAGACTCTGTGGATGATCGGGCAATTGTCTTCTGCTTGCAAGATGCCTAATATATGAGGTTGGGGCCAAGAAAAATGGCATAGCCTCTAGTGGAGCATGCCTATCAGTGTCATTACCCACCCAATCTGCATCAGAGAATGCTTGAAGAGAGCGAGAGGTGGATCGGTGAATGTGTAGTCATGATCAGCTATAGCTTGAAGGTACCATAAAATGTGTTTGACCATAATCCAGTGATCAATGCAAGGAGACTGTATAAACTAACATACTTTGTTCACTGCAAAGGAAAGATCAGGCCGTGTCAATGTAATATACCGAAGAGATCCAACAATGGAGTGATACTGGGTAGGGTCTGGATGGAGAGCACCCCTTGAATCAGAACTCTGTGTCACAGCCATTGGAGTCTGAATAGGTTTACAATCAACAATGCTTGCTTTTGAAAGAAGATCTTGAATGTATCGGGTTTGAGATAATAATAGCCCAGTGGAGTTTTGAACAGCCTCAATTCCTAAGAAGAAGTGCTGATCACCAAGATCTTTAATAGAGAATTCTTTAGCAACTGATGAAGGAGTAGAGAGACCTGACTGGAGTCATTGCTGGTTACCAAAATGTCATCAACATAGATTAGCACATAGAGGACATTAGAGACTATCCTGAAAATAAATAACGAAGGATCTGTCTTGCTGGCAGCAAAACCCAATCTGAGCAAAAACTAAGAGAGATGGTGAAACCAGGCACGGGGTGCTTGTTTTAACCCATATAGGGATTTATGAAGATGACATACATAATCTAGATGGTTACGGTCCTCAAATCCTGGTAATTGGGTCATGTTAGGTTGCCATGCAGAAAGGCATTATGAACATCTAATTATCGGATAGACCAACCTTGAGAGATTGCAATACTTAGAACTGACTGAATGGTTGTGTGTTTGATAGCAGGGCTAAATGTCTCATTGTAGTTTAGGCCAAGTTGCTGATGAAACCCTTTAGCCATAAGACGTGCTTTGTAGTGCTCTAGAGAGCCATCATCCTTTCTCTTGATTCTATACACCCATTTGCAACCAACTAAATTTTGATGAGATGAATGGGGAACAAGAGTCCATGTACCGTTACGAACTAAAGCATTAAATTCTTTAGTCATTATAGCACGCTACTCAGAGTGTTTAGATTTTTGAGTAAAGCAGGTAGGTTCTGTGGTGAGATTGGTGGTGAGGGTAGATGGCTGGTTGGTTCGGGGTCGAAGCACCATGGAAAGTGTGTGGGTGGGTGGGTCAGAGGAGGTATTGCAATAGAGGTCAGTAAGTAATCTAGTCTGAACAGGTGCAGAATCGAAAGTGCTAGAGAAGCTAGGAGTGGGATTGGTGATAGGAAGAAGTGTTGAGATGGACCCAGAAATAAGATATGCAACCATTGATGAGGTGGAGGTAGTTGGTGGAGAAATGGATGGTGGTGGGAGGACTTTTTGTGGAGTTAGAACTAATGTAATGCCCCAAGGTGGAGAAGATGTAGATGATGGTGGTGGAGGATTCAATTGAGAGTGGGATTGGAAAGGAAAGGTAGATTCATCAAAGCGAACCTACCTAGCAATATAAGTGTGATTTGTTTTTAGATCAAGACATCGATAGGCACTATAAGATGGACTGTAGCCGAGAAATACACATGGTTGAGACCGGTACTCCATTTTGTGATGATTATAAGGATGAAGAAATGGATAGCATAGACATCCAAAGGTTCACAGGAAGGTATAGGATGGTGGTTTATTGTAAACTAATACAAAGGAAGACATACCACTAGAGACTTTAGACGGCATCCGATTAATGAGAAAAATAGCCATTTCAAAAGCATAGTGCCAATGTGACATAGGCACAGACCCATGAGCAAGAAGGGATAGGCTGGTTTATGTAATATGATGGTGATGACGTTCGATAGCCCTTTGATGCTCATGTGTGTGAGGAGCAGCAATGCAATGTGTAATACCACTCTTACTAAAAAAAATAAGGAAGGGAGCGAAACTCACCTCCCCAGTCAGTTTGAATCGATTTTATTGTATGAGAGAAATGTTGTTCAACCAAAGCTTGAAATTCTAAGAAAGTAGAGAACGCATCAAGTTTACACACCAGAAAAGGCAGAGATCAGCAATTTACATACCGTGAATGTTCCCACAAGTCAAATATACTCTGCCATGGCTAGAAGGAAAGGGGGTAGAAAATTAAATTTCACATAAAAGGATGCTCATAATTTTATCTGTCGAGAACATCAGAGTCAGCTGAAAGAAGGAGATGCACAGTCAATGGTAATCCATTTCACATAAATGCAAGTTAAAAATCCAAATTTCTTTTATACTTTTGACCTGAATGATAATGGACAGCTCAGGACTGTCTTATGGATCCATCCTAGATCAAGATTGGCAAGCACTTACTTTAGTGATGTACTGACATTTGACTCAACCTATTTGACAAATACATATCAAATGCCCTTTTTTCCATTTATCAGAGTTAACCATCATGGACAATCCACATTGCTTGGTTGCGCGTTGTTATCAGATGAGACGACTAAGACATTTAAATGGATATTCTAATCATGGCTGGATGCAAATGATGGTCAACCACCTAATGCCATTATAATTGACCAAGATAAGGCAATCGAGGCTACTGTTAGGGATGTTTTTTCCAATACACGACATAGATTTTGTCTTTGGCATATTTTGAAGAAGATTCCTGAAAAGATTGGCCATATTTGCACTACAAATCCCAACTTTATGGTTGAGTTTGATGAGGTGATAAATGATTCAGTTACCATAGTATCTTTCGAGGAAAGATAGGAACATCTAATGGAGAAATATGTAGAATGCAAGGTCGTATATTGGTTAAATGACATATATAAATATCGGGATAAATGGGTTCCAGTTTATCTTAAAGATACATTTTTTGTAGGTTTGTTAGTCATTATGAATGATTAATGTTCATTTTTTAAATTTTTGAACAAACTTTTTATCTTATATGCTTATATTTTTTGAATATTTATGAATAGGGATGTCAACTTCACAAAGGAGCGAGAACATCAATCACTTCTTTGATGGGTTTATAAATTCAAAGACTACGCTCAAGGAATTCATCGATAAGTACGAAGATGCCTTGGAGAAAAGATATGAAGCAGAAAATGAGGAAGACAATAAAATATTACAAATAAGTGCTTTTCTAAAGACATCCTCTCCTTTTGAGAGGCAAGCAGTAGGAAAAGATACAGGACACATATTCAAAAAATTTCAGAATGAGGACCTTGAAATGGCTGCATCAAATGCCAGATTACTTAAAGAAGTTGATAATCGTGATGTATATTCTGTTAAATCATTTAAAAGAATTGAAGTTAATGGAATCAATAAGGAGATTATTAAAAATTACGAGGTTTCATATGACAAGGATGTTAAATGCTAGTGTGGATCCTTTGAGTAAAAAGGTTACTTGTGTAGGCATGCCTTATTGGTTCTTCATCAAAGCGACATATTTCGTATCCTAGATAAGTATTTCTTGAATAGATGGTGCAAGGACATGAAATATCAATTCGACGATCTCGAATGCAACACTCAATTTTGTGATAAAAGCATACAAAAATCATGGTACGCACTCAAGGAATTATTTAAATTCAGATGTTTTTATTTAAGTTTACATTAACCTATCATATGTCATGAAATCCTAATATGAATATTATATTTTATTGATCGTAGATATGCTTTGATGAGTCATCGAATGATAAAGCTTGCAGAGATAGCCTCCATGTTTGAAGATGCATTCAATTTGGTGATGGAAGATCTTACATCATTATTCAGAAGAGCTGTTGATGCTAATTTTGCAGCTAAGCAAAGCAGAGAACTTCTAATTCAGGATCCTGACCAACTTACTACGAAAGGTCATCCATGAGATAATAGAATTAAGAGTGGAGTCAAGAAGAAATCAAAGAGATCAAAGAAAAATTTGGATAAGGCTTCTGTTAACACTCCTGTGCAAAATGAGAGAAGAGGTAGTACTAGCAAAAGGCAGACTTCCCATATTATAGTGGAATTACCAAAAATAGTAATTGAACCCACTGTACCTTCTTCGGACCCTTTTTTAGATGAATTTGATGCTTATGTATGCAGTCAACTAACACATGATAGGATATAAAATCCCGAATTATGGTATAGTCCTATATATGTACAGTCCTATATTTTTTTAGATTATCGAATGAAATTTCATACAGGATGTTTATGACTCCCAGATTGACAAAAAAATGCCACGGGTGCTATAAGATCAATAAAATCCCATGAAATAGCATTATGATACCCTAATTCAAAAGTTACGACATCCTAGTTCAAAAAATACAACCATGCAGAAAATATAAGATAAAATATTTTTAATCCCTTCTACTTGTGGTACATGTCATCATTGGATTGATTATTGACTCCCAGATAATCAGAAATAGTCCCAGCTACTTAAAAATCAATAAAATCATCTGAAACTGCATTACAACATCCTAGTTCAAAAGTTACGACATCCTAGTTCAAAACCTACGACACCCTAGTTCAAAAAATACAACCATGCAGAAAATATAAGATAAAATATTTCTAATCCCTTCTACCTGTGGTACATGTCATCATTGGATTGGTTATTGACTCCTAGATAATCAGAAATAGTCCCGGCTACTTAAAAATCAATAAAATCACCTGAAACAACATTACGACACCCTAGTTCAAAACCTATGACATCCTAGTTCAAAACCTACAACACCCTAGTTCAAAAAATACAACCATGCAGAAAATATAAGATAAAATATTTCTAATCCCTTTTACTTGTGATACATGTCGTCATTGGATTGGCTATTGACTCCCAGATAATCAGAAATAGTCCCGGCTGCTTAAAAATCAATAAAATCACCTGAAACATCATTACGACATCCTAGTTCAAAAGTTATGACATCCTAGTTCAAAACCTACGACACCCTAGTTAAAAAAATACAACCATGCAGAAAATATAAGATAAAATATTTCTAATCCCTTATACCTATGGTACATGTCATTATTGGATTTGTTATTGACTTCCAGATAATCAGAAATAGTCCCGGCTGCTTAAAAATCAATAAAATTATCTAAAACAGCATTACGACACCCTGGTTCAAAAGTTACGACATCCTAGTTCAAAACCTACGACACCCTAGTTCAAAAAATACAACCATGCAGAAAATATAAGATAAAATATTTCTAATCCCTTCTACCTGTGGTACATGTCATCATTGGATTGGTTATTGACTCTCAGATAATCAGAAATAATCCCGGCTGCTTAAAAATCAATAAAATCACCTAAAACAGTATTACGACACCCTAGTTCAAAAGTTACGACACCCTAGTTCAAAACCTATGACACCCTAGTTCAAAAAATACAACAATGCATAAAATATAAGATAAAATATTTCTAATCCCTTCTACCTATGGTATATGTCATCATTTGATTGGTTATTGACTCCCAGATAATCAGAAATAGTCCCAGTTGCTTAAAAATCAATAAAATCACCTGAAACAGCATTACGACATCCTAGTTCAAAAGTTACGATATCCTAGTTCAAAACCTACGACATCCTAGTTCAAATGCTACGACACCCTAGTTCAAATGCTACGACACTCTAGTATAAATACTATGACATCCTATTATAAATACTACGACACCCTGTCAAGAAACATAACATTCCTTTATATCATCATCACAGCAATGAAGAATTATAAAATATTGATTGAATGAATTACATAAAACTACATGTAATAAGACAATGATATTCAAAACAATACTGGTTGAATGAATCAAAAGAGTTTTTCTTTGAGAATGATACTTAAAATATAATCCTCAAGTTAGTTACGAATTTGTATAATATAATACAGAAGTGAATGAATCGAAAAGAAAGAGTACATAACAAATAATTTGCTTTTATAGACTAATATTTAACAGCACTTTCAATCTTTTGATTCATACTCTCTCTCAAAATTCTTGCTGCTAACCAGCAGCGGTACATGCTGATATCTTTTTCTGTGAAATCCCAAGTATCAAGCCTATCCCTGCGAGCAATAAAATCCATGTATTTCAAGCAAAACAACTCGCTGTCCAGTGATCCTGCAGCTTGGGAAGGGCATTCACTATTCTCTATCATGGACCATTTGGATACCTCACTATTGTCACAGAATATATGAAACATTGCACCTACTATCTTGTGCCACTTCCTTGCATTTGCCTTGTACTTGGAATTGTATTTTATCGAATTCAAATGCATGAAAATCTTCTCTTGTATGTCCATCGCTACTAGGTGCCAGTGAGAATTTTTAGAGTTTATGATAGTGAAGAGAAATTGAAATTCCTTCTTATCTGCATCACTGACTCTATCAAAAATCATATTGCCGGCTGTTCTAGCAAGTTCATGACATGGTGATGCTGAGGTTAGGCACATGCCAGAGGTCATTACTGGAGCAACTATAATCTTACGATATCTTTCTGCATTCTCAGCCCAGTTCTTTGTAATGAACTCCTGCTCGACATCAATTATCTATCAATACAATTTAAACTGATTAATTATAAACTAAATATAATAATTATTAGAAAATATATCAGTACATACATAAAGATTAACAACAAAACGATGTAATACTCCATTACTTACATCATCAACTATCATGTCATTGTTTATGAGATCAAAAAGATTTTTTCTAGTAATAGTGCCTCCGAATTTGTTGTTGTACATGACATCTCTGAAATTAATAAACATGAATGATATTATATATTCTCGACTATAAATTAGCATACATATTAGAAAAAATAGGTGTAACTTACGAGTTCATCTTTTCTTTCAAAAATGTATTGATCAAATTTTCATCATTTTCAATTTGAAAATTCAAATTTGATTCCTCAGGCTGAGATGTGCCCACCATCTTCAACTTTTTTTTCGATGGGCCTGTTTTGAAAGCAAAATCAGTTACGATTTGGAAGGCCTTCCGCAGCCTAGGTTCTTTTTTTACCCTCTTGATAAGTGAAGGAATCTGGATTTCTTCATTTTCCCCCTCAGCTTCCTCACTTACAAGGGTATCCTTAAATTTTTCATCAAAAATTTCTTCCACCTCAACCTCAGTATCTTCAGTATCCTCTCCCTCCGCCTCTTTCTGGCCTTTTTTATTGGCATTGGTACCTTTATTTACTAATGAACTAAGAAGAGTTTCAACTATCGCAAGCCTTTTCTTTATATCTTCAACTTCAGCCTTCACCTGTGCACAGCTTGCACAAGTTTTTTCTTTTTCGGAGGATGCTGCTATTACTATTTCTTCAGGGAGAAGCTATTGTTCTGTTATCGTAGGCTCAATAGCTCCCTCCACCTGCAAGCCAAGAACAATAACAAAATAACCATATGTTAATCATAATAATATATTGTTCATTAATATTATACTGAAAAAATATTTTTATTTACCAACTCATGAGGCTTCTAGTTTGTAAGGTCAACAATCTTTGTCTTCACCTGGCTGTCATACCATTTTAACAGCCTAGGCAATGTTTTTGGATATGTTGGGGCTCTCAAGGTACTATGCTCAAGGAACGAAACATGTACATAATAATCATGTATGTTAAATATATGAAAGATTTAAAATAAAGCAATTATACTTTTACTGCATATTAATGATACTTACCAACAGAGCAGCTGTATACCCATACAGGGTTGGCTGCCTCCTAACCTTGTCACTTCTCTTGGTTAGGACTGGCTGGTCGGATCTCGAGCAAAAAGCAACATCTGGGAGAGACATAAGAGTCAACTCCTTTATTGTGGAAGCCCAATCTATTTTATCCAGCTGGGATAAATCATCCAAGTAAGGGATGATAAATCTTGGGCAACTTTGATTTGACTTTGGACACAAGAATATTGCGAACATAAATGCAATCCATAATCTTACTGTGTCCTCGACATCCTCTTGTAAATTGGATGAATGAAGTCAGGCAATTAACTTTTCCAGCCCCTTATTTTGCATATTTAATTGTCTTCCAAATTTTCTGAATAACCGGCCCTTCTTAACTTGATCTTCTATTTTGATTTTCTTTCCGTGGCATGGCAGACCCAAAATCAATGCCAGGTCTTCGACGTTGAATATAAGTTCCTTGTCACAAAAAATAAACTTGTTTCCTCCCTTATAGCATCTAATAATTTCAGCTAGTAGACGCCCGTCGACAACAAACGGATGCATGTCTACGAACGCATTGAAAGGAGTCTTTCGGATTATTTCTAAATGATAACTTGAGAAACTCATCTTCAAAACTTGTTCAGCATACACTGCTGGCTTGCAATGGTTTTTAAACAATTATGAAGCCTTTAATCTGGGCAGCCGAAGCATTGCAAGATCACCTGAAATATAAGTAAAATATAAATATAAGTTAAGCAATAAATTCAAGCAATAAATTCTAAATAAAAATTTTTATGACACCCTGGGAGTCATAAAATAAGCCATGGTTGCCATGTATTAGAGGTAGAGGGGTTAAAAACTTATTTTTCATAACTTCTGCATGGGTGTCGTAGGTTTTGAACTAGGGTGTCGAAGGTTTTGAACTAGGATGTCGTAATACTGTTTTGGCTATTTTGATTAATGTTACAGCATCCGTGGTAATTTTATGATACCCTGGGAGTCATAAAACAAGTCACGGTTGCTATGTACTAGAGGTAGAAGGGCTAAAAACTTAATTTTCATAATTTCTATATGGGTGTCGTAGGTTTTGAACTAGGATGTCGTAGGTTGTGAACTAGGATATCGTAATATTGTTTTGGCCATTTTAATTAATGTTACAACATCTGTGGCAATTTTATGACATCTTGGGAGTCATAAAACAAGCCACGGTTTCCATGTATTAGAGGTAGAGGGGTTAAAAACTTATTTTTCATAATTTCTGCATGGGTGTTGTAGGTTTTGAACTAGGGTGTCGTAGGTTTTGAACTAGAATATCGTAATACTGTTTTGGCTATTTTGATTAATGTTACAGCATCCGTGGCAATTTTATGACACCCTGGGAGTCATAAAACAAGCCACGGTTGCCATGTATTAGAGGTAGAAGGGCTAAAAACTTATTTTTCATAATTTCTGAATGGGTGTTGTAGGTTTTGAACTAGGATATCGTAGGTTTTGAATTAGGATGTCGTAATACTGTTTTGGCCATTTTGATTAATGTTACAGCATCCGTGGCAATTTTATGATGCCTTGGGAGTCATAAAACAAGCCACGGTTGCCATTAATTAGAGGTAGAGGGGTTAAAAACTTTTTTTCAATAATTTCTGTATGGGTGTCGTAGGTTTTGAACTAGGATGTCTTAGGTTTTGAACTAGGGTATCATAATACTGTTTTAGCCATTTCGATTAATGTTACAGCATCCATGGCAATTTTATGATACCCTGGGAGTCATAAAACAAACCACCGTTGCCATGTATTAGAGGTAGAAGGGCTAAAAACTTATTTTTCATAATTTTTGCATGGGTGTCGTAGGTTTTGAACTATGGTGTCGTAATACTATTTTGGCCATTTTGATTAATGTTACAGCATCCATGACAATTTTATGACACCCTGGGAGTCATAAAACAAGCCACGGTTGTCATGAATTAGAGGTAGAGGGGTTAAAAACTTATGTTTCATAATTTCTGCATGGGTGTCGTAGGTTTTGAACTAGGGTGTCGTAGATTTTGAACTAAGATGTCGTAATACTGTTTTGACCATTTTGATTAATGTTACAGCATTCATGGCAATTTTATGATACCCTGGGAATCATATAACAAGCCACGATTGCCATGTATTAGAGGTAGAGGGGTTAAAAACTTATTTTTCATAATTTCTGCATGGATGTCGTAGGTTTTGAACTAGGATGTCGTAGGTTTTGAATTAGGGTATCGTAATACTGTTTTGGCCATTTTGATTAATGTTACAGCATCCGTGGTAATTTTATAATACCCTGAGAGTCATAAAACAAGTCATGGTTGCCATGTATTAGAGGTAGAGGGGTTAAAAACTTATTTTATATAATTTTTGCATGGATGTCGTAGGTTTTGAACTAGGATGTCGTAATACTGTTTTGGCCATTTTGATTAATGTTACAGCATCCGTGGCAATTTTATGACACTCTGGGATCAAACAAAACAAGCCACGGTTGCCATTTATTAGATGTAGAGGGGTTAAAAACTTATTTTTCATAATTTCTGCATGGGTGTCGTAGGTTTTGAACTAGGGTGTCGTAATATCTGAACTACGGTATCATAATTTTATACTATGAAGACTTAATATTTTTTAAAAAATTATCGTGACATCCTTTTGTAGAGATAAATTTCAAAGATTGACTTTAAAATAGTAAAATAGAAATTACGACACCCTAGTTCAAAACCTAGATACCCTAGTTCAAAACCTACGACACCCTTGTTCAAAACCTACGCCACCCTTGTTCAAAACCTGGGGCATCCTAGTTTAAAAACTTCGATATCCTTGTAGAAATTGTAAAAAAAAAGTTCACATGCCAAATGTCAACTCCGAGCAGGAATCAAAAATTTTCCTAACCTGTTTCTGCTTTTGTAGCATTCTTGGGGACGGATCTTAAGGGGGTCTCATCACCTCCTGAATAAACAACGATCGCAGTACTTCCATCATCCATCTGCGTTTCCTTCTTGCATTCTTTTCATATTCGTCGTCTGCGTTTAAAGACGAAACCACTTGTCTCTATTTTACCAAGATTTCGAAGGTGTATCAAATGTTGAAGGAAGATCACCAACGCTTTCTCGACTACCAAAGAGGAGCAAAAAACATAAAATGTAGATATTTGGGATGTCCAAAAACAATGGACAAACTCTGGGATGGGGCTTCGTAGTGGCAAATATGTTTTTTTTTCCTGTTTGTAGAATAGGAACCGTTTTTTCTATACCGAAAACGATGATGATAGAATGATCATTTTGCATGGTTGAAAAGACTGCAGGACGATGTCTGCAGTTTACATATACCCCTCCCGTCATGCTATATCCCGTCTCATTCATCATGCCATGCGGTACCAGTATCGACCAATAATCATGTACGGTGTGGACCATGCTGAATTTGCTGCACCGAAAGCGGTGCGCAAAGAATTACTCCTTATATACAAGGTTGGTAGTGGGTTGGGCATGTAGGATTATTGTGGTCAAATAAGGACAACAACATACAAAACAGTGTTGCTAATTTATATGGTGTCAGAGGTGAAGAAGATTTGATGGGCTTAGGTTCGGGGTTCGCTTGGCTTTTACTCGACTACCGTTACAAGCCACTATCGATCACTAGCGACCTGATCAAGAGGACCACTCCCTTTGTGAAACTTTTTTTTTATAAAAAAAATGAAAACGGGAGGATTGGACCACCCAGCTTTTATTAGGTTTTGGAATTATAGACATCTTGTTATGGACATGCAAGATAGCAGGGTAAAAGTGGCGGAATTTTCATGGTCCCGTACCCGGCCAGCCTTATGAAGCGATGTAACCATGATGTGTAGTCCAAGGAGAGGAAGAATAGGACCCAAACCAACATTCCAGATGAGACTTCGATTTGATAACTCTGCCATAAGCTTGGGAATATACTCTTTTTTTCCATTTGCCTTCATAGTATTAGGTCCATTATTTTAGCGGCATGATAGTATGTTAAAACACCAGAGCCATTAAGTATGCTTTAAAATAAAAATAATATTATGCTCCGAATTCAATATAGGAATCGGCTACACGATCAACTATACAAATTTTAGATATTACTTTAGAGATTCTACTAGATTTAAGTACACAAGATTCTCATCATTTACTAAAATTAAATTTTAATTTAATTAACCAATATCATTGAAACAATTTAATAATAACTAAATAATCAACTCGTTCAACTTGTGATCACTAAATGATCAACTTATTCATTACATGGATATCAAAAAGAGGACCAACTAAATAAACAAAGATTATGGTACTCAGTTTCATGTTCGTCCCCATTCCATGCTATGCATCCTGTAACTTTGAAAAAATAAAGAAATGGAGAGTGAGCTTTATAGCCCAGTAAAAATTTTCATATAATTTTACTCATAATTATATAAATAAAAAATAATAAACAAAATAATAATAATAAACAATGCATCATAAATATCATGTCATGCATGCAAAATAGCTCAACTATCATAAACCATTTTATATCTATTTTGATCAATAACCTTCTGTAGGGTTTGGACTAACTACAGTTACGTTTAGCCCATGATGGCATATCTCAAATCGATCATGTATTATCCACCCGTGGCCAAGCTAACCTACGCACTATTCATCCATGGATCGACTATTCCACATACTATCCGTCCGTGGCTTGGCTGTTTCATGTATTATCAGCTCGTGGATCGGCTGCCCCATGTACTATCCGCTCGTGGCCGGCTATTCCATGTATTATTCATCTATGGTTCAGCTATCCACGTATTATCAGCTCGTGGCTCGACTAGTCTCGGTGTGGTATGGCTAGTCCAAAATATTCTTTTCTTAATTATCAATTTAACCAAATCTCTACATGATTGTCAACCATATTTGATTCAAGATTTTTCAAACCAGTATCGTATTTCAAAGCATCAAATATATTATATAAAAATAATAGTATAAAGCCGGCAAATACATATATCCCTCATAAAGAATCAAAATGTAAACAGTGCATAAATAACAATACATGTCCATGCTCATATCCGTGAATAAAACTATGCAGCATAAAGTATATAAAGCAGTGATTATGTATAAAAATCTTTACCTCCCTAGAGATAACCAAAATACACCCGATATCAGTCCATACCTGGAGCTCGCTTAACACCCTTCAGCTCAGAAGGCTGTTCTCCTACAATAATAATTTTTAATATAAATAAATAATTTTATAGTAATTATAAATCTAAAATTTTTTATCCAAATTTTATCAGCGGTTCATCCACCGAAAACTCTAGGTGTAATGCAACTCTTATATACAAGGTTGATAATGGATTGGGCTGGTAGGATTCTTGTGGTCAAATAAGGACAACAACATACAAAACAGTGTTGCTAATTTATATGGTGTTAGAGGTGAAGAAGATTTGACATGGGTTTAGGTTCGGGGCTCACTTGGCTTGCACTCCACTACCGTTACAAGCCACGATCGATCACTAGCGACCTGCTCGAGAGGACCACTCCCTTTGTTAAACTTTTTTTTATAAAAAAAATGAAAGCGGGAGGATTGGACCACCCAGCTTTTAGGATTATAGACATCTTGGTATGGACATGCCAGATAGCAAGGTAAAGGTGGCGGAATTTTCATGGTCCCGTACCCGGCCAGCCTTATGAAGCGGTGTAACCATGATGTGTGGTCCAACGAGAGGAAGAATAGCTTCTGTCAATGATGATCGGGATCCAAACCAACATTGCAGATGAGACTTTGATTTGATAACTCTGCCATAAGCTTGAGAATATACCATTTTTTTTCATTTGCCTACATAGTACTAGGTCCATTATTTTAGTGGCATGATAGCATGTTAAAACAACAGAGCCATTATATGGGACCTTTGAATTACCCACTGGTTGTTGCGAGAATTTTGCAGATGGATGAATAACAGAGCTAGGAGCACTTTGAGATCTGTGCATTGGGTGATATAACGGTGGATTCGTATGAAGGAAGATGAATACTCCTTCCACGCGAAAGGTACCATCGCAACCCAGCTTTGAACCGAACGCTACAAACTCAAGGAATAGATGCAGTTGTGTTATAGAAAATATTGTGAAGAATAATTCTGTTAAAAGAACATAATGGCAAGCTACATTAATTCATGCAACCTTGGAGAGTCCCAATAGGCTCCCTTTCTTCTTGCTGATATAACTTTATTTATTTTTGAAGGAAAACACTAATTAAGAAAAAAAACTTTACGTTATCAAGCATAAAATCCTTTCACACGATATTTCAAAACAACAATGCACCACCATAACATTTTATTTACCCATCACTCTCCCATGGGTCTAATATCCTTCAGTACTCTTATTACCGTTATTATTTTTGACAAACGGAAAAACGTAGATACGCATGATCACATAATAGGACATGACGTTGATGAATCCTCAAACATCACCTCTAGTTATTAGAGGAAGGGTCAACAATGTTGTAAGACATTGACATCTACTAAGATCTTAGCCTCATTAAATCAATATAACTGGAGAGCTTTCTTATGCTCTCTCCCTAGTTAAGTCATCTTTTTAGAGATGTTTGATTTGTGACCGAAATCGAAATCAAAATGGATTGAAATGAGAATTGAAATGGTCATATCCCTCAAAGTATTTGGTTCGTAAACAGAATTAGAATCAGAATTGTTACCATCTGTTATACCTAACCGGCTCATCTTCGAATCGGACTAGCGCAAGGGTCCGACCAACCCACTTCAGCAGAGGTCCGAACGACCCACTCCAACAAGGGTCCGACCGACCCACAACAGCAGATGTCTGAACGATCCACTCCAATAAGGATCCGACCGATCCACTTCGGCAAAGGTCCGATCGACCCAGCCCACCAAAGGTCCGAACGACCCACTCCAATAAGGGTCCGACCGACCCACTTTGGCAGAGGTTCGACCGACCCATCCAACCAGAGGTCCGACCGACCTGCTCCAGCAGAGGTCCGAACGATCTACTTTGGCCAGGTCCGTACCAATCAAAAGGCTCCAGAAGCCCCTCCTCTCTGGTACCAGAATTCTGTTACAACAGAATCCTGACACATCACCGCCACTACTCCTCCAGTTCCACGATGACGCCTCATCCTGGCGCCACTATCCTGGCGCCATGTGGCCACTACCTGCAACACCCAAGCATTGTTGAAGAAATGGCTGGAATCCACCAAGTGGATCGGGAAGCCTCTTGGATGGACCCTGCCAGAAGACACGATCGAGGCCAAACGTGTATGCTGGACTGCCTCAAAGTACATTGTCCTTGATGAAACTTTGTACAAACGGTTGTTCACGCAACCATTGCTGAAGTGCTTAGGGCCATCTGACGCCAACTACACACTCAGGAAAGTGCATGAAGGCATCTGTGGTGACCACCTTGGAGGATGATTTTTGGCCTACAAAATTATCCGACAAGGTTATTACTGGCCAACCATCCAGAAGGACGCGTCAGACTTCGTTAGAAAGTGTGACGTGTGCCAAAGGTATGCCAACATTCAAAGATGATTTGCCAGCCAGCTAACCCCGCTGACCACCTCTTGGTCGTTTGCACAGTGGGGAATGGACATCCTTGGACCATTCCTGCCAGACTCCGGACAATGAAAGTTTTTGATTATGGCTATAGACTACTTCACTAAATGGGTGGAAGCCGAGCCGCTGGCACAAATCACAGAAACCAAAATAGAAAACTTTGTCCAAAATTATATTATCTTCCGGTTCAGCATTCCACATGCCATCATCACCGACAACGGAAGACAGTTCGACAATCCGAAATTTCGGAAGTTCTGTCAGCAATATTATATTTCTCATCGGCTAACTTTAGTCGATCATCCCCAATCCAACTGAGAAGCTGAGATCACCAATCGGATGATCCTGCATGGATTAAAAACCAGACTAAACGATGCTAAGGGACTTTGGGCAGAAGAGCTTTTTTAAGTGCTCTGGGCCTATTGGACTACCTCCCAAATGATGATTGGAGAAACTCCATTCAATCTGACCTACGGGAGCGAGGCAATCATACCTGTGGAAATCTTCCTACAATCCCTTTGGATCGATAATTTCGCCAAGCCGGCCAACTCTGAGCGGAGAAGGACTGACCTAGACTTGCTTTAAGAAACCAGACTCCAAGCGAATTTGAAAATGGTGGCATACCATCAAAAGATAGCCAGATACTACAACTCTCGAGTCAAGGCTCGAACTTTCTGGGTCGAAGACTTGGTTCTGTGGATGGCGGAAATCTCTAGATCGATCGAGCAAGGAAAGCTTTCCCCCAACTAGAAATGCCCCTACAGGATAATCGAAGTAATCCGAGCCAGAACCTACCGACTCAAACATCTAGATGGACAGCAAGTGGCGCATCCGTGGAATGAGACAACCTTCGCAAGTATTATCAATGAAGGCCACAACTTTTTTGTGTAAAAAGTCCAACTCTTGTCGACAGAGGCTATAGGGCAGCCCACATCCGAATGTCTGACTCCGGTCGACAGAGGCTCTAAAGCAACCCACATCCGAAAGTTCGATTCCGATCGGCAGAGGCTCTAAGATAGCCCACTCCGAAAGTTTGACTTTGGTCGGCAGAGGCTCTAAGGCAGCCCACATCCAAAAGTCTGACTCCGATTGGTAGATGCTCTAGGACAGCCCACTCCAAAAGTTTGACTTCGGTCAGTAGAGGCTCTAAGGTAGCCCACATCCAAAAGTCCGACTCTAGTTGGCAGAGACTCTAGAGTAGCCCACTCCAAAAGTCTGACTCTGGTCGGTAGAGGCTCTAAGGCAGTCCACATCCAAAAGTTTGACTCCGATCGGTAGAGGCTCTAAGACAGCCCACTCCAAAAGCCTGACTCCGGTCGGTAGAGGCTCTAAGGCAGCCCACATCCAAAAGTCTGACTCTAGTAGTAAAGGCTCTAGGGTAGCCCACTCCGAAAGTCCGACTCTAATTGATAAAGGCTCTAAGGCAGCCCAAATCTGAAAGTCCGACTCTGATCGGTAAAGGCTCTAGGGTAGCCCACTCCGAAAGTCCGACTCCGGTTAGCAGAGGCTCTAAGATAGCCCACATCCAAAAGTCTGACTCCGATCGGCAGAGGCTCTAGGGCAGTCCACTCTAAAAGTCTGACTCCAGTCGGCAGAGGCTTTAAGATAGCCCACATCTGAAAGTCTAACTCCGGTCGGCAGAAGATCTAAGGCAGCCAATATCCAAAAGTCCGACTTCTATCAGCAAAAGCTCTAGGGCAGCCCACTCCAAAAGTCCGACTCTGGTCGACAAAGGCTCTAAGGCAGTCCACATCCGAAAGTCAGACTCCGGATGGCAGAGGCTCTAGGGCAGCCCACATCCAAAAGTATGACTCCGGTAGGTAGAGGCTCTAGGGCAGCCCACACCAAAAGTCCGACTCCGATCGGTAGGGGCTCTAAAACGGCCCACTTGAAGTTCTGACTTCGATCGAAAAATGCTACCTGGAATCCTTAAACACTTGGAAGATTGCCCAACATACGACTAAGTTCAAGGTTTCCTTAGGAATATTTCAAAAAAGAGAGAGGAGTTTAGACTAAACCGACCCTTCCATACTTAGAAATATTTCTAAGAATTTGGGTTCGGACTGGGTAACTGTTCAACATTTATTTTTGAGAACTCTTCGGACCAATCCGACCGACCCACATTTAGAGAAATGAATATTAAAGACATCAAAGGAAAAGGTATTCTTTATTCCTTGGCAAAGAGTTCTTTACAAGGAGTAGGGTAGACTTTTACAAGTAATCTAAGTCGGACCCTATGAGTACATAAGAGAGGCTTCGACTTCGGCCTCCTGTACCATACCCGAAGTTTCGACCGGGGCATTCCCCGATCCCGCATTGGAAACAACCTGATTATCAGCTCCAGAATCTGAGGGGCCCCCTATCTGTCCTATGTCGGCCACAGCCTGAGCATCGGCCCCATTGCCGGTCAGGCCCGCTCCTTCTTCCACCCCATCCTTTGTTGACTTCAGTAGTTGCAGGAAGGAAAGATCAAGCTCTGGAAAGGTGTCGGCCACCTTCCCCAGGTAATCTTCATAGCCGTAATCGAAGCCAACCGCTCCGGCCTCCTCCATTTCCTCCTCGAAGCTGGCGAAGGCTTTATACTTCTTCATGGCATCGTCGGCTACTCCCGCCATCTGCTCCTTGGCCTCCTTCAGTAGGCCCATGTACTTTGCCATTATGGATTGCTGATCTTGCCAGTTTCTCTCGTTTTCGGCTGCCCGTGCTCCTCCTTCTCCAGCCGACGGGCTAAGGAGCTTAGCCTCTTTTTCTTTCTCTTCAGCCTGGCCTCCCGATCGGCTAGTCGAACTAGTAGGTCTTCCGCTTGCTTCTTCAGAGACTCTGCTTCAACCCGACAGGTTGATAGCTCTTCTTCGGTGGCCGATGGAAGGCCTCTTAATATCCTTCAGCTAAGGCAGGGACTAAACATCCATCACTCTTGACTTCGAAAATCCCTCTTCAGGAGAAAGAAGTTGGCGAAGAGAGAGACTCTTGGTTCAGCTTTGGCCCTCTGGTAGAGGACCATGAAGCAGCTGATTGCCCGAATACTGTTCGAGGTCAGCTGCGTAGGGGTCACCCTATATGAGTTATAGACTTGGATAAAAAAGTAAGGGAGTGAAAATCTAAGACCGGCTTTAAGGTGGTCCTCATACATCGGGAGGGCTCCTAGCCTAAGCAGCCCGGTTACCCTCCCCTCCCAGTTTGGGACAGTCAAATATGAAGTGGAGGGTATGTTATACCTAACCCTAAGGCCCTCTACCCGCTCCCGGGTCATCTATGATGGGATATTGTTTGGACCTAATTCCCTATCCCTATGAACGAAACTATGGCTGTCGGAAGCCATGGCTATGGAGCTCGAAGAAGGAGGAGACTAACCTGGAGACCGGGATTCCTAAGGGGGTGAAAGCTGGAGGAAGAAGGTGCACTCTCTCTCTCTTTGAGCACAGATGTAGCAGAAAACTCCCCCCCGGGCTCTCAATGCCTCCTTTCATAGCCCTTGAAGGGCTAGTTCCCACCGTCCCTTGAGCGCCACAATTAGCCGTCAGATGATGCGACTCTCCAATCCAACGGGAAAGCCGATGAGACAGGACGAAGCGCATTCGGGCCACGATCCACGTGATTGCCTGACCAACGATGGGTGACTCACCTTGGATGCAGTGCCAACCTTCTGGATATCGCCACATCGCACAAGTCATGTCTAAGACCCGACGGGCGGGCGTGCTAGGCTGGCTGCCCATCATTGCGCCCTATTTGCATTAACTGTCTCTCCCCTGCCTCCAACATGGGGCTGACACCTGTCCCGGGCACAGAATTTCAGAGTGGAAAATTACCAGACGCAGTACACCTGACCAGATCCACGATCACCCCAAGGACAGGCACATTAAATGTAAAATGATGCTCCCATCCTTCGAAGCCACGGTTCCATCGAAGGCCAAGAGTAAGGGGGCAACTGTTATATCCAACCGGCTCACCTTCAAACGGACTAGCACAAGGGTCCGATCGACCCACTCCAGCAAGGGTCCGACCGACCCGCTTCAGCAGAGGTCCGAAGACCAACTCCAACAAGGGTCTGACCGATCCACTTCAACAGAGGTCCGAACGACCCACTCCAACAAGGGTCCGACCGACCCACTTCGGTAGAGATCTGACCGACCCAACCCACCAGAGGTTTGAACGACCCACTCCAACAAGGGTTCAACCGACCCACTTCGATAGAGGTCCGACCGACCCATCTAACCAAAGGTTCGACCGACCTGTTTCAGCAGAGGTCCGAATGACCCGCTTCAGCAGAGGTCCGACCGATCTACTTTGGCTAGGTCTATACCAATCAGAAGGCTTCAGAAGCCCCTCCCCACTGGTACCAGAATTCTGTTACAATAAAATCCTGAAATATCAGCACCACTACTCCTCCAGTTCCATGATCCCATCCCATCCTGGCACCACATGGCCACTACCCAAATTCTCCTAGGGGCAGTTCGGTCATTCCGTGCCTAGCCCCTAACAGATTTTGGCAACGTTCCGCACCTATATAAGGTAAAACAAGGGACTCTGAGCAGTAAGGACTCTTTCCTGCTCCATGAGCCTATCTTCTTCGCTTCCTCCATTCTGTTGCCCACAAACTCCCGCTAACTTAAGCATCGGAGTGTCCCCCGCCGGAACACCACCGGCCCTTGAGACTTTTTTGCAAGAACTGGGAGAGGAGCGCTCCAGCCAAGCCGACTAAACCCAGTCCGGAAGAATCTGCCGCAACACCATCCATTCATATGTCACTGAGCTCCAGCGACAGAGCAAGAGCGCATTGATCTTCTTTGGCAAGCACCGAGGATCTTTTGCGGTAGTAACCTACAAAAGATCCTTGGATCGGAGTTATCAATGGGAACACTCTGATGCTAAAGTCAGTCACTGAAAAACAGGAGGCTACAACAGCCAGAACTTGGAGCTTATGGTGATCTAAAAGTAAGAACAAGAGTATTTGAGAATGTTTGAGTGCATACTTGGGCCAGAGGTCCCTCTTATCTATTTATAGTATAATAGAATGTTGTTTAGAAAGGTGTCTATTTCTGACAGATATAACAAATTTGACTGAGGTGGTAGGATCTTGTTCCCAAGGATCTTGCATTTGGGCCAACTATTATTTGATAGGCAGATGGCTACTCGGGCACCTCAGTCCCCGGGTTGGGGGATGGACCCTATCGTGGCTCTAGTCAGATTGACCTGCTTGGATGGCTAATTGGTCTGAGTAGGGAGTTGATGATGATCCTCAAGATGGGGCACTAATGCAGTCAGCATCGATGGACTCTGTTACTCAGTCCGAAGGTGGCTAGTTAGCCTACACAGGCTGGATTGGCTAGCGGATCTCATTTATGGTTCCTCATGATCATGTTCCCAGTCAATCCTCATGTGCTTGTCCTAGTTGGTAACCCCATCCTACCAAGCTAGGCATCCAGATCTGCTGCTGCTGGTGGCACACATGGTTGTTCGGCAGGTCACAGTGCTTACTTTAGTTCTTGCCAAAAAGGGCCTGGCCTCAATTTTTTCTAAGTGATGGGAAAAGATGGCTCAGCGACCTCAATGACTGGACTAACTAGAGCATGTTATGGGCCCCCACCAACTTCTCTAGTAAGGTGGCGCCAGCTGTCTTAATGCTTTGATCATGGGAGTGAGGAAGAAAAATTCTAGCAAGGTACACCAAATGATCGCATTTATTTTCAGGATGTGAAACAGTTCACACATCTTCTCATAGCCAATAAGAAGTTGCCACATGCCCCGGAGGTGTGGGTTTAGAATGATTCATTCATGCCTTTTGAAGTGGCGAATAAATGAGCGAGAGGTTTCTTCGAGGTGATGCAATGCTTCCAAGCAGGATACATGCCACGTGTTTGCATCCTAGGAGCATATGCTGGGTGAAACTCGAATCTAACTATTAGGTCTGATTTAATATTAGGCCCTCTATCTCCATTGAAAGGGATTTTCTCCTCTTTCCTTCATGCTCAGTTGCAGTGAGCAAAGAGAAAAAGGACTCTCTAGACCTAGGCTCCCCCCCTTGAGTTCTCTTTGTCATTAGGTTGGTCTCTATTCCTGCTCCTTGCTCTTGTCCTTCCTAGCTAGGACTTTCATAGGGTACTTTGAGTAGAACCGTACCTGTCGACCCCCACTTCCCAGTTTGGGTTCCTTCCTTCGCACCTAATTCCCTATTTTCTCCTCTTCTTTTCTCTACCTAGATTAGTTCTTTCAAGGGGAGCCATTCGGTGGACCATGTTTCCGAGTTTGGGGTGCCGAGGAGCCCTCTTTGGATAGAGCCATGTCCTCCGACCACGAGGAGGATGACATTCCCTTTAAGGTAGTGCGTAGGACTTGCCAAGTGACAAGTCCAAGAACCCTAGTACTTATCCTTGCCCCAGCAATAGTACGTACATCGTCTGGTTCTGAGGGATGTATGGCATCTTGAAAATGTTAAGATCACTGCCCCTAGTCCAAATGATAGAGTGACCTCGGGCCTGGAAGGCAAGATCGCTTTCTATGAAGGCTTTCTTCATGCAGGGGCTTCGACTTTCGCTCCATCCATTCATTGTCAATTTTTTAGATCGCTACCGGCTTGTCCCAGCCTAACTCACTCCAAATGCCATTAGAACTATCCATTCTTTTATTATCTTATGCCACATCCATGGAATTGTGGCTAGGTTTTTCCTTTTTAGAGCCATCATCATCCTAAAATGCCATCCAACCGAGGAGGGGTGATGGTTCCTAGCTCATCATCAAGGGACCATCTACTTTAACCTACCCTCTTCTATCAAAGGATAGAAGAGTCAATTTGTCTTCACCTTTGCTAAGGGGGTGAACTGGGTTTGGAGCAATCCGAATTGATCCCCAAATGACAACTCCAAAATGGATCCCATCGATTTGGAGATCTTTGACCAGCTCTGCACTTCGAAGATCCCCAAGGCATGGAAATTTCTAATATAACAGAATCTGTTTGACACCGGGGTCAGCCCAGTGTAGGCTCTAGGTGAGTGCTATAGTGCCATTTTTCTTGATTTGTTTATTCAAGATTAATTGAGTTGGCTCATTGGTTTTGTAGATTTGAAGTTTTCTGTCAAGAAGTTGAAGGAGATCAACTAGAAGAGGATAGCCCCTGGGAATTCGAAGTCTATAGCAGTGAAGAAGCCACTTTTCCATAGCTTGTTCATGATACTTTTGCCATCAAGGAGGCCTGTCACAAGTCGGCCGAGCTACAGGACTCCCTTAGCACTTAGCTTGAGATTGAGAGGGCATGAACAAGGCCTTGGAGGATGATCTCTCAATTGCCAAATCCCATGAAAATAAACTAGATGAGGATCTTCATGCTGCCTTGGAAGAGGCCCACAATCAAGAGTCCAAAGTGAAAGATTTTGAAGGCCCCCAAGAAGGAGAACTATATTATCCTTCTGGAGAGCAGTTGCTAAAGTGATGTCACTGGAGGTGCAACTCAAGGACATCGAAATCAAGTGTATGTCGGCCAAAGGTAGGGCCATAGTGGTTGAGGAAAAGGCTACTGCTGCAGAGTAAGTGGCTCAAGTGGCAAAGGCAGAGGTGACACGGGCCATTGAAGTGTACAATTATTCATCTAACTTTGAAGATAAAGTTAGTAAGGCCTCCTATGATGCCTACATGAAGGGCTTTGAAGAAAGTAAGGAGAAGGTCTCCAAGATCTTCCATTTGCTCCACTTTAGCGAGATCTTGATAGATGAAATTGCACCATCGAAAGGAATAATGGAGCTTGAAGAGAGTGACCTTAGAGCCACCCAAACAACCGAGATCAAAGAGACTGTATGGCAGGCTAAAATAGTAGCTATTCCCCGGGCTAATGGGGTTTTTGTCAAGGAGGTAGTGGCCAAGACATTTGCCAAAACAGAGGCCCTCATTACAAATACAGTGGAAGCTATCGAGTTTGGCTTTCTTCCCGCAGGCAACTCCAAGCAATGACTTGTAGTTTTGTTTCTTCCTTTTGTCTTTATATCTGGGCATGACTCGGTTTGTAGAAACCTCTTTTGTGTAATGAAAGCATCTTTTTCCCACTAGAAAAATTTCATGTGCTGCTTCGAGGCTCACTTGAGATAACTTTAGCAGGGTAGAGTAGTCCTCAGGGTTTTACTTAAGTTCCCTAGTAGGGCAAACATCAACCATGGAAACCAACAACCAAATGGGACTTGACCTCCAGAAATTGGTTCCAATGTGTGGCTCAGATGCGAAGTGCCATCTAGTGGGTGTAGGAGTTGGGTAGAAGACTTTGGGGAACTACCAATTAGGGCTCGACCATAACCTTGTCAATCGGGTAGAAGGCAGCATTGCAGAGCGACCCGTTTAGGAAGACAAGGCTGTGGAGCAACTCGTCAGTACTTTGGTTGACTCTTGTTTAAATCTTAATTTTTAGCTAGTCAACCATATCTTCAAAATTAATCCAAGGCTCGTTGACCTTAGGGTGCAGTGCTAGTAAGCGACCCATCTTTAAAGTTAGCCTTTGGAGTCGGCCGTAAGGTATGGTGCTAGTAAGTGACTCATCTTTGAAGTCGACCTATGACTAGTCAACCATAGGGTACGGTGTTGGTAAGCGACTTGTCTTTGATTAACATACGGCTAGTAGGTCAAAGGGTGCGGTGCTAGTAAGCAACCTATCTTTGATTTAACGTATGACTAGTTGGCTGTAGGGCACATGGTGCTAGTAAGCGACCCATCTTTGATTTAATCTACATCTAGCCAGTTATAAGGTGTGGCGCTGGTAAGCAACTTATATTTGATTTAACCTATGGCTGGATAGTTGTAGGATATGGTATTAGTAAGTGATCCATCTTTGATTTAACCTATGGCTTGTCAGCCATAGGATACGGTGCTGGTAAATAACTTCACTTTAATTTAACTTATGATTGATTGGTTATATGGTGCAGTGCTAGTAAGTGACCCATCTTTGATTTAACCTACGACTACTCGGTTATAGGGTGCGGGACTGATAAACGACCCATCTATGATTTAACCTATAACTAGTCAGTCATAGGATATGGTGTTGGTAAGTAATCCATCTTTGATTTAACCTATGGCTAGTCGGCCATATGGTGTGGTGCTGGTAAGTGACCTATTTTTTATTTAACCTATAGCTGGTCTATCATAGGATACAGTACTGGTAAAAACTTGGCTTTGATTTAACCTATGACTGGTCGGTCATAGGGTTTGGTAGATTGATGGAGAGCCAAGGGCTTCATTGAGAGAGATTCCTTCCATTTCTAGATAGAATAAGTATATCATTGGTAGTATATCCAGAGATTATCCGCATTCCATGTTTGAAAAATCACAGTCCCATTGAGCTTTTCAATCTTGTAGGCTCCTTGGTGTACAGCTTCTACTATCTGGTAAGGCCATTTCTATTTTGGAGATAGCTTGCCTTGCTCGATTGGTCTGGAAACCTCAATCCAATGCAAGATGAGATCTCTTGGATAGAAGGCTTTCGACTTCACCCAAGAATTGTAGTACTGGGTGACCTACTATCAATATGCAGCTATGCAGATGCATGCTTTGTCTCAAGTTTCTTCTGAAAGATCAAGATTAGCCCTCAGTTGGACAAGATTACTTGATTTGTCATAATGCTCTATTCACATTGTTGGAAAGCCGATCTCCACCGGTATCACTACCTCTGTGCTAAATACTAAGTTGAAGGAAGTTTCATCCGTTGAGATCCTCAGAGTGGTATGATATGACCACAACATGCTGGGTAGCTTCTCAATCTATCTATCTTTGGCTTCATCCATTCTGGTCCTAAGACTTTGAAGAATGGTCTGATTTGTCACCTTTACTTCTCTATTCATTTGAGGGTGACCAATAGATATGAGCTAACATTGAATGTGCAAGTTGGCATAAAACACCTTGAAGGTTCGGTTGTCGAATTGCTTGCTACTGTCGATGATGACGGTGTGGGGAAGCTCAAACTAACAAATAATTGACTTCCAAAAGAATATCTTAACTTTACTCTCTATGATTTGCACCAAGGATTCTACCTCCATCCATTTTGTGAAGTAATCGAGGTGATAAGTATATACTTTTGCTAGCCAGATGCCAGGTGAACAAACCTAAAATGTCCATCCATTATCATGAACCAGGAAACCCATCGTTTCAAGAGCTTTGCCTCTTGGCAGTCAACGAGCAAAGCTCCCTCAATGATATACTTGATGAACAGTCCATCCAACTTAGTTCATGGATAACTTGTTGGACTTCTTTAGCTCTATCGATACTAGGAGTTCACAAGTACTCGACATATATACACCCAAGAACATCGTCTGCCAAGGTTACCAATTGGGATAGAGCATTTTCCCTAGCATTCTCTCCTCTTAGGATATGGAATATGTTAAAGTGCTAGAGTGTCGGTGTGAGGGTCTGCACCTTGTTGAGGTACTTAACCATTATTGGGTCTTAGTCCTCATACTCCCGATGACTTGACTAGCTACAAGTTATGAGTCAGTGAAAATCCTCAACTATTGCACTCTGAGTTCTTTCACCAACTTCAGCCGGCTATCAGGATCTCGTACTCGGATTGATTGTTAGCTGCCTTAAATAAAAAGTGGAGTGCACATTCGGTGACTACTCTTTCCGAATTTATTAATATAAGACCTGCTCCGCTCCCTTGTGAGTTTAAAGTGCTATCCATGTGGAGAATCCAAGTCAAACCTGTATCAGATAAATTGGAGGATACCTCGGTTAGCACCTCTTTAGTCTTATCGTTCAACCATGTGAACTCCACTAAGAAGTCGGCCAAGATTTAGACTTTCATGGATGATCTGAGATAATAGAAGATATCAAACTCATTGAATTTGACTATCCATTTTGCCAGTCACCTAGAGGTATCAGGTCGATGAAAAATGGCTTTGAGTGGCTGATCAGTGAGAACAATGATTGGATGGATTTGAAAGTAGGATTTGAGATGCTGAGTAGAGATGATTAGTATAAAAATAATCTTTTCAGTGTTAGAGTACATAGTCTTCGCATCATGGAGCACCTTGCTAGTGTAGTAGATTAGTTTTCGGAGCTTTTTGTCATCTATCCGGATGAGCATGGAGCTGACCACTTCTGTTGTTGTAGCAAGGTACAAGAAAAGTTCTTCGACTTCTAGCTTGGAGAGTAAAGGTGGTGAGGTAAGGAACTTCTTTAGTTCCCCAAAGGCTAGTTGGCGTTCCTCTGTTAATGTAAAATCATGCATTTTCTATAGGACCTTAAAGAAGGGTAGGCAGTGCTCGACCGATTTGGAAATGAACTGATTAAGGGCCGCTACTCGATGGTTAGCTACAGGACCTCCTTCTTAGAGGTTGGATGTTGCATGTCCAAAATCATCTGAATCTTTTCAGAATTCACCTCAATGCCATGTTTGATGATGATGAAGCCAAGAAACTTGCTAGCTATGACACCAAATATGTATTTACTTGGATTTAGCTTCATCCAATGATGGCGAAGGTTTTTGAAAGGTTCTTCTAAGTTGGCAATGTGACTGGCCTGCTTGGCACTCTTGACAAGCATATCATCGATATAGACATCCATATTATAGTCGATTTGATTCTTAAAGATCTTATTAACTAACCACTACTAGGTGGCCCCTTTATTTTTCAGATCGAAAAGCATTATTTTGTTGAATAAATACCTTTATCGGTCATAAAGATGGTGTTCTCCTCATCTTCAGGGATCATTCTGATTTGATTGTAGCCTGAGAAGGCATTCATGAAGCTTAGCAATTTATATCCAGATGTTGCATCAACCTGTTGGTCTATCCTTGGCAATGAAAAACTATCATTTAGACATGCCTTGTTGAGGTCTATGTAGCCAATGCAAATCCTTCACTTCCTATTGGCTTTCTTAACCATGGCAACATTGACAAGCCAATTAGGATATTGTACTTCTCAAACAAATCTGGCAACGAGTAGCTTCTCGATTTCTTCATCGATCATTTTCTATCTTTCTAGAGTGAAGCACCTCTTCTTCTACCGGATTGGTTTGAGTTTCAGATCGATGTTCAACTTATGAGTAATTACTTCTAGGGGAATCCTTGGCATGTTCGACGTCGACTAGGCAAAAATATCCAAATTATCCCGTAAGAAGTTGAGTAGCTGGTTTCTTTCATTTTCTAGTATTAGGGCATTGACTTCGTTAGGTCCTCTCCTAGTGAGAAAGAGAGTATTTACTCGGCTGGCTTTCCCTTCCTTTTTGTTTCCCTTTGGTTTAACTATTTCGTGGATGGCATCCCATCGGCCCTCTATATCCTTGGCACTATCTAGTAGTACTGTCTATCTAGCAACTAGTCTCCGCGTATCTCACTGACTCTTTTCTAATTAGTCAGGAAGTGAATGAGGAGGTGCTCAGTGGAGATGATATCATCCAAGAGATTTAATCCATGCCATCCAAGGATGGCATTATATGCTGAGGGTAGGCGGACAAAGATAAAAGTTATGGAAACAATATTTTATTTAGGGAAGGTACCTATAGTGACCAGTAGCATAATATATCTCTCCCTCGACTCCAATTGAATTCTTTGTAAAGCAGACTAAAGGCACAGAGACCGATTTGAGGTGGTTCGTGGGAAGATTCATACAAACACAAGCATTACAAAAAAGGATATCTGCAGAACTTGCACTATCAATCATAATTCCTTTTATAGGAGCTTTTGCTATCATCATTGCTATGATGATGGCATTATTATTGGGATTGTGAACCCTGACAAGATCCCTATCAAAAAAGGGGATTACAGTTTTGATTTTCTCCTCTCCTTTCAGCCTTTTTGATGCTAGCCCTACCCTTAATGAAATAATACCGAATGGTCTTTTAGTCGGAGTGTTGTTGACCTCAGCCTGAACTTGCTGATGGTAGATACTTTGGGGGTAGATACTTTGGGGGTCGGTTTAGGCTCCTTCACATACATACTTCCTGGGGTAGCTATGTTAGATGAGGTCCTCGATCTCCATCTTTAGATGGTGACATTGCTCAATGTCGTAGCCATATTCATGATGGAAATGGTTGTACTTGCTCTTGTCTCAATTGGCCAAAAATGACTTTAGTGTGGGAGGCCTACGGAGGTATTGCTCGCCTTCTATTTATATTAGGATCATAGCTCTAGGGATGAGAAGAGGAGTGTACTTATCATTCTTGCCGGCAAAATCTTTCGACTTGGTGTCTTGTCAGCTGGGCGGATCTGACTTCCTTGCTTGGGCTATACTTGGTTTTCAGCGGGCTTGTTTCTTCTGGGGCCTTCTGTCCACCTCCCTCCAAGTCCAATCTCCCTCTTTCATGTGGATATATTTCTGCACATGGATAAGAAACTCTAAGTAGGACTTGGGATGATTCTTCTATAGGGAGTAGGTGAAGCTAGAGGTGAGGAGCCTCCTTTTCATGGCCAACATGACTATCAATTCATCTAGATGGCAAACTTTTAGTATAACTGACTTAAATCGGATCATGTAATCTTTGAGAGATTCTTTATCCTGCTGGTGGATGGAAAAGAGGCTATCAACCTCCCGCGACATCTTTCGATGGCATCGAAGTGTGACATAAACTTCTTCTCTAGTTGCTTGAAGGAGTTGATACTCCTTGGCTTGAGTTGAGAGTACCAAGCTCGGGCCGCCTTGCGGAGCATGGCTGGAAAGGCAACACAAAGGAGGATGTCAAAGATTCTTTGAACCTGCATGAGAGCCTTGTAGCTCTCAAGGTGAACCAGTGGATCTGTGATACCATTATACAGATCCAGTTGGGGCATTCTAAATCGACTAAGAATCAGTTCATCTAAAACTCGATAGGAAATAAGAAGGCAGGCCTCATAATCCATCAGCTCATGTTTCCTACCTTAGAAGTTGGCAAATTGGTGGTTGAGATCGACCAATTTGCAATCATATTCATCGAGGCACTGATTAGCCAGATATTGGATCACCTCATCAATGGACCCCTCCTCGAAGGATTCTGGGGTTGAGGTAAATAAAGGTCGGGGATGCTCGTGTTTGGGCTCCTTTCCCGGTGGCCACTCATGGTGAGAGGGGCCATCTCGGCATAGCATAGGAGACCATGTTCGACTTGCAGTTTGATGGTGCTGGGATTTCCCACGGGAGATTCGATGACTAGCTCGACAAAGTGAAGGAGACCATCGGTAGGGAGGACTCTGTTGACGGGGTGAAGGAGACCATCGATGAAGGGGGGCCCAATAATAGAAGGGCCTCCCTTAGAAGGATTGGCAGCTAGCTTGAGCAATGGCAACTAGGACAGCTGGGGTCCCTGGCTATTGTTGTGTGGCCATCGGAACACTGGTCGTCGTGATTGTCGGAGGAGGCGTACATGCCGGTCGCTCCTTTTCCCTCCCCCCATTAATGTCGACGACCTCCGGGGTAGGAATCTGCTACCAAGATGGTCGGGGAGCCTATTCCACCGCCCTCTGCTCCGAGGTCGAAGTGGACCTGGGCCCCGGTTCGTTTCTACATGGGCCCTCTTCGGTGCGGTGTCCTGGGCCCCAGTTGAAGCGCTTCTCTTTCGAGCCAACTCCATCAAGCTATCCACCAAGAACTTCATCCCTTAGGAAGGAAAAGATCAAGAGAGAATCAGCAAAAAAAAAAAGAAGAAGAAAAAGCAAGAAAGAGGCATGGAGCCTCACCAATCCCTCGAATCGGGCTAACCCCAACCTCGAACAGGTTCTGCTCCGAAAGCAGAACCTCGAGGAAGAGAAGTACATCACTAAGAAGCTGGGAGAAGACCTCCTGGTTGGCCGACACAACCCGGGCATTCCGGTTCAGGGACCGATCTGGCTCACTCCAGACCGAGTCAACGTCCCCGATCGAGGTAAAAAAGAACCGATTCTTTCATCCCTTGATGAATGTAGGGAGGTCGAATCAGAGGCACTTAGGCCGAAGGGAAAGGTACCACCACCCATCATCGATGGAGAGGCGCTTCAGGGTGAACAACGTCCTGAACAAGGAAAAACAGGCAACAAACCCATGAAAATGATAGAACACAATAAAGCCAAAGATTACCCTGATGGCGTTAGGAGCAAACTGGGTCGGAACGAGGCAGAAGTGGCTAAGGAAGGAAAGAAAAAAAGGATGGAGTGGAAAACGAAGACCACTGGCAAGGAAGTCTTCATAGAAAGCAACCCGGCCAGGGCCACTCGAAGTAACCCTCTCCCTCTCCCTCGATCCCGAGAGCGAGAGCTAGATAGAATCCGGGACCCCAAACAAATCCCGGATTGTAGAAAGATCTTTTCTGGTCATCATCGAGGTGAAGCCGGAGGGACCGGAAGAAGCCTCTGCCACCAAAGGGCCAGCAACAGAGGCAGAAGGAAGAACAGGGATAGGAGAAGGAACCCTAGGGGTCCTAGGGCTTCCGATAACTATTTCGCTGGGATGCAGTAGCCTCCGAACATCGAGAGGAACTTCGTCCTCCGATGAGGAGGATGACGGAGTTCTCGATCGGGAGGGACCAGCCTCGTCCGAGTTGGTGGATAAACAAGGACGTCGACCCGAAGGAGCCATTGGAAGAAGAAAGGTTCAAAAAGAAGGGAAAGGGGACAGAAAACCTAGAAGGGTCCGGTTCACCTAAAACAGAGGGAAGGACTGGAGTCTGAGAAGAAGCAAAAGAGAAAGAGAAGATTGCAGGGTACTCACCTGACTGTTTTGGCAAAGAAAGATAACTTAGGAGAAGAAGAAGGACCGCTGCAACCACCGGCGAGGTGCAAGAAAATCAAAAGACCTCGTTTCTGGAAAGTCCCCTCTCTTTTCAAAATCAATTGACAGTAGCCGTACAATCTTTTCCGCTCTGACCAACGGATGAGCGCCATGTGTGAAGTCTCACGATGGCGATGCTTCGATTTGCTGAAGACCGCCTCGAGTTTGGCACGGCGTAATTATGGTCTGTCGAAATCTTGGACATGGCACCTGCGCATTGGACCTCGGGCGCGACATGCAAAGCGGCGGCAATCGTGGCAATAATTACACAAGATTTTTGATCTCCCATGTCATCTCTGCATTAACTCCCCATGTCCCAGCCGCAGCGCTTCAATGGGACTTGGGAGTGGTGGGCAAATAATATGGCAAGACCGATGATGTGGAGTATACCTGGATCCGGCTGGCAACCAGGTAGGCAGATAGCGCCGTGCCAAGTTTCCTCTCGAGCTCATCCGCTAGGCGACCCCATAGATTGATGTTCCCACCTCGGCCCGAGCTCGGCAACCTTCGCTCCTCCGCCAGGTGACTCCCCAAGGGTCCAGCCCATCTCGGCTAGAGTCGAGCGCACCTCCACTCCTCTACTAGGTGGCTCTCCAAGGGTTAATCCCACCTCGACTGGAGTCGAGCCCTCCTCTGCTCTACCAGGTGGCTCCCCAAGGGTCGATCCCACCTTGATCGAAGTCGAGCCCTCCTTTGCTCCTCCGCTCCTCTGCCAGGTGGCTCCCCAAGGGTCGAGCCCACCTCGGCCGGAGTCAAACCCTCCTCCACTCCTCCGCCAGGTGGCTCTAAAAGGGTCGAGCCCACCTCGGCCGGAGTCGAGAGCACCTTTGCTCCTCCGCTAGGTGGCTTCCCAAGGGTCGAGCCCATCTCGGCCGAAGTCGAGCCCTCCTCCACTCCTTCGCCCGGTGGCTCTCCAAGGGTCGAGCCCACCTTGACCGAAGTCGAGCCCTCTCATTGGAAGCATCAGGAAAGAGAAGGCGCCAGCACCAAGATCACTGCCGAGGTAGACGCGCGCGGTGCGGCGCGCCCAGTACAGCGCCCCCAAATCTGTAACGGTGCGTGTAACCTTATTTGCACCAATTTGAAAGAAGCACCCCAATCGAAATGTCAGATCCTGCGGCCAATTATCTGAAACCCCTTGAAAGAGAAGGCCACATTCAGGGTCTCAGACCCGTGGGTGGTTGCGCCTAGATCGAGGTTCCACCTGATTTTTTCCTTCGTGACAACATGCCGGGCAAAGCATATTCACAACTTAACTCCCAACTATAAGATGAAATGACCTTGGGAGAGCGGCCAACGGACACCATTGACCCCTAAACCCCCCAAAAAAGGCAAATCGAGGCACTGAAGCAATCGGCAATCTACAAAGGCACCAACGAGCGAGAAAGAAGGTAAGCAATAGAAAGAGGGCCAACACACGAAGTAGCGAGATGAGTGACTTGAAGGCAGGAGGCTCCCAGAGGACTCTCAAAGCGAGTCCCGCGAGCACAAACGCTGCAACTCAAGCACCGTTCCCCCCCTCATTTTCTTCTACTCAATCCTTTACTAAAAACTCCTCTAAGCAGGGTGACCGAAGTGGGATCCGCCTTAGGGGATCTGTTCTGCTTTGCCGCCCACTAATTTGATCGTCGGAGTAACCTTGCCGGAATCCTCGGTCCGGGTTTCTAACTTTGTTTTTCAGGTTCGGGAATACCAGGATTCCGGAGTAAAGGGGCAGACATCCGGCGCCACCTCACAGCTACAGGCCACGATGGTAAGGTCGGCAACACAACCCATACTTAGCTTGTAAGAAATGGAAATGCAAGCAAACACATTCAATATATGGTCTGATGGGAGAAAAGAAAATTTTTTTTCAAATGTTTCAACTCACATCTCTTTAAAAAAAAAATAAAATAAAATAAAAGAGAAAAAAAATAAAAATTTGATGAAAATAGGATATTTCTAGTGTTTTTTTTCATTTTTTTTTTGATAGAAAGTGTTTTTTTTTCTTTCATTCATCGATAACGAATTGAGACACATGTCCCCTATTTATATTAGTAAGGTTTATTCTTGTACAATTTAAATCAAATTCATCTTTTACTTCAAACAATACTCAATTTTTAAAAATAAATATAGTTAGTGAAAATAATCATGAAAAAACTAAAATTCTAAATAAGCTACATCTTGACTCCTACATTGTCTCTCTTTATTTCTTTTGGAGGGGGGGAGTGTAAGGGCTCCTACATTGTCATTGCTTATGGATGCTCTGTGATTTCTTTTTTCCATCTTGGAAGTTACATCTGGCCAAAGTCTCTTCTAAAATAAAAAGTTTTGATTTGATCAATCTATTTCAAATTCCAAATGATAGAATTTGGTATTGTTTACTTGTTGCACTGTATCTTTAAACGAACGGTGCCATGTCGTAAAGCTTACAAAGTTATTCAATTAAAAATATATATATATAGGTGTCATATGAGGGAGTTATAATATTCAAAACTTTAGCACGTGACTTATATTTTTAATATGATAGGTCTTTCTCTTCATCACGTCCAATCCTCCATATAGTTGTTCCCATGCCTGTACCTATCACTTCAACGATGCTATATATGTTTTGGCCCATGCCACAACTTTGGAGTTGTTGTTTGAAGACATTTTGACATATATATAGTCTTTTGAACTCAAGTCAATCAACAATCCAATGTGGATGGCAAAATTAACTTTCTAACAACCAATCTTCAGATCAAGCACGTAGGAGCTGATGGATAGACCAGATGCGATTTTTTTTTTTTTTTCAAAAAAAAAATAAAGGGAAGCCAAGCCACTCTACCGTCCACTCTACGAGTACCATAGTCTACTACGAACCAAGCTTAACACTTGACGCTTTGAAGGATTAATTGGGTTTGTATCTTTCATGGGACCTTTGAATTACCCACTGGTTGTTGCGAGAATTTTGCAGATGGATGAATAACAGAGTTCGGAGCACTTTGAGATCTCTGCATTGAGTGACATAACGGTGGATTCGTATGAAAGAAGATGAATACTCCTTCCACGCGAAAGGTACAATCGCGACCCAGCTTTGAACCGAACGCTAAAAACTCAAGGAATAGATGCAGTTGTGTTATAGAAAATATTGTGAAGAATAATTCTGTTAAAAGAACATAATGGCAAGCTACATTAATTCATGCAGCCTTGGAGAGTCCCAATAGGCTCCTTTTCTTCTGGCTGATAAAACTTTATTTATTTTTGAAGGAAAACACTAATTAAGGAAAAAACTTTACGTTATCAAGCATAAAATCCTTTCACACGATATTTCAAAACAACAATGCACCACCATAACATTTTATTTACCCATCACTCTCCCATGGGTCTAATATCCTTCAGTACCCTTATTACCGTTATTATTTTTGACAAACGGAAAAACGTAGATACGCATGATCACATAATAGTACATGACGTTGATGAATCCTCAAACATCAACTGGTATCCTCCACTTGAGGTTGCACCACCCGCACATCCGCAGACCCTTCCACACGAGCAACAACGGGACCCTCCATGGCAGTCCGCAAGGCATGGCATGTAGCAACAACCAGGTGGACACGGTACGGGGCATGGCTTTGGGTGACACGGTGGTGGACATGGTACGGGGCATGGCTTTGGGGGACACGGTGGCGGTGGATCGGGGCATTTGGGATCCTCGCAATGGCCACATATTACAATATCTATGTCGTTGATCACCTTGCACCTTTTTTCCTTTGTACTTCCTTCTTCTTTCTTCTTAGGGTCCTTTTTGGATGCTGCGTCCCTGGTCTTTTCGGTAGCAGCTGGTTTCTCTGTCACCTTCACCTCAGGGCTTTTAGCATCCTTGCATTTGTCACATACTCTAATTTTTATGTCATTGATCACCTTGCAGCAACAAGGAGGGCAGGGTGGTGGTGGTGGTGGCGGCGGCGGCGGAGGGCAGGGCACTATTATAATGTCTATGATCACCTTGCAGGCCTTGCAACGGATCTTCTTCGAGAGCTTGTGGGGATCGAATGGGCCGCAGACTGTGACGGTGTTGTTCTTCTCATCATAGGAGATTGTTTTTATGTTCTCACATCGTCCTTGGTTCATGAAAATTACCGGGGAGAATGAGATGATTGGTAGAATCAGTAGTAGCTAAAATTTTGGATCAGAATGGAGAAGTGAAGTGTGGGGAGGTTTAGTTACGTACAAACCTTGTAGCTTGCAGAGAGTCTTCTGAATCTTTTTGTAGCAATGATGGCAGCTTAGGTCAACTTTTATGACTAACTTGGACGTCTGCGATACGGTTTATTTAATGAATGTTTTATCAAATAACAATAATAATAATAATAATATGAAGGATCTCGGTTTAGGGAATATCTGAAAATAAATATGCAATACAAATGATGATGCCCTTGTCTTAATATGAGTATTAAAAGAAAAAAAAATAAGGAAAGAAAAAAAGATGCAGCAAAAATCTTATTTATTTGCTTCTTTAAATACGAAGCATTATTTAACCTACTGTTAGGAGAGAGAGAGAGAGAGCTTTACAGAAAAGATCAATAATGCATATTAAAGTTAAATATAGATGCAAACAAGAAAAAATAGAAAAGATTCAAGAGCAAGGAAACGATCCGTCTCTAAGTTGTGTTCTAATAAAAATATAAAAGAAAATACCGAAGCTTCATACTATCATTAACATGCAAGCATTAGGAAAATATCACGATATTATGAGGTGGAGAAATGAGTTAAAATCATCATAAGCTTTGAAAATTACATAGAGAAGATATAATAAGAGCATGTTTGATTGTGCTGGTACAATTTTATAAATTTTATAGAATTTTGGATTCAGATAACCAAAAAATTCTAAATGGTTATGGAGAGAGAGAGAGAGAGAGAGAGAATGTTCAACCTTTTCCGTCATTGCTAGATTGAAGCCAGATCCTAATACTGGATGTTTGGTTTCAAAGGTACTTAGCGCGGACGGCACGGCGTGAGTACGGCAGCCCCTTACGGTCCTTTATAGCCAGAGGGACAGGCCGCGAACCAGGGAGAAAAAAGAGGGGCAACACACCTGTAATTATCGGAGCTTTTTATTTTTTCTTTTATTCTTTGAAGTAGGTGGAAAAGTGCCATCGCACTGTTGGTAACGTTTTTAATGACCATTACATGCATCAAGAAACTTTTTCTATTTGTTAATAAGAGAAAAGTCACGGGCTGCCCAAACAAAATCAAGAGAAAGTTATCCAAACGTCAGCAGTCCAATCATTAAAGTTGGTTCCTCAAATAAAATTATAAATAATTAAAATTATATCGTGATTCCAATTCATGCGAGAGTAAAATATTCCCATCATCCAAAATTTAATGCTTAATTCATGGATATCACGATCTAAATACATTAGTGGATATGGCCATCTAATTTTTATTTCGCTTCATTTAAATTTCGTTTTCATTTCTAATTTTGATTGCAAACCAGATGTTCTCTAGATAAGATACGAAAAAAAAAATCTATAAAATGCAAATAAAATGTGAAAGAAGATCCACAAAGAGAATATAATTTGGTTTTCTCTATAGAGAAATATTGCACCCCAAGCCTTAAAACATTCTGCATGAAAATTCACAAATTGGTGCAGAAAGCGGTGCCATTGCAATGGTGTGCCCATGATTTGATGAGAATTGAGGAATTGAGATTGGGGCTACACTTTCTTGCACTCCAAGTTCTCTTGCTATAAGTGTTACGCTGATGGGACCCATATGTTTATTACAAATTATTTATAACCGTTTTGTTTTTTTTTTTTTTTTTTTTTTTTTTGAATTTTAATTTGGATGGCTAGTATTATTGGTGGGGAGGACCGCACCCTTTGTGAATCTGAAAGTGCTAAAATACTATCATCATGATGGAAGGGAAATCATGAGAACCACCACCGTTCATGCAAGCTCTCGCTGCCTTCCACCGTGATGACGAGGTCTGCACTAATTATCAGCCTTGTAATTTCTAAATGGATGATGACGAGGTCTGCACTAATATTTAAAAGCCTGCCAAGCAAAAGCCGATGCTAGGTCAGTGTTTGTTTCGCAAGGCGGTTAGACCTATTCTGCTTCAAGGCCGTTTCTGTGCTTCTAAGAGGGCGGTGGCGTCCACCCGAGTCAGGTCAATGGAAGTCAGCCCCGACAGTCTGGTCTGATTTGTCTGTAAAGTAGCTTTTGGTACTGCTAGGAAGGTAGCTCGATTGATAGAATATTCATATTCATCCATATTCAAGTCAAGATCCGGTGGATAATTTCATTAAATCTAGAATTTTTTTTGAAACATGTAATCCAGATGATGGGAGAGCTTTTACTATGGCATCTTAATTAATAATGTCAGGTTGACGTATTCATCAAAAAATGAGAAGAATATGCGAAACGTGGTTTGTATCGAACATAGTCTAGTGAGAATGGAACCCGAAGAGGATAGCTATAACCGGAATTTATCCTCTCTCTCCTTTTCTTTATAAATTTAAAAAAAAAAAAAAAAATTAGCTTCCAGTGACCAGCCTTGTAATACCTAAAAGGGTGATGATGAGGTCTGCACTAATATTTAAAAGCCTGAAAAGCTAAGCCAATGCTAGGCCAGTGTTTGTTTTGCAGAGCCGCTAGACCTAGTCTGCTTCAAGGCCGTTTTTGTACTGCTAATAGGCCGTTGGCGTCCACCCGACAGGCTGGTCGGGTTTGTTTATAAATAGCTTCTAGTGATCTCTGTAGCTTTCACCTAATTTTAAGGGCATGCGTGGTGTAGGTGAGTTGGACTTTAAAATATGGATAAGAATGAAACTAAGGGGGTGTTTATTTAAATGCTAGGTCAGTGTTTGTTTTGCAGAGCCGCTAGACCTAGTCTGCTTAAGGCCGTTTTTGTACTCCTAATTGGCCGGTGGCGTCCACCCGACAGGCTGGTCGGGTTTGTTTATAAACTAGCTTCAAGTGATCTTAGCTTTCACCTAATTTTAAGGGCATGCGTGGTGTAGGTGAGTTGGACTTTAAAATATGGAGAAGAATGAAACTAAGGGGGTGTTTATTTATTTATTTATTTTGGGGGATTAGGAGCATGGAATGGAAATGGATGGCTCCTCGTGGTGCTGAAATATGCTTGAACATCAGAATAAGTTAGAGAGGGAACGTCGATGGCTGTATCTGTAAAAGAAATCCTTGCTGAAGATAACTCTAGTAAAGATCCTTCGATAGTCAAGTCAGTATCTCAGACCACATAGTAAAAATAGAGTGATGAAAGTAGGGTGAAAGTATATGCATGTACATAGATGGTGCATACCTCTGGAAGGTTTGCTAAGAATTTCCTTTTATACTCAAACTGTAGAGATAATCTGGGATACCTTGATATGTCAAAGAGCAGGTAGAGAATGATTGAATTTTGGTCTCTATCATGATTTTTGAAAGAAAATTATCCTTTATTATCTAGAATATCTTATTCCCTTTAATGAAAGATTTTTTCTTTCTTATCTCCTGTAGTTTGCTTCAATGATTCTAGGAGTTATGACCTAAAGAGGGGCCACGCTTCTTTAATGACTAAATCTGCTCTTGATAATGGGATTTGATGGTTTGTCTATTATAAGAGGTGTATCAGGATGAGCATCGGTAGATTCTTCCTTCGGCCATCATCTCCGAGCTTTCTTGCTTTATGAAACCCGACATGTTGCATGATGGGGACCCTCGAAGGGGTATAGTCGAATGTGCCTCGACCAAGGGTCTGTAAAGGTATTATTCAAATGATCGAATGCTAATTCGAGCATAATCTGAAGGACCAAAGGCTAAGCTTGTTAAGAGTCCAAGAGATCGGGGGTGATGTGGCACCTTCGCTGACGTGGAGTCCGCTGGCGGCCATGCTGGCGAGGACCCGCCACTTGGATGTGGTGGCCCGACGAGGAGATGAAGTGAGCCCTCCTGCCAAGGTCAGCTCCCAGCCGGGGTCGTGCTTGCGGGGCGAGCTCTCCGTCTAAGGTCAGCTCTCGGTTGGGGCCGTGCTCATGCTGCCGAGGTTGCAATCGCGAGACGAGCCCTCCTACCGAGATCAGCTCCCAGCCGAGGTTGCACTCGCGAGACGAGCCCTCCGTCTGAGGTCAGCTCCCGGTTGGGGTCATGCTCATGCTGCCGAGGCGAGCCCTCCTGCCGAGGTCAGCTCCCAGCCGGGGTCATGCTCATGTTGCCGAGGCGAGCCCTCCTACCGGGGTCGTGCCCATGAGGCGAGCCCCCCGTCTGAGGTCAGCACCTGGTCGGGGTCATGCTCATACCGTCAAGGCAAGTTCTAGGACGAAGTTCTCCCAAGACGGGACTCACCACGCATCAAAAAGGCCAACAAAAATTTAAACCATGGCGGGACGAAGCGTGGCTCACACCGTGCCATCATTATAGGATCTGTGGCACGCCGCTCGCATGCTCTACGCAAGGCAAGTGCTGGCTCTGTGGCACGTCGCTCGCATGCTCTATGCAAGGCAAGTGCCGTCAGGCCCAAGGCCCTATAACATGCCGCCATGTCCACTACCGTATGGCCAGAGGATGCTGACCCACGCGGTGCGAGACCCAGAGTTTCTCTAAAAGGAGGATCCTGCCAAGGTCCCAGGCTCTACGACGCTTGGACGATCCCTCCAGTAATGAAAATATCCCACTAAGGCACGGGGCTCAGTGGCACAGCGCCTACCCCTCTTAAGAAAAGTGAAAGGACCCCCAACAGAGCGGGGATTAGCTCGAGAAGACAGTTCCGAGGAAGAGAAACCCTAGAAGACAGTTCTGGGGGGGAGGAACCCAGAAGATAGTTCCAAAGGAGGGACTCCGAAAGACCCCCAACAAACAAGGGAATCTCCTCCGAAAGACAGTTTTGGGGGAATCTCCGTCGAAGGACCACTCCGAGAGATCTCTCTTGAGAAGGCTCACTCTCTCTCTCTTTCGAAGGATCGGTCAGAAAGGGGGGCAGAAGGAGAAGCCGCAAGCAGTGGCAAGTCCCTCCGGAGAAGGCACCGCAAGAGGGCACCCTAGGAAGGATGCCGGGACGAAGCCCCAGATCTGGTCGGGGCCATCGCACAAGGCATAAGGTAAGAAAGATAAGAGGTAGATGCAGGAGGAGCGGGGAGAGGTAGGCAAGCTAGCCACCGGAAGCTCAGCGGCCAAGGGATCGGCCTGAGAACCTTTCCATTTCCCGCTGTCCTTTCCTTCTTACTACTGTTTGGATATTACTATCTTGTTCTTTATATTATTTGAACATATTTATCATGTCATCCCCAAAGATGAGGGAGTCTCCTAAGCTCTCCACCTCAAAGGTTCTGTTTCCCTCGATTGTCCCACTGACATGATCGTTGGAGTGTCTTCATCGAAATTCCTGGCACAGGTCTCCTCTTTTTTGCAGGCCGATTGGACCGAAGGGCCGACCCCCAAAGGGAAGGAAGCATGCCTAACGGGGGGAGGCACTCGATGCAGCGATGACATGCCGGAGCTACAAGCCACGACGATCCAGGCGGCAACAGATTGGCACGCCAGGTAGGGGGTGAGCAACGATCCAGGAGCTAAGAGGATCACAGCCAAGGCCAAGGATTCGGACTCCCTAACTGATAGAATAGCGGTAGCCACCTTCCTAAAGGGTAGGCAGAGGACATGAGAGCTTCCTCTTAAGGGCCCGACCAAAGAATGAGGAGAAAGGGGCTTGTGTTCGTGGGCTTTTCAAAAACCCGCCACCTTTCGCAGCACTCTCCACTTGGACCCAGAATCCAGCCTTGCTTACAGCCCGAAGGTAGCACCAAGATACCGTCTATCGCATGACTCACACCAGGGCAAACCAACAAGGCAGGCCCCTCCATCAGGCCTGCCCTCCTCAGCCGTGCTCATAACCCAGAGGCGGCACCAAGATGCCATCTACCGCGAGACTCATAGCATGGCAACTACTCATCAGCAAGGTGGGCCCCCCTCCATTAGGCCCGTGCTCATCAGTCGAACTCACAGCCCGAAGGCGGCACCAAGATGCCGTCTATTGCAAGACTCACAGTGATGGGGGACAGGATGCGGGGATCGCTAGTGAGCATAGAAGTCACCAGGGATTAGGGTAGGTTTGGGGCTTGTGAGAAGATGATGGTGTCTAGGGTTTCATTGTGGACTACGAGGCAGGTGGTAGGAATCACACATATACCCTTAATCACACAGAAAATCACATAGTATTTGAGGAAGAACTCAAGAAATTTTATTCATAATTCATTCTAGTATGAAAAAATACAATAGGAGGTGGGGTATTTATAGATTCATCCAGGTCCCTGAACTCCCTAACAGGTTAGGACTACAAAATTTAAGAACCAAGAAAACTCTCTTGGGCCTTGGACTGGGCACTGGGCTAGGGAGGGCACCAACTGAACTTGGACTAGGAGAGGCGCCAACCATGTGGGCTTGAGTAGGGGTCTAGGTGCATGAAGGCCGGCTTTGGTTGGAGGGGCCTGGTAAATCTCCGAGTCTATTGACTCTCCTCTTGAGCATGACTTGAATGCAAACTACATGGACTCGATTGGACTTGACTGGACTAAAAATAACTGGACTTGACTAAGTGGACTCAACTAGACAGGACTCGATCTTTATTACAGGACTCAATAGACTCAAATGAAATCAAATGGATTACAGGACTCGAATAAAATAAAATAGACTCTCAGGTCCTCATCAATTCCCCTAGAGTTGGGAGAACTCGACTCTGCCGAGTTTGGGTCAGCAGGGACTTTGATGGAACCGAATCTAATCAAATCAAAAAGGGCTCTCAGGCTAGGTTCACCCATTTTTTTTCCAAACAAATCCCAGATTTCTTTTTTTATCAGCTTTGCTCTGAGATCTGTGCAACTTTGCAATCCATGCAGCTTCGAAATTCGTACAGCTTTGAAATCTGTGTGGCTTTGAGGAGCGTGCAACTCTGAAATTGGCAAATTGAGGGGCAACTGCTTTCATGTTTGTGCGGTGCCTCTCTTCTTCCTCGCGGACCGAAGGCTGGAATGGAGCAGTGGAGAAAACGATCGCCGGTGGGCTTGGAGGGGATCGATCGCCGGAGGGAAGTCTGGTGGGAGCACGGTTGTCAAATGGTGGCGGAAGGGAGGGGCGGCTCAAACAGTAATGGAGGCACCGGTTGGGGCTAGAAGATGGCCGGTCGGGCAGAGGAGGATGGGTAGCAGCAGGATGGAATAGGGGAGGCAGACGACGAGCAGAGGAGGACAGGTGGCCGACAGGGAGCAGGGCAGTGACGGGGTGCATTGGCTTCCGGTAGTGGAGGGGGCGTCGGCTGCTAGCGGTGGCTTCACGGATGGACGATGCTGATGGGGCGTTGGGGGTCATTGGAGGGAAGCAGATGCCAGGCCATTGACGGGTCGGAGATGGAGGCCAGTGGCTGACTGAGGTTTGAGGAGTCTTGCACAGGGCAATCTGGATGGGAGGATGGATGTGGAGCCGGGGAGGAAGAGAAAACCCTAATCCTCTGGCTCTGATACCAAACTGATGGGGGACAGGATACGAGGATCGTTGGTGAGCATAGAAGTCACCAGAGATTAGGGTAGGTTTGGGGCTTGTGAGAAGATAATGGCGGCTAGGGTTTCGTTGAGGACTAGGAGGCAGGTAGTAGGAATCACACAGATACCCTTAGGGATCATACAGAAAATCACACAGTATTTGAGGAAGAACTCAAGAAATTTTATTCATAATTCATTCTAGCATGAAAAAATACAAGAGGGGGTGGAGTATTTATAAATTCACCCAGGTCCCTGGACTCCTTGACAGGCTGGGACTACAAAACTTGAGGACCAAGAAAACTCTCTTGGGCCTTGGACTGGGCACTGAGCTGGGAAGGGCGCCAACTGAACTTGGACTAGGAGAGGTGCCAACCGTGTGGGCTTAAGTAGGGGCCCAGGTGCATGAAGGCCAACTCTGGTTAGGAGGCCCTTGTGAACCTCCGAGTATGCTCACTCTTTTCTTGATCATGACTTGAATGAAAACTACATGGACTCAATTGGACTTGACTGGACTGAAAACAACTGGACTTGACTAAGTTGACTCAACTGGACAGGACTCGATCTTTATTACGGGACTCAATAGACTCAAATGGAATCAAATGGACTACAAGACTCGAATAAAATAAAATAGACTCTTGGGTCCCCATCACATAGCTTGGTTCACCCATAAGTCTGGCACCCCACAGCCTCATGGCCACGCTCACAGCCCGGAGGCGGCACCAAGATGCCATCTATCACGTGACTCACAACATGGTGAATTAAGAAGCTCGATGCCCTCACCAGCCCCCAGCCATGCTCACAGCCCAGAGGTAACACCAAGATGCCATATATCACGAGACTCACAGCGTGGCAACTCCTTAGCAAGTCAGGCCCTCCATCAAGCCCACGCTCATCAGCTAAGCTCATAGCCTGGAGGCAGCACCAAGATGCTGTCTATCACGAGACTCATAGCTTGGTTCATCCATAAGTCTAGCGCTCCACAGTATCATGTCTACTTTCATAGCCTGGAGGCAGCATCAAGATGTCGTCTACTGCATAACTCACAGTGTGGCAAATTGAGAAGCTCAGTGCCCTCACCAACCCCCAGCCATGCTCACAGCCCAGAGGCGGCATCAAGATGTCATCTACCTTGAGACTCATAGCGTGGCAACTCCTTAGCGAGCCGGGCCCTCCATCAGGCCCGCACTCCTCGCCATGCTTACAGTTTCGAGGTGGCAGTAGGGCAACCCGCCATCTACCACTTGACTCATAGCTCGGCATCCTCACCACGAGCCGGGACCACTCCATCAGGCCCTCACTCCCAGTCATGCTCATCAGCCGAGCTCAGAGCCTGGAGGCAGCATCAAGATGCCGTCTACTGCGTGACTCACAGCATAGCTCACTTATAAGTTTGATACCCCACAGCCTCATGGCCGCGCTCACAGCCCGAAGGCAGCACCAAGATGCCATCTATTGCATGATTAACAGCATGGTGAATTAAGAAGCTCGGCATCCCCAGCCTCGCTCACAGCCCAAAGGCGGCACTAAGATGCTGTCTACCGTGTCACTCACAATGGGGCAAGCCAACAAGGCGGGCCCCTCCATCAGGCCCGCCCTCCTCAACCATGCTCACAGCCCGAAGGCAGCACCAAGATGCCATTTACCACGTGACTCACAACATGGCAAATCGAGAAGTCCGGAAACCTACAGCCCTATGGCCGCACTCATAACCCAGAGGCGGCACCAAGATGCCATCATCGCATGACTCACAGCATGGCGAATCGAGAAGCTCGGCACCCTCACCAGCCCCAAGCCGTGCTATAGCCTGGAAGCTGCACCAAGATGCCATCTACCGTGAGACTTACAGCGTGGCAACTTCTCAGCGAGCCAGGCCATCCATTAGGCCCACACTCCTCATCGTGCTTACAGTCCGAAGGTGGCGGCAGGGCAACCCACCATGTGCCACTTGACTCACAGCTCGGCATCCTCACCAACAAGCCGGGCCCACTCCATCAAGCCCGCACTCCTGCCATGCTCATAGCTCGGAGGCGGAACCAAGATGCCGTTTATCGCGAGACTCATAGCATGGCAACTCCTCAGCGAGCCGGGCCCTGCATCAAGCCTGCACTCCTCGCCATGCTTACAATCCAGAGGTGGTGGCAGGATAACCCGCCATCTACCGCTTGACTCATAACTTGGGCATCCTCACCAACAAGCCAGGCCCACTCCATCAGGCCCGCACTTCCAGCCATGCTCACAGTCTAGAGGTGGTACCAAGATGCTGTATATCGCGAGACTCATAGTATGGCAACTCCTCAATGATCCAGGCCCTCTATCAAGCCTGCACTCCTCGCCATGCTTACAGTCCAGAGGTGGTGGCAGGGCAACCCGTCATCTGTCGCATGACTCACAGCTCAGCACCCTCACCAACTAGCTGAGCCCACTCCATCAGGCCTGCACCTTTCAGCTAAGCTCATAATCCTAAGGCGGTGACAGGGTAGCCCGCCATCTACCACGAGGTCCACAGCTAGGCGATCTTCAAGTTAGGTCCTTCCGGTAGACCCGCACTCAGTCGCCCCACTCACAGTCTTGAGGTGCAGTTGGGAATTCCTGGAGCCCCGCCATCTACCGCACGACTCGTAGTTTGGCACCTATAAGCTGGGAGACTCATGAAGCCCCGCACCCACTGCCTTACTTATAGTCCGGAGATATTCGCTGGGAAACTCCAGAAGTCCCGCCATCTGCCGCTTAACTCATAGCATGGCGAACTAAGCCGGGATATTCCGGAAGCCCAGCATCCGATTGCCTTGCTCACGGCCTGGGGATGTTGTCAAGAAAAGTAGTGGCCGAGATGAAATGGAGCTGCATGGCTGTGTCCGGGCGACCCTTCCACAGATCTCTGGTAGCCTTGAATTCTCAGTCTCCTTTGTAGTTCTCCTGTGTGGCCCCTTCCCTCTTGCTTGCTTGGGCGTTTTCTTGCTTACCTTCCCGTTGGGGCTATCGATGACTCTCTTAAGTCCAGGTGATTGCTAAACGCCTACCTCGGGATCTCCTCTATGCCAGTAGGCACGTGCGATGGTGTTTCGTGTCATGAACGAAACATCTTTCCTAGTTCTTGGAAGGGGACCTACCATGCGCTTTGACATTCCTTCCGGTCGCTCCACTCCGGGAAACTTGGCAGAGCCTCGATCGAGGGACGGCCATCCCTGATATTCGAATCTCCTAGTTGACTTTGTCTTTCGAGTGGTACAGACGGTTGGTGGAGAGCTCGACGCCTCGATCAGGGGGCTTCCTCCTTTTCTGATGTAAGTGGCAGCTGGGGGCGATCACCATGGCCTAGTGGGTGCTTCCTTGCAGTTCTCGGTAGCTCATCAGCATCCAAGGAGGACGGCGTCGCCCCTTTGGTTGCTGGCGCCTTCGCCTGAGGTGGAGGCCGAACTGGAGAGGCGGGGCTCGACTCCGGTCCAGGGGGCCCGACTTCGAGGGGCTCAACCTTGCGGAGGAGGGCAGGGCTCGACTCTGAGGGGCTCAACCTCGAAGGGGCTCCACCTGGCAGAGGAGGGCTGGGCTTGATTCCGGACCAAGGGGCTCGACTTCGAGGGGGCTTGACCTGGCGGTGGAGGGTAGGGCTCGACTCCGAGGGGCTCGACCTCGAAGGGGCTCCACCTAGCGGAGGAGTGTTGGGCTCGACTCTGAACCAAGGGGCTCGACTTCGAGGGGGCTCGACCTGGCAGAAGAGGGTAGGGTAAGACTCCAGCCCAGAGGGCTCGACCTGGCGGAGGAGGGCAGGGCTCGACTCCGGCCCAGGGGCTTGGCCTCGGAGGGGCTCAATCTGGCGGAGAAGATCGCTCGGCTCCGGCCTAGGCATCCCGATCTTGCAGGAGCCAACTTGGCAGAGGATGGAACTTAGCTTCGACATGCCACCCCAACATTCTGAAGGAGCTCAGCCCGGCAAAAGAGTACGAGGAGGGGTGACCGTCGTGGCAGCTTTTCCTGACATAACATTTGACAGTGATTAAACGTCAGCATTCTGCCACATCATTTGCCCGCCACTCCCGAGTCCCGTTGGCGCGGGGTGCTCGGGACGAAGGGTGTAAATTCAATGCTAACATGGAAAGGTGAGAATCCGGTGCAATGATGGTCGCGATCGTCGGTGCTTTGTGAAGCGGTTTCTCATGCCTATCTAGGGGAGCCACGTGGACACGTCCAAGGAGTAGTTATTGCAGGTATAAAATTCAGAGCGACCACAGTTGAAACAAAATACCAGCCTTGCCGATTGATGACACGTGGTGCGGATCCATCGGTGGTGGAGCTGTAACAGTACGGTTGGGGCGCCGGTCACTTTGAAAGGAAAGGAAATCTTTTCCAAAATATATCTTCTTTCAAATCCTGCATGCCCACCCTCATATCGAAGTTCTTCCTTCGCTCCCCCGGCTATCTTTGTCTTCCCAGGTTCAACAGGTTAGTCTCCTTCCTCCCCGTCCCGGTCGAGTAGAGACTTCCTTCTAGGGCTAGGTTCTTCCCTGGACTCTTGCCCGTCTTCTCCTATCTCCTTCTATCTCTATGTCTTTTGCCTTCATCTTCTTCTCAATGTCTCACTTCGGCCCGAATTTCCATCCCACAACCAACCAGGGTAAGGCTGGGCCTTCTAGGCCAAGGTCGCCTTCCTCTTCTGATGAGGATGAGGACTTGACACGCTTCGAGCTTAGCAGAAGACCTGTGTCTAGAGGGATAGTGATTAGGGAACCTGCATCTTCTCCTCCACCTCATCCCCTTCTTCTACCTGGACCTGTTTCTTAACTTCCCCGGTCTACAGGTCCTGGCGGGATTGCTTGTTGATCACTGCTGTGGAGCTCGTGACCGTCCAGGAGACCTATGGTGTCCCGGAATCCGTCCGGCTCTCGATCCCTCAACCGGGAGAGTGGGTCACCTCTAGTGGCCCGTGCTGGATCACCCTTTATGAGGAAACTCTTGTGGGGGGGCCTCCGATTCCCATTCCATCCATTTTTCCTTTCTATTTTGAACAACTACCACCTTGTTCCTGCCCAACTAGTCCCAAATGCCATCAAGACAATTTTTTGTTTCATTGTTTTATGCCACATTCATGGGATAGTCGCCCGTTTTTCCTTGTTCATGGCCTTTTTTATCCTGAAACGCCACCCCATCGAGGAGGGGTGGTGGTCTCTTTCTTCCCGTCCAAAGGGCATTAGGTTTGAACTCCCCTCTTCCATCAAAGGGTGGAAGAGTAGATACTTTTTTACCTCAGTTGAGGGGGTCGACTGGGTTTGGAATGGCCCAGATCGGTCCCCTAACCATAATTCTACGGTCGAGGCAACCGATTGGGAGGTATATGACCAGCTCTGCTCCGCTCAGATCCCTTCACTCAAGGTCCTGCTATCATAGTAGAATCTCTTCGAGGCCGGGGTCAGCCCAATATAGGCGTTGGGTGAGTTCGGCTTGAACCTCGTTTCCTTCCATTTTTTTTTTAGCTTAGAACTAATGTCTTCTTTCTTGGTGTAGGCATGAAGTTCTCCCTGGACGAGCTTCTCTTGTTCTCCAAGGAGAGGGGCCAAGTGGAGGGGGTCGGCAAGCCCCCTTCGAAGAGGGCTCAAGTAGATGATGGTGTGAGGGCCGTACCTGCCACGCCAGCCAAGCCTGCTTCCGAGCCAAGCAAGAAGGTCGCCGAGCTCGTTCCTGAACCTCCCAGGTGTTAGGATTTGCGTGGTGCTCCCAAGCTTTGGGGAGACTTGGGAGACCATGGCAGGGATGCTGGAGGCGATCCCTGGGTGCTTGGAGGCGTGCCAAGCATTTCCTGGAGGTGTTCCAGGAGGCTCGAGATCTGGGTTTGGAGATCTTGAGGTTGGAGTCAGCTTGGACTATGGAGGAGTCGATTCCTACAAGTCGACAACAGGTTTGAATTCTGGTCATGTCAGCTCGAGGTCTGTTCGAGTTGAATCGTGGTCTAGTCGAGTCAGCTCAAGATTTATTTGAGTCGACTCTTCTGACGGGTTTAGATCTCATGTGTTGGCCTGGGGGGAGAGAGAGAGTTTTGTTGAGCTGAGTCATGTTGACTCAAGGCTATATATATATCTTTTACGAGAGGTCCATAGGTGGTAGCAAGAAGCGAGCCAAAGTGCTCTTTCTCTCCAATTCTTGATTTCTTCTCTCTTCCTCTCTCTGGTTCTCTCTATCGTTTGCAGTCCCATGGGGGCACACCTCCATGACGAGAGCGGATGGTGTGCCCCAATCCTTCCATGGTGATGGTTCCTTTCATGGCCATGGCAGCATCAAGTCGATCCCGAGCATTCCGTGGAGTTGAGCGAGGTGTCTTATTCCTTAACATTTGGTATCAGAGCAGATCTTGCTCTGACATTTGGTATCAGAGTAGATCTTGCTCTGACATTTGGTATCAGAGCTTCTTGATGCGGTGGCATGAAGGAAGAAGGGAAGAAGAAGCAGATCTCTGGTTGCGAGATCTGGAGGAGGCTACATGTGTGAGATCGGAAGCATGGTGGATCTGCTGGAGATCTTATCGGAGATGAGATCGGAGGTGAGGGCCTGCTGCCCTCTCTCTGGGAGAGAGTTCAGGATCATGCCAGATACGGAGATCTACCAGATGGCCCCATGGCGACGGACGTGATCCAGATCATGATGGCTTGGCCGGAGTTCAAATTCTTGGATCTGAAAGCCGTAATCATGGTGGAAGGGTCGTCAGCCTGAAGGGGTCATGGAGTCTGGATCTGTGGATCTCCGATGGAGATGAAAATGATTTCAGCAGATCTGGATATCTCGACAGCGATGGATGAAAATCCAGGTCGCGTTGGCATGGATCGGAGGGAGTTTCAGTCTTCCCTTGTGCCAGAACGTGATGGCCACAGTGGAGGAGAGAATGCCTAATCAGGGGCATGGCTGCCAGGAAGAAGAAGACGTGTACACTGTCACAACGAGCTGGCTCGGTCATCACAGAGCCGGCACGGGTAGAGAATGCAGGAGCAGTACAGGTTGATGGAGTTGGCTCGGACATCACAGAGTCGGCTCGAGCATGGTGTTGGTGCAAGGCATAGGTGCAGATGGCGGCACGATGTCACTGAGCACAGAGACGTCGCAACAAGCTCGCCGGTGCAAGCATGGTGCAGGGCGGTGTCGGGCACAGCACAGGGAAGAGACGGCGGCGTGGCTTGCTGGTCGCGGGTACAATGCCAGGCAAAACCCGCACACAGGGTGATGGCTTCCCGATCGCGTGGATGGCGCGAGGCAGCGCGGGTGGTCATCGGAGGCTCGGCATGGCCGTGCGGGCGGTCGCCAGAGGCATGGCACGGCCGCGGGCGGTGGCCGGAGGTGACGGTGGTGGCCAAGGAAGTCTGTGGTCCACGGTTTCTGTCGTGGACCAACAGTAATGGCAGTGATAGATCGGGAGATTGCTCGTGAACCATTGGTTTGGTTCACGGTGGACCGGCGATTTATGTTTGATATGCTCTAAAATTCATGCTAACTCATTTTTTCGATGATTTTGGGCTCAATCGAACTTTGATTTGAGTCCTGTCTGCACCATTGGATTCCATGTTTTGAGCTCTTCATGTTAAGCCTGGTTGGATCCGGTGATGGAGTTAGATCACAGGTGATGTAGAGATCGTGGTGCAGCGGCCGTGTGTGCGGGCAGCTTGTGTAGGTTGGTTCCATCTTCGGCTCTCCTAGGAGGACAGAGGTTCATGGTGTTGGGAGCAGTGTGGAGGTCTGCTGGTTGTATGGATCTTGCCGAGGATGATGGATCCTGTGGTGCAGGAGCTCGCGATGGTGGAGCAAAGCTGCGGGTCCTGTGCTGTGGAGCATTGACAGGTTGGGTGATCTGTGGTTCAGTACAGGTGGAGTGACACACACCAGAGATCTTCAGAGCTTAAGTGGTAGCTCCATCAGTAGTGGACCAGGCTCTTGGTCAATGTGGAGGAGAGCGATCGGTAGGTCTCCGGCTACCCTGATCGTGATGGAGCTGTATGTGGGTGTGGTATCTCATATGACTGGAGGCGGGTCTTGGGAGTTGATTAGCTCCGGGAGATCGAGTACATTAGCAGAGGTTGGGACATGATCATGCAGCCTATGTACAGGCTGGGATGTGATGATGCAGCCATTGGAGCTGATAGATGCTGACAGCTCAGGGAGGCCAGGACAGGTCTCAGGGAGCACCAAGGAGGTATATCAGCAGAGGTTGATGGAGGCTGGCAGCTCAGGGAGCACCAGGGAGGTCTCAGGAGACCCGGGTATATCAGTAGAGGCTGGGACATTATCATGCAGTCTATGGATAGGTTGGGACATGATGATGCAGCCATTGGAGCTGATGGAGGCTGTCAGCTCAGGGAGTGCAAGGGATGTCATGCAGCCTAGAGATAGGCTGGGACATGACAGACATCATACAGCCTATGGACAAGCTAGGACATGATGGAGCAGCCACTTGTGATGGTTGCTATGTTCAGTTACTGTATTTGAGGAGTTGGGATGAGCTCCTGAGTTTCAAAGGTTCCTATGGGGTTGCAGAATATCCGAGACAATCTCGGAGAGGTCCACGGTGTGCAGAGGGTCCGAGAAAATAGCGACTGGGTATGAGGTTCAGGTCATGCTCAGCAGGGCAGCGTTGAGAGGCTGGGCTCGGGGGTTTTTTTTTATGGCATCAGGGGGACTTCAGTTTCAGGTGGAGCACCGGTGATAGGTAGCTTTACGGGTGGAGCAGTTTTTGACACATGTTCAGAGCGGGAGGTGCATGGAGGACCGTATCCTTGCACGGACATCAGGGATGCACTTAGCCAGGTGGAGCGGAGAGTGCAGAGTATGGCATGGCTCTGTGGAGATTGTGTCAGGTAGAGCTCCAATTACAACGATTGCCGGTTCAGGTTTGCTGGGTTCTCCTTAGGAAAGTCCAAGAACAGACTGATGCAGCTGCCAGACAGAAGGAAAGCAACAATCTGTGGTGCCAGGATACGAGCTAGGATCTTCAGCTATGGAGGCGATCATCCCAGAGGTCTCCAGGTGATATCAGCAGCTGGAGAATATTGGCAGAGGCATGGATATCTATACAGTGCTGTCAGGACATGCATTTATAGCAGGATGTGTGTTAAGGACATTGCTAGGTTTGCCAAAGCTTGGGGGCACCAAGATGGAGATTGTTAGGATTTGTGTGGTGCTCCCAAGCTTTGGAAAGACTTGGAAGATCATGGCAGGGATGCTGGAGGCGATCCCTGGGTGCTTGGAGGTGTGCCAAGCATTTCCTGGAGGTGTTCCAGGAGGCTCGAGATCTGGGTTTGGAGATCTTGAGGTTGGACTCAGCTTGGACTATGGAAAGTCAATTTCTACAGGTCGACAGCAGGTTTGAGTTCTGGTCGAGTCGGCTCGAGATCTGTTCAAGTTGACTCGAGGTCTGTTCGAGTCAACTCTTCTGACGGGTTTAGATCTCATGTGTTGGCCTGGGGGAGAGAGAGAGTTTTGTTGGGCTGAGTCATGTTGACTCAGGGCTATATATATATCTTGTATGAGAGGTTCATGTACTGTCGATCCCTGCTGTGCGGCCTTCTCTCATATAAGCAGATGGTCGGGCTCCGCCTTCCGGGCACCATGGGAAGAACGCCTTTGACTCCCGCACCAGCGGAGGCTGGGGAGCGTGCCACCGTGGCTGAACCGACCCCGTCGGTGGTGGTGGTTGAAGAAGAGGCCCCGGCCCCGGAGGCCGGAGAGGGTGAGACCTCAGCTGGGCACCATCCGGGGAAGGGACCGGCTGAGTAGAGTAGGGGTGCATAGCAGTTGTAATCCCTTTCTTCTTTGTTTTTGACCTGGGCCGTCTGGCATGTCGGGGCTCAGGAACAATGTATCATTTTGCCAAGTAGTAATGAAAATATTTTTCACCCAACTCAACTTGTCTATTCTTCTCTTTGTTTGTGTCTTTGTATTACAAGTATCTCCTTTCCACTCCTTGATCATCTGGATGCATGTACCTATGCGGGCACATGGCCCTGAAGTACCAAGTGCCTGGGTGACCCTTCCCATGGATCCCCGGATAAGCGAAAAGGTGAGGGAGGAGTTCTTGACTTGCTTGGTGATGCCCAGCTTGGGGGCAAAGTGACTGTAAAGATCCCACCGCTTTACTCGACATCAGGAAGCTTGGGCCCTGGTATTGGAGCGGGGTCCAGTCTCTAGTGCTGGAGGGGTGTGAGATCCGGGCTTTGAGTGCCAAGAAGCTAGGCTCCCGGTGCCGGAGCAGGGTCCGGTCTTTGGTGCCGGAGGGTCGTGAGATCCGAGCTTTGAGTGCCAAGAAGCTAGGCTCCTGGTGCCGGAGTAGGGTCCGGTTTTTGGTGCCGGAGGGGTGTGAGATCCGGGCTTTGAGTGCCAGGAAGCTAGGCTCCTGGTGCCGGAGCAGGGTCCAGTCTTTGGTACCGGAGGGGCATGAGATCTAGGCTTTGAGTGATAGGAAGCTAGGCTCCTGGTGCCGGAGCGGGATCCGGTCTTTGGTGCCGAAGGGGCGTGAGATCTGGGCTTTGAGTGCCAGGAAGCTAGGCTCCTGGTGCCTGAGCGGGGTTGTGTCTTTGGTGCCATAGGGGCGTGAGATCTGGGCTTTGAGTGACAAGAAGCTAGGCTCCTGGTGCCAGAGCAGGGTCCGGTCTTTGGTGTCGAAGGGGCGTGAGATCCGGGCTTTCACGTGCCAGACCTAGGGTCGGGCGATGATTCCCCTGCAAGGCAAAAAGGATTTGCACAAGAAGAATCTTTATTATTAGTGCGGAAAGACCTTACAATACTGATGCCGGAGAGCTGGGCTCCAGGCTTGAGTGCCAGAGAGTTGGACTCCGGGCTTGAGCACCGGGGAGCTGGGCTCCGAGCTTTGGTGCCGGAGAGCTAGGCTCTGGGCTTGAGTGCCAAAGAGTTGGACTCCGGGCTTGAGTGCCGGGAAGCTGGGCTCCGGGCTTGAGCGCCAGAGAGTTGGACTCCGGGCTTGAGTGCCGGAGAGCTGTACTCCTGGCTCCGTGCTTGAATGCCGAAGGGCTGGGCTCCGGGCTTCGATGTCGGAGAGCTAGGCTCCGGGCTTGAGTACTGGGGAGCTGGGCTCCGGACTTGAGTATTGGAGAGTTGGACTCCGGGCTTGAGTGTGCAAGACCTTGAACTGGGTGCGATATCCATTACTGGTGACGGAGAGCTGGGCTCCAGGCTTGAGTGCCAGAGAGTTGGACTCCGGGTTGAGTGCCGGAGAGCTGGACCCTAGGCTCTTATGCCGGAGAGCTGTACTCCGGGCTTGAGCATGCCAGACCTTGGGCCAGGCAGCGATATCCCTGCAAGGCAGAGAGTGATTTACGCAAAAGAAAATCTTTATTATTATTGGGAGGAAGCCTTACACTACTGATAGTATATTCTCGGGTTGCAGGCATTCTATGTTCATGGGAATCTGGCACCATCTAGATCCTCGAGATAGTAGGCTCCATGTGAAAGAGCTTCGACCACCTTATAGGGGCCCTCCCAGTTCGGCGAGAGCTTGCCGCACTCCCGGGGTTGAGACGCTTCGGCTCGGCACAGCACCAGGTCACTAGGTCAGAAGACCTTTAGCCTTACCCGTACATTATAGTACCGGGCCACTCACTACCGGTAGGCTGCCATCCGGAGCCGTGCTTTATCCTTGGTTTCTTCAAGGAGGTCCAAGTTGAGTAGAAGGCACACCAGATTCTCTGCTTCGTTATATTGTTGCACCCGTAGTCTGGGCACGCCGAGCTCAACTAGGATGATGGCCTCAGCGCCAAAGACAAGGTTGAAAGGCGTTTCATCTGTCTTCGTTCTGGGCATTGTGTGGTAGGCCCACAGAACACTTGGGGTTCCTCTGCCCACCTGCCCTTGGCCTGGTCTAGCCTAGTCCTGAGTCCTTGAAGGATGGTCCGATTGGTCACTTCGGCTTCCCGTTTGTCTGGGGGTGAGCTACCGAGGTGAAGCGGTGTTGGATGCCATGCTCAGTGTAGAGCCTTTCGAACTCCCGTTTGTTGAACTGCCACCTATTGTCGGTGAGATACATGGGAGAGTCCAAAGCGGTAGATGATTGATTTCTAGAAGAACTGGCGAACCTTAGCTTTTGTGATCCGTGCTAGTGGCTCTGCTCCAACCCACTTGGTGAAGTAGTCAATAGCCACCAGCAAAAATCTTCACTATCCCAGTGCAGGGAGAAATGGCCCTAAGATGTCCATTCCCTACTGGGCAAAAGGCCAAGGGACAGAGAGCTGGGAGAGCGGCGCCACCGGTTGATGCTGTATATGAGCGTGGCACTGGCATCTGTCGCACTTATTCACGAAGTCGGCGACGTCCTCCCTCATGGTCTCCCAGAAGCACTCCTGGCAGAGAGCTTTATATGCCAGCATCCTTCCTCCCACATGGTTCCTGCAGAGGCCTTCGTGTTTCTCTTGGAGTACGAAAGTTGCCTCTATGGGCCTCAGGCACTTCAGGAACGGGTAAAAGTAGGATCGGCGGTAAAGCTGCCCTTTCCATCAGGACAAACCGGGAGGCTTTCTTCTTGATAAGGCCGGCTTCCGCGCGATCCTCTAGTAAGGTGCCATCAATGAGTATCTAATGTACCTGTCCATCCAACTCTCAGCTCCGAGATGACTTGCTGCACCTCCTCTAGGGCTTCGTAGCTTGGATTCTCAGGTACTCGATGTGGGCATGCCCCAGTGATGAGTCCGGCAAGGTCACGAGTCTCGATAGTGTATCCACACGAGCATTCTCTTCGCGGGAGATATGGGAGATGCTGAAGCATCGAAAACCTGCCGTGCTTTGCGGACTCGCTCTAGGTACTTTATCATATGGGGATCTTTGGCTTCATATTCTCTGGAGACTTGTCCGGCCACCAGTTGGGAGTCGGTAAAGAAGTTTAGGCTTTGCATGCCCAGCTCAGGGAGATCCTTAGGCTCGCGAGGAGTGCCTCGTACTCCGCCTGGTTGTTTGTCGCGGCAAATTTGAAGCGGAGAGCACATTCTAACCACGGTCCCATCACTGTTGGCAAGGATAAGGCCTGCTCCACTCCCACCAGCGTTGGACACGCCATCAACATGGAGGATCCAGGGCTCCTCCTCTGCTCTGGGCTCAACTTGATGCTCCGGGGTTGTCTACTCTGACTCCTCGACGAGTTCCATGCACTCAACTAGGAAGTCGGCTAGGACCTGGGCCTTCTATGATGACCTCAGCCGAATAAGCGATGTCAAACTTACTCAGCGTCAGGGACCACTTAGCCAACCGCCCAGAGATTTCGGGATAGCTAAGTATGGTCCTCAATGGCTGATCCATCACAACCGCGATGGGATGCGCTTGGAAGTATAGCTTGAGGTGCTTAGCAGACATTATTAGAGCAAAATGAGTTTCTCGGAGCAAGTATACCTGATCTCCGCATCGTGAAGGATTTTACTGGTGTAGTATATCGGCTTCTGAGATCCATCCTCGTCTGTGCGGATTAGGACTGAGCTAACGGTCCCATGTGTGACCGCCAAGTAGAGTAGGAGCTCCTCTCTTTCCTCCTGTCTGGAGAGCAGCAGCGGAGATGCCAGGAACTTCTTCAATTCTTCGAAGGCAGTTCTACACTCCTCTGTCCAGGTGAAGTCGTGCATCTTGCACAGCACCTTGAAGAAGGGAGGCAGCGGTCAGCTGATCTCGAGATGAACCAACTCAGAGCTACAATCTGGCCTGTCAGCGCTGGACCTGCTTCTTGGATGTCGGGTGCTCCATGTCGACGATCGCCTGGACCTTCTTCGGGTTTGCTTCAATGCCCCTTAGGGTGACCATGAAGCCAAGAAACTTTCCTGTCGCCACTCCAAAAGTGCACTTTGTGGGGTTCAGCTTCATTTAGTATTTTTGATGGTTATGAAAGGCTTCGACTAGGTCGGTAATGTGATTTGACCTTGGTTTGCTCATGACAAGCATGTCATCCACATACACCTGCATGTTCTTGCCAATTTGGTCTTTGAAGATCCTGTTGATCAGATACTGGTACATGGCCCCAACATTCTTCTGGCCGAAGGGCATCATCCTGTAGCAGTACATCCCTCGATCGGTGATGAAGATGATGTGCTCCTCATCTTTCGGGTGCATCCGGATCTGATTGTATCCAGAGAACACGTCCATGAAGGAGAGTATACGGTGCCCCGATGTGGCATCCACCAACTGGTCAATCTTTGGTAGAGGAAAGCTGTCCTTCAAACATGCCTTGTTGAGTTCGGTGTTGTCTATATAGATCCTCCATTTGCCATTGCTCTTCTTCACCATCACTACGTTTGCCAGCCAGCTTGGATACTGTACCTCCCGAATGAAGCCTACTGTGAGGAGTTTGTCCACTTCCTCATTGATCATCGCCTGCCTCTCTGGGGTGAAACTTCTCTTCTTTTGCCGAACTAGCATGCTTTGGATCATTACTCAGCTTGTGGGTGATGATGTCAGGAGAAATACTTGGCATATATGCCACCGTCCAGGTGAACACATCTGCATTCACCCGTAGGAACTCCAACAGGTGGACCCTCTCTTCATCTTGCAGCTGGGCCCCAATCTGCATCGTCTTCGCCTGGCCGGCTTCGAGCAAATAAGATAGTAGGCACTCGACTGGGCTACCCCTGAGGTCCTGCGCCTTTTGGTCGAGATCATCCATGCTGGGGTTATCCTCGGGAACTTTGGCCCCATGGATAGTTTGGAGACAATATTGTACCGACTGAGGTGCCCCCCTCAATTCACTGACACCATAGGGGGTGGGGAACTGTACTAATAGCCATTTTGTGAAATGATGACGTCGAGCGGTTGAGCCCAGTTCGGTCGAGAATCATGTTGTAGGCTGAGGGGAGCCTAGTAACGGTGAAGGTCATCATAACAGTGCTCTGCCGAGATGGGGTTCCGGTGGTGACTGGAAGAGTAATTTCTCCCTTAACCCTGATAGAGTCCATCGTGAAATCGACAAGGGGAGCGTGCACAGGTCTGAGCTGAGCGGAGGACAGGTTCATTCTGGAGAAGGCATCATAAAAAAGGATATCAGTCGAGCTTCCACTATCGACCATAATCCATTTTACAGGATGCTTTGCGATTGTCATCTCGACAACAACAGCATCGTTATTTACATTCTCTCCACCAGTTTTCCCTTCCCTTATAAAGGGGAGTACATTTTTAGAACACTCTACCCCCCTGCCTTCTTGGAAGCACGTTCGGCTTCCCAGCATATCATCCCCACCGGCTCTCGGTAGGGCGGTTGTCGACCGCCGGGACTGGTGGGAGAGCGGCGAGCGCATGAGGTTCGATCGGAGCCTTGCCCCCCGCCTACCTCCCGAGGTAGCCCCTCCTTACGAGTTCTTTGATTTCTCTCTTGAGGTTGTGGCATTCCTCGGTGTCGTAGCCATGATCGCAATGGAAACGATAGTACTTTTTCTTGTCGCGCCAATAGACGATTTTATCAAGGTGGGTGCTTCAGGCAACGACTCACCTTATCTCCATGAGGTGGGTGCTTCAGGCAAGACTCACCTTCGATCTCCATGAGGATCTTCATCCTCAGGATGAGGAGAGGTGTGAACCTCTCCTCCGGAATGGGGTCGCTCCTCGTCTCGGCCCCTGGTGGAAGTTGGAGTTGGGGGTCCTGGCCTCCGCACCGCGGATGCCTCCACGGGAGTTGGCTTCTTCGACATCTTCCTGTCCAACTTCCTTCTCGTACGATCCACCTCCTCGATGCGGATATACTTTTGGGCTCGGAAGAGGAGCTTGGAGTAGGTCTTAGGGGCTTTCTTGTCGAGCGAGTAGGTCAGGTGGGAAGTCCTGAGCCCTCACTTCAGTGCCAGCATGGCGACTGGCTCATCAAGATTGTAGATCTCCAACATGGCAACCTTGAAACAGGCCACGTAGTCCCGTAGGGGCTCGCGGACCTATTACCGTATGGAGAAGAGGCTGTCTGCTTCTCGTGGCACCTTCCGACAAGTATCGAAGTGGGCTACAAACTTCCGCTCTAGCTGAGCGAAAGAGCCAATGCTTTTGGGCTTGAGGCGAGTGAACCAAACTTGATCTACCTTCCGAAGGGTTGCTGGGAAGGCAATGTAAAAGAGGGCATCGGTGGCCCCTGACCCTCATGAGAGACTTGTAGCTTTCCAGGTGGTCCAGGGGATCGGTGGTCCCATCGTAGGGATCCACCTACGACATACAGAACCGATTGAAAATTGGTTCCCTTGGATCTCTCGGGAGAAGTGGGGACGAGCATCATAGCCTGCTGGCTCGTCAGTAGAGCCCTGCATATTTACAAACTAGCGGGATAGTTCTGCCAGCTTGCGCTCCTGCTCCTCCAGGTGCTTCTCGGTTGTGCACCTGATGGCCCTCATCGGTTGAACCCTCAACTGAGACCGAAGGAGATGGAGAAGGTGACATGAGGTGGTGTCCATGATGGGGGATCTGCCTTTTTGACCTCGCGAGGTTTGGTTGTTCCCCGCTCGAGCATCGGGGACTGGCTCTCCCGATCGGTAGATCCAGCACATTGCCTTTTCACCGACATCTGGTAGCTTCCCCGGTGGTCGGTGGTGGCTCGCGGCTGTGAGGGCCCTCCTTAAAATGAGCGTAGGCTGTCGCAGGGTGCTGCGACTGCGGGAGTCCCCGGTTGCTAGTGGGTGGCCAAGGACCGGTGTTGGTACTGGAGCTGGCGCACTACTATAGTGAGAAGCTGCACATACTAGACTAGTACGACCAGCTGAGGGTCCGTTGAGGGTGGTTGAGCTGGAGCAGGGAGCTCCCCTTCTAGACTGTGTGGGTCCCCATGGGAAGGGGGCTCTCCCGCATGGCTGGTGGAGACTTCTCTCGCTCGTGTTGTCACCATTATCCCGGTGGACTTACTTGCAGAGGGACTGGTTTTTGGAGCAAATGACCTCCCGTCCTTCCCCTACTTGGTGCGCCAATCTATTGTCGCCAAGATCACCATGGCCCATAGCTACTGTCGGCATCGGATCGCCCCTCTCTCTTCAGGACCGGCCTACTCTTCGGGACCTACAAAATAGAGTTAGAGACCAGGGTTGAGGGTTCGGTGGGGGCACTCTGAAGGTCAAGTCAGTGATGATCCAGGGAAACGGATCCTCCTGGTCGAGCTCCTAAGATGGACTCCATGCTAGGAAGAGTGAATAATGTATGAGAAATATGCAAGTGTGTCGGGAAAAGTAGTGGCTGAGGTGAAATGGAGCTGGATGGCTGTGTCCGGGCGACCCTTCCCACGGATCTCCGGTAGCCTTGAATTCTAAGTATCCTTGGTGGTTCTCATGTATGCCCCTTCCTCTTGCTTGCTTGGGTTTTCTTGCTTACCTTCCCGTTGGGGCTGTTGATGACTCTCTTAAGTCCAGGTGATTGCTGAACGCCTATCTCAGGATATCCTCTGTGCCAGCAGGCACGTACGACGGTGTTCTATGTTCCATGGATGGGACATCTTTTCTGGTTCGTGATAAGGGGACCTACCATGCGCTCTGACATTCCTTCCGGTCGCTCCATTTCGGAAAACTTGGCAGAGCCTCGATCGGGGGGCGGCCACCCATGGGATTCGAATCTCTTGGTTGACTTCCTCTTTCGGGTGGTACAGATGGTTAGTGGAGAGCACAGCGTCTCGATCAGGGGGCTTCCTCCTTTTCTGGTATAAGTGACAGTTGGGGACGATCATCACGGCCTGGTGGGTGCATCCTTGCAGTTCTCGGGTGGCTCATCGATGTCCAAGGAGGACGGCGTCGCCCCTTTGGTTGCTGGAACCTTCGCTTGAGGTGGAAGCCGAACTGGAAAGGCGGGCTTGACTCCGGTCCAAGGGGCCCGACTTCGAGGGGCTTGACCTGGCGGAGGAGGGCAGGGCTCGACCTAGCGGAGGAGGGCAGAGCTCGACCTCGAAGGGGCTCCACTGGCGGAGGAGGGCTGGGCTCGATTCCGGACCAAGGGGCTCGACTTCGAGGGGGCTCGACCTGGCGGAGGAGGATAGAGCTCGACTCCGAGGGGCTCAACCTCGAAGGGGCTCCACCTAATGGAGGAGGTCTGGGCTCGACTCCGAACCAAGGGGCTCGACTTCGAGTAGGCTCGACCTGGCGGAGGAGGGCAGGGCTTGACTCTGAGGGGCTCGACCTCGAAGGGGCTCCACCTGGCGAGGATGGCTGGGCTCGACTCCATCCAAGGGGCTCGACTTCGAGGGACTCGGCCTAGCGGAGGAGGGCAGGGCGCGACTCCAACCCAAAGGACTCGACCTCGAAGGGGCTCGACTCGGTGGATGAGGGCAGGGCTCAACTCCAGCCCATGGGGCTCGGCCTCGAAGGGGCTCAATATGGTGGAGGAGATCACTCGGCTCCGGTCTAGGCATCCTGATCTTGCAGGAGCCGACCTGGCAGAGGATGGAACTCAGCTTGGACAGGCCACCCCGACATTCTGATGGAGATCGGCCCGGCAAAGGAGTCCGAGGAGGGGTGTCCGTCGTGGTATCTTTTTCTGACATGGCATCTGACAGGGATTACACGTCAGTGTTCTGCCACATCAGAGATAACAATGGTTGATCCGGATCATGATAATGAGAAATAGATAATCAAAGATAAAATAAAATAATAATTAAGTAAAAGAGATATTTTACTTAATGATATATGTAGTGTTTCACTTTTGAATGTGATCGATATTTGGTATTAATTAATACATGTTTTCACATATGTCGATAATGAGTTATCTGATTATATGAAATGAGATTTTGATATTCATGTTCTATTGAAACTGAATATAGTTATTTTGAAATTATAATATTTTATACTGTATACGGGTATGAGTTATAGAGTTCTTACTGGCCGTAAGGCTCACTCTTCTACATTCTTCCTTCTCAGAGTTATGCAGGATATTCGAACTTGGTGGTGGATTGGATTCATAGAGAACTGATGAATAGCTAGAGAGTCATTAATACCAATCAGATGACTAAAAGATTATTGAAATTGTAATCATATAAGCTGTATTATTTTCTTTATATTAGGTATTTTCTTATGAATTGTGATCAATAGTATTATGGAGGATTGAAGTTAAAATGAATTTTTTTAGGCTTTGCATGATCTTTAGAATGTAATCTAGGGCTTGTGAGGTCGGTTGTGTAGCCATTTCGATACTGAATTCGAGACATGATAGAGTGGTATCAGAGCTTAGACTATGATAATTTGGGGCTTGGTATAAGTGATTAGGATAGATGTAGGAGCCATCGAAATTCGAGTCATGATTGTTCGACATTGGGACATAAGTAATTTAGAAATTAATATGATAGTTATTAGGACATGACATAATGATATCAAAATTTAGGCTATGATTACTTAGAACTATGACATAAGTGATTAAGGCATGACATAGGTGATATTGAAGCTCAAGTTGACTGTGATATAATTGGAGGCGGGGCCTCCTAGGAGATAAAAACCCAGTAGGGTGCTCAAGGAGAGGAGCGGCAACCCCAGGTCTCCAAAGATATTGCGGTCATCATGGTAAAGTCATAAGCCTGTGTCTGAGCCGTCTCCACTATCAGCCTTGCAAAAGGACAAGTAGAGTTGAAAATAATGTCATTCCTGGATAGCCAAATATGGTAAGCAATATAGACCATGAAGGTGCCATTAGGTTGAGATATGCCTATCGGAGTAATCCCAGGAAGTGACCAACATAGGCTGCAACATAGAAAGAAGGAAGAAGGCCAGCTAAGTCCCAGATGTGGGTTGCACGCTGACATAAGAAGAGGACATGGACTAGTGTCTCATCCTCCAATCCACAAACTGGACAGTAGGAAGGGACATGCCCCCCTCTAGATGAAAGTAATACTCTGTTGGGAGGCAACCCCAAGCTACTTTCTAGAGAAAGATTCCCCTAGGGTGAACCAGGATCTGCCAAATCCAGTCAAGATCTAGACTCCGCAGAGGGGCCTGACTGACTAGGGAAAGCAACTCAGAGGTGGATGCTCTGAAAATGGTGGAAGTTCTCCAGATCCGAGTATCAGTACTAGCATGGATGGGTAAGGGTATCGATAATACCCAAGCATCCAAAATATTACCAAACATCCGTACAACTAGTGACGAATTCCATTATAAGGCATCAGCAAGTAATAGATCGAGAATAGACAGAGTCACTGATATCCATAGCAATGAAGGTCGGTCAGCAAGATAATGGAACATCCGTAATCCAAGGATCGGACATGAAGCAGATAGAAGTACCGTTGCCCAGAACCCATCTAATATGGGGGGTGATATCCGGGGTAGTAGTAAGCATAGCTCTCCATATGGGAGAACAACGATGGGAAGATCGATGATGTGTAGAAGGGCATAAAAGGCTATATCTGTGCATCATGATGTCCATCCATAAGCTATCCGAACTTAGCAGGAGCCTGGTAACATGTCTAGCGAACATGGCTTCCCGTATGGAGAACAAGGAGTGGATGTCGAGGCCTCCATCTCGCCAAGACTGGCATACCACATGCCAACTCAAAAGATGGATGGATCTGCTGTCAGAAGATGCTCCCCAGAAGAAGGCCCAAATAATTTGATCAAGTCTGAGAGTCACAGATCTTGGGAGGATAGCATGAGATAGCAGATGAACTGGCAAGGAAGTAAGGATGGACTTGATCAGAATGATCCGACCCATAAAGGAGAGAGTCCTGCACCGCCAGCCCTGCACCCTATCCTGGATGCCTCTATTAGATGATGACAATTAGCCTTTCTCAGCCTGCCTCCCGTAACCAGAACTCAAAGATAATTCAAAACACTGTCATGATCAACAATGCCAAGGATGTCCTAGATCGATCGACGAACCGAGGTAGGGGTCCTCGGATTGAAATGGATCTTTGCCTTTTGGCAATTGACTCTCTGTCCTGAAGCAAGACAATAATCCCCCAGAATCCTCCGGAAAGCTGGAGCGCATCAAATAGAAGCCCGACCCAAGATGAGACAATCATCTAAAAATAGAAGATGCGAGATGGGGTTGGCCTCAAGGAAGGGACATAAGGCTGAAGACCCAAGTCCTGAGGTGGCACCCGCCAAGCTCGTGACAGAGCATCAGCAGAAATAATGAATAGGTACAGTGATAGAGGGCAATCTTGGCGAAGGCTGACATTAGAGGCAAAGAATTCAGAGGAGTGTCATTGATCAGAATGGCATAAGAAGGACCAAAAATACAAGCAAGAATCCGAGAGATCTAGCTGGAATGAAATCCAAAGTCCATTAGCATCTCGTGAACGAATGACCAACGCATAGGATCATAAGCCCGCTCCATGTCCACCTTAATAGCCATAAGGCTATGATGGGTGGAAGCCCTGCAAAGGTCATATATAAATTCCTGTGCAATCAGAATATTGTCAGAGATAGATCGACCCTCCAGAAAACTCCCTACTCAATGCTGATTAGATTGGGAAGAATCGGCTTCATTCGGTTGACCATGAGTTTAGCATAGAGTTTATACATAGTATTACAAAGGCTGATGGACCTAAAGTGGCTAGGATTCGAAGCATCCCTGTGCTTAGAAATAAGAGTGACATAGGTTTGCTTTCAGGAGTCAAGCATCCTGGCAAAGTAGAAAAACTCTTAGATAGCAGCAATCACCTCCACCCGAACAATGCTCCAATACCTATAGAAGAAAAGGAGGGGAAAAACCATTCGGGCCAGAGGCTTTGTCCTCAACCATAGAGAATAAAGCCTCCCGAATCTCATCCTCAGAAAAATGGGAAGTAAGAGCATGATTCTCCCGGTCTGACACCCTGGTCGAAGGGGGAGGAGAATGAAAGGTGGAGAGCTCAGATATAGGAGCCGTCCATCTAGATCGAAAGAAATGTATAATCTGCTATCGAACATCATGGTCATCCTCCACCTAGTGGCCATCCACAATCCAAATGGACATGATACGGTTCATGTGCCTCCAAATGATAGTGGCGTGATGGAAAAACCTGGTATTCCTGTTGCCTTCTTTGATCTATTGGGTCCTGGATTTCTATCTGCAAAGAATCTCCTGTTGAAAAAGCAGAGAGTAATGATTGGAAAGATGGCTACACAGGGTACCAAGCTTATGATCCAGGAGACCACCTTCACTGGCTTCCCGCTCTTGTAGATGAAGAATGTCCCTCTCCATAGCCTCCAGCCTGGAGAAGATGTTTCCCACCTCCACCTTGTTCCAACATCTCAGCCTCTTTTTAAGAAACTCCAGTCTATGGGTTATTCGATATTTAGCATCTCCCCGGATAGGCATCCTCCAAACATCCCGCATAATTTCCCAAGATTGGGGATATGCAAGCCAGAATTTCTCAAATTTGAAAGGGGGATGACAAGAGATCACTGAATCCATAGAAAGGAGCATCGGACAGTGGTCCAACCTAATCCTCGAGAGGTGGCGAACCACATAATCAGGATGCCATTGGATCCAGCTAGGGATGGCCAAGATTCTATCTATTTGCTTCCATACCCTCGCCTTTCCTAAGCGGTTAATATACCAGGTAAAGCAAGGGCCTATAAAGCCCAGATCAAGTAAAGCATTGTGCTGCATGAAATGGTTACAGTCTTTGACTCTAGTGTCATCCAAATAGGGCCTATCACTTCTCTTGTCCTCTAGATAAAGAACACAGTTGAAATCACCTACTATGACAGTAGGGATGCCCCAATCAATTAAGCTAGTGATTTCCCCCCAGAGGTTCCTCCTTGCCCTGTAGTCAGGGCTGGTATATACTCCAGATAAAAGCCAAGTTTGTCTACTAGTTTCAGTGACGATAATAGCCACGTGCTGTGATGATTGATGGAAGACATCGATAGTGGCAGCCCCTAAGTCCCAAGCTACAACAATCCTCCCAGATAGCCCCTACGAGTCAATATTACAGAAGCCTAGGCGGAGGGAAACTGGCATCGAACCCATTCCAAGAAGGAACCAGCCAACCTAGTTTAAGAAGAATGCACAAGGAGGGGTGGTGCAAGAACCCCAACCTTCGAAAATTAGAAAAAAAGAAAGGCTTGCCAACCCCCCGAACATTCCATACAAGTATCTTCATAGGCAATAGAAAGGAAGAAGTATAACAAAAGCTTCACTGGCAAAACCAGTGAGCACTACATATTAGAAGCTCCATCAAATAGGGCTTTCTTTAGATGTTCTATAACAGCAGCATGCCCATAGTAAGAGAGTTCCCCTGAGCTTTTGTCATTCCCTTGATCACCCAGGACCCCCGGAGAGTTGTGCCAAAGACCATCTCCAGTAGCAGCAACTCCCTTAACACCACCTTTAGACCCTCCCTGAGAATCCCCTGGGGTTCAACAAGCAGACATTATGGAAGGATTGCCCTGATAGCCCCCTCTGGTAACCATAGCCTTCCCTTCCCCTCAATGTCTGGGGTCACAAGGCCCTTGGGCAGAATAGGTTGAGTCCCTCCCCCAGTCACCCTAGATTTAGAGAGAAGAGAGAAGGAGGGTGGTAACCAATGATGGCCGGTAGTGGTTGCAATAGAATTCCCACTCTCCTTCAACATAGCAGCACTTCCTATAGCCTTTCCTGGATCATCAATGTTATAATCCCCACTTGGCAGCCCCCCTGGTGATGAGAAGAGGTGAGGATTTCTTCCTTGATACTCCCTTAGTAATAAGAACAGGATACTCCTCACTTCCTCCACCACTTAGCTCCCCCTCAGCCATTGATAGAGAAGTAGAAGACTTATCTCCCCCCTCTTACCTTGCCCTTATCCATACAGGGTTTTAAGGTACTGACCTGGACCATGGTGGCTTTTGGAAGAGAAGAGGAGGGCACCTTGGTGTTCATCTTGGATGGGCTTCGAGCTTGCTTCAGGGTTATGATTGAAGGATCATCCATTATGGCATCTCGCATGCTCTGCTCCCCACCAAAGCACACGTCCATTCCATCAACCAGTGGAGCCAGAGCTAAGAACCCTGCTCCAACTCTTACCTCATCACCTGCCGCGTCTCCAGAGCTGGTTCTAGGCGACCGGTGCTGGGTGACTTTGGTAGGCTTCTGCCAACCATCAGAGTCTGGCAAAGAATTTGGTGGGGAGGAGGTGTGCCTTGGAGAGCTTAAGACCAGGGGAGGACGAGGGAGGTTCAGAGGAGTCTGGGCAAGAACATGATATTTTCTTTAGTTCCCTCCTAGGTCTCACCAGAATTTTGGTCGCTCGGGGTTGGTGGATTCAGGAAGTGACTAAGGGTCGAGTCTCGGTCAACCCCCACCTCCACCAGATGAGCCTTCTGTTGGTGAAGAAGGCGACGCATCTGGAAGGACTTGATGCGGGATGACTCTAAGAATGATAAATATGTAGTAAAAGCAGTAAACTAATAAAATTTTTAGATTTAGGTTTGATGACTAATGTCTCAAAGCAAAGTAAAGAACTAGCAGGTATTCATTAATTCTAAGAAATTATCATATTGTAGGCTGAATCATGCAAGATAAATAAAAGACAGGATCCAAAAATTGAGAAATTCCGGCTTAGGATAGTTAACTTAAAGCAAATCAGATAATAAGAGAAGGAAAGGTTTCATACCAGTTAGAGATTGAAATTCAGAAGCAGCAGGGATCACTCACAACTCTGATCAGAGCCTGGAAGAAGTCTTATTTTCCTTGAATCTGATGGCTGATCTGGGCAGTTTAGGCATCAAAAAAGGCCTCCTCAGGAGAAGGGAAGCACCTCGGGGATCCTGCAAGCATCAGGATCAATCAAAATAGCAATAAACAAATAAGAAAAGAAACTATGGTTTGGAAGGAATCGAGATTAGGGTTAGAAGATGGCAGCCGGGGAAAAAGAAGCTCCTAGGCTTGGACGGTAGCTAGGCTTCCAATTATTAGGCGTGGCTGATCTCCAGGGATGCAAAGGGATGCTAGGGTAGTAGGGTTTCAATCTAGGAACACAAGGAGAGCACTCAAAGAGAAGACCAAACTCAAACTCAAGATAATTCAGCAAAATTTTAGCAAAGGTTTATTCATAAGAAAAAGATGATTACAGAGGGGGAGGGTGGGTATTTATAGAGTTTCCATGCCCTCACTGACCATGGTTACACTTGGGTTAAAGTCCTCTTCCAAATTGGAATACAAGTCCTTTCCTAGCTAGGTTAGAAAAACAAATCCCATTAGGTTAGGAATTGACCTAGTCTTCTCCTTTTTCCTTCATGTTTTGACTATTCCACTCAAGGACACCTCTTGGACTTGGTCAACACTTCAAGAATACCTAAGAGGGTGTGTTGGGCTTCTAGGGGAAGCAAGGGGCCAGCCCAAAGGGGCTTGGGTGCATGGGTTTGGGCCTTTGGAAGCTGGGGTGGCCTGGTAGCCTGGTAGCAGGAATATTCCATGGAATCTTGCTACTTTAGGGCTTGGACTTGGCACTTGGACTTGATTTCTTTAGGATAGAATGTAGAGGGACTTCTAGATTCATGGATGCCCTGGTTTAGGAATATGCTCTAACATCTAGACTGGAATCTGGGCATCTGGAGGGTACCCGGGAAAAATTAGGGCACAATCAGGGCACCTGGGTATCAATTGAGCTCTCCTAAGCTGGTGTAACTACTTCTGGCTTCAGAATGAGGTCTGGTGGAACTCCAAAATAGTGTAGCCTCCTCTCTTGTATAAGATGTGAACTCACACTAGACTCACACTGGTATACATGACTCAATGTACTGGACTAGGTTGAGGGTTGAGACAAATCAACTATCCTCAACTTATTACAAGACTCAATTCTAGTTGATTACAAAACTTTGACACATGGCTAGGTAAACCAAATAGGGCACAGTAATCTGTGTCTGATCCTGGTGCCCCTACCAATTCTTCCGGGGTGGAACTCGACCCTGTCGAGTGTGGGATAACTTGGCTCTCATAGTACTCGAGTAGGTCTGGGTTGAGGCACTACAGACCCTCATGGATGATCCACAAGTCCTCAGATTCTGGCCGACCTTGCCACTGGACCAAGTACCTCTGATAGCCTCAATCTTGGGTACCGATAGTTTGATCATCCAAGATTCTCTCAATCTTTTTCTCACTAAAAGGCCAAATTATTTGTGGACACTCTGGGATGGGTTCACTCATAAAGAAAGGGAGTGGCTCAAAGGGCTCACTGGGTATCTCTGCTGGGTCCCTATACTCTACAGGATCTGTGATGTTGAAGGTGGAACTAATGCCTAAGTCGGGTGGTAACTCAAGTACATAGGCGTTGGTTCCAACTCTCTTGATTATCTTAAATGGGCCAGCTCCGCGAGCATGAAATTTCTTTACAGTCCCTGGAGGGAACCATTCAGGCCTAAGCCTGATCATCACAAAATTTCCTGCAGAAAATTCTTTAGCTCTCTTTTGAGAATTAGCTAAGTTCTTATATAGTTCATTACTTATGTTCAGCTCTTGACTAATTTCATGATGCATATGATGTGCAGAGGCTAGTGCATGTGTGGACAGATGAATCAGGGTTGCAAATTTATTTGACGCAAAACTAACACCTAGAAGACTCAACTAGGCTTTCCTATTGAAAGAAATTTTATTGGACTCTTCAGGACAAAACCTAACAGACTATAGACTCTTTAGGTTTGATCTTATCATAACATGCAGATGCCAAAGGGTCTTCCAGAAGTAGGAAGCAAACATGACAGACTCGATGAATGAATGCAGTATGCAAACCTCTATGAAATGCAATCTAAGGGTTAGAAAATCATAAAAAGTTTCAGAAAAGGGTAGAAAATAAGAAGTGGATTCAGGATTAGTCTGATTGGGTAAGGAATAAGAAAAGGGTTCGGGGTTAATCAGGTAGAATATGATGCAGGAAGGGGTATCACGGGTTAATCCTAGACTAATAAGGCTGACCTTGTGGGGTTGATGGGTACCTACAAGGTTTATAGTATGGAAAAGTGGGTCACTAATCTCAGGGAAGAGATTGTCAATGGGAACTATATGATAGGATTCTTCCTGAGGGTACTGATAAGCCAATTCCTTAATAAAGTCATCTGGTTCAAGAAATTTAGGACTAGGCTCTATACTTGGGCTTTCGTCTAGTGGCTTCTTAAGGAAGAGTCTAATAGTAGAGTTGGGTTCCTCATCCCTTAACTGCTCTTCCTTTACATTCTGGATATGGTCGGGTTTATTGGGTCAACTGATCTTGGGTTGGCTTCTACCTGCGCACCTACTGGGTCAACTAATTTAAGTCTCCTACAGAAAACTCCTCTTCTTCTTCCTCATACTCCTCTACTAAGCTCATGTCAGCTTCATAAACTTCCTCTTCAATGTCAGCTTTCTAAACCAGTGAAGTGGTAAGAGGGGCTTGACTAAGAAAAAACTGACTAATACTATGTTCAAATCTGGGAGTATTAATCCTATAGGATTCAGGTCGACTAGGGTTGACTTGACTGGCACTAGGCTGATACATAGGGACTATGGGTTCCTGGGGTCTATAGGTCTAGTTTGGGGTTCCTACTTGGTCATCTAATGGATTAATCCTATGGGTTGCCTGGTTATTGGTTTGGGTTATTTGGTCAAATCTTTGATCTATTTGGTCGAATCTATGGTTCATTTGGTTTTGGGATTGGGTCAATTGGTTCATCTAGGTATTGGTTTGGTTAAGTTTATGGTTCAATTATTCATTCATGGTTCTTATGAGTACTTCAAGACTCGACTTCATGGTTGAACTGAATTGGGGTTTAGACTTCTGGTATTAGGTTCCTAGTCTAGTGGTCATGCAACAAATCAATAATCAAAAAGAAATGATGCAGCCAAGCATGCAAAAGAGAGAGAAAAAGCTAGTATAATCTAGGGTTTCCTAGACCTAGAGCCAGAAACTGGGTGGGGCAGCTCAACTTACACTTAACCCAATAGATAGTCCTTCCACTAGCCATGTAGGGGGTGGGAGTGTGGGAGGCCCCCCTGCTTTCGTAGGGATCCAATTAAAAACCATAACACCATTTAGGTCATTTGACTCTGGACCCCAGCCTTAGACACCAGCTTTCAGTAATAGCTAAAAGGTTAAATGCACTAGTTGGCCTACACATCTCGGACCCGACCTGTTGATGTCTCCTAGCCCACTATGACAAATTAGGTCTAATTGATTTTAATTAGGCTTGGATTAGTATGATGGTGGTTGTTTTGGGCCCAGGACAGGTGATGAAATCCTGCCTTGATCTGAGATAGGGAGTTGCCCTTAAGATTATGTTAAGAATGATGGTAATCGATGGCCCTGATGCAATCTAAAACAATCAGAAAATAATTTTTTTTAATAATTTATGATGTATCAAGTTAGGTTTAAGTTAACTGGGATTATCAAATAAAGTTTCGCTTAGGATTGGGGGTTTGGTAGGTGATTAGGTTAGGTCGAGTCAAGATGCAGAATGTAGCAAAAATCAGTGAATTAGGATTTTAGTGGTTGTAGAGTTTGACATAGATCTCGATGCAGAAAAAAATCAAAAAGAATCTAGAATAGAGGATGGACAGCGATGATGAAACCTACCAAATTTCATGCACAAAAAAATCATATGATAATGCAAACCTAGGGTTTTTTGGACTGCTACAGAAATTATCAGGATTCTGTTAGGTTTCTAATATGCCAAATTTTAGAAATTTAGAGTTTTAGTAAAATTAATTAAAAAATTTGATAATTATTAGGATAGAACAGAGGACATGCAGTGCAAATTTCACAGAAAAATAAAATATTTATGATGCCAAAATCAGATGAAACCTAGACACCTAATGTAGTTGACAGAATGAAGAATTTGGATTTGTGAATGCAATGCAAATAAAAACTATCCTAAATCTGCTTTGATACCAAACTGATGCAGGATGACTCTAAGAAAAATAAATATACAGTAAAAGTAGTAAACTAATTTTTTTGGAATTTTTAGATTTAGGTTTGATGGCCAATGTCTCAAAGCAAAGTAAAGAATTAGCAGGTATTCAGCAATTCTAAGAAATCATCATATCGCAGGCTGAATCATGCAAGATAAATAAAAGACAGGACCAAAAAATTGAGGAATTCCAGCTTAGGATAGTTAACTTCAAGCAAATCATATAATAAAAGAAGGAAAGGTTTCATACCAATCAGAGATTGAAATTCAGAAGCAGCAGGGATCACTCACAACTCTGATCGGAGCCTGAAAGAAGAAGTCTTGTTTTCCTTGAATCTGATGGCTGATCTGGGCAGTCGGGGTAGCAAAGAGGGCCTTCTCAGGAGAGGGGAAGCACCTCGAGGATCCTGCAAGCATCAGGGTCAATCAAAACAGCAATAAACAAATAAGAAAAGAAACATGGTTTGGAAGGAATCAAGATTAGGGTTAAAAGATGGCAGCCGGGGAAGAAGAAGCTCTTGGGCTTGGACAGTAGCTAGGGCTTCCAATTATTGGACATGGATGATCTCTAGGGATGCAAAGGGATGCTAAGGCTGTATGGTTTCAATCCAGGGATACAAGGAGAGCACTCAAAAAGAGGACTAAACTCAAACTCAAGACAATTCAGCAAAATTTCAACAAAGGTTTATTCATAAGAAAAATATAATTACAAGAGGGTGAGGGGTGGGCTATTTATAGAGTTCCCATGCCCTCACTAACCATGGTTATACTTGGATTACAAGTCCTCTTCCAAATTGGAATACAAGTCCTTTCCTAGCTAGGTTAGAAAAACAAATCCCCATTAGGTTAGGAATTGACCTAGTCTTCTCCTTTTTCCTTCATGCTTTGACTATTCCACTCAAGGACACCTCTTGGACTTGGTCAACACTTCAAGGATGCCTAGAAGGGCATGTTGGGCTTCTAAAGGCAGCAAGGGGCCGGCCCAAAGGGGCTTGGATGCATGGGTTTGGGCCTCTGGAAGCTGGGGTGGCTGGTAGCCTGGTAGCAGGAATATTCCATGGAATCTTGCTTCTTTAGGGCTTGGCTTGACACTTGGACTTGATTTCTTTGGGCTAGGATGTAGAGGGACCTCTGAAATCATGGATGCCCTGGTTTAGGAATATGCTCTGGCATCTGGACTGGAATCTGGGAATCTGGAGGGCACCTGGGAAAAATTAGGGCACAATCAGGGCACCTGGGTGTCGATTGAGCTCCCCTAAGCTGGTGTAACCGCTTCTAGCTTCAGAACAAGGTCTGGTGGAACTCCAAAATAGTGTAGCCTCCTCTCTTATACCAGATGTGAACTCACACTAGACTCATTTTGGTATACAGGACTCAATGTACTGGACTAGGTTGAGGGTTGAGACAAATTAACTAACCTCAACTTATTACAGGACTCAATTTAGTTGATTACAAAACTTTGATACATAGCTAGATAAACCAAATAGGGTCCAGTAATCTATGTCTAATCCTGGTGCCCCCACCAAGACTTCTCCCCACACAGCCACAAGGTTATCAGCAGAGTTGTGGCCATGGTCCTGCCCACCCGATGGGTCTCCTCCAGCAAACTAGCAAACATCATCAAGATGGCCGATACGTCTACATCGGTAGCAGACAACCGGAAGGTTTTCAAAAACAAAGGTTGCCAGAAGCGATCATTTTTACCATGGATCAGGATGCCCGAAGTCAATGATTTTGTAGCATCAATTCCACTCTGACCCGGCCATACCCAGTCTTCTTCTGGTGATCTGTGAACACGTCGATATCCAAGTGCCTCCCTACCTCCGCCGCCACTACGAGGATGGCTAACTGGTCCCAGAACTCCATAGGCAACCTAGAGAGGCGCATCCACACGATCGTTTGTTGAATCGACCGGCGAGCGGAGACAAATTCTGATACCCATGGTTGCACCACCAGTAGTAGACCTACTACAAACCAGGGGCCACCTTTCCTCGCTTGGCCGCAATCCACCACCGTCCGGAACCGGATGTTGAGATGGTCATCGACGATAAGGAAGATTTCTGGTTCCTCTGCCAAACAGAGCCGCTGCTTGAACTCCTTGGCCACCCACTATGCTGGAACTCTTCGGCCCAAGCTGCGGATGATTAGAGCCACATTTTCCCACTCGCTTCATATTTATGGTCGGATTTAGAGCTTTTGCCTAAAAAAGATGACAAGGTTTAGGATTTTTTTAAATAATATATTTTTTAAAAAATTATCTAAATAGTATGGGTCAAAATAAATTTACCGAACTACTATAGCTTGGTAAACGTGGCAGCTGCATCAAAAGACACGGGTCCATCTCGCATCTTCATTTTAATGAAGGCACGGGCTGAACATGCACCTTCAGTAAAATGAAAACGTAGATTGGACCCATGTCTTTAAATTTTAACATAATAAAATTAAAATAACATAATTAAATTTAAAATAACATAATTAAATATTTAAAATATTTAAAATAATATAATAAAATTAAAAATTAAAAAAGTTAAACGAAGCTTTAGGTAAAGTGAAGTCGCAACTATGACTTTATCTCATTCCTGCACCTTAATTTTTAAAATTAAAAATTAAAAAATTGAAACATATATAAGTAAAGTCATAAATTATTACTTTCATAATAATATAAAATATTAACATTATAAAATAAAATTTAATATAATATATAATAAATGTTATAAATATTATAATAATATATTATAATATATTAAATTATATATTATATTAGAAAATATAATAAATATAATCAATATTTTATAATATAATATAAATTTTATAATTTAGTCAGTGCTAGCCTAGTCGCCAGTCTGGTCGTCAAGTTGATCGTCAATTCAATTACCGGATCGATGCCAGTCTGATCGTCAACTCAGTACTATTTCGGCTGCCAGTCCGGTGCCTATTCAATCAGTGAACTGTTACCGGTCTAGTTTCTTGCCCGAATGCCGGTCCAAGTCGGACTAGTACCATTTTGGTAGCTTTCATGTTTACCGAATTATGATAATTAGATAAATTTATTTTGACCTGTATTATTTTGATAATTTTTTTAAAAAAAATATTATTTAAAAAAAAACAGGTTTAACGTATGAGCGGTTGAGGCATCACTTCAATGAGTGGACGTTTTGGCTTAGGACTTTTTACCGACTATTTGAGAGAAAACTAAGATTGCAGGGAACACGTTTATTCCTACATCAGTCATATATTTGATAAATCTTTATATATATATATATATATATATATATATATATATATATATATATATATATATAATTAACAAAATTAAATAATATTTATTATGACTACATTTTTTTGTTTCGATAACATCGAGCAGTTAAAATATTACCATAACGTTGGGATATTTTGGCTTATGGATTTCGTTCATAAATTATGTGCCGTGATTCTCTTACGGACCATCCGAGTATCCGACTGACAACCCTTTCATGGTCAACTAATAGTCCAAAATGTGGACAGGAAAGCTTTCCAACGGCCAATTTATGAGGTCATGCACATGGAAGTACTAGGAGCGACGTTTTTTTAAAAAAATATAAATAAAGGCTATCCCAGCCTCCCCACCGACTGCCCTTGCATGCCTGCTGTACACGTATCAGAGTCCAGAACAGACCTAGCCTAATGTTCGAAGCGTAAAGCATTAAAGTTGCACCTTTGCAAGACCTTTGAAATATCCACTTGTTGCTTTAAGATCCACGTAAACAGATAAATAAAATTTTGAAATGCTTTGAAATCTGTGCATTGAGTGAGTTAACGGTGGATTCGTGCAAGGGAAGATGGATACTCATGTCGCGCGAAAAGATACGGACACAAACTCAAGAAGCAGATGCAGTTGTGTTATATAAAATATTGTGAAGAATAATTTTGTTAAAAGATCATAATGGAAAAATTTTGGAGGAAATTATTTTAACATTAAAAAAAAAAAATGAAAACTTGACATTATCAAGCATAAAATCCTTTCACATACCAAGAAAATTATTAGGCAAAACCACACCAAAATAACATTTTATTTCTTCATTACACTTCCACGGATCTAATTAGCATCCTTTGCCCTTATTATTTTTATTATTTTTGACAAAGGAAAAGCACGAAAACACAAGATCACATAAAGGTACATGATGTTTTTGATCAATCCCCCTTGCAAATGCACCGGCATCCTCCATGACAGGTTCTACCACAGACTCCACCACAGGTTCCACCACAGACTCCACCACAGGTTCTACGACAGACTCCACCACAGGTTCTGATTTTAATTCTGTTGATCACCGTGCAGTGTTCTGCACTGGGAGTACATGTTGGTGGTGGATCTTTCTTCTTGCATTCCACTATAATTTGGAAGCTTATCATCTCTTTGCAGCAGAGGTTCTTGCAGCAGAGCTTCTTGCAGAGCTCCTCGGGATCGAATTTGCCAGAGATTGTGATAGTATTTTTCTTCTCGTCATAGGTGGCTTTTATGTCCCCTTTTTCTTAGTTGATGGAAATCATGGGGGAAATTTTGGGTGAGTGGTAGAATCATTAGTAGCTAAAATATTGGATTAGAATGGAGGCGGTGAAGTATAAGGAGATTTAATTACATACCTAGAAGCTTGTCTACACACTTTTGAATCTTTGACTGGCAATCTTTGCAGGCGTGTTCAACTTTTATTATTAACTTGCAGGTCTGCCATGCAATTAATTTAGTGAATGTGAACAAAATATGGAAGACCCCGGCATGCGAAAATTAATAAATATACATGCAATATAAATAATGATGCCGCTGTCTTAATAATAAATATCAAAAGCATAAGAAAAAAAAAAAAAAAAAAAAATGAAAGAAAGAAGAAAGAAAACAGTAAAAATTGCAGTTATCTACTTTCCAAAAAATGAAGCATTCAGTGTGCCAATAGAGAGAGAAAGAGAGTGAGTGGGGAAAAAAATTAAAGAAAAGAAAAACTCGAAACTTACTTTCACTGATATATTTAACAATAGTTATGATGCTAAGCTGATAGAGAGAGGATCAATAATCAAAGTTAAAAATGGTCAGATAGATGTAAAGAAGAAAGAAAGAAATTTAATATTCGAGCAAGATGAAACAATCCTCCTCTCTAAGTTTTATTCTGATTAAAATATAAAAGAGAATACCAAAGCTTCGTACTATCGTTAACATATAACTGCAAGCTTTAGGGGAAAAAAAAGGTCATGATATCATGAGATCTATAAGAGAAATTAGTTAAAACCATCATAAGCCTTTGAAAATTACATAAAAAAGCTAAAATAAGTGAATATATATGGAGGGAGGAGAATTTCCAACCTTTTCCATCATTGCTAGTCTGAAGCCAGATCCTAATTCTGGATGTTTGGTTTGGAGGCTGCCTTGCGGGAAGGGTAGAGCGGGGGGAGCCTTCTTTAAAACGGGAGTGACTGGCGGAAAAGAGACGGGGGACGTGACCCGGAACCAAACTGCAATTATTGGGGCACTTGAAGGACCTGTTGGCTGGTCCTGTTAGATTGATGGAGGAAGGAAAGAGATACTATAAGAAAAGATAAATAGATTAGTAATATTTTTTTTTAAAAAAAAAACCATATATCACACATGCTATTGCATCCTTCATTACTTATAATTTTCAAAATAATCAAGAAAATACATAACTTTTTTTAAAATAAATGATAGGATAACTCCCGGTAATAATTTCTCTCACTAGTGTAACCGAGCAATTAATTATCCATTCAAACTAAATATCAATTTTAAACTTAAATTACATCATATTTCTTATCACATCCTCTTAATTTAAATTTGGTGAAATTTCAAGTTATTTCTGAAAGTGAAGATGTCTGCCAATTGATCACTGGTGCTGTAGTACTTCATTTGCATTTCTTCTTTGTTTACCATTTTCGAATGAAATGATGCCGAACTTCGATATGCTTAGTGCAACATGGAACACATGATTTTTTGTGGTTGATTTATTGTCACAATAAATTTTGGTTGCTCTATCTTACCTTTTTTAGAGATATGCTAGAATTCGCTGAAGCCAAATTGTTTGACATGCTGCACTTGTAGCTGCTATATATTCTACTTCTGAACTTGAAAGAGCAACAAACTCCTGCTTCTTCGTCATCCAAGATTTACTCCAGAGCCAAAATTGTGGACAAATCCAGAAGTGCTTTTCCTGCTATCAGCACAACTAGCCCAATCACTGTCAGTATAAGAATATAATTTAAAAGCATCTACTTGTCTATACTGAATACCATAACTAAGAGTCCCTTTGATATATTTGAGTACTCTTTTTGCTGCTCCAAAGTGGTGCTTGCTAGGGTTATGCATAAATCTCGATAACAAACTAATTGAGAACATAATATTGGCTTAGAATGAATCAAATAAATTAGTTCTCCAATTAGACTTTTATATTATTTTTTATCTATTTTTTCAATACCATCATCTAAAACAAGCTTATCATTTGAATTTATCGGAGTGTTTACCAGCTTACAAGCTGACATATGAAATCCTTTCAATAACTCATTAGCATATTTTTGTTGGCACAGAAAAAATCCATTAGAATCTTGAATAATTTCCATGCCCAAAAAATAATGGAAAAGTCCCAGATCTATCATTTCAAATTCTGATATTGTTGCCTAAAGAGCAACCCAAGAGGGGGGGTGAATTGGGTTTCAAAAAAAATTAACGCTAAGCTTGATAATACAAGTAGCACACTTCACAAGACAAGATATGCAATTCAATTCAACAATGTACTAAAATTAAAGTGCAATGCTCTAAAGTAGTAGTGCAGCGAAATTAAAAGCAATAAGCAATAAAGTAAAGAGCAAGGAGGGAGAGAACAAGCAATCACAAACATAACAATCTATAGTGGTTCGGTGCCAACAATGTACCTACATCAACTTTCCAAGATCCTCTTGGAAATTCACTATAATCCAATAATTACAGCCGATTAGTTTTCGGGCTACTAATCAAAACCTAACTTGTTTTGCAAGGCTTACAAGTTACAACCTCACTTGGTTTGATGGGCTAATCAAAAACCTAATTGATTTTCACAAGGCTAACCAAAAACCTCCCTTGATTTTCCTGGCTAACTAAAACCTTAGCGGTTTTGCGGGCTAACCACCAACCTAATTGATTTTCAAGGCTTACCAATAACCTCACTTGATTTTTCAATAGGCTAATCAATAACCTTTACAAGATGTAAGATGGAGAAATAAAGAACCAATGTAAGCTTTTAATAATAAATCAAATAAGTCGATGTAGCTCGATGTAGTGTTGCTTTGCTCTTGTTGAAGCCTTTTGAATGCCCAAGATTTAATGATCTTCAATGCACTTGATAACTTTGAATGCTTGGAAGGCTTCCTTTTGCTTGAAAGTGGTTGAGCTTTGAATGAATAGGAGTTAAGTCTTTCTCTCTTTCTTTCTCTCTAAACTCTTTTTTGGATATTCAATACATACATTCTTGATTTGATTTGAAGCCTTTATATACCTTTCCAAGCTCACAAAACCGAAATCTAGCTGTTATACTTGAAAAACTAGCCGTTGGAGGGCATTTGGACGAGTTCTGTGCTTGAAAAAACTAGTCGTTACTGTTGTCAGAACTTCATGTGTCGACACTTCCTCTTCATGTATCGACACATTATGTCGATACATGTTCTTCTTGAGTCGACACAAGTTCAAAGTATTCCATTCAGATTTCTAGAAAAATCAGCTGAGTCGACACATTCTCAGTTGAGTCGACACTTTGAGTCGACATATAAAGTCCATGTATCGACACATCAACTGTTCCTTCAACTTCTGCAAGTTCTGTGGCTTGAAATTCTCAGACGATGTATTGATCCATGTATTGACACCTTGAGTTGACACATAAGGTCCATGTGTCGACACATCATCTGTGCCATTCAAAACATTGCTGCGTACCGGCCTGAGTCGACACATCATATTCATGTGTCAACACATCATGTCATGTGTTGACACCTTGAGTCGACATATCATCAAAAAAAGTGCAAAATTGCTGAACTTGTGCTGAAACATGTTCCATTTGCCTTAGTCATCCATTCAACCATTTCTCTGAGTGTCCAAGTCTTGTTTTATGCAATCATTCCATTCAAACTTGGTTCTTCAACACAATTGGGCTTCTTCAAATTTTGTGAGCATCCTTTCAAGGAAAACACACTTAAAGCAAATCATTAGTCCTCAAATTATACTTAACTGTTTTGCTTATCATCAAAATCAATTAGTGGAGTCAATAGATATCATGCATTTTTTAAACTTTTTAAGCAAAATCATTGAATTCCCGATGTAAATTATGTCATCCACATATAAACAAACAATAATAATATCCATACCTTGGATCTTTATATATATTGTTGGCTTATATGCACTTTTTTGAAAATTGTATTGGTGAAAATAATTATTAATTTTATTGTACTAGGTCCTTGGAGCTTGTTTCACTCCATACAAAGCTTTCTCCATTTTGTAAACATTTTCTTCTTGGTCTTTTACTTCAAATTCTTGACATTGCTCTACATACACCTCCTCTTGTAATTTGCCATTTAGAAAGATAGATTTCACATCAAATTGAAAGACATGCCATTTTTTCTAAGCTTCCATGGCTAAAACTATTCTAATAGTATCAATTCTGGCAATAGGAAAAAAAGTTTCTAAAAAATCAATACCTAGAATCTGAGCATAGCTTTTGGCAACTAACTAGGCTTTATGCTTTTGCAGTGTACCATCAGTATTGAACTTAGACTTGTAGATCCATTTGAATCCAATTGCTTCTTTTGGCAACTTAGATTTGCAGTGTACCACAAATATGTATTTACTACTTTTATTATCAAGTTTGCATTTTTTTAGTTGGAACATGAGCATAAGCAACATAGCCAAATATTTTCAAATAACTCACATTAGACTTTCTTCCATACCATGTTCATAAAATATTTTATCTTATATTGCTTTAGTGGGAAAATGATTTAGCAAATGAACTGCAGTAGCCACAGCTTCTGTCCAGAACTCCATTAGTATTGCTTTTTCTTTTAACATATATATCTGACAATCTCAACCACAACTCAGTTTTTTCGCTCTGCTACTCAATTTTGTTTCCGCTCTACTATTCAATTTTGTTTCTGCTCTCTAACTCAGTTAATTTTTTATGGATATTTATATTTTTATTAAAAAATAAAAATTTTAAAAGTAAATTCAGTTAATATGTAGAGTTTTAATAAAGGTTGCGCGTAGGACGCGAGCTCGTCAAATCATGTCTGGACGACCTCTCTCGACCAGGCCGTCCTTTTTGTTGGCAAGAGATCCAAAATCGTGGGGTTGCCATTAATGTTTCATCTCCACCAGCTTGGTTCAAAGAATCTGCTGCTTTTCTACTTCGTACCTTCTTTTGTGAATACTTGCTAACGTTAGAGGTTAAAATCCACGTATCACTCGAGCACGTACTTCTGGATGTTAATTAAATGGTAGATCTCAAAAAGCAATCCTTGGAAGAGCCAACAACTTGTAGCACTGTGAACATGCACAAATGATGAATCAAAGATAAATTATCAGAGTTGTATACATCACCTCTAGTTATTAAAGGAAGGATCAACAATGTTGTAAGACATTGACATCTACTAAGATCTTAGCCTAATTAAATCGATATAATTGGAGAGCTTTCTTATGCTCTCTCCCGGGTTAAGTCATCTTTTTAGAGATGTTTGATTTGTGACCGAAATCGAAATAAATAGATTGAAATGAGAATTAAAATGGTCATATCCCTCAAAGTATTTGTTTCATAAATAGAATTAGAATCATAATTGTTACCATCCATTCACGTATCACTGAGTTCCTGCGGTGGAGCATAGCGCATTGGTCTTCCTTGGCAAGTACTGAGTATCTTTTGCGGCAATGACCCGCAAAAGATCCTTGAATCAGGGTTATCGACGGGAACACTCTTATGCTAAAGTCAGTCACTAAAAAACAGGATGCTACAATGGCCAGAACTGGGAGCCTGTGGTGATCTGAAAGTAAGAACAAGAGTATCTGAGAATGTCTGAGTGCATACTTGGGCCGGAGGTCCCTCTTATCTATTTGTAGTATAATAGAGTGTTGTTTAGAAAGGTGTATGTTTCTAACAGATATAACAAATCCGATTGAGGTGGTAAGATCTTGTTCCTAAGGATCTTGCATTTGGGCCAACTATTATTTGATAGGCAGATGGCTACTCGGGCACCTCGGTCCCCAGGTAAGGGGATGGACCCTATCGTGGCTCTAGCCGGATTGACCTGCTTGGATGGCTAGTCGGTCTGAGTAGGAAATTGGTGATGATCCTCGAGATGGGGCACTAATGCAATCGACATCGATGGACTTGCTACTCAGTCCGAAGGTGGCTAGTCAGCATGCATGGGCTGGATTGGCTAGTGGATCTCATTGATGGTTCCTCATGGTCAAGTTCCTAGTCAATCCTTGTGTCACTATAGTGAAACAGGCCTTTATCGATACTTTTTTTGGCCTTTCCCGATGCTTTTAAGCTTGCCAAGAAACCTCCCGACGCTTCTTAAAGCATCGCAAAAGCATCGGCTATGTAAGCATGGGGATGCCACCTGCCGATGCTTTTTAAAAGCATCGGCATTTACCGATGCTTTAAAGCGTTGCTAAATTTGAATTTCCGATGTTTTAAAGCGTCGCCAATTCCAAACCTAGCGATGCTTTAAAGTGTCGCCAAGTTCAAACCTAGCGACGCTTTAAAGTGTCGGCAGATTTATTTATATATTTTAAAAAATAAATAGCTATATCTATATACATGAAATACATACATCAACCTGTATACATTATCAAAATGAAAATATTCAAACCTGTATCACATCCAACATACATAAATATGAAAATATTCAAACCTATATCATACCCAATATACACAAATACAAACACAAACCAATTATAAAGAATTTTTTTATATATATAAAAATATCAATCCAAGTTCAAATAAACAAAAAAGACATTCAAAAATAATAAAAAAAAATACTGGCATGACCGATCCATGGGAGGCTGGTTGTCGTCAAGTCTGCAACTCGCAGATGCATCAGGAACCTACAAGATATATATATAATTATGATACATACATTATATATATTCTAAATTATTAGATACATACAAAATTAATAAATAATTACTTACCTGAGATGACATGAACATATGCAGCACAGATGTAACATGCTCAAGCTGAGACCTAATGGTCTGCATCTTTGCTCTGTCTGCATCACATGTCTGTCGGTGCTCTGCTATCTCCTCCTCGAATCGACGAACATGTGACTGATCATGACTATCTCTAACATCCCGAGTATATCTACTCATCTCAGATAACTGAATAGGGGTAACTCCAATCCCATAACCCCTCACTGTCTGGGATGCTCTGGTCCATCAACTCCGAGAATACCTCGACCTCGATGCGACTGCTCTGAGTAGATAATGTACCCTCGCCAGCATGCTCAGAGATCATAGAGGTAGCCATATCCTATATTTTATAAAAAACTCATATATCAATACTTAATAAAAATAAAAATATAAATCATGATATAATATAAATAAAAAAATACATATATCTCTGGACTCCTCCCGAACAAAACTGCCATCCTGGTGAACGTGAGTCATCCGATAGAACTCCACCTCACCAGGCTCCCTCCTCTGCTGATCAGCTTATATAAAGAATAAATGTTACAAAAAAATTCAAAATAACACATCTTATATCCCCATACCATGATACATGGCACATGCATAATACATGATGATACATGATGTTAAAACTAAAGTGTACTAAAAATATTATAGGATGAGAAACATACAAACTCATGCTTGAGCCGTGCATAACTCTTAGACCCCGTTGTATGAGGAACAGACTGAGCTACTCGTGCTGCTCTACCAATAGCAGAATATGTCTACAAAATAAAATTAAAACTATGTTATATATTGTATAAATAAAATTATGACGAGTAAAAATTAATAAATTCAAAGTGTTTGATGATGCTACACAACCTGTGCCCTCTTGGTGAACCAATAGTGCACTAGCTCCCTCCACAGATGAGGGTGAACATCAGGAGGACAGGTAGCTGCAACCTGCTCCTCTGTCCTACCCTCTCGCTTATAGTCTCCCTTCAACTTGCCTTATATTCTTCCCACTTGCGATTGAGAGACTTAAGCATAAAATCAGAAGAATCTGGAGGGAGAACGAACTTGCTCTATAATTTAAATAAATAATAAAATAAGTACTAAATGAAATAAGCAATTCAATTATTAAAAATCTAAGATATAAAATAATATATCAATTTTTTTACCTGTATAACTCGTAGCATCTCTATTTTATATGCAGGAAGCATGTTATTACACTTCGCATAATTTAGGGAACATAGCTGACCCCGGCGTGCTACTGTCCCCAGAAAACTAGTCAACAAGCTAGCAACTTTCTTAATAGGCTGCCCTAGCTTGTTGCACTCTAGGACTATCCTCTCGTCCTCAGGTAACTGTCACACATCATGGACTAGTGTGGGTCCCCGCCTCCGTCTAAGTCTTCTGGATCCATCTACAAAAAAAATACAGAAAATTATATATCAAAACTATTGCATATGTATGAATTGAAATGGGATGAAATTATTAAATTACCCTGTATCTATATGTCATCGATGATAGGCTCGTCATCAGGATGATCCATAGGAGGATCATAATATGCTGACTTGGAGGGAATGGCATCATCCTGAGGTGGAGAGGTACTAGCCTCCGTCGGATGTGCAGAAATGGATGGACTGGCATCAGACCGATGTGAAACTGATTGACCCTCATCGGGTTGCTATGACGAAGTACTAGCCTCGGTTTGAGAAAACTAAAATTGTACATCCGATAGGTACTTCCTTCGAGGCATGGTGTACCTAACATGCATTATTTAAAACCAGTCAGTCAACATTATAATCAAATTATAACGGAAATGAATTGTAATTTAAAAGATAACATAATCATTCGTGCAAAAATGTAAACCATCTTATAAACTACTTACTTGTCATAATCAGCTAGTTGTACCTTCTTTGGAATCCAACATAACTAAAATGGTTGTATCATTTATATGATCATCCGGTACAATATTATAATGCATACACTGAGTGTAAGTATCATCATCATCTTCTTCCATCCTTTTTTTCATGTCATACAAGTCTCTGGGTTTGTCTTAATAACAGTAATCCATTCTTTATCCTTCGAGTCTTGTACATAAAAAACTTGTCGAGCTTGAGATGAAAAGATAAATGGATCATCCTTCAATAACACACCTGTATGTATCAATCTTGAAATATTGACAAGTATGAATCCGTTTGAGTCCTTTTTCAAACATCTTGGTGTATTTATATCCACCCAATCGCATCGAAATAATATAACTTAAAAATTTTAATAATAATTCAACTAAAAAATATCTTTAAGTATATCATAATAAGATTTTCTATCTGCTTCTACCATAATACCACTGTTCTGAGTTTTTCTAAATTTTTGCGCTCATTGGTATGAAATTTAAAACCATTTATAATAAAACCATTATATTTGTCACAATATAATTAGAACCTCTGGCAAGTGCTATTAGTTCTGCTGAACAATTTTTCTCCATCAGTACTGGTACCTAGAAAATATAATATCAATTATCGATCACATATTCGATGTTAAATGTATATAAAATTATTATATCACTTATATATACTAACCTAATTGGTAAGCCAATTAGGGAATAACTCAACCAACCATCTTTGTTCAATCCTTAGATTAGGACAAGTGGAATGATTGGCTTGTCTTTGTACAACTAAAAATTTAGTACATGACAATCAAATATAAGTTTGACAACAACATGTCTAATACTTAGTATTATCCATGTAAAGATAGACTAACCTGTGATAGTCAGATATTATATCACTATGTAGCAATACATAACGGTGTACTTGTGACAAGGATTTATGGTCAAGAACAATACTTTCAGCTTTTTCTATAAATCTTCCAGAAGATGCAAATTTGTATAGATCTGTATTGTCCATAGTATCACCATGATGTTGAGGTCGATTGAATACAGTCTCTACACCTTCGAGATATCTTGAACAAAATGTTAAACACTCTTCAGTAATATATCCCTCTGCTATTGAGCCCTCAAGATGGGCTTTGTTTCGTATATAATCTTTCAAACGTACAAGATACCTTCAAAAAGTATGATATTTATTAATATTAACATCACATTAAATAATGAAAAAGATATCTAAATTATGAAATTTTAGTTTTATAACATTATCTCTCGATAAGGTACATCCATCTGTACTGTACCGATCCACCAAGTTTAGCTTCTGAAGCTAGGTGAATGAGTAGATGAACCATAATAGTAAAAAATCCAAGAAAAAAAATATTTTCATCTGACATAATATAAGTATGACTTGAGATTGCAACTGATCAAGCTCCTAATGATCAAGAACCTTAGAACATAATGCCTCGAAGAATGATGATAACTGAAAAACAACCGTAATAACTTATTTCGGCATTGACGACTTTAAAGCCAATGGAAGAATATCTTGCATTAGTATATGTCCATCATGACTTTTAAGATTTGAAATTTTTTGCTCTTTTAGATTCACACATCGTGAAATATTTGAGGCATATCCATCAGGAACCTTGATATTCTTTAAAACTGTCAAGAAGATATCTTTTTCTCAACTAGACATTGTATAACATGCATGAGGGATATAAGTTCTATTATTGCAAGCACTTGTAGATGGAGTTCATGTCGGATGCCCATTTTTTTTAAATCAAGACGCGTATTCATGTTATCTTTAGTCTTTCCATCAAGATTTAATATTGTTCCAATCAAATTATCACAAACATTCTTTTCTATATGCATAACATCAAGATTATGCCAGAGTATATTGTGCTCCCAATAAGGTAAGTCAAAGAATATGCTTTTTTTCTTCCATAATTATTTAGTATGCTGATGGGTAGATGCTATCATTATATCATCATCATTTTCAACTTCAAAAAATTATCCGGATCCTTGAACACTGCTATATCTAAGGTACAAGTATTGACTTCCTCCGATACTTCTTCCTATGCTTAAGTATCAACATCATCTCTTCCTCGCTTTTTAGAGGCTTTTGTCATCTTACTGTAACTGTGTCTGATACCAAGCATTTATCTACAAATATTAGAACCAGAAGGTATAATTGGAGCAGATCCCAACTCTATAGTACCATCAAATAAATCTTCTGAAATCGAAATGGATGATTTGCCTCCAACCATCGATGATGTCCCATATAACAAAACTTTCCTCCATGTTTTAACCAAATTGAATGGGTTGATTCACCACAAGAAGGGCATGCAACTCGTCCCTTAGTGCTCCAGCCAGATAAATTAGCATATGCAGGAAAATCATTAGCAGTTTATGATAGAGCTGCCTGCAGATTGAATGTTTGGCCATTCAAAGCATCAATTGCACTGATACCCTCCCATAATTGTTTCAATTCATCAATTAAAGGTTGTAAGAAAATATCAATGTCATTGCCTGGACCCTTATCACCTGGAATGACCATTGATAAAATAAATGAAGACTATTTCATGCATATCCATGGTAGCAAATTATAAGGAATCAGAATAACTGGCCAAGTACTATAAATAAATTATAATGGATTGAACCCATCACTGGCTAAACCCAGCCTGATATTATGAGCATCAGATGTACAATCAAGATGTCTGTCATCAAATACTTTTCATGCTAAACTATATGTTGGATGTCTAAGCATTCCATCTTTTGTATGGCTTTCATCATGCCATCTTATTGATGAAGCTGTCTTTTGATGATGCATACATCCTTTTTAATCTAGGTACAAGAGAAAAATAGCGTAATACCTTCGCCAGCTTTTGTTTAATTTATGTTACATCCTGTTCATCTAATCTCTCTCTCTTTTTCTTTTTGCTTCATCCATTATGAACATCCACATACATGGCATGATTCTTGATCGGCATGTTCTTCCCGATATAATATATAATCATTTGGACAGCTATGAATCTTTTCGTATCCAAGATCCAATTCTTAACTAAATTTTTGGTTTCATAACAAGATGGTGGTAAACTAGTACCTTCAGGAAATGCATCCTTTAACAACTTGAGCAACATAGTAAAACTCTTGCCAGACCATCCATTCAAGTATTTTATATGAAATAAATGTACAAGAAAAGAAATTTTTGAAAAGTTCTTGCAACTGGGATATAATTCTTGATCTGCATCTCTTATCAACTTCTGATAACGATCTATTCCAACATTAGTTGTGGGTATCGGCTCTCCATCATGTATAGATTCAGTAAATATAGGATCCTCAGGTAGCCCAGCTGCTACTTGTCCTCCACTGCAATCTCCAGGATGTTGAGCACCATATTCAAAAGCATCTCTAAGCAAATCCCTGATATCATCATCTCTTGCAAGATTTTTCTGTTGGTTACTGATCCAAAATCAGGTATATGTTCCATGTTAGAGGTTTCGTTACATGTAGATGTTAACCTTGACTCTCCATAAAAAAATCACTCTGTTTAACCTCTTAAAAAATCATTCCATACTAAATGTTCTTCAACAATATTTGGATATAGAGAACAGGAATTTACACATTTTCAGCATGGACATAAAATCTTCTCATTGATACTACTTCTTTCCATACCAAATTTAATAAAATTATATACTCCATCCAGATATTCTTTGCTATTCCTCGATTTAGTTATCCAACTCTTATCCATTGTAAGATTAAACTAACTGAAATAAATAAATATTTATAAAACAGAATAAATTTAAAATAAGTTTATTTAATAGATCAATTACAGTATTATTAAATTCTCCTATCACCAACTAATAGGTAAAGAGATCCTATCCCATTCAAGAATTGTATTAATTATATAGGTCATTTACAATAACCAAAGGATACGCAATAGAAGTTCCAAAAAAATTTGGCAGCATTTCTCCTTAGTTCTTCCCATACAAATAAATATGTATGAGGAGAACTAAAAGAAAATACTATTCGAAATATATCTAGAACTCTATCCATACCATTTGATTACTATAAGCACCTATGAAATTATTTGTAATTCTCAAATTATCCAAACTGGACAATCAATTGACCACTGTACATATTTCTCCCATCCGTAAAAAAATAAAATAATTGTACGGATGCTGTAGAATATGTACTTTAATCAATTAACGAGTCTATGTTTCTATGCAATGCAAGTTTTTATAAAATATTTAAAAAATCATAATTGATCATAACAGAGCTATAGATGGTATTGAAATAAAAGACTTGCAATAATAAAACTAATCTTAAAGCATAACATGTTCAGTAAGATGCAGGTATATATCAAGAAATTTATAAAGAAACAAAATAATATACTAGGAAAAAAAATAATAAATAATGAAAAATAAGGAGGCTTAGTTATATACTATTTAATCTGTAAATAAATCAAAACGACTACAATCGGTTGCCTACAAAAGAAGGCCATCCATGATTGTTGTCATTAGAAACAGTTGAATCAGCCAAACATACATCACATAATCATCACAGCCTCCATATACAAACATTAAACCAATTTTAAAATTGGTTACAGAACTTCTTTACTCTCCAAGCAAACACCTGATAAGAAAATGGCAACATATTAGTCCTAAGGCTTCTAATGATATTAAGAGTCCAATCATTCATATTACTCGAATGAATTAAATATCAAGCCCTTTGAAAATATCTTGGAGTACCTATTGCTGCGAAGGCTCTTAAGGTCTTGATTTTATTTTTTTTAAAGCTAAACTGATCTCTAGACTACAAAACTAGAAATGAAAGGCTTTGTCCATGGCTGGTAGAACAACTTTGTTAAGATATGTTTTGTTTTCTAATTTTTTATATGCATTCTCTTGTATTCATGTCCCAATTACTGTTACTACTAGGATTGAAAAGAAGTATAGGGCCTTTCTTTGGGATCACAATTCTGATTAGCGGGTTTTCATTTAGTGGTGTAGGACAATGTTTGTTCCTGATAGGGTAGTGGGAGGGTTGGACATTATTCCTCTTCATCAAAGAAGGCAAGATTTTCTTTGTAAATTGGCTACAAATATTGTTATGAATCTAACCTCTCTTCGGGCTAAGGTTGTTACTACTAAATATTGCTTTCGTGGTACTTGGATTGGTTATGTCAAACCTAAAATTTCTCTAATAGTTAGAGAAAAATCACTTCAGCAGCTCCTATAATCTAGTATCAGTTTCAATGGATGATTAGAAGTAGATTTTCCATCAATATGTTCAAGGATCCTTGGGTTTCTCTCATGCCTTTTCAAAATGGCCCAATTTCATCAACATTCAAGTGGATATTAGACCGGGAAGGGCATGTTATTTTGCATACCAAACTTTGGTCTCCTAACATTACTTTTCATGGAAATAAACTTTTTCTGCATCATCCAGAACCGAAAACATTGGATGGTTTTTTAAACTTGTACGTTGTATATCATGGCCCTTAGTGCTCAGTTAATTTATCTAGCGACAAAACCCTAGCCGAGCTTGATAAAACCTAGATTTGATTAGCTTTGCTTGAAATAATTTCCAAGATTGATTTTATGATAAGCTTAGCTCGTTCATCATCTAATGAAGTTTGACCAAACTTGATTTCAATGCACAATTTTTTTTTTCCATCTAAAACTATGATTTAATTTCATTATCCATCCAGAATTGAGATCCTCCGGAGAGAAAAAACTGCAAGAATTGTCATTACCATAAGATGCAAACTGAACTAGTAAGTAATATCACTATTCCATGTCCCATTCCCTGATGTCACCATGGTTGGGTATCACTAGACTGCTTTAGGTGCTAGAACCTCATATACAGCATACACTAAGTCTTGATCCTTTAAGTGTTGTAGAGCAATATATGTTCATGTTCTCCTAGCAAAAAGCTTGGTGTTTTCTTTCAGATTTGATGAGACAAGTTGATTTATGGCTAGTTACATCTTATAATGTCAAATTTATTTAACGAGTAGCCTCAATCCAAAAGGATAGGGATAGTGCCTCTTAATGAAATTAAGGATTCTATTTTTATTTATATCTCATATTCTATTAATCTAAGATTATCACCAGGCTTTTCCACATCCAAATATTCCTTATCTTCTTTCATTAATTCTTTTGTCAAGAAAGAGAGTCTGTCTTTGTTTCCATGCTTTCTCCATTGGTAAGCTGAGATCAAAAAATTAATGGAAGATCTTTGATTACAAGACATTGAACATGCTCCCTATAAGTGGAGTTAAGTCAACTGACTGGTCTATAGAACCTATAATGATACCTTACAATGGATACTCATCCAGTTCATAAATGACACAATTGGTCTATAGAACCTATAATTTTGCATTATAGTTTAGAAATTCCTTTTCTTACCTTAAATTCATAAATGAGCAACAGATAATGTACAAGCATAAATGCATACAATAGGATCCTTAAGCCCTTGACCATTTTACACAGAGAAATAATAGATAAAAAATCAAAACAAAACAAGTAATAATAGACAAAAAAAAAAAACCAAGCAAACCTACGGATTTGATGAATGGAGAGGGATCGAGGTGGCCGACGCACGAGAAGTTGATGGAAGAGCTACCGGCCAATCATCGGAGGAGCTACCAAGCGATCGAGCAAGAGGAGGAGGGAGGGATCAGTGGATGAGGTCACGCCGGTGGATCGAGCGTGGGATCTGGGGCACTGATCGAAGGAGGAGGAGGAGGAGCTAGGTCGATGGATCGAGCGGAGGAGGAGGAGGAGCTAGGTCGGCGCGGGATCGAGGAAATGGTGGGATCTAGGGCTCGAATTGGGGCAAAGAAAATTTTAGAAGTCTGGTGATGCTTAAAAGCATCAGTAACTCTAGAATTTTAATGACGCTTTTAGAAAGTCTGGCGATGCTTAAAAGCATGATAAAAATTAGATACCTGCCGATGCTTTAAAGCGTCGGCAAATACCGATACTTTTTAAAAGCATCAGTGGGTTTCAGATTCTCCCGACACTCCCCGGAAGCGTCAGGAGAAAACTGCCATTGTTTGCCCATTTTCCTGTAGTGTGTGTTTGTCCTAGTTGGTGACCCCGTCCTACCAAGCTGGGCATCCAAATCTGCTGCTGGTGGTGTCACACGTGGTTGTTCGGCAGGTCAGAGTGCTTACTTTAGTGCTTGCCAAAAAGGGCCTTGCCTCCATTGTTTCTAAGTGATGGGAATAGATGGCTCAGCAACCACAATGACTGGACTAACCAGAGCATGTTATGGGCCCCCACCAACTTCTCTAGTAAGGTGGCACCAGCTGTCTTGATGCTTTGATCATGGGAGAGAGGAAGAAAAATGCTTGCAGGGTGCACCAAATGATCGCATTTATTTTCAGGATGTGAAACGGTTCACTCATCTTCCCATAACCAATAAGAAGTTGTCACATGCCCCAGAGGTGTGGGTTTAGAATGATTCATTTATGCCTTTTGAAGTGGCGAATAAATGAGCAAGAGGTTTCTTTGAGGTGATGCAACGCTTCCAAGCAGGATACATGCCATGTGTTTGCATCCTAGGGGCACATGCTGGGTGAAACTCAAATCTAACTATTAGGTCTGATTTAATATTAGGCCCTCTATCTCCATTGAAAGGGATTTTCTCCTCTTTCCTTCATGCTCAGTTGCAGTGAGCAAAGGGAAAAATGACTCTCCAGACCAAGGCTCCCCCCTTGAGTTCTCTTCATCATTAGGTTGGTCTCTATTCTTGCTCCTTGCTCTTGTCCTTCCTAGCTAGGACTTTCATAGGGTACTTTGAGTAGAACCGTACCTGTCGACCTCCACCTCCCAGTTGGGGTTCCTTCCTTCGCATCCAATTCCTTGTTTTCTCCTCTTCTTTTCTCTACCAAGATGAGTTCTTTCAAGGGGAGCCATTCGGTGGACCATGTTTCTGAGTTCGGGGTGCTGAGGAGCCCTCTTTAGATAGAGCCATGTCCTCCGACCATGAGGAGGATGACATTCCCTTTAAGGTAGTGCGTAGGACTTGCCAAGCGACAGGTCCGAGAACCCTGGTACCTATCCTTGCCTCGGCACTAGTACGTACATCGTCTGGTTCTGAGAAATGTATGGCATCTTGACAATGTTAGGATCACCGCCCCTAGTCCAAATGATAGAGTGACCTCGGGCCCGGAAGGTGAGATCACTTTCTATGAAGGCTTTCTTCATGCAAGACTTTGATTTTTGCTCTATCCATTCATTGTCAATTTTTTATATCGCTACCGGCTTGTCCTAGCCCAACTCACTCCAAATGCCATTAGAACTATCTGTTATTTTATTATCTTATGCCACATCCATGGAATCATGGCTAGGTTTTTCCTTTTTAGAGCCATCTTCATCCTAAAATGCCATCCAACCGAGGAGGGATGGTGGTTCCTAGCTCCTCGTCAGGGGACCATCCACTTTAACCTACCCTCTTCTATCAAAGGATAGAAGAGTCAATTTTCCTTCACCTTTGCTAAGGGGGGTGAACTGGATTTGGAGCAATCCAAATTGATCCCCAAATGACAACTCCAAAGTGGATCCCATCGATTCGGAGATCTTTGACCAGCTCTGCACTTCGAAGATCCCCAAGGCATGGGAATTGCTAATAGAACAGAATCTGTTTGACGCCGGGTTAGCCCAGTGTGGGCTCTAGGTGAGTGCTATAGTGCCATTTTTCTTGATTTGCTTATTCAAGACTGATTGAGTTGGCTCATTGGTTTTGTAGATATGAAGTTTTCTGTCAAGAAGTTGAAGGAGATTAACTACAAGAGGACAGCCCTTGGGAATTTGAAGTCTACAGTGATGAAGAAGCCACGCTTTACATCATTTAAACTGGTGCTGGCTTCCAAGTCTCCACCAGTGGAGGTTGATGCCCCCTACTCCAAGTAGGCTTTTGCGGCAAGAATGAGGTAGCAGACATCCCAGCACCGCCACCCGTAGCTACCCCGCCAACATCACCAAACTCGGTAACTTCTCCAAGGCATCTATAGCTTGCTCGACCTCTCTGTTTGCTTCTCCCACTTAGGCACCGGCAGTAGAGGTTAGATTGCATAGTCTTGAGGGGGGTGAGGGAGATTGGAGGTCGACCGGAGTACTACCGGGCTTGTCCTCCTTCAAGGACTTCGAGCTAGCCGGGAAGCTATTTGACTTTATTCTCCTTCCCTGTGATCGAGAGGAGAGGAGAGCCAGGGTTGTCGATGAGATCCCCGATGTCTTCTTCCTTTAGATTCTTGGGGTGAGTGAGAATTTCTCTTCTTAATTTGTTGGCTCAAATTACCAAAGCTCTAATCCATGATGTTTTCTAATTTCCATAGCTTGTTCATGACACTTTTGCCATCAAGGAGGCCTATCACAAGTTGGCCGAGCTGCAGGACTCCCTTAGCAATTAGCTTGAGATTGAGAGGGCACGAACAAGGCCTTGGAGGATGATCTCTCAGTTGCCAAAGCCCATGAAAATAAACTAGATGAGGATCTTCAAGCTACCTTGGAAGAGGCCCACAATCAAGAGTCCTAAGTGAAAGATTTTGAAGGCCCCCAAGAAGGAGAACTATATTATCCTTCTGGAGAGCAATTGCTAGAGCGATGTCACTGGAGGTGCAGCTCAAGGCCATCGAAATCAAGTTTATGTCGACCAAAGGTAGGGCCATAGTGGTTGAGGAGAAGGCTACTACTATAGAGTTGGTGGCTTAAGTGGCAAATGCGGAGGTGACACGGGCCATTGAAGTGTACAAGAATTCGTCTAACTTTGAAGATAAAGTTAGTAAGGCCTCCTGTGATGCCTATAGGAAGGGCTTTGAAGAATGTAAGGAGAAGGTCTCCAAGATCTTCCATTTGCTCGACTTGATTTTAGTGCGGGAGGCCTACGGAGGTATTGCTCGCCTTCTATTTCTATTAGGAACTTATCTCTAGGGGTGAGAAGAGGAGTGTACTTATCATTCTTGCCGGCAAAATCTTTCGACTTGGTGTCTTGTCAAATAGGCGGGTCCAACTTCCCTGCTTGGGCTCTACTTGGTTTTCAGCGGGCTTGCTTTTTTTGGGGCCTTCTGTCCACCTCCCTCTAGGTTTGGTCTCCCTCTTCCATGTGGATATATTTCTGCACGTGGATAAGCAACTCTAAGTAGGACTTGGGATGCTTCTTCTCTAGGGAGTAGGTGAAGCAAGAGGTGAGGAGCCTCCTTTTCATGGCCAACATGGCTATCAATTCATCTAGATGGCAATCTTTTAGTGCAATTGACTTGAATGGGATCATGTAATCTTTGAGAGATTCTTTATCCTGTTGGTGGATGGAGAAGAGGCTATCAACTTTCCGTGACATCTTTCGATAGGCATCGAAGTGTGCCATAAGCTTTTTCTCCAGTTGCTTGAAAGAGTTGATACTCAGTGGCTCGAGTTGAGAGTACCAAGCTCGAGCCACCTTGTGGAGCATGGTCAGAAAGGCAACACAAAGGAGGATGTTAGAGATGCCCTGAACCTGTATGAGAGCCTTGTAGCTCTTAAGGTGAACCAGTGGATCCGTGATACCATTATATGGATCCAGTTGGGGCATTTTGAATCGACTAAGAATCAATTCATATAAAACTCGATGGGAAATAGGAAGGCAGGCCTCATAATCCATTAGCTCATGATTCCTACCTTAAAAGTTGGCAAATTGGTGGCTGAGATCGACCAGTTTGCAATCATATTCATCGAGGCACTGATCAGCCAGATGTCTGATCACCTCATCGATGGACCCCTCCTCGAAGGATTTTGGGGTTGAGGTAAATGAAGATCAGGGATGCCCGTATTTGGGCTCCTTTCCGGTGGCTGCTCATGACGAGAGGTGCCATCTCAGCATGGAATAGGAGACCACGTCTGACTTGCGATTTGATGGTGCTGGGATTTCCCACGGGAGATTCGATGACTAGCCGACAAAGTGAAGGAGACCATCGATAGGGAGGACTCCGTTGACAGGATGAAGTAGACCGTCGATAAAGGGGGGCCTACTGATAGAAGGGCCTCCTTTAGAAGGATCGATAGCCAGCTTGAGCAATGGCAACTAAGATGGCTGGGATTCTTGGCTATTGTTGTGTGGCCATAGATTGATACTGGTGTTGGAACCCCTGGACCGTTGTTACCAGCATCTCGACCTACCAAGTGAAGACAGTGAGCTAGTCCTACTAGATCAATAGTAGTGGAGGTGGTAGGGCGGATGCCTCTTCCTACTGACTATGCCGCTCATCATAGTGTGAGGGGTTCCCCACACAATTGGTGAAGGCATGTTGAGCACGCATCACCACTATGGCTCCAAGCTTCGGTGAATGGATGTTCACCATATAGCTATTGCTTGCTTACTCTTGTCTATTCAATCCCCTATCTAGTGCGCCAATTTATTGCCACCATTTATGTGTCAACAAGCTCCGGTGGCGGAGCGAGAGTGCATTGGTCTTTTCCAATAGGTATTGAGGATCTTCTAGGGTTGCTCCACTATGATGACTTGCAAAAGGTCCCTGGGCTGGGGTTACTGGTGGGGACACTCCAACGTTCAAGTTAATGATCGAATAATGAAAGGCTACAACAGCCAGAGCTAGGAGCCTATGGTATTCGATAAGTGAGAAGAAGAGCATGTGGGAACGTCCGAGTAGTACCTAGACTGGAGGTCCCTCTTACATATCTGTAGTACAACTGAATATTTAGAAAGGTGTCTATTTCTTATAGATGTAACAAATCTGGTTGAGACGGCATGATCTTGTTTTCTATGATATCTACCATCGAAATTTTTTCATTGCTGTGTCAGGAGCCATTGAGATTATGTTCGTCACTTCTTGCATTTAGGCCGGCTATTATTTGACTGGAAGATGGCAATTTGTCAAAGTAAGGAGTCGATAATGATCCTCGAGGGAGGGTGCTAATGTAGTCGGCGTCGACGGACTCCGCTACTCGGTCCGAAGGTGGCTAGTCGATCCATACGAGCCAAACTGGTGGGTTCTACTGGCGGTTCCTCAAGGTCAAGTTACCGGTCAATCCTTGGACGCTCATCTTAGTTAGTGACCCCGTCCTACCTGGCTAGGCATCCGGATCTACTGCTAGTGCTCGTGCATGCGGTGGTCCGACGGGTTGCAGTGCCTACGTCATCTCTTGTCGCATCAAGAATGAATATTTAAATTATACTTTATTTCTCCGAGCCTTCACTACTAGGTACTTCGTCTACCGAACCGATCAAAAGAAACACTTATATACTTTTTCACCCAAGTGATCCAATAGTCTTTGTCAAGAGCACACATTTCATACATATATAAACAAGATGGCATACGCAAACACCGAACTTAACCAGTGCCATATATAATCCTCTAAAAAATGTTAGATTAGTTTGGATTTTTTATCAAATATTTAATCCTTGACATATTTGGTTCAGTATTTACGTATAACCAAAGACAAGGGACAATGACAGCCTCTTATATATCAGGTTCGTAATGGGTCGAACACTGGGATTCTGGTCGTCAAATAAGGACAACAATATACAAAACTTTTACCATACTTGGCCCAAGCCAATATCGGGTCAGGACCCAGTGGATTTGTATCCATTAATTATATTATATATATATAAATATTAATTTAATAATTAAATTAATATTTATATATTTTAAATTGATATTTTTATATATCATTTATAGGAAAGAGATTGCCAACACGAAAAGCTAGATTTATGGATTCAAACGAAATAAGTTTGAAGTAAATCGGACTTGAAATGAACCCAGAAGCAAATTTTAAAGATTTAAAAGGAATTGTACAGATTTTAATGCCACCGGTCCACCATGGACTGGCCGCTTGGTCCACAGATCGCCTAATGGTCCACGGGCAGCCATGATGCACGGTTTATGGTGCAGAGACTATGAGACATTTTTCGAGCCAAACTCATCGGAGCCATTGTCTTGTCAACACCGGAGCCACCTACACCAACTCCTCCGCTCGAAGAAACACCAAACGCCACCACCGACCATCATTCACCATGAATTTCTCCGTTTCATCTTCCTCCAGTCCGAAACACTGCTCACTTATCAATTACTGCTAGTCCACTACCGAAGATGTCACTGGAGGAGCTCTTCGTCGCTGTTCGAGCCACCTCCCAACCAGTCGGCTCAAGATCTCTGCCATGGCCACCAACACTCCTCTCACTAATTTGAACCACTGAGCTTTGGTCGGCTTCCTTTCATGGTCATCACTTGTAGACACTAGCCAAGCATCCTCCCCATCTTCTCCTCTAATGCTCATCATCGGATCTCTGCTATTCTCCTATGCCCGTAGCCTTTGGCCGTGACTCACTTCCTTCCTCACCACCACACGCCTCCATGGAAAGATCCCAAAGCCCACTAGCCATTACTCGATTACCGGCCTTTCATTGTTTCTCCGCCCGAGATGCCAAGCCAAGATCCACTATTCACCGGCCTTCCTCGTCGTCTACTCCAGATCACTGTTGGGCATCCACCTGATCCCACTGTAATCCGATGTTGCTCCTTACAGGCTCGTCTCCATCACTATCGTGCAAGCACCGCTGGCTTCAGCCTTCATTCTTCCCCTTGTTGTTAGTTCAAGATGCTGTCGGGAGTTGGACCAAGATGTCCGAATGGGAAAAGATTGGAAGAAACTCGATCACAGTGAGATGGTTGGAACGGAATCATAGAAATCATGTGCGATGGTTAGGCGAGTACGATGATTAAGCGGATAACTCTAACAGAACCGAAGGATGTTGGGCAGATTGCGATGGGAAACCAACATGCTTCCCACGTGGAGCCTATGCGCTTCTCTCCTTCTGTAGAAGAAGCAACATTTGGAGCTCCTTCGATCATATTCTTTCTGCTCCTATCATCCTTCCGATTTCCACTTCCATCTTCTTGCCCTTCCGCCCTCCCATCCAATTTCCTTTTCTTGCTCTCATCCGACTTCCCTTCTAATGCCATTTCCACTGCTACTTCCTGATTCCCAAGCTTCCACCGCATCGCTACTCTACCTTCTGATCTATTACCGGACCTTCCGATATGTTGATGGGTCTTCATGGAAGCGTGATCTCAGGGAAGAGGATCTCGATCTACTGTCGAGTCTTCATGGAAGCCTGATCTCAGGGAAGAGGAACTTTGTTTAAGAAATTTGTTTTAATTAATTATGAGAAGTATTTTTTTATGTGTTATGAAATAAAAAATTTTATTGCTTCATATTCATCCATGCTCTTTTACTAAGTATTTTTAAGTGAAGATAATTTTTGACTGATCTATTTCTAAAAGGAACGGACCGTGATCTGCGGGTGATCTATGGGTATGAGCTATAAGATCATATCTTAATTATATTCACTGTTAATTCTCTTTTTGATCTCAACTCTTTTATTGTGTATTTTTTTGAAATAACTGCAAAAGTTTCTATTAATTCGATCCTTATTCCTGCTACTCTATCTAAGAATAGTGAAATTAAGATACTATAATCGGTGCGTAGCGACTCGTACAAGTACCCACCCACAGGTCCTTTCAGGTCACCAATTTGATGATACGCTAATCCCTTTTCTAAGATCGCTGCATTATAATTAGCTTTTACTTTCTTCACTCCTATTTCCTTTACAGAGAGTTTGACATATTAGTTCTTTTTTCTCAGCCCAATTCCACCATAATTCTCTTATGTGTAGGACCTAAGTTATTTATGAAAAGATGAAGTAGTCCCTATATTCTAATTAATTAGTAACTAATTTTATTGATTCTTTGCATTTAAATGAAAATTATGAGCTTAACCTATTCCTCAAATATAATTTGAAACAAGAAGAGTGGACACATGAATCACTGGAGTAGTTTACATATTTATAATAGAAAAATTATCATACTTATGATAGTGGATCATGTGTATCGCTTGCAAAGCACACCTTAGGGTACAGGGTTTCACTAAAGATTTTAGGGACACAACAATAGTTTGAGGAAGGGACACATCAAATGATATTAATATAGATTCTAGCGTGTGATATTGACAACAGGCAAAGAATTATGATCAAAGGAACCATAAAATTACCGGAACCAACCAAGAATAAAAAAGGACTAGATGGTACAATATTATTTTAACCAAAACTTTGGGGTTTCTTTAAAGAGTGGGAGGCTCAGATTTAAGTAAATGGTGCTCACAATGGTAGTCAGACATATCAGCCAGAAGAAAGAGGGCGAAAACAGAAGCTAACAAGCGAAGACGGAGGAAATGAAAAATGAAAAGATTTCTGTTCCCTAGGAAAATAAAATAAAATAAAAGGAGGAGGAGGGGGGGGGGGGGATGATAAGATTCCAGGGTGAAAGCAAATGGGTTTAAAACCTACTCTGAGATTTATGAGACAGGACTGACAGGATTTAATTATAGATCCGAAGAGGTAATAATATATTACACTGAAATGGTATTAAAGTGGAAGGCTTTGGATAATGGATGATGAACTAGATGCGAAAGCGCTCCACCAACAATGACATTTATGTAAAATAAGATCCATAAATTGTGGGTAAATTAAAAATTGATCTTCTGTGCAAAGAAACAATATATGCTCATGCCCTTTACCATTCCACAGAAAATCCCCACGTACGGTATACAGCAAACAGTGTTCTTAATTAGATGGTTTCAAGATGGAGGATATTTGATGGGGTTAGGTTGGGGTGGGTGGGGGGCGGCTTTCCTGGCTGGCACTCAAGGCAGTGGTCCTTTTGAGTAGGGTGCCACTGATATCGATCGGCTTGTGGCAGAAACTGGGAGGACCGGACCACCCGGCTTTTATTAGGCTTCGGAATTATTTAAATTTGGTGGTTGACATGCAAGATAGCAACACAAAGGTTATGGAACTTTCAGAACTCCGCATCAAAATGTATGGAGTGATGTGACCATATCTCTGGTCCAAGGGGAGAACAGATAGTGGTTATCTACAGCGATTGGGATCCAAACCTTGTTGTCGTTACATTTGTTAAAACAATTTTTTTTTTTTTTTAAAAAAAAATAACAACCTCGTCCCCCCTTTCCTGCACGGTCCCCGTATTTCAGTTTTTTATTTATTTTTATTTTAATTATTTAATTAATTTTGTATTTAATTTTATAATAATCAAAATAGCTAGTTCGGGGATATCCTAGAATTTTTTCAAAAGTTTTGAACCGATAAATAAGTCTTTATTCTAGTCCTTCAAGTTATCCAAAAAAAAATTTCAAGCTCTCCATTTTTTATATTTTTCTATCCAAAAAAAAATTTTAAAATTCTTTTCTCTCCTATCCTTTTCTACAATGAATTTTTTGGATCGAAGACGAGCTGATTGGCATCCGTTCGAGATCATGCTACCGATGGGTGTTGAAGTTTATGGTTTTCGGATTATACCTTGGAGGAGAGCATGTAGCCCAACTATCACTATAAAGAAAAACCAGTTTTAGCAACCGATTTTGCAACCGATTTTTTGGTTATATTTGTGATCGATTTTGCAAATGAAGTCAAAACCTTTCCAGAATTTTTGCTTGTCAGTCAAGTGTCGACACTTGCAGGTATCGATAATTCCAGGTGTTGCCGCTCTCGCCGCCGCGCCCGTGCCACGGATCAGTCGATCCTTCCTGACCGCCTGGCGATGGAGCCTCCCTTCCCGCGGAGAACCTGCAACAAAGGGATTAGAGGACCCTGGCCAGGGATCCCGGCGAGGGAGCTCCGACGGTCAAGTCAGTAGACGACGAGAAGGAACAGACTCTCCAGCCGGACCCTCGAAAGGATTCCAGACTTAGAGAGTTAAATGGTGAAGGAAACGCTCTGGGGACCAGAATCTCGGCTGGGCCTCCTTGCCGAGCTCACACTCAGTGTTCCCCTCTCGGGATCTCTGGTTTCTCTCTCGGAGCAAGGCCTTTCGCCGGTGCTTCCTCCCTGTCCCCAGGCTAAATGGCTTACCTCGTCGTCCCCAGATTCCTTCCTCTTTATCTCCTTTCGTCGTGTGCTTGTCCTCTTTTCTCCTCGGAAACTCCCCTCCCCCGTCCTCTTCTCTTTTCCCTTTTCGGTGAAGGAGGCCAAGCGGGCTTCCGACCTCGTCCGCCGGGCCTAGCAGGGAAAAGGCAAAGACAGAAGAGAAAGAGGGGAGGGCGGCTCTGGCAGGGCGGCCGGTCAGGCCTCGGGCTTAGTGAGAGCGCTCTCTTCCCCAAGCGTGGGCGCCACCCATCTATGGGGCCTGTCCCGTCAGGATCGGGTCCCTCGGCCGCGGGACCTGTCGGGCCGATGCAAGTGATGTTCCGCGTGCCGCCGCCCTCCATACGGGACGCCGTCTGGGATTCGTACGGCCCGAGGAGATGGCCTCGGGGCCCGTCTCTCTCTCCCCGGAGCCCTCTCCGTACGAGCGGTCTGACCTCGGCTGAGTTGGACCCGTCTCCGGGGGCCAACTGGCGAGGGGCGAGGGATCGGCCGACCTCGGCTTAGGTGGACCCCTCCTGGGTGGACACCTGGCGAGGTGGCAGGAGGTCACCTGGCTTCGGCCGAGGTGGGCCCATCTCCGGGTGGCCACCTGGCGAAGGGCGAAGGATCAGCCGACCTCGGCTTAGGTGGACCCCTCCTGGGTGGACACCTGGCGAGGTGGCAGGAGGTCGCCTGGCTTCGGTCGAGGTGGGCCCGTCTCCGGGTGGCCACCTGGCGAAGGGCGAAGGATCAGCCGACCTCGGCTTAGGTGGACCCCTCCTGGGTGGACACCTGGCGAGGTGGCAGGAGGTCGCCTGGCTCCGGCCGAGGTGGACCCGTCTCCGGGTGGCCACCTGGCGAAGGGCGAAGGACCGGCCGACCTCGGCTTAGGTGGACCCCTCCTGGGTGGACACCTGGCGAGGTGGCAGGAGGTCGCCTGGCTCTGGCCGAGGTGGACCCGTCTCCGGGTGGCCACCTGGCGAAGGGCGAAGGATCGGCCGACCTCGGCTTAGGTGGACCCCTCCTGGGTGGACACCTGGCGAGGCGGCAGGGGGTCACCCGACCTCGGCCGACCTCACTTAGGTGGACCCCTCCGGGCCCGGGCGCCAATGAGGTGGTAGAGGAACTCCGAGCCGAGCTCGACCTCGGCGAGGGCGGTTTGCCTTAGACAGTCGTCGGGCGGTGTAGTCTTGCCGATCCTGGCTTTGAGGATGTGGCGCTGACTTGGCCGGGGAAACATACACGTGGCTCGCTCGTATTCGGTGATACCTGAGCCTGGCCACGTCACTGTCACGGCTGTAACAGTTGCCCCCCAGCCCGCCGTTCCGTCAGGGCGTCGTAGAACGAAACGTCGGGATTAAATGCGGACATGACGTGGAGAGGCGAAGATCTTGCATCATAATTGCCACGATCCTCGGCGCCGTGGCTCGATGCGGCTGAAGACCTATGGGGAGCCGTCACGCGTCGCCCACTTGCCCGTAATTAATGCGTCGCTTCGAGGCAGAGGCCGTTACTCTGCTATCGAGGCATCGGTGTCGGGCGTGCGCCCACGTGGCGATCATCCAGTGGCCTGAGACGGAATGACGGGTACGGTCGCTGTCGGCTGAGTTTGAAAGGGAGGGGACTTTCCAGAACGAGGCCTTTTCCCTTGCTTCGTGGGCGGTTTGCTACAGGCTAACAACTCCTGTTGCTCGCGCTCGTCTGGCGTATTTTCGGTGAGTGCCTCCTTCTTCTCCTCTAGCCCCCCTCCTTCTTTCTCGTTTCTTTTCTAATCTTTTGTCCTTTCCCTTTCTATGGCGCGCCGTCGCCATGTCTCTTCCAATCCGGACGAGGCTGGTCCATCCCGGCCGAGGACTCCATCTTCTTCCTCCTCAGATGAGGAGACAATCCCGGAGGAGGTCCGCCGGCGTCTGCAACCCGGGGTATCACCATTGGTATCCCCAGGGGGATCCGGTCCCCTCCGGTTGCACCTGCCGTGCCCCTCCGTTCTCTTCCTGCTCTGCCTTCTCTTTTTGCTTCTGTTTGTTGTTTTTGTTTTTTTTGGGGGAGTCCCGGCCTGTCGGGACCCCCAGCTTGTACCGACTACTCATATCAATGGAAATCTAAGTTTATCAAAACCTTGAGTTTTCTTTTTCATTTCATCTCACCTTTCTTTTCCTTTCTTTCTGAGATGTCGGTTTGGAACACTTAAAACAGTTGCAGGCCTGGTCCTCCCATTGCTCAAATCGAAGGATGGGGCCTGCTGAGTCGCGTCGCAGCAGAGCAAGCCTTAAGCGGGCCCGACTTTGGGTCGCCTTCATGCTTGCGCAGGCAACACGTTTCTGCACCGCCTTCCAGGCCGAAGCCCAGGATCTCCGGACTGAGCTCGGTACCATAGGCTTTCTCAAGCCTTGCACGGCTTGCTGAGCTGTGCTCCGGGCTTGCGTGGGCGAACTGGGTTCGGCGCCACCTTCCAGGCCGAAGCCCGGGATCTCCGGACTGAGCTCGATGCCGCAGGCTTTCTCAAGCCTTGCGCGGCTTGCTGAGCTGTGCTCCGGGCTTGCGTGGGCGAACTGGGTTCGGCGCCACCTTCCAGGACGAAGCCCAGGATCTCCGGACTAAGCTCGATGCCGTAGGCTTTCTCAAGCCTTGCACGGCTTGCTGAGCTGTTCTCCGGGCTCGCGTGGGCGAACTGGGTTCGGCGCCACCTTCCAGGCCGAAGCCCAGGATCTCCGGACTAAGCTCGATGCCGCAGGCTTTCTCAAGCCTTGCGCGGCTTGCTGAGCTGTTCTCCGGGCTTGCGTGGGCGAACTGGGTTCGGCGCCACCTTCCAGGCCGAAGCCCAGGATCTCCGGACTGAGCTCGATGCCGCAGGCTTTCTCAAGCCTTGTGCAGCTTGCTGAGCTGTGCTCCGGGCTTGCGTGGGTGAACTGGGTTCGGCGCCACCTTCCAGGCCGAAGCCCAGGGTCTCCGGACTGAGCTCGATGCCGTAGGCCTTCTTGTCGAAGTTAGAAGGGAGTGTTTGAAGTGGAGAAACTTTGTTACAGGAACTGGGAGCCTTACATCACTGATAGTACATCCTCAGGTTCGAGGAGTTCCACGTCCGGGGGAACCTGGCACCTCCCAATTCTTCCAAGTAATATGCTCCATGAGGGAGGGCTTCTGCCACCCGATATGGGCCTTCCCAGTTGGGTGATAGCTTGCCGCATTCCCATGGCTGGGAGGCTTCAGCATGCCGGAGGACCAAGTCTCCGGGACGAAAAACCTTCGGCCGCACTCGGGAGTTGTAATATCTGGCTACACGTTGCCGGTACGCCGCCATTCGGATTCGGGCCTTGTCCCTCGTTTCCTCGAGAAGGTCTAGGTTGAGCATCATCCTGGCCGGGTTTTCTGTCTCATCGTATTGCTCCACGCGCAGCGTGGGTAGGCTGAGCTCGATCGGGATGACTGCCTCGGCTCCGAAGATGAGGTTGAACGGGGTTTCGTCGGTAGCCGTCCTTGGGGTGGTGTGGTATGCCCAAAGGACGCTGGGAAGCTCGTCGGCCCACCTGCCCTTGGCCTGGTCCAGCCGCGTGCGGAGGCCCTGAAGAATGGTCCTGTTCGTGACTTCGGCCTCCCCGTTGGTCTGAGGGTGCGCCACCGAGGTAAAGCGATGCCTGATGCCGAGGTCGCTGCAGAATTCTTCGAATTCCCGGCAGTCGAACTGGCGTCTGTTGTCGGTGACCACGGTGTGGGGGAGGCCGAAGCGGCAGATGATGGACTTCCAGAAGAACTTGGCGACGTTTGCTTCGGTGATCCTCGCCAAGGGTTCGGCCTCGACCCACTTCGTGAAGTAGTCGATAGCCACTATCAAGAACTTTCGCTGGCCAGACGCCGGCGGGAATGGGCCCAGGAGGTCCATCCCCCACTGGGCGAACGGCCAGGGGGCTGAGAGCTGAGAGATTGGGTTGGAGGGTTGCCGCTGAACCGTGGCGTGACGCTGGCACCGGTCGCACTTCTTCACGAAGTCGGCGGCGTCTTCCTTCATTGTCTCCCAGAAGTAGCCCTGACGGAGGGCCTTGTACGCCAATGCCCTGCCCCCCATGTGGTTCCCGCAGATGCCTTCGTGAATCTCCTGGAGCACAAGCCCGGCTTCTGTGGATCCTACGCACTTGAGGAGGGGGTAGGAGTAGGATCTTCGATACAGCTGCCCGTCCATCAGGACGAACCGCACGGCCTTCTTCCTGATGAGCCGAGCCACCTCTCGGTCCTCCGGCAGGGTGCCGCTGGTGATGTACGCAGCGTACTTGTCCATCCAGCTGGGCTCCTGGCTGACCTGATGGACCTCCACCGGTGCTTCGAGGCTTGGGACCTCAAGGCGCTCCACATGAGCGCGTCCCAGCATCGTGTCCGGCAAGGTCGCCAGCCGAGAGAGGGCATCCGCGCGGGCATTCTCCCCACGGGGGATATGGAAGATGTTGAAGCGCCAGAACTTGGACGCGCCCGCCTTGACGAGCTCCAAGTACTTCGCCATTTGGGGGTTGTGTGCGACGTACTCCCCGGATACCTGCCCCGCCACGAGCTGGGAGTCAGTGAAAGCTCTGAGGTTGGCCACGCCCATCTCGCGGGAGACTCTCAGTCCGGCAAGAAGTGCCTCGTACTCCGCCTGGTTATTTGTTGCGGGGAATTGGAGACGGAGTGCGCACTTAGCGACGACCCCGTCGCCGTTGGCAAGGATGAGCCCAGCTCCGCTCCCGCCGGAGTTTGAGGCTCCGTCTACATGGAGGATCCAGGCGTCCTCTCCAGGCTCATCGGTGCCAACCTCCATTAGCTGGGCCGGGGGGCCTCCCTCGGGCTCCTTGCCCAAGCCTGCACATTCGACCAAGAAATCGGCCAGCACCTGCGCCTTCATGGCTGACCTTGGCCTGTATGTAATGTCGAACTCGCTGAGTTTCAGTGCCCACTTGGCCAATCGTCCCGAAGTATCGGGTCGGCTGAGCACCGCTTTCAGCGGTTGATCCGTCAAGACGGCGATGGGGTGCGCTTGGAAATAGGGCCTGAGACGCTGGGCAGACACTATTAGCGCAAAAACAAGTTTCTCGGGCCGGGAATACCTGAGCTCCGCGTCTCGGAGAAGTTTGCTGGTATAGTACACCGGCCGCTGGAGCCCCTGGTCGTCGGTTCGGACCAAGACAGAGCTGACGGCCTCCGGGATAACCGCCAGGTAGAGGGTAAGCTCCTCTCCCTCCTCGGGCCTGGACAGTAAAGGTGGCGATGCGAGCATCTTCTTCAGCTCCTCGAAGGCCTGCTGACACTCCTCGGTCCAAGCAAAGCCATTCATCTTCCTCAGCACCTTGAAGAAGGGACGGCAGCGGTCCGCCGACCTAGAAATAAAAAGCTAAGGGCCGCGACTCGGCCGGTCAGTTGCTGCACTTGCTTCTTGGAGGCGGGCTGCTCCATGTCCAGGATGGCCTGGACCTTCTCTGGGTTGGCCTCGATTCCTCTTTGAGTCACCATAAACCCTAGGAACTTTCCGGCGGAGACGCCGAAGGCGCACTTCGCCGGGTTCAGCTTCATCTGATGGCGCATCGGAGGTTGCCGAACGTCTCCGTCAAGTCAGCCACGTGGTCCGAATCGAGTTTGCTCATCACCAGCATGTCGTCCACGTACACCTGCATGTTGCGGCCTATCTGGTCTTTGAAGGTTTTATTGACCAGACATTGGTACGTCGCCCCCGCGTTCTTGAGGCCGAAAGGCATCATCCTGTAGCAAAAAGTCCCGCGGTCAGTTATGAAGGCAGTGTGCTCTTCGTCCTCCGGGTTCATCCGGATCTGGTTGTATCCGGAGAAGCCGTCCATGAATGATAGGAGGCGATGCCCCGAGGTGGTGTCGACCAGCTGGTCGATCTTTGGAAGAGGGAAGCTGTCCTTTGGGCAAGCTCGGTTGAGGTCGGTGTAGTCCACACAGATCCTCCACTTACCACTATTCTTCTTTACCATGACCACGTTTGCCAGCCAACTAGGGTATTGGACCTCTCAGACAAAACCGGCGGCGAGGAGCTTCTCTACTTCCTCGTTGATCGCCTTCTGCCTCTCCATGGCGAAGCTTCTCTTCTTCTGGCGGACCGGGCGGCAACTTGGGTCCACGTTCAGTTTGTGCATGATAACCTCGGGCGGGATGCCCGGCATGTCGGCTGCTGACCAGGCGAACACGTCAGTGTTGGCGCGGAGGAACTCCAGCAAGCGGGTTCGCTCTTCCTCGGGGAGCTGGGCCCCGACTTGCACCGTCTTCAGGGGATCCGAACCGAGGGGAAAAGTCAGCAGGCGCTCTACGGGCCCTCCCCTGGGTTCCTTCTCTCTCAGGTCGAGGTCGTCAATATCATGGGCGAGCTCCGCGCCCCTGGCGCCTGGGACCGCCTGGAGGCAGAGCGGGACTGGCTGGATCGTCCCCTTCATCTCCCCGAGCCCAGAAGGCGTGGGGAACTGCACCAACAGCCTCCTCGTGGAGATGGTGGCGTCCAGTTGGTTGAGCCCGGGACGCCCGAGAATGGCGTTGTAAGGCGAAGGGAGCCTGACGACGGTGAATGTTATTAGGACGGTCGCCTGCCGGGGCGGGGATCCGGCAGTGACCGGGAGAGTGATCTCCCCCTCGACCCCCACGGAGTCCCCTGTAAAACCTACCAGGGGGGTGTGCACTGGCTTCAGCTGATCGGGGGACAAATTCATCCGAGAGAAAGCATCGTAAAAAGTACGTCAGCCGAGCTTCCACTATCCACCATGATTCGATGTACAGGATGCTTCGCGATGGTCATCTCGACCACCACGGCATCGTTGTTTACATTATCATTAATTTCCCCTCCTTGGGAGGGATTACATTCTCCGGGACTTCCCGGGCCCTCTTCATTGCTCGGCCGGACCCGCGTGAGATCATGCCCACGGGCTTCCCCGTTGGGCGGTTGTCGATCGCAGGGACAGGTGGTAGGGCCGCGAGCGGCTGCCCTTTAGAGGGGGCCTCGTTCTTGACGAACTTCCTGAGGTAACCCCTCCTGATTAGCTCCTCAATCTCCCGCTTCAGATGGCGACACTCCTCCGTGTCATGCCCGTTCTCGCGGTGGAACTGGCAGTACTTCGATTTGTCTCGGACGGCTCTCGGGTTCTGAGGAGGAGGTCGGCGGAGGTAGCGCTCGCCCTCGATTTCCATGAGGATCTTCGTTCGAGGTGCGAGAAGGGGGGTGTACCTCCGCTCGGGAGTGGCTTCGCCCCTCGGCCTTGGATTTGGGCGAGGGTCGGCAGACGGCCCAGGCCTCCGAGCTCCCGGGGTGTCCCTCGGGAGTGGCTTCTTTGAAGTCTTCCCGTCCATTTCTCGACGGGTGTGGTCAGCCTCCTCCGCTCGGATGTACTTGTGGGCGCGGAGGAGGAGCTCGGAGTACGTCCTGGGCGGCTTCTTGTCCAGGGAATAGGTTAAGCGGGACGTCTTAAGCCCGCGCTTCAAAGCCAGCATGGCGACGGGCTCGTCCAAGCTGTAGATCTCCAGGGCTGCGGTCTTGAACCGGGTGATGTAGTCCCGGAGCAGCTCCTGGTCCTGCTGGCGGATGGAGAAGAGGATGTCCACCTCTCTTGGCACCTTTCGACAAGCGTCGAAGTGCGCCACGAACGTTCCTTCCAACTGATGGAAGGAGCAAATGGATCCGGGCTCGAGGCGGGTGAACCAGACTCGAGCGGCCTTCCGAAGGGTTGCCGGGAAGGCGATGCATAGAAGGGCGTCGGTGGCCCCCTGGACCCTCATGAGAGCCTTATAGCTCTCCAAATGATCCAGGGGGTCGGTGGTCCCGTCGTAGGGATCCACCTGCGGCATGCGGAACCGTTTCGGGATTGGTTCCGCCTGGATTTCTTCAGAGAAAGGGGGACGGGAGTCGTAGCTCGCCGGGTCTGCCGACGAGTTCTGCAGGTCAGCGAATCGGTGGGCGAACTCCGCCAGCTTGCGCTCATGCTCCTCCAGGCGCCTCTCGGCCTGGCGCCTGATGGCTTCGTCGGTGGAGTCTTCCACCGAGGCTGCGGGTGAAGGGGGCGCCGATCGGTCCCGGCGCGAGGTCTGGCCTCGGCGTCGCTTGCTGCGATGCACCGTTTCGATCCCGTCGGTCGGGGATCGACTCTCGTGATCCTCCGAACCGGAATAGTTTCTCTTTGCGGGAGCTTGGTGGCTCCCCCGGGGGTTGGAGATGGCCCTCGGATGGGATGGCCTGCCCTGAATTGAGCGTAGGCTCTCGCGCTACCCCGCGGCTCGGGCCGCGGGGGTCCCTGGCTGCGGCTGGGTGGCCAGGGACCGTTGCTGATGCTGAAGCTGCCGGACCGCTGAGGCCAAAGTCTGCAGCTGCTGGACGATGGCCGCAAGGGATCCGTCCACCGGTGTAGGCTGTTGTGGAAGAGGAGGGGGAGCCGGAAGCTCCCCTTCGGGGCTGTGGCCCCCTGGAGGGGAGTGGACTTCCCCCCACACGGCTGGTGGACGTCTCGCGACCACGAGTGACCACCATTGCTGGAGAGCGTGATACCTGCAGAAAGCTGGTTCCCGCTAGGGGTTAGTGTCCTGCCCCCCCTACCTGGCGCGCCAATCTGTTGCCGCTCTCACCGCCGTGCCCGTGCCACGGATCAGCCGATCCTTCCTGACCGCCTGGCGATGGAGCCTCCCTTCCCGCGGAGAACCTGCAACAAAGGGGTTAGAGGACCCTGGCCGGGGATCCCGGCGAGGGAGCTCCGACGGTCAAGTCAGTAGATGACGAGAAGGAACAGACTCTTCAGCCGGACCCTCGAAAGGATTCCAGACTTAGAGAGTTAACTGGTGAAGGAAACGCTCTGGGGACCAGAATCTCGGCTGGGCCTCCTTGCCGAGCTCACACTCAGTGTTCCCCTCTCGGGATCTCTGGTTTCTCTCTCGGAGCAAGGCCTTTCGCCGGTGCTTCCTCCCTGTCCCCAGGCTAATTGGCTTACCTCGTCGTCCCCAGATTCCTTCCTCTTTATCTCCTTTCGTCGTGTGCTTGTCCTCTTTTCTCCTCGAAACTCCCCTCCCCCGTCCTCTTCTCTTTTCCCTTTTCGGTGAAGGAGGCCAGGCGGCTTTCCAACCTCGTCCGCCGGGCCCAGCAGGGAAAAGGCAAAGACAGAAGAGAAAGAGGGGAGGGCGGCGCTGGCAGGGCGGCCGGTCAGGCCTCGGGCTTAGTGAGAGCGCTCTCTTCCCCAAGCGTGGGCGCCACCCATCTATGGGGCCTGTCCTGTTAGGATCGGGTCCCTCGGCCGCGGGACCTGTCGGGCCGATGCAAGTGATGTTCCGCGTGCCACCGCCCTCTGTACGGGATGCCGTCTGGGATTCGTACGGCCCGAGGGATGGCCTCGGGGCCCGTCTCTCTCTCCCCGGGGCGCTCTCCGTACGAGCGGTCTGACCTCGGCTGAGTTGGACCCGTCTCCGGGGGCCAACTGGCGAGGGGCGAGGGATCGGCCGACCTCGGCTTAGGTGGACCCCTCCTGGGTGGACACCTGGCGAGGTGGCAGGAGGTCGCCTGGCTTCGGCCGAGGTGGGCCCGTCTCCGGGTGGCCACCTGGCGAAGGGCGAAGGATCAGCCGACCTCGGCTTAGGTGGACCCCTCCTGGGTGGACACCTGGCGAGGTGGCAGGAGGTCGCCTGGCTTCGGCCGAGGTGGGCCCGTCTCCGGGTGGCCACCTGGCGAAGGGCGAAGGATCAGCCGACCTCGGCTTAGGTGGACCCCTCCTGGGTGGACACCTGGCGAGGTGGCAGGAGGTCGCCTGGCTCCGGCCGAGGTGGACCCGTCTCCGGGTGGCCACCTGGCGAAGGGCGAAGGACCGGCTGACCTCGGCTTAGGTGGATCCCTCCTGGGTGGACACCTGGCGAGGTGGCAGGAGGTCGCCTGGCTCTGGCCGAGGTGGACCCGTCTCCGGGTGGCCACCTGGCGAAGGGCGAAGGATCGGCCGACCTCGGCTTAGGTGGACCCCTCCTGGGTGGACACCTGGCGAGGCGGCAGGGGGTCACCCGACCTCGGCCGACCTCACTTAGGCTGACCCCTCCGGGCCCGGGCGCCAATGAGGTGGTAGAGGAACTCCGAGCCGAGCTCGACCTCGGCGAGGGCGGTTTGCCTTAGACAGTCGTCGGGCGGTGTAGTCTTGCCGATCCTGGATTTGAGGATGTGGCGCTGACTTGGCCGGGGAAACATACACGTGGCTCGCTCGTATTCGGTGATACCTGAGCCTGGCCACGTCACTGTCACGGCTGTAACACCAGGTATCGATAATTCCAAGTATCTATCGACACTTCCAAGTGTTGACACTTTAAAGTGTCGACACTTGGAACATGTTAATCACGTTGACCTCCAGTGATGGCAAACAATTCTCAATCATCGATCAGCCTTTAGATCAGATAGAAATCCCTATGATGTGTAACCCCATAGGTTCGAACACTAAGCCCGTAGCATTGGAACACTTCTAATACTAGTCAAAGTCCTCATCTAGCAATGATTCCCGATATTCGGATAGGTCGAAGATTGCAGAGCAATTTTCTAGAACCTCTGACACATGGTTACTGCATAATTAATCCCTTTGACCTCATAATGCTCAGGATGACCTAGGGTTCTACTGCCAACTATAATTTGGTTCATCCAGATCATGTCTCAACCTTACAAGTTCTGTGACTCCTAACAAAAACTATCCTGATAAAGGTTTTGCTAAATTGAGACACAGCGAGTCATTCACTCCAAACTATTTGGAGAGGTCAATTCTATCTTGATTCACCACCTCTCCACAAGTACTTGACTGTACGTCTATACCCAGAAACCTTTCATCACTGAATTAGAAATCTAGGCAGTCCGGCATCAAAGTATAGTGAGTTGCTTACAAGCTATCATGATGACCTCAGGTCTGAGGGACACATATACCCATATCCCTTCGCGAGCAACCCTTTAGCAGATGGGAGCTCTACAGATGGTCACGTTCAGTGAGATGTCATACATTTCACTTGTATGTTACATCAGTGTCACCACACTCCTTGGTCAAAAGGACAACCAACCAATGTGAGATACAATAACCTATACTTGATACATCATCATCCTATAACAATATATCCTTTGGTTGTGAACCAGTTTAAGAACTACTTAATATATCCTCTCTATATCAAATGTAATATAGTTCTAAGGACTCCATTATACAAAAGTTCTTTTTAAGAAAATACATATGTGATGAATAGCCAAAAAAATAATTTTTATTCATTAAAAAATTCATACATAATTATAAAATTAGCACAACCATCTATATGTGGATGCAAAGAGAAGCTACGGGACCCTTGGGTTATGATTTGGTTAAGATACCATAGGATACAATATTCAAGGTTTGATGATCACATAGTTTTCCCTTTTGATCCATCTTGTGCAATGCACTGTGATCATGATTGCATGGGTCTCATGCATTGCATGCAGCATGCTGTGCCAGATGGTGCATGGAGACTGTGCGATATGGTTGTCATATCATATAACATAACGAAAGAGAGAAAAATTAATAGATATCAGGATTTTTTAAAAATAATAAATTTTTATTAAATATTTACTAAACTACGGCCATCCCATTCATATCTATCGAAATAGGTGCCGTACAAGAGAAATCGCGGGTCGATTTCATTAAAATCATGGTACAACATGCAATTTCACCAAATAACATTAAAAATTAATAAAAAAAATTTAAAATTAACATTTTTTTTAAAAAAAATTAATGAGAAATCGTGAGTTGTATCTGCGATTTCAATGTGAAATCGGAGGTATAACATACGATTTGACCAAATAAATTTTTCCCTCATTAAAATTTAATAAAAAATATAAAAAATTAATAAAAAAATATTAAAATTAATAATTTTTTTAAAAAAAAATTAATGAGAAATCATGGATTGTAACTGCGATTTCATATTAAAATCAACCTGCAATTTTTTTACATAAATATTTCTTTCATCAAAACTTAATAAAAAATATAAAAAATTAATAAAAAATTTTAAAAATTGTTGGTCCACCATCGATTCGGCTACCAGTCCTACCACTTGTCCGATCGCTAGGGTTCGACCCCCCGATCCTGCTATCGATCTTGCCCCCCGGTCCGGTTGCTAGGGTCGGCTCCCAGTCCAACTGCTGGTCCGGCCACTAGGGTCTGGCCACCAGTCCAGCTATCGATCCTACCATCTATCCGATCGTCGGTCCAACAGCCAGGGTTCGGCCATCGGTCCGGTGAGTGGACCGGTAGCCAGACTGGTGGCCGAACCTTATTGACCGGATTCTGGTGGCCAGATCGACAATCAAATCAATGGCAGGACTGGGAGTCGAACCGATGGCAAGATTGGCGGCAGGATCGACGGTCGGACCGGTGGCCGGATCCTGGTGGCTGGATAGGCGACCGGATAGGTGGCAGGACCGGTAGCCGGATCGGTGGCCGGACCCTAATGGCCGGACCAGCGATCGGACCGGGGGTCGGACCCTAGCGGTCAGACAGGTGGCAGGACCGGTAGTCGGACCGATGGCCTGACCCTGATGGCTGGATTGGCAATTTTTTAAAATTTTTATTAATTTTTTATATTTTATTAAATTTTGATGCAGGAAATGATTTATGTAGAAAAATTACGGGTTGATTTCAATATGAAATCGCAGTTACAATCCACGATTTCTCATTAATTTTTTTAAAAAAGAATTATTAATTTTAATATTTTTTAATTATTTTTTTTATTTTTTTATTAAATTTTAATGAGAAAAAAATTATTTGATGAAATCACATGTTGTACCTGTGATTTCACATTGAAATCACGGGCATTACTCGCGATTTCTCATTAATTTTTTTTAAAAAAATAATATTTTTAATTTTTTATTGATTTTTTATATTATTTATAAATTTTTAATATTATTCGGTGAAATTGCAGGTTGTATCCGTAATTTTAATGGAATCACGGGATTTCTATTGTCCATAACGTATTTTGATATATATGAATGGGTTAATTGGAGTTTGGTAAATATTTAATAAATAATTATTATTTTAAAAATACTAGATTTCCTTACGTTATCTTTTAACTATTATTTAAGATAAAAGTAACAACGGAAAGTTGATGATTGCCGCCATAGGACGCAACTGTAACATGATGTGTGTTGATCAAATCATGTCGACGTCACTCTCGAGTCTCGACAAGGCCGTCTTAGTCCATGCGGTCAACAAGATGGGTGTTGCCACGTATCACGGGGACCAAGCTCGTTTTGATCCTATCAAATCATATCAAATTAGAATGGAAGGAAAACTGACAAGATTTCAGGGTGAAAGCCAACCGGTTTAAAATATACTCTGAGAATTTGTAAGACAAGCCTGGTAGGATTTGATTAATGATAAGAAGAGATAATCATTACACTAAAACAGTATTTTAAAGTAAAAGGTTTTAGATAATAGATGATTAGATGTACACGTTCGAAGTTTGAGCCACACAAAATACTTCCGGAGCTAACATTCCATCCCTCCTTCACAAGTATTTCTCCTATATTAAATTTATTCTTGATTGCCCATCATAAAAATATATTAACTTTCTCTAAAAAAAGAATCTTATAGATGAGAAGAGATCTTTAGGACCGTGGAAGCTAATATAATTGTAGAAACAAATTGCAGAGAATAAACTCGATCGGCCAAGGATGATTAGATGTGAAATAGCCCCCTCAAAAATGATATTTATGTGCAACAAGATCCATAAAGTGGGGATAAAATACTATAGAGAAAGGCTATGCTCGTGCCCTTTACCATTGTACGTAAATTCCTGACGTACAGAATGACGTAGAAAATAGTGTTCGGTGAGGGGCCCACTTGGCTGGCACTCCACTCCAGCCACAGGCCCATATCACTGGCAACCAACTCCAAAGGGCCACTCTTTTTGTTATGGGAGGAGTGGACAACCCGGTTTTCATTAGGTTTTGGAATTATTTACATCTTGGTACAGAGATGAAAGATAAAGCTAGACGTAACTTTTAAAGTTCCGTACACAGTCATGTGAGATAGGGACCGCTTCGGTGGTTCAAGGAGAGGGGAGAGTTATCTAGAGGATTGGGACCAAGCCTATAGATCAATCGAGACTTTGATTTGACAACAACTCCTTTATCTTAGCAGCTTGGTGCTACGTTGAAACACAGCTATCGAGTATGTTTCAAAAAAAATATGTAAAAGATGTGATTTTTTTCATTTATTTATTATAAAAAAATAAAAAAAAGAATGATAAAAGATGTTTGTATGATATTTTTGTCAAACTATTAAAAAGATGATATTTGAATCTTTTATTTTTTTATTAAATGAATAATTAGAAATATTTTTTAGTAATATAAAAATTCTTTTTACATGTCCATTTATTATTATTTTTTTTTGTCCTTCCGATTTGAAAGGATGCAAATGGATGGACCAAGATAAATAAATATTTTTTTATAAATCGCTAGCAATATTATAACACATCTCCTCCATCCAAAAAGCCAGACATCCTTAGCAGAATGTATGATATGTAAGCTAATTCAATCTACTCTTCAAATTACCATGAAGTTATCTCCTTCTCCAAGCTAGCATTGCTTTTTGGTTCATCCTTCCAATGAACCAGCTACTCAATGCTTCTATTCTTCTTGTTCTGCCCCATGGTTTGGTGGTTCAATATCCTCTCTAGCTCCTTTTCTAACTACGTACACTCTTATAATAGGTGGGGCTCGCTGAGTTTGCATGCATGAAGGATCCAAGTTATCTTCATAATATCATTTCAAGAAACTAGCATGGAATGTTAGGTGCATCTTCAGCCTCCCCGGCAACTATGTATATCCCGTAGGCAACATTCCCAACCCTTTTCACCACTTCAAAAGAACATCATACTTAGGAATATGGCCTCAGTAAACCCTTTTGCCATTAGGATTTTTTTAGATTTGTAGAGTCCACCTTAGCATGACTTTGTCCCATACATTGAATTCCAAGGTTATGGATCCTTTGTCCGCACACTTCTTCATCCGCTGCGCTTCTTTGTGGAGACTATCTCATACCTCAAGTATTTCTTGTTGATTTCTGGCAAACTGGTATGCTTCTAGATATAAACTCCTCTTTTTCTACAATGAAACTTTTGAAAGAGTGAGAGGTTATGGCCCTATAACCAATTTGACAGAACTAAACCCAGTCGGAGATGATCAGTGAAGATTATAGCAGACACCACAGCAAAAGTGGGATATGCCAACCTATCTTTGCCGACGCTTTATATAAGCGTCGTGAAATCCCTATCATTGATGAGGTTTAGCCGATGCTTTTTTGTCGCGTGGCAAATAAATGGGATCTAACGATGCTTTTAAGCGTCGAGAGATTCTACTATATCCCCCTCCGCCCCCGATACCCCGATCTCCCGATCCCTAATTTCGTTCGCCGCCTCCAGCAACCCTCTCCCCGATCCCTCATTTCGTTCGCCGCCTCCAGCAACCCTCTCCCTCCCTTCTCCTCCATTTCCTCTTCCTCGTCCTCCTTCTCCTTCGTTTGCACCGGCGATCGCTGTCTCCGAGACTTCTCCGGTCGTCTCCGTTCGCACCGGCGATCAATCTCCATCTCTTTCCGTCGATCCGTCGTCCCAGCCATCGCTGTGCAACCTGCTCCGTCCCTCCTCCTCCGTCTTCTCCACTTCATCGCCGTCCGGGACGCGCATAGATCTGAGTTGATTCGTCCATCATCTCACCCTGAAGGAATGTTTTCATTTACCTATTTAGTTTCTCCATATGAGATAGATCATTTACCTATTTTTGTTCTTTACGATTTGTCAATGTTTTCATTCATTTCATCATTTTTTGTAACTTATACCGTACAATGATTTTAGTTCTAATTCTGTTTTTCCTTATCCTGCAGGAAATCAGTTGCTCCGTACTGGTAGTCTTCGGCCTGGCACACCCATAGCTCTGGTACGTACACTTTGAACCGCTTCAAGAGGATACATGACTAATTGGTGCCCATGGATGTTTGCTGGAAGTATTTCTTCCTTCATAATCAATGTAATTGCCTATTAGAGTACCAATTATGGATCAAAATGTGTTTTGAGATAAAACTATAGTTGGGTGAGCGTAGGAAGTAGAACTAAATTATGGATCAAAACTTAAGCAGATCAGAAGTTGCTGATACAATGATTCTCCCATTTTATTTAGTTGCTAATTCAATGAGGCCTCATTTTGTTCAGTTTTCAATCCTTCCATAAACATCACCCCAAAAGCAGTTTAAAGAAACACCTCTCTTTCACTTGCTATATCAGATTCAGTTCAATTTTGAAGATGTCTTGCCAATCAGCTTGTCTTCATGCATACAGAAGGAAAATTCTTTTAGGCTTAGATTGACCTTCCAGGCTTGTGCGAGAATATTTATTATCTTGCAAAACATAAAATGTTATCAACATTCATAAACATTGGTATATTGAACACTTCACAATTATAGCCATTCACACCTGTAGTTGAAAAATTATTGTGTCAACAATTAGAATGCATATAGCAAAGTCTCAAGGCTCGAACCTATTGATTCTTTTTGGTTTCATTATGTTTTATATGGTTATATCCTCTAGTTAATGTTGGTGCTTTGCTGTTGTTATTTTGAACATCTATTTCTATTTGTTGTTGCAAGTTCGGCATATGATTTTTGATTTTGTCATACTCTTTGATGTTAGTAGCAATATATTGCATAGCAATGTCATAATATTATGTTCATGTATGCTTTCTTGCTGTCGTCAAGGACACATTAATCTTGAAGCTCAGATGCAACAGACAAAGATTCTTCTGCATACTTAGATTCTCACCAATTTCTATTATGTTATGCCCCAGCAATGACAACAATGATCCCAAAGCAAAGCCACTATGATTCTTGTTAGTTGGGCATTCACCAAGTTTTCTTCCTGTTTGTAATGCAGGTGTAAGAAGCTCATCTCTCTTGTCATATTCTCCTTTGAAATCCTTTTGAGGTATGGAGAATGCTTCTGGGGTTTCACTTTAATCCCCTCTTGCACCACATTGTACAGAAATTTCTATATTATTTGAGCTTCCTCTTTTTAAAACCCACAATTTGTTATGCCAATAATTTCTTTATTTTTTTCTGATTGTTGTCTTCTATTAGCATTTAATGCTATAGGACTTTGGTTTCTATTTTTTGTTTATTTCCCATTTCGTGTTTATTTGTTGGAAGTGTGAACATGGACATGGAGAGAGATTTCAATTTGCCAACGGAGCAAGAACAATGGTGAGGAAAAGACGTGAAGCGTGTTGTGGTTCTTTTATTAGTGTCTTTGGTAGGATCATCCTTTAGGAAACAGTTTATGGGCTAAGTCACTTTCAAGTCCAAGTTGTGCCTATAGCAAGGCCCACATCACACACATGAATATGCTGTACTTATGGAGGCAAACATTATACTAAATTGACATTCAAATACCTAATATTGTACTTACACATGAATAAGCTCTCCAGAGTTTTTGCTTTTCTCAGAGCAAGCAGTATCAGATTAAACCGTCATTGTGTAACCATTCGGCCTCGATCAGGAGGAGAAAAGGAAGGTTGCTAGTTTACAAAACATTGGATAGAAAGAGTGCCATTGTAGTATCATTATTTTACTAAATACCCTACAGAGAGACACTAATTGCATGCTGCTTTGCCAATATGGCATAGTGTTCACCTAGTGGTCCTAGCTGATGTACTTAGCATTCTCACAAAGGTCTATGTGAAAATTTCATGAAAGAAAATGTTGAATTTAGTTTTGTAAATTGCATAAGGCCCAAAGGCTCCAATCAGCCAAGCTAGCATGGATCCATTTTGGCTCATGACAACCCATTAGATTGTCCTGACTTACAAGTGCACTGTCCCACGTATGAAGATTCCATACGTGGCCTAATTTTTCTTTTATATGTATATGTAATGTTGTGTTATGGATGTATGCATGGATGACCATCATTTGCATTATGTTATGTTATTGATGTATGTGTATATGTTTATATAGATGATGGATGAATGAATTTAATTTGGTGACAAGGAATCCTAAAAATTTTTCTGAAGTTACTCCAAAGTTACATTTAGTCTGATTCAGCTTCATCTGATGATGTTACAGGGCATCAAAGGACTCTTGGAGGTTTTGGATGTGATCGACTTTTTTGGAGACTTTTTACAATCATATCATCGACGTATGCCTCCATGTTCCGGCCAAGCTATTTTTCAAATACCTTGTTGATCAGCCTTTGAAAAGTTGCTCCGACATTCTTTAGTCCGAATGGCATGACTTTATAGCAATAGAGCCCTTTCTCTATTATGAATGTTGTTTTCTCTTCGTCTTCAGGATCCATTTGTATCGATTATAGCCAAAGAATACATCTATAAAACTTAGCAACTGATGGCCAACGGTGGCATCGACCAGTTGGTTTATCTTAGATAGAGGAAAGCTATCCTTCGGACAAGCTTTGTTAAAATCAGCATAGTTGATACGTATCCTCCATTTGTCGTTGGCTTTTTTAACCATTATGACATTAGCTAACTAGTCGGGATAATATGCTTCCTTACCTCTTCATCGATAACTCTTTGTCTTTCGGGAGCAAAACTCATTTTCTTTTGTCGGATAGGTTTGTGTTCGGGAGAGACTTCCATTCGATGTGTAATGACCTCGGTAGGGATCCCAACCATGTCCGAAGCTGACCAAGCAAAGACATCGGCATTGCTTTGAAAAAACTGGATCAGCTTTGCTTCTATTTCTTTGTCCAACAAGCTTTCAATTTGCACGACTCGCGTTGGATCGTCTTCGGCTAGTGGTACAGAAATGATTTTCTCCATGGTTCTCCGCATTCCTCTAGTCGATCTCTTGGATCTAACTGCTCCAATGTCATGGATTCAGTAGATTGTTTGTCTTGAATTATCAGACGCTGTCTAGCGACTCTTTGATCTCCCTTTACTTCTCCGATGTCGTTCTTGGTAGGGAACCACACCAAAAGGTGGTAAGTAGAAACTATGGCATGGAACCTATTAAGAGCGGGTCATCCTAAAATAGCATTATATGCTAACATGATTTGTATGACCACAAAATTGATAGGGAGCATCTTTTGAGATGGTTCGGTGTCGATAGTTACTGGGAGCACGATTTCTCCTTCTACTCTGACTTGGTTGTCTCCAAACTCGGTCAAAGGTATGGGAGATCTTTGTAGCTTGCTTTTATATAAATTCATTTTGAGGAAAGTATCATAAAGTAAGACTTCTATAGAGCTTCCATTATAAACAAGAATCCGTCTTACATCATTGTTGGCAATTATAGTCAAGATTACAATGGGGTCATCGTGAGGAGTCTGAACTCCTCGTAGGTCGTCGTCGGAGAAGCTTATAATATTATTGCTTTTGTACCTCTTAGGAGTATTCTCTTCGGCTTCGCTTCTCCAGTAGGTCCGTCGGTGAAGCATGCCCACTCTTCCATCAGTTGGTCACTGATTAGGCAGTTTGGCTTCTTCCACAGCCCTCGTAGGGGTAGTTGCTTCAGTTTGGAGTTCCCGGGTGTTGACGTACTTGCCCAAGTATCCCCACTTAATCAAATCTTCTATTACATCCTTGAATTGGATGCAGTCTTTGGTATTGCAGTCGTGGTCCCGGTGGAATCGACAATATTTATTTCTATCCCTCCATACAGGGTTTGTCTTCATGGGATGTGGTCTTTGCAAAAAGCTTTCTTTCTCTATTTCTATTAGAATCTTCTCTCTTGGAAGAGAGAGAGAGGAGTATAGGAGTCGAACTTGCCACCCCATGATTTGGGTTTAGGATCATGTCATTGGACCGGCATGTCGTTGTTAGTGGGTTCGGGTGGAGCCGACCCTTTGTTGCTCTTCTTCTTGGAGGTTGGCCTCCCTTCAGTTAATCGTCGGCTCGCCGCTTATTCTTCAGCCATTGTATATTTCTGGGCTCTTACCAATAATTCATCATAGCTTGTAGAAAATTTTTTATCCAGGAAGAAAGTGAACCTGGATGATCGAAGGCTTTTTTTCATGACCGACATGGCCATACTCATTGAGATCGGGGATCTCAAGAGTTGCAGAGTTGAATCTGGCGACATAGTCTTTAAGACTTTCTCCTTCGGCCTGTTGTAGTAGGAAGAGGCTGTCAGAGTTACGAGGCATCTTTCTTCAAGTCCTGAAATACGAAACAAATAGATTTTTCAATTCACTAAAAGAATGGATGGTACCTGGTCTAATACTCGAATACCACATTCGAGCTGCTTTCTTTAAAGTGGCAAGGAAGGCAAGATAATGAAGGGCATCTGAGACCTCTTGTATCATCATATGCGCTATGAAGCTTCCTAGATGATCAAAAGGACCGGTGGTTCCATCGTACGCTTCCAGCAAAGGAACCTTAAAGTGGCGAGGAATTACTTCTATGATTCTTTCAGAGAACGGAGGTCGTGAATTGTATGCCATAACATCATCAGTTCTTCGCTGGTCATTAAACTTTTCAACCTGGAGTTTTAGCACTTTGAGTTTTTCTTCATAATGATGATATGCTCCCTTTCGCCTAGCATTCCCTGGTATAGAGTCATCGGAAGAAACCGAGAGAGATCTTCATGATCTCTTCTTGTCAATTTGGCTCTCTATGAGCCCATGATGTTGAGAACTTTGAGGCTCGTAGGATTGTCGACCCCGAGATGAATGTCGAGTGGATTCTAGATATTGTTCGTCATCTCTTCTGGATTGGTGATTGTGTCTAGAAGTTGCTGGTGGATATCGTCCTTGGAGTGTTATTTCTTGAAAGGTTTAAACCAAAGTAGTTAACACGTCCACCCTTTTCATGAGGGTCTCCGACTGTTGCTGTCCTATAACAATTGTGGAAGGAATTGCCTCATTCTCCAATAGAGGCTCATTCTTTTGGGATGCAGGACATTCCCTACTTACTGAGGCATTCTGAACTCTGCCTTTCACCATCTTATGTTTCTTAGAACTCTCCTTTCCAAGAAAAGAACAATTGTCCCCTTCCTGGCATGTCAATCTGTTGATGCTGAACCTTGCAAACCGGATAGAGTGGCTGGATTGCTGGTTCACCTTTCAGAGTTCCTGCAAAATAAACCCCCTAACCAAATTTTTTTTGGTAGGGGATACTTTGATGCCTAAGTCAGTAAGGATCCAGGCTACAGAATGGAGAGCTCAAAGAGAAAGAAATGGAATAAAATGGGTGAGAGCTTGAATGGCGTTGTGAGAGCTAGCCATGGACTGGTTTTGACTTGCCTAGGATTGCTCAGAATTGCTTACCTCAGAAGTCCCCTCTTATCGATATTTATAGGTGAGGTTATAATTAAAAGTAGTTATGCTTTCAGGAATTCTATTAGGCAAGTTAGTTAATTCAACTTCCTTATAACTGAATGGAGTTGCTGTCGGAGGTTGGCTAACCCAGTTTTATTGAAGCTGGAGCTACTCATCACGTGGTTGGTTAGGACAACCAATCCAATTCTTGATGGCTCTAGGTCAAAGAAAACTATTAACTTACTTCAAGACCAACCTTTTCAGAATGGGTTGAAGTGAGGCTGGCCAGTTGCTTCGGAACCATCCTCTTTGGAGTAGGCCGAAGATGCATTAGCCATTTACTTCATATCAGTCTTCTTTGGATTGGACTGAAGATAGAGTAATCATTCATCCAGGAACAACGTGGATCATGTATGTTTTTCGAAATTATTCTCTTTGGAACTAGTCGAAGACTGATCACATGTTGTGCGGTGCCGTTGGCCAGTACATAGCGTCGAATTGTTGCTCCGTCAAATTTTGGAGTCATCCACATGTTCATTTACTTGGTCGATCGGTTCAGATATGATCAACTGAACCTCTGGATTAGTAATCATCTTTTCTTGAGCTAGCGTATCACAATAAAGGTCAAAGCCTATCATGATCAGAATCTTGAGATATGAGAAAGGTCACTGAGAATAACTGCTCAAACTTCTAGGAAATAGCCTGTTGTGATCGGAATCTTGAGATGTGTGAGGAAGGTCATTGAGAATAATTGTTCATACTTCCAGTAGATATGGTAATAATGATTTCATTGTTACGAAGGTCATAACTGAGCGGTAGAAAGTTCGGACGTCTTCACACGCCTTTTATAGTGGCCACATAGCAAGAACAGATTGGCCAAGATGAGGACAACTTTGTAACTGATTTGTGATAGGCTCTAATTAGTTGATCATGCCACTGACCGAGTCCATTTCAAGGTATATCAGAATCTACGGGGATGTATACTTAATCGCACATCAATTATACAAGTGATAAATCTTACACACACACACATATATATAGGGTTAGGAAATTTAAATAACATCTTATGACTGATTTTTTTTCTCAATTAAGTGTTCTATACTCCGTTCATATCACTTCAATGATGGGATGTTCTGCTTTATGCTTTTGGTCTTATATATCGTGTGAGGTGTAGTTGTTTATAGACTTTTTGATTGACACTCTCATGACCTCAAGTCAACATATAGTCCAATGTGGATAGGAAAGCTTTCTTACAACTAATAATCTTGAGATCAAGCACATGGGAGCTGATGCGATATTTTGTTTCAAATAAATATAGGGGATCCAAGCCACCCCACTGCCCACTCTCACCCACTCGATAGGTGTCGGGGTCCAGAATGGACCATACTCGAAACTTCAAAGGATTAGAGTCGTATCTTTCAATGGAAGGAAGGATTCATCTTCCTTCATGCGAAGCCACCTCATGAGTTATCCTCTAGTTACTTTGAGATCCGTGTAGATGGATGAATGATGGAGTTCGATATGCCATGAGATCTGTTGGAAGTTGATAAACTTAATTATGTTGGAGAATTCAAAGGGTCATATAGAGAATCCAAAGGTCATATGGAAAATCTAAGAAGGTTACATAATTTTGGGAGTATTGGACATCTTGAAAAAAGATAAACTTAATTGTGGACAAGTTTTCAAGAGTCTTTTGATATTTCTAAAGGTCATTGAATTAATATTATCTTGTGATTAGCAATGACTTTTGGATTTTCTATGAAATTTATTTAGAATTCATTCACATGTATGAAACCAAAGTGTCATATGACTTTTGGTAATTTGTGAAGGATAGATGAAGGGTTGTAATATTTTCTATATAAGGAAATATGCTTAAGGCCTTGGTTGGGAGTTTTGGAAAGAAAAGAAAATAGAGGAAAATATTAGTGAGAAGAGAAAAGAAAAGAAAGGAAACGAAGTGCCTTTCTTTTTCTTTGATTGGAAGTTTGAGAAAGGGAAAGGAAATAATTTCTGTTCATCATGATTGGAAATAGAGAAGAAAGGAAAGGAGAAGAAATGTTATAATTTTTTTTACTATTATATCCTTAAACCAAGACGTTAGGTGTTGAAAATAGAGAAGAAAGGAAAGGATAAAATATGAATTATAAAAAAATGACAAACCTTAATTCCTTTTCCTCTTATTCGGTTCGATTTGAGAGAGAGAAAAAATACGGAGTTGAGAAGATTAGTATTCCTTCTATATCCTCCCGATTCCTTTCTTTTCATTCATGAAAAAACTTCCTACCAATGGAAAGTATATACTTTCCCTCCTATTCTTTTCTTTTCTCTCCTGTTATGCTCTCCCAACCAAGCCCTAAATCATCTTGGATCAAGAGAGTTGTAAAAATTATAATGAAATATTAAGTTTTCTTATCCTATTAGTTTTTACTCTCTTCCTCCTTGTATAAAAAAATACTCTTTCTCCACCTATTCTATTCCTTCAAAGTGGTACAGAGCCAGAAGAAGCTGTTCATATCCTCCAAGATGTCAAGTTCTCCAGGTTGAAAGGAATCTATAAAGAAGTGTGCAAGTCTAGGAAAAGACTTTGTATAAAGGAAAGAAGACTTGAGAAGTCTTCAAAGCATATCATGGCTACCGAAGCACTTCCCATTCCTCGTCTTGTCAACAACTATGAAAATTGGAGTATTCAAATGAAGGCCTTACTTGGCTATTTGGGAGATTGTAAAGAAGGGATATGTTGAGCCCCAAGATGACAACAATCTCATAGCAAATCAAAGAACAATAATCTCATAGCTTCGAAAGAAGGACAAAAAGGCTCTCTTTTTCATCTATCAAGGCCTAGATGAGGCTGCATTTGAGAAGGTTGCTAGTGCTACCAACTTCAAGCAAGCATGGAAGATTTTACAAAATTTTTATAAAGGTGTAGAAAGGTAAAGAAAATTCGCCTTCAAACCTTGAGAGGTGAGTTCGAAGCTTTGCAAATAAAGGAGTTTGAAGTCATATCAGACTATTTCACAAGGGTGTTAACCATTGTGAACCAATTGAGGAGGAACGGTGAGACATTTGATGATAATCAGGTCATAGAGAAAATTCTACGATCTTTGGATCATAAATTTGATTATGTTGTCGCAATTATTGAAGAGTCCAAAAACTTGGACACTATGATGGTGGATGAGTTTATGGGTTCACTTCAAGCTCATGAGTAAAGAATATTAAAGAGAAAACAAGAACCATTGGAGCAAGTTTTACAAAGCAAGCTCTCCATCAGTAACAACAAGGAGGAATCAAGGGGCGAAAGTAGTCAAAGAAGCCGGAGTCATGGTCGAGGACGTGGTCATGCTAGAGGCCGAGGTGGAGCCTATGGGCGTGGAAGAAATCATGGTAACCACAATAATATATGGAAGGCAACCAAACTCATGAAGGAAGAGGACAAAGAGGTAGAAGCCGAAGGTATGACAAGGGTCAAGTTCAATGTTACAATTATAACAAGTTTGGGCATTACTCTTTTGTGTGCTACTCTAATCAATCTAATCAAGTTCATAAGAAAGCCATTTATGTCAAGAAGGAAGATGATGGAGATGACATTCTACTATTAGAACAAAAAGGAGGAGAAGCTACCAATCAAAATATGTGGTTTTTGGACTCCGGTGTAAGTAACCACATGACGAGGCATAAAGAAATCTTCATGGAGCTTGATGAATCAGTGAATGGCCATGTCTCATTTGGTGATGCTTCCAAGGTAAAAGTGAAGGGCATTGGTAAGATACTTATTCAACTCAAAGATGGAAGTCAATGGTTTATTTTCAATGTCTATTATGTGCCTGATATGAAAACCAACATTCTCAGTGTTGGGCAATTTTTGGAGAAAGATTTTGATATCCAACTGAAAGATAGAAGCTTCTACTTCAGGAAACATAATAAATTGATTGCTCATATTCCTATATCAAATAACCATATGTTTATGCTAATAAACATAAATCATGTTATTGTTGAATGCTTAAGTGCATGTATAAAGGATGTTTCATGGCTTTGGCATTTGCAATTTGGACATGTCAACTTTGGTGCTCTAAAACTTCTTTCAAGTAAGAGAATGGTAAAGGGGCTGCCCTATATTGATGCTCTTAATAATATATATGAGGGGTGTATTTTTGGCAAACATCCAAGGAGGAGTTTTTCAAAGGAGTCTTACAATAAAGCAAAAACACCACTTCAACTTATCCATACAGATATTTGTGGACAAATCACTCCAAGCTTATTTGGAGGTTATCGTTATTTTCTAACTTTTATTGATGATTTCAATAGGAAAACTTGGGTGTACCTCTTGAAGGAGAAGTCAGAAGCATTTCAAGCTTTCAAGGAGTTAAAGCTTTGGTAGAGAATCAAAGTAGCTATACCATCAAAGTATTGTGATCAGATCATGGAGGAGAATTCACATCCAAGAAGTTTGAGAATTTTTGTAAATCTCATGGTATTTGGAGACTCTTGACTGTACCATACTCACCCTAACAAAATGGAGTCACGGAAAGAAAAAATCAAACCATACTTGACATGGTTCGAAGCATGCTTAAAATAAAGGAGATGCCAAAGGAGTTTTGGAGAGAAGCCATAAATTATGCGGTTTACTTGCTTAATAGATGCCCTACATAAAATTTGGAAGAAATAATACCATAAGAGGCATGGAGTGGTTATAAGCCTGATATCTCACATTTGAAGGTATTTGGGTGCATAGCTTATGCACATATTCTAGATCAAAGGAGAGGCAAGTTAGATGACAAAAGCTTGTCATGTATCTTTATCGGCTACGATGCAAGATTTAAAGCCTACAAACTCTATGATCCAAAGGCCAAGAGAGTCATTATAAGCCGAGATGTGAAGTTTCAAGAAGATGGTATATGGAATTAGAACACTAATATGGTGATGATACAAGATGAAGAACAAATCAAGGGACAAACAAGTGAGCCAACACCACCTTCATCTCATACTTTATCAGATGAAGATGGTTCAACATTACTAAACACAAGAAACATTCAAGATTTATATGAGGTGACAACTTTCCTAAAACTTATTTGTCTTTTTGCTAATGAAGAAATAATTTCTTTTGAAGATGCTATCAAAGATGAGAAATGGAGGAAAGTCATGAATGAAGAAATAAAAGCCATAGAAAAGAATGAGACATGGGAGCTAACTTTTTACCAAAAGGAGTTGAACCAATTGGTGTAAAGTAGATTATTTATAAAGTCAAGAAAAATGCACAAGGTGAAGTAGAAAAATACAAAGCATGACTTATGGTTAAAGGCTACAAGCAAAAGGCCGGGATTGACTATGATGAAGTATTTGCTCCTGTTGCTCGAATGGAAACTATTTGTTTGATGATTTCTTTAGCAGCTCAAATTAAATGGAAGATTTTTCAACTTGATATTAAATCAGCTTTTCTTAATGGCTACTTGAATGAAGAGATATATATTGAGCAACCCAAAGATTATATCAAAAGTAGGCAAGAAGATAAAGTGTTAAAATTAAAAAAATGCTTTATGATTTGAAGCAAACACCAAGAGCGTGGAACTCAAGGATTATTGCATATTTCAAAGCTACTGGTTTTGTTCAATGCTCTTATAAACAAGCTCTCTATGTCAAAAGGAAGGATGGGAATATATTACTTGTCTCATTATATGTTGATGATCTTATCTTCACTGGCAATTCTATACAATTGATCAAAGAATTCAAGAAGGCAATGGCGAAAGAATTCGAAATGACCGACATGGAACTTATGTCCTATTTTCTTGGCTTAGAGTTGAATCAAGTAGAAAATGAAATTTTTATTTTCCAAGAGCACTATGCAAAAGAAGTGATTACAAAATTCAAATTGGAAGATTGCAATCCTATTAGCACACCGGTAGATAGTGGTGCAAAATTATCCAAGAATGATGAAGGTAAGGTGATTGATCCTATACTGTACAAAAGTTTAGTAGGGTGTTTGAGATACTTGACATGTACAAGACCAGACATACTATATGGTATTGGTTTGGTGAGTAGATTCATGGAGGAGCCAAAATCATCTCATTGAAAGACCGCTAAAAGAATCCTATGTTATATTCAAGGTACTCTAAGTCTTGGCTTATTTTATTCTCATTCTAATAATTTTTAACTTGAAGGGTACTCCAATAGTGACTGGGATGGAGACTTGGATATCCGGAAAAGTACTTATGGATTTTCATTTTTCATGGGTGATATGGCATTCTCATGGATGTCAAAGAAGTAATCGATAGTTACTCTCTCAACTTGTGAAGCTTTAAATATATTGCGTCATTTTCATGTATTAGTCATGCAATATGGCTAAGAAGCTTATTAAAGGAGATTAATTTTGATCAAAAGGAAGCTACACAAATTTATATTGATGGCAAATCAATAATTGCTTTGGAAAAGAATCCTGTTTATCATCAAAGAAGCAAACATATAGATGTTCATTTTCATTCAATCCGGGAACATATGAAGAATAAAGAGGCAGAGCTATTATATGTGAAGACACAAGATCAAGTGGTTGATATATTCACTAAACCTTTAGGAGTAGATCTTTTCATCAAGTTTAAAAGTTCTCTTGGTATGATAAAGAAAGAACAATTAAGTTTAAGGGGGGATGTTGGAAGTTGATAAACTTAATTGTGTTGGAGAATTCAAAGGGTCATATGGAGAATCCAAAAATCATATGGGAAATCCAAAAAGGTTATATAATTATTGGGAGTGTTGGAAATCTTGGAAAAAGATAAACTTAATTGTAGACAAGTTTTCAAGAATCTTTTGATATTTCCAAGAGTCATTGAATTAATGTTGTATTGTTATTATCAATGGCTTTTGGATTTTCTATAAAATTTATTTAGAATTCATTCACATGTATGAAACCAAAGTGTCATATGATTTTTGATAATTTGTAAAGGATAGGTGAAGGGTTGTAATATTTCCTATATAAGAAGATGTGCTTAAACCATCTTGGATCAAGAGAGTTGTAAAAATTTTAATAAAATATTAAGTTTTCTTATCCTATTAAGTATTTACTCTTTTCCTCCTTGTATAAAAAATACTCTTTCTCTGCCCGATCCATTCCTTCAAGATCTATGCATTGGATAATCAAACAGTGGATATATAGCTGCGCGAAGGAAGATGAATACTCCTTTCATGCGAAACAAACAATTGCGACCCAGCTTGTTAATTTATTTTCGGAGCAAAACGATAAGAAAAAGTTTCACATTATTAAGAATCAAATCATCTCATACAATATTCAAAAACACAAATACACCAACATAACGTTTTATTTTCTCATAACTCTACCATAGATCTGACATCATTCACATAGATTATTTTTATTATTTTCGACAAAGGAAAAAGACGGAAACACATATATGATCACATGATGGTACATGCCGTTGATGGATACTCCTCGCAGATCAACTGGTATCCTCCACGAGAGGTACCACCATAGGGCACTATTGGTGGACCAGCCCAACATCCGTGGCCCTTTCCACACGAGCAATATCGGGACCCTCCATGGCACTCCCCATAGCATGGCTTCCAGCAAAAATCTCCACTACGGCACTCCCCATAGCATGGCTTGCGGCAACAATCTGAGCAGACCGGTGGTTTACACGGTTCAGGTTTTGGCTTTGGCTTTGGCTTTGGCTTACAGGGTTTAGGTTTTGGCGGCTTATCGGGGCATTTAGGAGGGTCACATACTACAATTTCTATGTCGTTGATCACCTCGCAGGGTTTTTTGGGAGGTTCTGCCGGTTTTGATGGTTTGTCCTCTATAATTTTGATGTCTTTTATCACCTTGCCGGCCTTGCACCGGATCTTGTTGGAGAGCTTTTGGGGATCGAATGGACCGGAGACTGTGACAGTATTCTTCTTCTCGTCGTAGGAGATGGTTGTTACTTTCTCTCCTCGTTCTTTGTTGATGGAAATCATGGGGCGGAAATCGGATGATTGGTAGAATCATTAGTAGCTAAAATATTTGGATCAGAATGGAGGGAGTGAAGTGTGGGGAGGTTTAATTACGTACCTTGTAACTTGCATAGAATCTTTTGAATCTTTTTGTAGCAGCAATCGCAGCTTAGGTCAACTTCTATGGCTAACTTGGAGATCTGTGATACGATTTATTTAGTGAATGTGAAAATAATATGAAGGACCCCAGCTAGTGAATATGCGAGAATAAGTATAAAATACAAATGTCTGATATCTGTACCTGAACTTATGATAGACTGAGGTGATTTTTCACTCAGTCAACTATAATTAATATATATTCCATCACCTCTTACTCAAAAAAACAAAAAAAGAATGCAATACAAACGATGATGCCGTTGTCTTAATGTGAATATTAAAAGAATAACAATAAAAGGAAAGAAAGAAAGAAAGAAAGAAGGTGACAAAAATTCATCCATCTGCTTTTCTTGAAACGAAGCATTTAATATATCCAGGTTAAACATAGTCAGATAGATTTAAACAAGAAAGAAAGAAATGATTAATGAGTGTTGAAAGGATCCGCTTCTATGTTTTATTCCAGTAAAAACACAATAGGGAATACCAAAGCTTTGAACCATCATTAACATATAACTATAAGCTTTAGGAAGAAGATAATGATATTATTAGATCTATAAGAGAAATGTGTTAAAATCATCATAAGCCTTTGAAAATTACATAGAGAAGATACAATCAATGATTTTGGAGGGAGGAAAACTTTATTATATTAAAGCTTCATACCATCATTAATATATAACTGTAAGCTTTAGGAAAAAGATCATGATATTATTACATCCATAAGAGAAATGAGTTGAAATGGTCATAAGCCTTTGAAGATTACATAGAGAAGATACTATCAATAAGCTTTAGGAGAACTTGCAACCTTTTCCGCCATTGCTAGATTGAAGCCAGGTCCTAACTCTGGATGTTTGGTTTAAGGTTGGGTAGCGAGGAGTGCAGGGCAGGGGTAGCCTTCTTTATAGCGTAAGAGACCGACAGAAAAGAAGGGGGGGACGTGACCAGGAACCAACCTACTTACGTACAATTATGGGAGCAGTTGAGAGACTTGTTAGCTGGTTGGAAGTGCCATCACACACTAAGGGCCGATAATAATTTTTCATCGACAACGGGAGTTGTGCAAGGAGAAGCAACGGGACCTTGGGGTTATGATTTGGTTCTCCCGTCCATGAATATAAGATACCATAGAATACAATATGCATGGTTTGATAATCACATAGTTTTCCCTTTGGATGGATCCATTTTGTGCATTGCGCTGTGATCATGATTACGTGGGTCTCGTGCTTTGGATATGCAGCATGCCGTGCCGTATAGTGCATCGAGACTATGCGATCATCGCTATCAGACAACGTAACGGAAGAGAGAATTGAATGGATATTATTACGTTATCTTTTAACTATTATTTAAGATTTAATAAGTTTGATTGAAAGTTGATGGATATGGCGGCCATGGGACCGGACGCAACGATCGTGACGAGTGCCTGTCGGATCATACGACGTCATCCTTTCAATCAAACTGTTGAAAATTTTTCTAAATAATATTTTTATTAAATATTATAAGATTAGTATCATCCTAAATATATTTATCTATACAGGTATTTTGAACATGTGAAAAATACGGACAAAGGGAGCCTTTAAAAATTATGCGGAGAAATCACAATATGACTTATGATTTCTGACTTCAAAATTTAATAAAAAAATTAAAATTTTAAAAATTAATAAAAAATTTTTAAAAATAAAAATAATATAATATAATTACTTGATATAATAAAATATATTCTAAAATATAATAAATATATATAATATATTAAATTATATATTATATATTATAATACAGTATATTTGTTGTTAAAATAATAATATATATATATATATATATAATAATATATATTATATATTATTTATATAGTATATTATTTAACATAGGGTATTTTTGCCGGTCGCGTTGCACTAACGGGCACTTCATGCATGCGGTAGAGCCGTGCACCACCATGATGGCCAGACCTGTTACACGACGTCATCGGTGGGAACGTCCCCATAGCGCGATCAGGTTACTACATATGCACAAGGCTGGATACCATCGATACATCGAGTGGTGGCTACCCTCATAGTGGCCTCCATTAGCCTTGTCGCATTGACAGGTGTTGCATGCGATAGAGCGCGCATCTCCATGATGGTTGGACCAGTCGCACGATGTGACCACCGGAAATGTCCCTACTATAATCAGGTGGCTATACATATGCAAGGTCAAATACCACTAATGCGCCGAGTGGCGGTTGCTATCTTGGTACCTGCCATCAACCTTGCTGCATCGACGGATTCCGCATGCGGTGGAACTACATGCTATCATGGCAACTGGACCCGTTGCACGGTGCGATCAGGTCTCGTGGGGCACAGGCGAGTAGGTTCTCAGGCTCGCACCGACACCACCATCCTCGCATCCCATCACCTCTGGCCCTGCCAGTTAACGGGCATCCCATCCTATCGTGCCATGCCGACAGCACCCAATGCAACGCCGCAGCAGCCACGACTAGTACACGTGCATAAACAAATATACTATATTATAATATAATATATATAATTTAGTATATTATAATATATTTATTATAATATAAAATATATTATAATATCATATTATTATATTAAAAAATTTAAAAAATATTGATTTTTAAATATTTTATTAATTTTTAATTTTTATATTTTTATATTTTGAAGTAGGAAATCGTAGGTTGTGCCTATGATTTCTCCATGTAATTTTTTAAATCATTGTGTCCATCTTTTTGCATGTTCAAAAATACCTAGGTTGATAAATATGTTTAGGATGGTACTAGCGTCGTAAATATGTAATAAAAAATATTATTTAAAAAACTCCAAATTGTCGCCGCCCATGTGAGAAAAAAGTTGGTGGGGTTGCCACCAATGTATCATGCGACCAGCTTGTTCCGGGAATCTGGATAAATTACATCAACTATTATGGATTCTTCCTAACAGCTTATCCTTTTTAGGTCGTAGGTTTGGTTAACGTCTTATATCTACCACTGATAGATGGATCCTAACCACAATTACATCAACTACTGTGGTTAGGGTCGATGTATCAGTGGTAGACATAAGACGTTAACTAAATCTTGGCCCTAAAAAGATTAAGCTGTTCGGAAGAGTCCATAATTTATAGTCGTAAGAACATGCACAAAGGTTGAACCAAAAAAAGATTGCTATATATATATATATATATATATATATCGACACCTACTAACTTCTTAGCCTAACTAAATCAGGATAATCTGAGAACCTTGCTATGCTCATTAATTCTCTGGTCAAATCAACTTCACATTATTGAAGCACACTGTATATCTGCAAGCCTTCACGGCCTACCAATGGGAAGAACTACTTACACCCGTTTTCCATCCAAGTGCTCCTGAAGTCCTTTTGTCAAGATGACACATCTCTTATATACATAAACAAATGGCATAGATAAACACCGTACATAACTAGGGACATATATAGTCCTTCTATAGAAACTAAGAATTGTTGGATTAGTTTGGATTTTAGATCAAATATTTAATCCTTGACCTATGTATATTTGGTTCAGTATTTACACAACCGAAGACAGGAAAACGACAGCCCTAAGTATCTTGCAACTCTTATATACAAGGTTGGTAATGGATCGGGCTGGTGGGATTCTTGTGGTCAAATAAGGACAACAACAAACCAAACAGTGTTCTTAGGAGATTGGATGGGTTGAGGTTGGTGGCTCAATTAAATGGCACTCCACTTCTACGGCAAGCCCTAGCTCAAGAGGAGCGCTCCCTTCGCGAAACTTTTTTTTTTTTTTTTTCCATGAAAACGGGAGGATTGGACCACCCGGCTTCCATTATTCAACTTGGTGTCTGCGTGCAAGATAGCAAGGCAAAGTTCGTAGAAGTATTCCGAAACAAAAATAAATCAGCTGCCTCCGTTGCTACAGACGGATTACATGCAAGCGTTCAAAGATTGGTCATTACTCTTCAAGCAGGAGGATTTAAGAAACTTCGCTGCTGTCTGGTCCTTGATTAAAAAAGCTAGATTTTGTCTATGGACACTGAACCGGGCACCTCTGCCACCTGATATACCCCCTCTTCTACCTCTTTTTCTTGTACTATGTGACTCTCTTGTACATTGTCCTTCCTCCCAGTTCTGCAACTAGTACCTCCTATTTCCCTGGATTCTCGATCTGTAACCTCGTGTTTACTGAATAAATTTTGGTGGCTCTTCTTAAGCCTCCTTTTTACGCAAAAATTGAAAGAAAAGGTCGTAGGAGGTCAAGGTACTGAGTTGGGAGGAATTGTCAAGGTCCCGTACCCAATCCCATGAAGTGATGTGACAACTTCTGTGGCCCGGAAGGGGGAAGATGGTTGCTAACGACGATTGGGACCCAAACCAACAGGTAAGGTTGGAGTTTCATTTGATAACCCTGCCATCGTAGTAGGTCGTCCATTGTTTTACCAGCATGATGCTACGTTGAAACACCTTACCTATGGAGGATGCTTCTAACTAAAAAAACTGAGCGTACGTTCCATGGTATCCGGGAGATCACTGTTGCCAAACTGTCCCATGCCCCCATATAAGTGAAACTTAAAGTGCTAGATGCTTTTTTTTTTTTTTGTGCCATCTTTGTGGGGGAAACATGAGAACCACCATTGATGCAATCTCTCACTGCTTTCCAGTGTGGGGACCGGAAATGGGTTGTGTCTAGTATCTGGTATTCTTGTAATCAATTAAACTTGCAACCTTAATTACCTATTACTTAGCCATCAGGATAACATTAACTTCTAATATGAAGTTATGATTTATTATACCTGTTACGGCCGTAACGATGACGTGGCCAGGCTCAGATACCGTCAGGTATGACCGAGCCACGTGGAGGTTCTCCGGCCGAGTCAGCGCCACATTGCCGAGGTCGAGCTCGGCAAGGCTACTCCACCAGACGACTTCCCAAGACGAACCGCTCTCGCCGAGGTCGAGCTCGGTTCGGGGCTCCTCCTGCCCCCTCGCCAGGCGTCCACCCAGGAGGGGCCCACCTAGGCCGAGGTCGGCCGATCCTCTGCTCCTTCGCCAGGTGGCCCCCGGAGACGGGCCCACCTCGGTCGAAGCCGGGCGACCTCCTGCCACCTCGCCAGGTGTCCACCCGGGAGGGGTCCACCTAGGCCGAGGTCGGCCGATCCTCTGCTCCTTCGCCAGGTGGCCCCCGGAGACGGGCCCACCTCGGCCGAAGCAGGGCGACCTCCTGCCACCTCGCCAGGTGTCCACCCGGGAGGGGTCCACCTAGGCCGAGGTCGGCCGATCCTCTGCTCCTTCGCCAGGTGGCCCCCGGAGACGGGCCCACCTCGGCCGAAGCCGGGCGACCTCCTGCCACCTCGCCAGGTGTCCACCCGGGAGGGGTCCACCTAGGCCGAGGTCGGCCGATCCTTCGCTCCTCCGCCAGGTGGCCCCCGGAGACAGGTCCACCTCGGCCGAAGCCAGGCGACCCCCTGCCACCTCGCCAGGTGTCCACCAGAGAGGGGTCCACCTCGGCCGAGGTCAGGCCACACGTATAGAGAAGGTCCCAAGGAAAGAGGCGCAGGTTCCGAGGTCGTCCCTCGAGCCATGCGCATCACAGGCGGCGCCCTGTACGGATGGCGGTGGCACGCGAAACACCATTTGCATCGGCCCGACAAATCCCGCAGTCAAGAGGCGCGGCTCTGACAAAACAGGGGCCACAAACGGATGGCGCCCACACTTGGGAAAGAGAGCGCTCCCACTTGGCCCAAGGTCTGACCGGCCGCCTTGCCGGTGCCACCCCCCTTCTGTCTTTGCCTTTCCCCGTTGGACTCGGCGGACGAGGTCGGAAAGCCGCATGGCCCTCAACACCGAAAGGGGAAAGGGAAAGGGATGGGGAAGGGGAGCCTCCCCGAGGGTAGAAGACAGGCGAACAGCGAGAGGAGATAAAAGGAAGAAAACTGTGGACGACAAGGTAAGCTGAGGAGGTTGGGGACAAGTAAGAAGCAGTGGCCAAAAGCCTCGCTCCGAGAGTGAGATCCAAGGTCCCGAGAGGGGATCACTTGGCGTGAGCTCGGCAAGGAGGCCCGGCCGAATTTCTGGTCCCCAGAGCTTTTTTCTTACTAGAAAAACTCTCTAAGTCTGGAACCCCTTCGGAGGGGCCCGTCTTGGAGAATCTGTTCCTTCTCGTCGTCTACTGACTTGACCGTCGGAGCCCCCTCGCCGGGATTCCCGACCAGGGTCTTTTGACCCTCTCTTGCAGGTTCGCTCCAACCAGGAGACTCTGGGAGCCAGGCGGTCTGATAGGATCAACGGATCCGAGGCACGGGCACGGCGACGAGAACGGCAACAGATTGGTGCACCAGGTAGGGGGCAGAACAACAACCCCTAGCGGGAGCCAGCTTTCTGCAGGTGTCGCGCTCTCTGACAATGGTGGTCACTCGTGGGCGCGAGGCGTCCACCAGCCGCGTGGGGGAGGTTCACTCCCCTCAAGGGGCCCACAGCCCGGAGAGGGAGCTTCCAGCTCCCCCTCCTCTTCCACCACAGCCTACCTCAACAGACGGACCCCTTGCGGCCGTCATCCAACAGCTGCAGACCTTGACCTCGATGGTCCGACAGCTTCAGCATCAGCAGCGGTCCCTGGCCACGCAGCCGCAACCAGGGACCACCGCGGCCCGGGCCGCGGGGCAGCGTGGGAGCCTGCGCTCCATTCATGGCAGGCCATCCCACCCGAGGGCAGTCTCCAACCCCCGTGGGAGCCACCAAGCTCCCGCAAAAAGAAACTACTCCGGTTCGAAGGATCACGAGAGTCGATCCCCGGCCGAGGAAGTCGAAACGGTGCATCGCAGCAAGCGATGCCGAGGCCTGACTTCGCGCCGAGACAGATCGACGCCCCCTTCACCCGCAGCCTCGGTGGAGGACTCCACCGATGAAGCCATCAGGCGCCAGGCCGAGAGGCGCCTGGAGGAGCACGAGCGCAAGTTGGCGGAGTTCGCCCGCCGATTCGCCAACCTGCAGAACTCGTCGGTGGACCCGGCGGGCTACGACTCCCGTCCCCCCTTCTCTGAAGAAATCCAGGCGGAATCGATCCCAAAATGGTTCCGCATGCCGCAGGTGGATCCCTACGACGGGACCACCGACCCTCTGGACCATCTGGAGAGCTACAAAGCTCTCATGAGGGTCCAGGGGGCCACCGACGCTCTTTTGTGCATCGCCTTCCCGGCCACCCTCCGGAAGGCCGCTCGAGTCTGGTTCACCCGCCTCGAGCCCGGATCCATTTGCTCCTTCCACTAGCTGGAAGGAAAGTTTGTGGCGCATTTCGACGCTTGTCGAAAGGTGCCGAGAGAAGTGGACAGCCTCTTTTCTATCTGCTAGCAGGACCAGGAGCTGCTCCGGGACTACATCACCCAGTTCAAAACCACAGCCCTGGAAATCTACAGCCTGGACGAGCCCGTCGCCATGCTGGATTTGAAGCGCGGGCTCAAGACGTCCCGCCTGACCTACTCCCTGGACAAGAAGCCGCCCAGGACGTACTCCGAGCTCCTCCTCCACGCCCATAAGTACATCCGAGCGGAGGAGGCCGACCGCACCCGTCGAGAGTTGGACGGGAAGACTCTGAAGAGGCCGCCCCCGAGAGATACCCCGAGGGCTCAGAAGCCTGGGCCATCTGCCGACCCTCGCCCGAATCCAAGGCCGAGGGGCGAGGCCACTCCCGAGCGGAGGTTCACCCCTCTCCTCGTACCCCGACGAAGATCCTCATAGAAATCGAGGGCGAGCGCTACCTCCGCCGACCTCCTCCTCAGAACCCGAGGGCCATCCGGGACAAATCGAAATACTGCCAGTTCCACCGCGAGCATGGTCACGACACGGAGGAGTGTCGCAACCTAAAACGGGAGATCGAGGAGCTGATTAAGAGGGGCTACCTCAGGAAGTTCGTCAGGAACGAGGCCCCCCCGGAGGGGCAGCCGCTCGCAACCTTGCCGCCCGTTCCTGCAATCGATAACCGCCCAACGGAGAAGCCCGTGGGCATGATCTCGCACGGGGTCGGACGAGCGGCGAAGAGAGCCCGGGAAGTCGGGAACCCGGAGAATGTAATCCCTCTCGAGGAGGGGAAGGGTAATGATAATGTAAGCCACGATGCCGTGGTGGTCGAGATGACCATCGTGAAGCATCCTGTACATCGAATCATGGTGGATAGTGGAAGCTCGGCTAACGTACTTTTTTACGATGCCTTCTCTCAGATGAATTTGTCCCACGATCAGCTGAGACCGGTACATGCCCCCTGATAGGTTTTACAGGGGACTCCGTGGGGGTCGAGGGGGAGATCACTCTCCCGGTCACCGCCAGATTCCCACCCCGGCAGACGACCGTCCTGATAACGTTTACCGTCGTCAGACTCCCTTCGCCTTACAACGTCATTCTCGGGCGTCCCGGGCTCAACCAGCTGGACGCCATGATCTCCACGAAAAGGTTGTTAGTGCAGTTCCCCACGCCTTCCGGGCTCGGGAGATGAAGGGAACGACCCAGCCAGTCCCGCTTTGCCTCCAGACGGTCCCCGGGCGCCCGGGGCACGGAGCTTGCCCCCGATGTCGACGACCTCGACCTAAGGGAGAAGGAGCCCAGGGGAGGGCCCGTAGAGCACCTGCTGACTTATCCCCTCGGTTCGGACCCGCTGAAGACGGTGCAAGTCGGGGCCCAGCTCCCTGAAGAAGAACGGACCCACCTGCTGGAGTTCCTCCGCGCGAATGCTGACGTGTTCGCCTGGTCAGCGGCCGACATGCCGGGCATTCCACCCGAGGTCATCACGTACAGGTTAAACATGGACCCAAGCTACCGCCCGTCTGCCAGAAGAAGAGGAGCTTCGCCATGGAAAGACAGAAGGCCATCAACGAGAAAGTGGAGAAACTCCTCGCCGCCGGTTTTGTGCGGGAAGTCCAGTATCCCAGCTGGCTAGCAAACATGGTCATGGTAAGAAAGAGTAGTGGTAAGTGAAGGATCTGTATGGACTACACCGACCTCAACCGAGCTTGCCCGAAGGACAGCTTTCCTCTTCCAAAGATCGACCAGCTGGTCGACACCACCTCGGGACATCGCCTCCTATCATTCATGGATGCCTTCTTCGAATATAACCAGATCCGAATGAGCCCGGAGGACGAAGAGCATACCGCCTTCATAACCGATCGCGGGACTTTTTGCTACAGGATGATGCCATTCGGCCTCAAGAATGCTGGAGCAACGTACAGCGTCTGTTCAACCGGATTTTCAAGGACCAGATCGGCCGCAACATGCAGGTGTACGTGGACGACATGCTGGCAATGAGCAAACCCGATTCGGACCACGTGGCTGACTTGGCGGAGACATTCGACAACCTCCGACGTCATCAGATGAAGCTGAATCTGGCGAAGTGCACCTTCGGCATCTTCGCCGGGAAATTCCTAGGATTCTTGGTGACCCAAAGAGGAATTGAAGCCAACCTGGAGAAGGTCCGGGCCATCCTGGACATGGAGCAGCCAGCCTCCAAGAAGCAAGTGCAGCAACTCACCGGCCGAGTTGCGGCCCTCAGCCGCTTTATCTCTAGGTCGGCAGACCGCTGCTGTACCTTTTTCAAGGTGCTGAGAAAGATGAACGACTTCACTTTGACCGAGGAATGCCAGAAGGCCTTCGAGGAGCTGAAGATGATGCTCGTGTCGCCACCATTGCTGTCCAGGCCCGAGGAGGGGGAGGAACTCATCCTCTACCTGGCGGTCACCCCGGAAGCCGTCAGCTCGGTCATGGTTCGGATCGATGGCCAAGGAGTCCAGCGGCCGGTGTACTATACCAGCAAGCTTCTCCGTGACGCGGAGCTCAGGTATTCTCGGCCCGAGAAACTCATTTTTGCGCTAATAGTGTCTGCCCAGCATCTCAGGCCCTATTTCCAAGCGCACCCCATCGCTGTCCTGACGGATCAACCGCTGAAAGCGGTGCTCAGTCGACCCGATACTTTGGGATGATTGGCAAAGTGGGCACTGAAGCTCAGCGAGTTCGACATCGCGTACAGGCCAAGGTCGGCCATGAAGGCACAGGTGCTGGCCGACTTCTTGGTCGAATATGCAGGCTTGGGCAAGGAGCCCGAGGAAGGCCCCTCAGGCCAGTCGATGGAGATAGGCCCCGGCGAGCTCGGAGAGGATGCCTGGATCCTTCATGTGGACGAGCCTCGAACTCCGGCGGGAGCGGAGCCGGACTCATCCTTACCAACAGCGACGGGGTCGTCGCCGAATGCGCGCTCCGTTTCCAATTCCCCGCGATAAATAATCAAGCGGAGTACGAAGCACTTCTTGCCGGGCTGAGGGTCTCCCGCGAGCTGGGAGTGACCAACCTCAAAGCTTTCACTGATTCCCAGCTCGTGGCGGGACAGGTCTCCGGGGAGTATGCCGCACATGATCTCCAAATGGCGAAATACTTGGAGCTCGTCAAGGCGGGTGCGTCCAGATTCTGGCACTTCAACATCTTCTACATCCCCCGCAGGAAGAACGCCCGCACGGATACTCTCTCTCGGCTGGCGACCCTGCCGGACTCAATGCTGGGCCGCGCTCATGTGGTGCGCCTTGAGATCCCAAGCCTCGAGGCACGGTGGAGGTCCATTAGGTCAGCCGTGAACCCAGCTGGATGGACAAGTACGCCGAATACATCACCAGTGGCACCCTGCCGGAGGACCGCGAGGCGGCTCGCTTTATCAGAAAGAAAGCCGTGCGGTTCGTCCTGATGGATGGGCAATTATATCGAAGATCCTACTCCTACCCCCTCCTCAAGTGTGTAGGACCCGCGGAAGCCAAGCTCGTGCTCCGGGAGATTTACGAAGGCGTTTGCGGGAACCACGTGGGAGGCAGGGCATTGGCGTACAAGGCCCTCCGTCAGGGCTACTTCTGGGAGACGATGAAGGAAGACGCCGCTGACTTCGTGAAGAAGTGCGACCGGTGTCAGCGTCACGCCACGGTGCAACGGCAACCCTCCAACCCAATCTCCCAGCTCTCAGCTCCCTGACCGTTCGCCCAGTGGGGGATGGACCTTCTGGGCCATTCCCGCCGGCGTCTGGATAGCGGAAGTTCTTGATAGTGGCCATCGACTACTTCACAAAGTGGGTCGAGGCCGAACCCTTGGCGAGGATCACCGAAGAGAACGTCGACAAGTTCTTTTGGAAGTCGATCGTTTGCCGCTTCGGCCTCCCCCACACCGTGGTTACTGACAACGGGCGCCAGTTCGACTATCGGGAGTTCGAAGAGTTCTGCAGCGACCTCGGCATCAGGCATCGCTTCACCTCGGTGGCGCATCCCCAGACCAATGGAGAGGCCGAGGTCACGAACAGGACCATTCTTCATGGCCTCCGCACGCGACTAGACCAGGCCAAGGGCAGGTGGGCCGACGAGCTCCCCTGCATCCTCTGGGCATACCACACCACCACGAGGATGGCTACCGGTGAGACCCCATTCAACCGCGTCTTCGGAGCCGAGGTGGTCATCCCGATCGAGCTCAGCCTACCCATGCTGCGTGTAGAGCAATATGACGAGACAGAAAACCCCGCCAGGATAATGCTCAACCTTGACCTTCTTGAGGAGACGAGGGACAAGGCCTGAGTTCGAATGGCGGCGTATAGGCAGCGTGTGGCCAGGTATTACAACTCACGAGTGCGGCCGAAGATTTTTCGTCCCAGAGATTTGGTCCTCCGGCGCGCTGAAGCTTCTCAGCCACGGGAATGCGGCAAGCTCTCGCCCAATTGGGAGGGCCCATACCAGGTAGCAGAAGCCCTCCCTCACGGCGCCTACTACCTGGAGGAGTTGGGAGGTGCCAGGTTCCCTCGGACGTGGAACGCCTCGAACCTAAGAATGTATTATCAGTAATGTAAGGTTCCCCACTCCTGCAATAAAGTTCACTTGCTTCAAACGCTCTCTTCACACTTTGTAGGAAAACCGGCGCATGGCCCTGAGCTCGGCATGCCCGATCATGGCCGAAGGAAGCGGGAGATCCTGGGTTTCGGCCTGGAAGGTGGGACAGAACCCAGTTCGCCCACGCAGCCCGGAGAACAGCTCGGAGAACAGCTCGGCAAGCCGCGCAAGGCTTGAGAAAGCCTGCCTGCGGCCCCGGGGTTCAGTCCGGAGATCCTGGGCTTTGGCCTGGAAGGTGGGACAGAACCCAGTTCGCCCATGCAAGCCCGGAGAACAGCTCGGCAAGCCACGCAAGGCTTGAGAAAGCCTGTGGCCCCGGGGTTCAGTCTGGAGATCCTGGGCTTCGGCCTGGAAGGTGGGACAGAACCCAGTTCGCCCATGCAAGCCCGGAGAACAGCTCGGCAAGCCGCGCAAGGCTTGAGAAAGCCTGCGGCCCCGGGGTTCAGTCCGGAGATCCTGGGCTTCGGCCTGGATGGTGGGACAGAACCCAGTTCGCCCACGCAAGCCCGGAGAACAGCTCGGCAAGCCGTGCAAGGCTTGAGAAAGCCTGCGGCCCCGGGGTTCAGTCCGAAGATCCCGGGCTTCGGCCTGGAAGGTGGGACAGAACCCAGTTCGCCCACGCAAGCCCGGAGAACAGCCGGCAAGCCACGCAAGGCTTGAGAAAGCCTGCGGCCCCCGGGACTCAGTCCAGAGATCCCAGGCTTTGACCTGGAAGGCAGGGCAAAAACCACTTCGCCCACGCGAGTATGAAGGCGATCCCAAAGACGGACCCGCTCAAGGCCTACCCTGACGCCACACGGTCCGGGGTGTCCCAACCCTCGATTTGAGCGACGGACGGGACCAGGTCTACGTTCGTTTCGGCACTCCACATCAACGTCTCAAGAAAGAAAAAGAGGAGATGGGAAAGCGGAGAAGAAAGCGAACTCGAGACTTAGTCAAAAGATAATCTCATTAATCCAAGGAAAGGTACAAAGCCGGGAATCCCGACAGGCCGGGAGTCCCCAAAAAAAAAGAGAAAAAAAAAAGAAGAAGAAGAAAGAAAGGGTACAACTACGACAATGAAGAAGGGCGAGAAGACGGTGGCTCAGTTTGGTGCAGGGTTGGAGCCCTCCGCCGAGGTCGCGCGCTCTGCATCCTCGCCTTCAGTGGCGGCCGGCTCAGGCGGTTGCTCCGGAGCCACGGCTTCTCCGGTCGACAGGGCCGCAGGCGTGGCATCGGCCGCACCGGAGGTTCTGCTCTCGGCTCCCTGCCTCCTACCTCTGAGCACCACCCCATTGAGGTCGAGCTCGGGGTAGAAGGCCCCTACCTTCTCCCGGCACATCCGGAACCCCTTCAGGAAGGAGTCCACGGCGGCCTCCCGGACCTCCGACGTGTACTCGTCGGAAGCCCAGAACTTCGGGATGGCCTCCTGCACCTCCCGCTTCGCAGCCTCCAGGAGTTCGTTGACGTACGCACTCCACTCCTTCGCCGCGTTTGCATCTCGCCGGGCCTCCTCCAGCTGGCACTCCAGCCACTGGGAGTGGGCCTGGAGACGAGCCCTCTCCGCTGCGTCCTCCTCCGCGCGACGCTGGTTGGAGATCCTCTCCTCCGACAGAGAAGATTCCAGCTCCTTGTTCCGCCCCTCGGTGCGCCCCAGGTCAGTCTGGAGGGCTTGATTGCTTGCTCGCAGCTCGACCCCCTTTTCCATGAGGTCCTTGACGTCGGCCACGAGCTTGCCGAGCTTCTTCTCCTTCTCGGCATCCCTCTTCGCGTTCCCTACGAGAAAGTTCCTCAGTAGGAGAACGTCATTCGCAATCTGCACAAATGAAGCAACTGGGTTAGAAGAAAGAACACTCGAAGTCACGAAAGACAGAAGAAAGCGAATTCGGGCTTACCGTAAAGAGCTGCGGGAGGATCCCGAGCAAGGCATCAGCATAGTCCCGGCCGCCCCGAGCTCGGCGGTCCCGGGCCGTGGAGGCGTACTCCATCACCTTCTCTGCGAGCCCCTTGTCGCGGATGACTGAACACCAATGGGTGATCACCGGTGGTGGAGCCGTCAGGTTGGCTCCGGCGGCGGCTGCCCCTCTAGCAGGGACCGCGGTCGACGGGACGGCGGAGGACACAGGCAGCGCCGTCGGGGCCGCGGTGATGATAGGGCCGGCGCTGGACGGAGCTTCGTGTGGTGGAGCCCCCTCGACGGCAACACCACCGGGTCAGGTAGCCGGGGAATCGACGGCCCCGCCCCGAGGCAACCTGGGTGGGGGAGCAGTGGCCGCTGGGCTAGGCGCAGTCGCCGGCGCAATCTCCTGGCTCGCCTCAGTGCGAGCCCTCTTGGCCGCACGCTCATCCACCTCCGGGACGTCTCTCTGGGCCGCGCCCTCCAGGAGGCTCTCCAGTGAGAACTTCATACCTGCAATGCAAAAGAGTAGAAGGTCAGCCAACTCGGTTATGAAGAAAAAAGAATGCAAGAGTCAAGGGAGGACCGAATCTCACCCGACTCTCGGATGGGACTGATCCCGGCCTCAAAAAGATTCTGCTCTGAGAGCAGAACCTCGAGCACCGGGACCATGTCACTAAGGAGCAGGGAGTAGGCCTCCTGGTCCACCGGCTCAACCTGGGAGTTCCGGTTCGGAGACCGGTCCGGTTCACTCCAGGCCCAGTCGACATCTTCGACCGAGGCAAAGAAAAACCGGCTCTTCTAGCCCTTGATAGAAGAAGGGAGGTCGAACCGAAGATACCTGGGCCGGGGCGAAATATACCACCAGCCGTCATCGGTGGAGTACCTCTTCAGGGTAAACATGGCCCTGAAGAGGGAGAAACGAGCAACGAACCCGTGAAAGTGACAGAAAACTATGAAAGAGAAGATGACTCGGATGGCATTGGGAGCCAACTGGGCCGAAACGAGTCGGAAATGGCTAAGAAAAGAGAGGAAGAAGGGGTGCAGAGGAAATCAAAGACCCCCGAGGAAGAAGTCTTCGTAGAAGGCTATGCGGCCGGGGCCACTCATGGTGACGCGCTCCCCGAGCCGCGGAACGAACAGGCGGATTGACCCCGGGATGTCGTAGGCCTCCCGGAGCAAAGAAAGATCGCCCTCGGTCATGGTGGAAGCATGACCGGAGGGACCGGCGGGAAGAAGAGGTGGAGCAGGAAGAGAAAGAAGAGGAAGAGCGGGAGCGATCGGGGGAGACCGGACCCCCCTGGGGATGCCGATGGTGACACCCCCAGGTTGCAGACGCCTGCGGATCTCCTCCGGAATCGTTTCCTCCTCTGAGGAGGAAGAAGATGGAGTCCTCGGCCGGGACGGACCGGCCTCATCCGGGTTGGAAGAGACATAGCGACGACGCGCCATGGCAAAGGAGTGAACAAGGATTCAGAGAGGAAAAGGGAGAGGGGAACTAAAGAGAAGGATGGAGGCACTCACCGAAAATATGCCAAGCGAATGCAGGGCAACGGAAGTTAGTCTGCAGCAAACCGCCCACGGAGCAAGGGGAAAGGCCTCATTCTGGAAAGTCCCCTCCTTTTCAAACTCAGTCAATGGCAGCCGTACCCGTCATTCCGCCGCGAGCCACTAGATGATCGCCGCGTGGACGCACGCCCGACACAGACGCCTCGTTAGCAGGGTAACGGCCTCTGCCTCGAAGCGACACATTCATTGCGGGCAAGTGGGTGACGCGTGGCGGCTTCCTATAGGGCCTCGGGCGCATCGAGAAGTAGCGACGAGGATCATGGCAATTATGATGCAAGATCTTCGCCTCCCCATGCCATATCTGCATTTAATCCCAACGTTCCGTTCTACGACGCCCCAACGGAACGGCGGGCTGGGGGGCAACTGTTACGGCCGTAACGATGACGTGGCCAGGCTCAGATACCGTTAGGTATGATCGAGCCACGTGGAGGTTCTTCGGCCGAGTCAGCGCCACATTGCCGAGGTCGAGCTCGGCAAGGCTACTCCGCCAGACGACTTCCCAAGACGAACCGCTCTCGCCGAGGTCGAGCTCGGTTCGGGGCTCCTCCTGCCCCCTCGCCAAGCATCCACCCAGGAGGGGCCCACCTAGGCCGAGGTCGGCCGATCCTCTGCTCCTTCGCCAGGTGGCCCCCGGAGACGGGCCCACCTCGGCCGAAGCCGGGCGACCTCCTGCCACCTCGCCAGGTGTCCACCCGGGAGGGGTCCACCTAGGCCGAGGTCGGCCGATCCTTCGCTCCTCCACCAGGTGGCCCCCGGAGACAGGTCCACCTCGGCCGAAGCCAGGCGACCCCCTGCCACCTCGCCAGGTGTCCACCAGAGAGGGGTCCACCTCGGTCGAGGTCAGGCCACACGTATAGAGAAGGTCCCAAGGAAAGAGGCGCAGGTTCCGAGGTCGTCCCTCGAGCCATGCGCATCACAGGCGGCGCCCAGTACGGATGGCAGCGGCACGCGAAACATCATTTGCATCGACCCGACAAGTCCCGCAGTCAAGAGGCGCGGCTCTGACAAAACAGGGGCCACAAACGGATGGCGCCCATACTTGGGAAAGAGAGCGCTCCCACTGGGCCCAAGGTCTGACCGGCCGCCTTGCCGGCGCCACCCCCCTTCTGTCTTTGCCTTTCCCCGTTGGACTCGGCGGACGAGGTCGGAAAGCCGCCTGGCCCTCAACACCAAAAGGGGAAAGGGAAAGGGATGGGGAAGGGGAGCCTCCCCGAGGGAGAAGACAAGCGAACAGCGAGAGGAGATAAAAGGAAGGAAACTGGGGACGACAAGGTAAGCTGAGGAGGCTGGGGACAACTAAGAAGCAGTGGCCAAAAGCCTCGCTCCGAGAGTGAGATCCAAGGTCCCGAGAGGGGATCACTTGGCGTGAGCTCGGCAAGGAGGCCCGACCGAATTTTTGGTCCCCAGAGCTTTTTTCTTACTAGAAAAACTCTCTAAGTCTGGAACCCCTTCGGAGGGGCCCGTCTTGGAGAATCTGTTCCTTCTCGTCGTCTACTGACTTGACCGTCGGAGCCCCCTCGCCGGGATTCCCGGCCAGGGTCTTCTGACCCTCTCTTGCAGGTCCGCTCCAACCAGGAGACTCCGGGAGCCAGGCGGTCTGATATGATCAACGGATCCGAGACACGGGTGCGGCGACGAGAATGGCAACAATACCTATTAAAAACTTATATAAATTATAAAATATTATGATTTAAATATATTATGATATTTTATTTTTTAATAATTAATTATTATTAAGAAAATTTAATTCTCTTATTTTTGAAAGAAAATAAAAAATAACTTCATCTTATTAATTATCATATTTTGAGAACCTTATTACTTGAAATATTTTTAAACTATAAATAATTTTAGTATATTTCTATAATCATAAATATTTTTTTCTAAAGTTTTTTAAAAGTAGATAATTCATTATTCTTTTTATTTTTACTATAATTAAAAATAATGGTATTTAAAAATATAATGTTACCCAGGTGGCTTACCCAAGAGAGGGGTGAATTGGGTATTTTTAAAAAAATTCACAAATATGTGCTTCTTTTAAATAACTTTGTATAGTGAGTGATGTGAATCAAATAAGGTATGCTGAAGCAAATAGAAAGCACAATCATACAAATACAAATACAAGAAAATTTAGAGTCGTTTGGAGCAACCTCGCTCTAACGTCCACTATCCAAGATATCACTTGAGGTTTCTACTATATTCATCCTCGGAATATAGCCAGATTATTTTCACGAACTCACAATCCAAAATCCAAACTTGGTTTTAAAATGGGATCACCAAAAATCCAATACACTGTTAGTTTTTTCGGGCTCACTAACAATCCAAACTTGATTTTCAAAGACTCACCAAAAATCTTTACAAACCCAAGTTACAGTCCCTGCTGTACTTGGAATAACTCAAATTATGAGTTTAAAAAACAGAGCAACTCAATGACAAACCGAACATTATCGGGTGATTGCAGTTGTAGCTCTTGAGAAGCCCTCTTGATTGCTCTTTGAATGCTCTTCAAGGTTTCTAATCTTCTTCAGTAAATGACTCAAGAATCTGATGAGAGTTGGTGAGGTCTTGAGTGCTTGCTTGAATGATCTCTTGAGTGTTCTTTCAAAAGCTCATTAATTTCTCATTCTCCTTTTAAAAGTTGTCCAAATCCCATATATATAGTCCTTTTAACTGATTTTAAGTGAATATAATCATTGTAGACTGTTAGGATTTAAAAAATGATTGTTGGAGTACTTTTTGGATTCAAAAAGAAAGTTCTAGAACTAGCCGTTACGAACCTGAAACTGGGGTTCGAGTTGGCTCGGATGTTTCGAGTCGGCTCGCATGTTCAGACAGGTTAAAATATCACTCTGGTCGAGTCAGCTCTTCTTTATCGAATCGACTCACCTGGCTGGTTCTTCAAATTTGAGAATTTGTAAACTCTGGAAGAGTTGGCTTGTCTAAATATGAGTCAGCTCGGTTGTCTATCTGAAGAATTATCACTCTAGATTAGTTGGCTCGACAACCCTTGAGTCAGCTCGAATTTGCAAAACTTCAAAAGTTGAACTCTATCTGAGTCGGCTCGAATATCTGCGTGCTATAAAACTGAGTGCCGTGCTAAAACATTGAGTCGGCTCTCTACTTTGAGTCAACTCAAGTGATCTTTGCCAATAACCTTTCAAACTTCTTCAAATTTCTTCTAGAGACTTCCAATCAACTCCATAAGCTTTTCAACTCCTTCAAAACCCAATTCTAAGAAATTTAAACTAGAAAAATACATATAAGTGGCCCATTTTTATAAATACAAAGTTGATTTTTTTTTGGACTCTTCATTACATAATACATTTTCAAAATAAGCTTGTCATACATCAAGGTTATAAGAAGAGTGGTTGTTCATTTAAATCATTCTACAAAAACTTAGAAAATACTTAGAAATAGTTAGTAATCAAATGCATGCTCCAATATTTGGTTATCATCAAAATCATTCCAGGGGTCAACAATCTCTCCCTTTTTGATGATGACAAAATAATGGGTATGGAAAAACTTTACAGTTCATGTATATAAATATTTAAACGTATCAAAGTAATTTGTGTATGACTTTAAAATTGAAGTATATCTATATGTAACAACAAGTATCATGAATGTATTGAAAACTATCAAAGCTTATCAACAAAGTATCAGAGCTTTTGAATTAGATCCAATAAGTATTAAGGTTAACATTTATCAAAAGTTGAAAATGAATTGAAGTCAAATAATGTATCAAGGCAAATTGGATATCAAAATGTATCAGGACTTGCAATTGTATTAAGGAATGTATCAGAGCTTAAGGTAGCAGAAAGCATTAAAGCTATCAAGACCATATTAGAGCTATTAGAAACTAATAAAAATGAATCAGAGCAAGTTATGATCAGAGAAAATTTTGAATACTGGGATAACTCCTCCTGTTTCATTCATTTCCATGCACATTATTAATATCACTCCCCCTTTTTGTCATTAATCAAAAAGGTTACTAGGTTTTTGAAATAGAATAAGAAGATAATTCATATAATTTCACCTTCTCATAGAATTTTTCAAATTGAAACTCTTCATTAATAAGATCATGATGCGGGACAAAGGGGGGGCTAGCTAGGAGGAATGTTGGAGAGCTGAGAAGTCTCCTGTGATTAGGGTCAAAAAGGCAGAAAAAATATGTGGGGGCAAGAAAGATGGATACTCTATGGAATTGGAACATACCTTCATGGAGAGACGTCGCACCTCTAGGGCATCTCTCCTATCCCACTACATGTAGTCTAGGGCATCCCACCCATTTCACTACATGCGGAGCCTAGGGCGTCCCACCCAAATCGCTACCTGGGGCCAGGAAGGAGAAGCTCCAAGATCATAGAGGGGACTCAGTAAGGGAGAAGATAACTAGGGCCTCACACCCCTCGACGCTCGAAAGCGAAGGAAGTGGGGTCTCACACCCCTCGACACCAGCAGGAAAAGGAAAGACGGGCCTTATGCCCGGAGGCAGAACCAAGAACACTCTTTTCAAAAATTCATATTCATCATCATCATATTTTATTCAAGAGAGGAGGTGCCTTTATATAGGCTTACAAAACTTGGGGTCCAAGTAAAGAATACAAGGCATGCAGCCCAAAAAAAGGTGACTTCCCAAACCTACTTTGTTTGTAGCCTGAAAACATGATAGAAAATTAAACACAATCCTTTCTATATGGTGGAAAATAAAACTAATCCTAATCTAAAACTGATTTAAAAAAAACTTCCTAACTTGTCCATATATCTAGTTTTAAAATAAATAAATTAGGCATATTTTGAATTTACCAAGATCAATGCCTGCTCTAAAATCTGTGACTTGATAACTGTGCAAAAAATTCTTTCTCTGAGAAGCGTGCTACTTTGAGATCCATGCAAAGCTAATTTCTGCTGCTTTGAGATATGTGCAGATTTCTGACCAAGTACCGTGGAATAGAGGAGCGGAGATGGGGGCTTGTGGGAGACTTCATCGGTGCCAGCGCTGGGGAAGGAGGCGGCATGGCCGGTGGCTGGGGAAGGCGGCAGCGCGACGGTGGTCGCGGAGAGAGGGGCAGAGCAATAGGGGCAGACGGTGGCCGTGGGCACTGGGGCTTTGGGCGGCTCCGCCGGCGGCTGGCGACGGTGCTGGGGAGGAAGACGGTGGCCGAGGGCACGTGCGGTGGAGGTGCAGGGGCGAATGACCATGGGTGGAGCCGCATGGAGGGAACGGCCGTGGGTGGTTCGTGGGATTCGTCGGCGTTCCCACGAGGAGATTGACGCCGAGGGAAGGTGGACGGCCGTTGAGGGTGGCACCAGAGGTCGGGCGTGGCGGATCTAGGCCGAACGGGAAGAAAAAAATGAATAAAATGGAGGTCTGGGATTTTTCTGGGAGGTTGAAGATGAAAGGAATAAGGAGGAATAAGTCGGGAATAAAATAGGGATAAAATTGGAATAGTGGGAATACGTAGAATAGCTGGGATAAAAATTTAAACTAAAATAAAAAAAATTTGAAAAAAAGAAAAGCAAAACCCGGATGGGTTTTGATGTCCTCATCATTCCCTAGGATGGGAAAAACTTGACTCCGTCGAGTCAGGCTCACTGCAATTTTTTTTCTCTTTTTTTTCTCTCTTCTTTTTTTTTCTCTCTTCTCTTTTTTTTAACTTTTTTTTTCAACCCTAATACTCTCCTGCTCTGACACCAAAATTGATGCGGGACAAAAGGGGGGCTAGCTTGGAGGATCGTTGGAGAGCTGAGAAGTCTCCTGGTCAAAAAGGTGGAAAAAATATGTGGGAGCAAGAAAGATGGATACTCTATGAACTTGGAACTTACCTTCACGAAGAGACGTCGCACCTCTAGGACATCTCACCCACCCCAATACATGTAGTCTACGGTGTCCCACCCATCTCACTACATGCGTAGCCTAGGGCGTTCCACCCAAATCGCTACCTAGGGCCGTGAAGGAGAAGCTTCAAGATCATAAAAGAGACTCAGCTAGGAAGAAGATAACTGAGGCCTCACACCCCTCGACACCTACAGGTGAAGGAAAGATGGGCCTCATGTCCACTCCTAATGGAGCCAGAACCAAGAACACTCGTTTCAAAAATACATATTCATCATCATATTATTTTATTCAAGAGAGGAGGTGCCTTTATATAGGCTTACAAAACTTGGGATACAAGTAAAGAATACAAGGCATGCAGTCCAAAAAAAGGTGACATCTCAAACCTACTTTGTTTATAGCCTGAAAACATAGTAGAAAACTAAACACAATCCTCCCTATATGGTGGAAAATAAAACTAATCCTAATCTAAAACTAATTTAAAAAAAACTTCCTAACTTGTCCATACATCCAATTTTAAAATAAATAAATTAGGCATATTTTGAATTTTCCAAGATTAGTGCATGCTCTGAAATCTATGTGACTTGATAACTTTACAGAAAATTCTTGCTCTGAAAAGCATGCTGCTCTGAGATCCGTGCAAAGCTAGTTTCTGCTGCTCTGAGATATGTGCAGATTTTTGACCAAGTGACCGTGGAATAGAACGGAGAGGGGGGCTTACGGGATACTTCATCGGTGCCAGTGCTCGGGAAGGAGGCGGCATGGCTGACGGCTGGGGAAGGCGGCGGCACGGTGGTGGCACGGCGGCGGCACGGCGGTGGTCGCGGAGAGAGGGGCGGACGGCGGTCATGGGCGTTAGGGCTTTGGACGGGGACTTTGGGCGGCTCCATCGGTGACCAGTGACGACGTTGGGGAGGAAGATGGCGGCCGTGGGTGCGTGCGGTGGAGGCGCAGGGGCAGACGGCCATGGGTGGAGCCGCATGGAGGGAACGACCATGGGCGGTTCGTGGGATTCACCGGCGTTCTTACGAGGAGATCGACACCAGGGGAAGGTGGACGGCCATCGGGGATGGCGCCGGAGGTCGGGCGTGGCGGACCCAGGACGAACGGGAAGAAAAAAATGAAAAAAATGGAGGTCTGGGAGTTTTCTGGGCGGTTGAAGATGAAAGGAATAAGGAGGAATAAGTCGGAAATAAAATAGGGATAAAATGGGAATAGTGGGAATACATGGAATAGCTAGGATAAAAAATTAAACTAAAATAAAAAAAAGTGTAAAAAAAGAAAAGCAAAACCCGGATGGGTTTTGATGTCCCCATCAGATCATGCATAGAAACAAGAAAGTAATGTACACATTGATATGAAAATGAACATTTCATTACTTTTGATAAGAGGTATAATGCATCAAAATGTACTACAAGATATATCCAAGAGATAACAACAAAAAGATACAAGTACTACTCTTCTTCCTCACTAGAGGAAGAACCTATCTCTAACACAGTGGAAAAGGTCTTAGTTGTCGATGGCTTGAACCTAAGATCTCTAGATATAGTCTTTGTGGGAGCCTTTGGTACTTTGGATTTTTGTTTTGGCCTGGATTTGGGTTTTGTCCTAATAGGAACTGGCTCAGCTTTAATGTCTGAAGGTATGCTAGGCTCAGTTGTAGGTGGTGGAGGCTGTGAAGCAAGTGGTGATGGTGTAAGAGTGCTCTGAGGTGCGGAAGATGAAGCTCCAAAAAGGTGGAAAAGTATGGTGCTTGTCCCAGGCTGAAGCCTCTGAACTCCCTCCTAAATGTGCTGAAGGGTCGTAGTCTGTTGAGCAATAAAAGTCTCTCCTACTCCTCTAAGTCTGTCAATATTTGAGTGGGGGTTTGTAAAATCTAAGTGAAGCTCATCCTGCCTAGACTATCTCCTCTCAACTGTCTTGACTATGGATGTCAGCTCTCATAGCTTTGTCCTAAACTCCTGAAATCATGTCTTGATTGTTTGGCGAAGATCGCCAAACATCGATTAAAAGGAACTCGTTAGAGTCTCAAAAAACTAAGCTACTCTGTAATCAAAACCTGAGCTGTAATAGGGGGTGCCATAGTACAGGGTCTTGGATGTGCAGGTCCAGCTGATGGTGCAGGTGGTGTCCTGGGGCTGTCAGTCTGTCCAGTAGCTCTAGTCAATCCCTAAATCTCCTCATCAATGGAATGCATCTCGCCGTCACCTTCATCATCTCTGTCAGCAGTAGTCTCAGTATCTACAACGTAGTGCTCTACCTCCTCATCCTCATCAGATAACTGGTGAACCACTCTCTGACTTGATACTCTCTTCGTCCAGACTCCCTCAACCTGATGGTAGCCCATCCTTTGTAGGGACTTTACTGAATAAGTGTCAATGTGGTGTAGCAGCCTACTGTCCTCACTCTCTAAATCAACTCTAGACTCCCTGAATAGAAGGGTGAATGCCATACCGTAAGAAAGCAGGCCTTAGCCTTTTGGGATGTGTCCCGCATCTAAGCAAGCATAATGTATGGCAGATTGAGGGCCTCCCCCTCAATCATATACCTCATAAATAGCATATCCCGCTCACTGACCCAGTCGAAGCGGCCTATCCTCGATAAAAAGATCCTGCTAATCATATTGTGTAATAATATCATTTCCAATGATAACATATGAGCTTGCACATTGCCTATTTCATCAACATTTCTCCTTTCCAAGATAATCCTCAGGATTTTTTGCTTATCTTTCAAAACAAAATGACTTCTCCCTTCAGTAGGCATCCTCAAAACTCTGCCAATAACTTCTTCATTTACTACAATTCTTATTCCCTTGACATTTGATTCAATAGAGTTTTCACCAAATGATAGATTCTCAAAGAAGTTTCTAACCAGGCTAGGGTAGGTTGGTACATCTAAGGAACCAAAATAATCCCAGCCTTGTCCTTCAATCGATTCTCCAATTCTTAGCCCTAAATTCTCAAGAAAACTAAAATTAATCTTCTTTCCAGCAGTAACGGGCCGATTACCCAAAGAAATTATCTATCTTGGTGGCTATGGAGACAAATTCCTTTTCTCTTCTTGCTGTTAAGCTTGAGTCGACTCCTTTTCTCTTCTTTTGGTCCTTCTCTCCCTTTGTGTGCTTATTTTCATTCGTCTGGGCCTCTTAGCAACCACTCTTTTCGATGCCATTTGGAGCAAATCGATGGTGTGGAAGAGGGATTGAGAGAATCTCAAGGAATGTGGAGTGGAGAAGTAGTCCCTAGGTTTTGGAAGGATTTTTCCTATAGCTCGGCTACGGTTTAAAAGGAAACATAAGCCCTAAGTTGATCCTACGACTTATATATAAAAAAACCTATCCCGACATCTGAGTCAGCTCGACCAAAGCCCTGTCTGTTCGAGTGGGCTCGAGCAAAACTCAACAAAAAGGATCTAAAACTCCAATAAAAAGATGTCTACCTCTAAGAACATACTAAATAAGGTGGGTATCTACTTCAATCAGGTTAAGGAGATCTTCTAGATAATTTTTCTTAAATTAGAAGAAATTAGGTCAAAATCTAAAATGGGTCGCATAAACCTAATTCTCCTCTAATCAATTGAAATCTTTCTTCATTAAGTGGCTTAGTAAAGATGTCAGCAAGTTGATTTTCAGTTGGAACAAATTCAAGTTCAATATTTTTATTTTGTACATGATCTCTAATAAAGTGATGTCTAATTTTTATATATTTTGTAATTGAATGCTAATTTTGGTTCTTTTTTAGATTAACAGCACTTTGTGTTATCACCTTTGATAGAAATTTTTATTTGAATAACACCAAAATCTTCTAGTTGTTGCTTAATCCAAAGCACTTATGCACAACAACTCCCTGTAGCCACATACTCTGCATCAGTAGTAGACAGTGCTACAGAGTTTTGTTTCCTATAGTGCCATGAAATAAAGTTCAACCCTAGAAATTGACAAGTACCGCTAATACTTTTTCTATCAATTTTACATCCGCCATAATCAGCATCAAAAAATTTAACTAAATTCAATGAAGATTGTTTAGAATACCATAGACCTAGATTACTTATTCTTTTTAGATATCTTATGATTCTTTTAACGGCAAGTATATATGATTCATTAGGAATTGATTGACATCTAGCATATATACATATACTAAACAAGATATCATGCCTACTAGCAATTAAATACAATAGTGATTCGATCATACCTCGATAAAGCTTTTGATCAATGTTGTGGTCATCTTCATCTTTGTTTAGTCTGCAGGAGGGGCTCATGGGTGTGCTCATTTATTTGGATGACTCCATACCAAACTTTTTAATGATCTCCTTGATGTACTTTGATTGGTTGATAAAAATTTCTTCCTTTATTTACTTAATTTGAAGTCCGAAGAAGTAGGTCGGTTCACCTATCAAGCTTGTTGCCGACCTTATCGCTGTGGCCTGTAGCTATGAGGTGACGCTGGACGACTGTCCCTTTTACTCCAGAATTCTGGTGTTCCCGGACCTGCAAAATAATGTTAGAAACCCGGGCCGGGATCCTAGCGAGGGCACTCCGATGATCAAGTCAGTGAACAGCAAAGTAGAACAGATCCCCCAAGGTGAATCCCACTTCGGTCTCCATTCTTAGAGTTTGTAATAAAGAACTGAGTGGGAGAAGATGAGAGAGGAACGGTGCTTGAGTTGTGGCGGTCATGCTCACTGGACTGACTCCGAGAGTCCTCGGGAAGCTTCCTGCCTTCAAGTCACTCGTTTCTTGCTATCTTGTGTGCTTGCTCTCTCTTGGTTGCTTACTTGGTTTCTCGCCCGTTGGTGCCTTTGTAGATCGCTGCCTGTTCAGTGCCTCGATCTGCCCTCTCTAGGGGTTTTATGGGTTAACGATGTATGTTGGCCGCTCCCTCGAGGTCATCTTCCATTATAGTTGGGAGTTAAGTTGTGAACTTGTCTTGTCTAGTATGTTGTCATGAAGGGAGGAATCAGGTGGCACCTCGATCTGGGTGCAGCCGCTCTTGGGTCTAAGTCCCTGAGCGCAGCCTTCTCCTTCGGGGGGTTCTAGGTGGTCCATCAAAGGATCTGACATCTCGATCAGGGTGCTCCTCCTAAATTGGTGCAAACAAGGTTGTGTGCGCTGTTACAGATTTGAAGTACCATACTGGGCACGTCGCGCTACACGCGCCTGCCTTGGTGGCGGTCTTGGGGCTGGCACCTTCATCCTTCTCGATGCTTTCAAGGAGAGGGCTCAACTCAGAGCGGAGGAGGGCTCAACTCAGAGCGGAGGAGGGCTCGACTCCGACCGAGATGGGCTTGACCCTTGGGGAGCCACCTGGTGAAGGAGCGGAGGAGGCTCGACTCCGACCGAGATGTGCTCGACCCTTGGGGAGCCACCTGGTGAAGGAGCGGAGGAGGGCTCGACTCCGACCGAGATGGGCTCGACCCTTGGGGAGCCACCTAGCGAAGAAATGGAGGAGGGCTCAACTCCGGTCGAGGTGGGCTCGACCCTTGGAAAGCCACCTAGCGAAGGAGTGGAGGAGGGCTCGACTCCGATCGAGATGGGCTCAACCCTTGGGGAGCCACCTAGCGAAGGAACGGAGGCAGGCTCGACTTCGGTTGAGGTGGGCTCGACCCTTGGGGAGCCACCTGGCGAAGGAGCAGAGGAGGGCTCGACTCCGGCCGAGGTGGGCTCGACCCTTGGGAAGCCACTTGACGAAGGAGCAGAGGCGGGCTCGACTTCGATCGAGGTGGGCTCGACCTGGGGGAGCCACCTAGCGAAGGAGTGGAGGAGGGCTCGACTTCGATCGAGGTGGGCTCAACCTGGGGGAGCCACCTGGCGAAGGAGCAGAGGTGCCGAGCTCGGGCTGAGATGGGCGTGACCGTTGGTGAGGCCACCTAGCATGGTAGCTCGGAAAAGGACTTGACACGGCGCCATCTGCCCGCCTGGCTACCAGCGAGATCCAAGGTGTACTCCATGTCAGTGATCTTGCCATATCAGAGCTCATTTCAAATTCGCCTTGCATGAGCTCAGCAAATTCTCTATACAATTTCTTATTAGTTGCACCAAAAATAATGTCATCTACATAAATTTGTACAACTAACATATCATTTTCTTTCTTCTTAATAAATAATGTTGTATCTACATTGTCTCTAACAAAATTATTTTCAAGCAAGAATTTGTTCAATTTATCATACCATACTCTAGGAGACTGTTTTAATCGATACAATGCTTTGTTAAGTTTGAAAACATGATTTTAGAGAGCATGATTTTCAAAACCTGGTAGTTGTTCTACAAAAACTTTTTCTGAAATAAAATCATTTAGAAATGTGCTTTTTACATCCATTTGAAATAATTTGAAATTCATGTAATAAACAAATGCAAGTAATAATCTTATGGCTTCTAGTCTTGCTATGGGTGCATAGGTTTCATCAAAATATATTCTTTCTTCTTGATTATAACCTTTAGCCACTAATCTTGCCTTATTTCTAATTATATTTCCTTTTTCATCTATCTTATTTATATAAATCCATTTAGTTTCTATAACATGATGGTTTGAAGGTCTATTCACTAAGGTCCATACATTATTTCTTTCAAATTGGTTAAGTTCTTCATGCATGGCCATCATTCAATAAGGATCATTTTTAGCTTCTTCTATACTTTGTGGTTCTTCTTGTGAAACAAAAGCTAGGTAATCATGTGCATCTCTAAGTGATGACCTAGTCCTAACACCTTGTGAGGGATCATCTATAATCAAATCTTTAGGATGTGAAGTTACATACATTCATTCTCTTGGTAGATCACCATGATCTTGACTTACCATTTCTTCTCCTCCTTGAGTTGGTTTGTCCTTTAGACTCATGTCCTCCATAGCTTTGTCAATTACACATATATCATTGTTAATGCACTTTTCTTTTCTAGAAGGTGAGGGATTAGATTCATCAAAAATAACATGAACAGATTCTTCTACTATTAATATTTTTTTGTTATATACTCTATAAGCTTTTCTATTAATTGAATAACTAAGAAAAATTGCTTCTTTAGATTTAGCATCAAAATTTTCTAGGTTATCCTTTCCATTATTTAACACGGAGCATTTACAACCAAATACATGAAAATAATGAATGCTTGATTTTTTGTCATTCCAAAGTTCATAGGGGGCTTTCTTTAAAATTGATCTTATCAAAACACGGTTCAAAATATAGCAAGTAGTATTCACAGCTTCTGTCCAAAAGTACCTTGGAAGATTGCCTTCACATAACATTGTTCATGCCATCTCTTTCAAAGTCCTATTCTTTCTCTTTACAACATAATTTTGTTATGGTATTCTAGGAGGGAGAAATTATGATCAATATCATGCTCAGTGCAATAATTATCAAAGTACTGATTTTCAAATTTTGTGCCATGATCACTTCTAATAAAAATAATTAAAAGATTTTTCTAGTTTGAAACTTTCTTGTAAAATTTTTAGAAAACTTTAAAAGCTTCATCCTTATGTGCAATGAATAAAATCCAAGTAAATCTCGAAAAATCATCTACTTTCACAAGTCCATATTTCATACCACCTAGGCTTGGGGTCCTAGTTGGTCTAAATAGGTCCATGTGTAGTAGCTCTATAGGTCTAGAAGTGGAAACCATATTTTTGGATTTAAAACTCTTCCTAGTTTGTTTATCCAGTTGGCATGTATCACAAACATGTTCAAAATCAACTTCGAATTTTGGTAAACCTCTAACTAGATCTTTGAAAATCAATTTAGCAATTATATGCATGCTAGCATGACCTAATTTCCTATACCAAAGTAAGCTAGACTCCTTGATTTTAGCATTCATTGCCACTAGACTTGTACTACTAGACATGACTAGATCATTCAAATCTACCACATATATGTTTCCAAGTCTATGACCAATGACCTTAGTACTAGAATCAAGTGAATTAGTTATAATGCACATCGAAGATTTAAAGATAACTTTGAAGCCTCTATCACACAATTGACTTATGTTTAATAAATTGTATTTCAATTTGTCAACTAGCAATACATTTTCAATGAATATAGAAGGGGTTATTCTAATCTTACCGATGCCAGTTATTTTTTCCTTACCATTGTCACCAAATATGACCTTTCCTCCATCCTTCATTTCCAGAGTAATGAATTATTCCTTGTCACCCGTCATATATCTTGAACAAGCATTATCCAGATACCATCTTTTCTTTATGTTCTGGGCTGCAAGACATTCCTCATCTTCAAGACCTATTAGACATATGTTAGTTATTTTTATGGTCTCTTCTTCATCATTTGAAGTTAACTCCTCACTGTCACTCCAAGTTGCAACCATTGCTTTCTTCTTCTTCTTTTTGTAGGTTTTCTTCAAATTTGGACAATCAAAACGGAAGTGCCCTGATTTCTTGCATTCGTAGGAAATGGACTGTTACTCTTTATCTTTATCTTTATCTTTTTCTCTTTCCTTGTTGTATTCTCCTTTTCTATGATATTTTCTCCAATATCTTCCCTTTTTCTTGTCCATAAACTTCTTGAATCTCCTTATTATAAGTGAGATATTATCGTCTTCTAGTTCATCTTTGGAGGAGGGACTTTCTTCATCTATTTCTTCCTCTTGTTTCTTCAATTCCATTGCAGCTTTGACGATAATTGATTTCTTCTTCTTTATATCGTCTTTACTTCTATGCTGCATGGTCAGCTCATGAGTAATCAAGGAACCCAATAGCTCATCTAGTGGTAATGTGTTGAGGTCCTTGGCCTGTTGAATTGTAGTCACTTTCAGGTTCCATTTATCTGGAAGAGATCTCAAAATCTTTTGTACTAGGTCTGCATTACAATATATCATGCCAAGACTTTTTAAACCATTAATAATATCTGTAAAATATGAGAACATTATAGATATAGTCTCATTCGGTACCATCTTAAATAATTCATAACTATGTACAAGAAGATTAATCTTAGATGTTTTAACTTGAGAGGTTCCTTCATGGGTTACTTCAAGTTTATCCCAATTTTTTTTTGCTGAATTATAAGTAGAAATTTGGTTAAACTCGTTGGCATCCAAAGTACAATATAAGATATTCATGGCTTTAGCGTTCAACTCATCCATTTTCATGTCATGTTCATCACATTCCTCTTCAGGTTTTTGGACGTCCATGCCATCAACCTTCTTTGTGGGTATGTGAGGTCTTTTTAGAATTATTTTCTACAACTGAAAATCTACTATTTGAATGTAAATTTTCATTCGGACTTTCCTGTAAGTGTAATTAGTGCCTGTGAATAGTGGAGGTCTATTTGTAGATTGGCCTTCGGTCAAATAGGTACTCATGGGATTTGCCATTAATCTTTACTCTAAGTAAATTCAGAGACACTGCTCTGATACCAATTATTGTCCAAGTGGGTTACCCAAGAGGGAGGGATGAATTGGATATTTTAAAAAAAATTTACAAGTATGTGCTTCTTTTAAAATAACTTTGTGTAGTGAGGGATGTGAATTAAGTAAGGGATGCGGAAGCAAATAGAAAGCACAATCATATAAGCACAAACACATGAAAATTTAGAGTGGTTCGGAGCAACATCGCTCCTACGTCCACTGTCCAAGATATCACTTGAGATTTTCACTATATTCACCCTTGGAATATAACCAGATTGTTTTCATGGGCTCATAATCCAAAACCCAAATTTGGTTTTAAATCAAGATCACCAAAAATCCAATACACTATTAGTTTTTTCGGGCTCACTAACAACTCAAACTTGGTTTTCAAAGGCTCACCAAAAACTTTTACAAACCCAAGTTACAGTCCCTGCTGTACTTGGAACAACTCAAATTAAGAGTTTAAAAAATAGAGCAACTCAATGACAAACCGAACGTTGTTGGGTGGTTGCAGTTATAGCTCTTGAGAAGCCATTTTGATTGCTTTTTGAATGCTCTTCAAGGCTTCTAATCTTCTTCAATAAATGACTCAAGAATCTGATGAGAGTTGGTGAGGTCTTGAGTGCTTGCTTGAATGCTCTTTTGAGTGTTCTTTCAAAAACTCATTAAAAGCTCATTAATTTATCATTCTCCTTTTAAAAGTTGTCCAAATCTCTTATATATAGTCCCTTTAACTAATTTCAAGTAAATATAATCATTGTAGATCGTTGGGATTTGAAAAATAACCGTTGGAGCATTTTTTTGATTCAAAAAGAAAGTTCTGGAACTAGCCATTACGAACCTGGAACTGGGGTTTGAGTTGGCTCGGATGCTTCGAGTCAGCTCGAATTCTCAAATAGATTAAAACATCACTCTGATCGAGTTGGCTCGCCTAGCTGTTCTTCAGAACTGAGAATTTGTAAACTTTGGAAGAGTCAGCTCATTTGAACATGAGTCAACTCGATTGTCTGTTTGAGAAATTATCACTTTGGACGAGTTGGCTCGACTACCCTCGAGTCGGCTCGAATTCGCAGAATGTCAGAAGTTGAACTTTTCCTGAGTCGGCTCTTCACTCTCGAGTCGACTCGAATATCTGCATGCCAGAAAACTGAGTGCCGTGCCAAAACATTTAGTCGGCTCTCTACTTTGAGTCAGCTCGAGTGATCTTTGCCAATAACCTTTCAAACTTCTTCAAATTTCTTCCAGAGCCTTCCAATCAACTCCAAAAGCTTTCCAACTCCTTCAAAGCCTAATTCTAAGAAATTTAAACTAGAAAAATACATATAAGTGGCCCATTTTCATAAATACATAGTTGATTTTTCTTTGGACTCTTCATTACATAATACTTTTTCAAAATAAGCTTGTCATAATCAAGGTTGTAAGAAGAGTGGTTGTTCATTTAAATCATCTTACAAAAACTTAGAAAATACTTAGAAATAGTTAGTAATCAAATACATGCTCCAATATTTGGTTATCATCAAAATCATTCCACTGGTCAACATATAATATTTTTAAAACTTTATGTTATAAACTTTATATAATTAAATAATTCTTAAATCTTTATATTTTTAATTGAATCTATCTTCGTGCAATTTTTTTAATAATTACATTATAGATCATTGCTTGTTTATGGTACATTGCATTCAATATTGATAGTGAATTTCATATTAAGAACTATTTTCATTTAATTATTAAGCCATCCTGGCTCATATAGTTAAAACCAAAACAATTTAAAAATTTATTTTAAAATATATTTTAAAAAATAAATATATATTTAATAATCAAAAATTATCATCATAAAAAATCTAAATTAGTTTGCAATGATACTAAGTTATCATAAAATAAATTATAAATAATTAATAATAAAAATTATTAGTTAATAATGATGTATAAATGTTAAAATTTGTTGTATCAATAAATGATCAATATTGTATAATAAAATTATAAATATTTCCAATTAGGCTCTATTTAATAAAAAAATATTACTTTTACAAGATATTATCATAATATTATAAATTTTGATAATATCTATAAATTACCATCATGATATTATGAATTTTCTATGATAATTTTTAAAATATTATAATATAATATAATTTCTTGTAACAGTAATAACACTACAGTGAAACAGGCCTTTAGCGATGCTTTTTTTAGCCATACCCGACACTTTTAAGTGTCACCAAGAAACCTCTCGATGCTTCTTAAAGCATCGCAAAAATATCAACTATGTAAGCATGGACACACCACCTGCCGATACTTTTTAAAAGTATCGGCATATGCCGATGCTTTAAAGTGTCGCTAAATTTAAATTTTTCGATGCTTTAAAGCGTCGCTAGGTTTTAAACCTAGCGACGCTTTTTAAAAGCGTCGACAGTTAGCGATGCTTTAAAGCATCGCTAGGTTTAAACCTAGCAATTTAAGCATTGCTAGGTTTGAACCTAGCGACGCTTAAAAGCGTCGCTAACTTACAGATTAGCAAAGCTTTAAAGCATCGACAAATTTTGATATTTTTTTTTAAAAATATATATAGCTATACCTATATACATCAAATACATACATCAACCTGTATACATTATCAAAATGAAATAACTAAACATTCAAACCTGTATCACATCCAAAGACATACACAAACACAAACACAAATATCAAGAGTTATATATATATATGTATCAAAAGATATTCAATATCGATCCAAGTTCAAATAGATAAAAAGACATACAAAAATAATAATAATAATAAATCAACTGGCATCACTGATCCACGGGAGGCTGGTCGTTGTCCTGTCTGTGACTGGCAGATACATCAGGAACCTACAAGAGATATACATATATATAGTTACGATACATGCATTATATATATTCTGAATTATTAGAAACATACAAAATATATATAGATATGCATGTAGTTATAAATAATTACTTACCTGAGATGACATGAACATATGTAGAACAGATGTAACATGCTCAAGTTGAGCTCTAATAGTCTGCATCTCTACTCTGTCTGCATCACATGTCGTCTGAGCTCTGCTATCTCATCCTGGAGTCGACGAACATGTGAATGATCATGACTCTCCCTAGCATCCCGAGTAAATCTACCCATCTCAGATAATTGAGTAGGGGTAACTCCAATCCCAAAACCCCTCACTCGTCCAGGATGCTCTGGTCCTATCAACTCCGAGAATACCTCGACCTCGATGCGACTGCTTTGAGTAGATGATGTACCCTCGCTAGCATGCTCGGAGATCATAAGGTAGCCTTATCCTGTGTTTTATAAAAAACTCATATATCAATACTTAATAAAAATAAAAATATAAATCATGATATAATATAAATAAAAAAATACATATATATCTTTAAACTCCTTCCGAACAAAACTACCATCCCGGTGAATGCGAGTTATCCGATAGAACTCCACCTCACCAGGCTCCCTCCCTTGCTGATCAGCATATATAAAGAATAAATGTTACAAAAAAATCTCAAATGACACTTCTTATCCCCCCATACCATGATACATGGCACATGCATGATACATGCTGATACATGATGTTAAAACTAAAAGTGTACTAAAAGTATTATAGGATGAGAAACATACAAACTCATACCTGAGCCGTGCATAACTCTTGGACCCCGCTGTGTGAGGAAGAGACTGAGCTGCTCGTGCAGCTCTACCAATAGCAGAATATGTCTACAAAATAAAATTAAAACTATGTTATATATTGTATAAATATAATTATGACAAGTGAAAATTAATAAATTTCGAAGTGTTTGATGATGCTACGCAACCTGTGCCCTCTCGGAGAACCAATAGTGCACTAGCTCCCTCCACTGATGAGGACGAACATCAGGAGGACAGGTAGCTACAACCTGCTCCTCTGTCCTACCCTCTCGCTTGTAGTCTCCCTTCAACTTTGCCCTATACTCTTTCACTTGCGATTGAGGGACTTAAGAACAAAATCAGAACAATCTAGAGGGAGAACGAACTTGCTCTACAATGTAAATAAATAATAAAATAAGTATTAAATAAAATAAGCAATGCAATTATTAAAAACCTAAGATATAAAATACTATATCAATTTTTTTATCTGTATAACTCAAAGCATCTCTATTTTATAGGAAGGAAGCATGTCGTTCCACTTCGAATAATTTAGTGGACATAGCTGACCCCGACGTGCTATTGTCCCCAAAAAACTAGTCAACAAGCTAGCAGCTTTCTTAATAGGCTGGCCTAGCTTGTTACACTCTATGATTATCCTCTCACGCTCAGGTAACTGCCACACATCACAGACTAGTGTGGGTCCTCGCCTCCACTTAAGTCTCTCAGATCCATCTACAAAAAAAATATAGAACATTATATATCAAAACTATTGCATATACATGAATTGAAATGGGATGAAATTATTAAATTATCCTATATATATATGTCATCACGATAGGCTCGTCATCAGGATGATCTGTAGGAGGATCGTAATGTGCTGACTTAGAGGGAATGGCGTTGTCCTTAGGTGGAGAGGTACTAGCCTCCGCCGAATGTGCAGAAATGGATGGACGGGTATCAGACCGACGTGAAACTGATCGACTCTCATCGGGCTGTTGTGATGAAGTACCAGTCTCGGTCTGAGAAAACTGAAACTATACATCCGATAGGCACTTCCTTCTAGGCATGGTGTACCTAACATGCATTATTTAAAACCAAGTCAGTCAACATTATAATCAAATTATAACGAAAATGAATTACAATTTAAAAGATAACATAATCATTCATGCAAAAATATAAACAATCTTATAAACTACTTACTTGTCATAATTAACCAGTTGTACCTTCTTCGAAATCCAACCTAACCAAAATGGTTGTATCATTTATATGATCATCCGGCATAATATTATAAGGTATACACTGAGTGTAAGTATCATCATCATCTTCTTCCATCCTTTTTTGCATATCATACAAGTCTCTAGGTTTTGTCTTAATAACAATAGCCCATTTTTTATCTTTCGAGTCTTGTACATAAAAAACTTGTCGAGCTTGAGATGAAAAGATAAATGAATCATCCTTCAATAACACACCCATATGTATTAATCTTGAAAAATTGATAAGTATGAATTTGTTTGAGTCCTTTTTCAAATCTCTTGGTGTAATTATATCCATCCAATCATATGAAATAATACAACTTTAAAATTTACATAATAATCCAACTCAAAAATATCTTTAAGTGCACCATAATGAGATTTTTCATCTGCTTCTATCATAACACCACTATTCTGAGTTTTTCTAAATTTCTCACTCTCCTTGGTATGAAATTTAAAGTAATTTATAATAAAACCATTATATTTATTCACAATATAATTAGGACCTCTGGCAAGTACTATTAGTTCTGCTGAATAATTTTTCTCCATCAGTACCGGTACCTAGAAAATATAATATCAATTATCGATCGCTTATTCGATATTAAATATATATATATAATTATTATATGACTTATATATACTAACCTAATTGGCAAGCCAATTAGGGAATTACTCAACCAACCATCTTTGTTCAATCCTTGAATTAGGACGAGTGGAATGATTGGCTTGTCGTTGTACAGCTAAAAATTCACTGTGTGACAATCAAATATAAGTTCGACAATAACATGTCTAATATTCAGTATTATTCATGTGTAGATAGACTAACCTACGATAGTCAGATATTTGTCACTATGTAGCAATACATAACGGTATGCTTGTGACAATGATTTATGGTCAAGAACAATACTTTCAGCTTTTCCTATAAATCTTTCGGATGATGCAAATTTGTATAGATCTGTATTCTCTATAGTATCATCATGATATTGAGGTCGATTGAATACAGTCTCTACACCTTCGAGATATCTTGAACAAAATATTAAACATTCTTCAATAATAATCCCTTTCCTATTGAGCCCTCATGATGAGCTTTGTTTTGTACATAATCCTTCAAACATACAAGATATCTTCAAAAAGTATGATATTTATTAAAATTTTAATATTAATATCTCATTAAATAATAAAAAAGATATTTAAATTTTAAAATTTTAGTTTTACAGCATTACCTTTCGATAGGGTACATCCATCTGATTATACCAGTCCACCAAGTTTAGCTTCCAAAGCTATGTGAATTAGTAGATAAACCATAATCATAAAAAATTCAGGAGGAAAAATCTTTTCTATATGATATAACGTAAGTATGACTTAAGACTGCAACTGATCAAGCTCCTAAGGATCAAGAACCTTAGAACATAATGCCTTGAAGAACGATGATAACTGAAAAACAACCGTAATAATTTGTTTCGGCATTGACGACCTTAAAGCCAGTGGAAGAATATCTTGCATTAGTATATGTCCATCATGACTTCTAAGATTTGAATTTTTTCGTTCTTTCATATTCACATATCGTGAAATATTTGATGCATATCCATTAGGAACCTTGATATTCTTTAAAACTGTCAAGAAGAGATCTTTTTCTCGACTAGACATTGTATAACATGCATGAGGGATATAAGTTCTATCATTTGTAAGCACTTGTGGATGAAGTTCATGTCGGATGTCCATTTCTTTTAAATCAAGATGTGCCTTCATGTTATCTTTAGTCTTTCCATCAAGATTTAATATTGTTCCAATCAAATTATCACAAACATTCTTTTTTATATGCATAACATCAAGATTATGTCGGAGTATATTATGCTCCCAATAAGGTAAGTCAAAGAATATACTTCTTTCTTCCATAATTGTTTAGTATGCTGATAGGTAGATGCTGTGATTATATCATCACCATTTTCAACTTCAAAGAAATTATCCGGATCCTCGAACACTGCTGTATCTAAGGTGCAAGTATTGACTTCCTTCGATACTTCTTCTTGTGCTGAAATCTCAACATCATCTCTTCCTCGCTTTTTAGAGGACTTTATCATCTTGCCGTAACTATGTCTGATACCAAGTATTTGTCTACGAATATCAAAACTAGAAGGTAGAATTAGAGCAGATCCCAACTCTATAGTACCATCAAATAAATCCTTCTGAAATCGAAATGGATGATTTGCCTCTAACCATCGACGATGTCCCATATAACAGAACTTTTCTTCATATTTTAACCAAATTGAATGGATTGATTCACCACAAGAAGGACATGCAACTCGTCTCTTACTGCTCCAGCCAGATAAATTAGTATATACAGGAAAATCGTTAACAGTCCATAATAGAGCTGCCTGTAGATTGAATGTTTGGCCATTCGAAGTATCAATTACACTGATACCCTCCCACATTTGTTTCAATTCATCTATTAAAGATTGTAAGAAAATATCAATATCATTGCCCGGACCCTTATCACCTGGAATGACCATTGACAAAATAAGTGAAGACTGTTTTATGCATATCCATTGTGGCAAATTATAAGGAATCAGAACAATTGGCCAGGTGCTATAGACAAAACTTAAGGTCTGAAATGGACTGAACCCATCACTGGCTAAACCCAGCCTGACACTACGAGCATCAGATGCAAAATCAGAATGTCTGTCATCAAATGCTTTCCAAGCTAAACTATCTGCTGGGTGTCTTAGCATTCCATTTTTTATACGTATTTCATCATGCTATCTTATTGATGAAGCTGTCTTTGATGATGCATAGATCTTTTTTAATCTAGGTACAAGAGAAAAATAACATAATACCTTCACCGACTTTTGTTTAATTTGTGTTGCATCCAATTCATCTAATCCCTCACTCTCATTTTCTTTTTGCTTCATCCATCATAAACATCCACACACATGGCACGACTCTTGATCGGCATATTCTCTCCGATATAATATACAATCATTTGGACAGCTATGAATCTTTTTGTATCCAAGATCCAATTCCTTTACTAATTTTTTGACTTCATAACAAGATGTTGGTAAACTAGTACCTTCAGAAAATGCATCATTTAACAAGTTTAGCAACATAGTAAAACTCTTGCCAGACCATCAATTCAAGTATTTTATATGAAATAAATATACAAGAAATTTTTTTTTTGTAAAGTTCTTGCAACCGTCATATAAGCCTTGATCTGCATCTTTTATCAGCTTCTGATAACGATCTGTTCCAATATTAGTTGGGAGTATCGGCTTCTCATTATGTATAGATTTAGTAAATATAGGACCATCAGGTAGCCCATCTGCTACTTGTCCTCCACTGAAATCCCTAGGATTTTTAGCACCATATTCAAAAGCATCTCTGAGCAAACCCCTGATATCATCATCTATTGCAAGATTTTTTTATTGGTTACTGGATTCAAAATCAGGTATATATTACATGTTAGATGTTTGGTTACATGTAGATGGTAACCTTGACTCTCCATAAAAAAACCACTCTATATAACCTATTAAAAAATTATTCCATACCAAATGTTTTTCAATAGTATTTGGATATAGAGAACTGGAATTTAGACATTTTCGGCATGGACATAAAATCTTTCTATTGATACTACTCTTCATACCAAATTTAATGAAATTTTGAACTCCATCCATATATTCTTTGCTATTTCTCGGTTTAGTTATCCAACTCTTATCCATTATAAGATAAAACTAACTGAAATAAATATATATTTGTAAGAACTGAATAAATTTAAAATAAATTTATTCAATAGATCAATTACAGTATTATTAAATGCACCCTATCATCAACTAAAAGGTAAAAAGGTCTTATCCCATTCAAGACTTGCATTAATTATATAGGTCATTTACAGTAACCAAAGGATACATAATAAAAGTTCCAAAAAAATTTTGGCAGTATTTTTCCTTAGTTCTTCCCATACAAATAAATATGTATGAGGAGAACTAAAAGGAAATGCTATCTGAAATATATCTGGAACTCTATCCATACTGTTTGATTACTATAAGCACCTATAAAATTATTTGCAATTCTCAAACTGTTCAAACTGGACAATCAATTAACCACTGTATATATTTCTCCCACCCGTACAAAAATAAAATAATTGTACGGATGCAGTAGAATATGTACTTTAATCAATTGACGGGTCCATGTTTCTATACAATGCAAGTTTTTTAAAAAATATTTTAAAAATCATAATTGATCGTAATAAAGCTACAGATGGTATTGAAATAAAAAATATGTAATAATGAAACTAACCTTAAAGCATAATATGTTTAGTAAGATGCAGGTATATACTAAGAAATTTATAAAGAAACAGAAATCATCTACTAAGAAAAAGAATAATAAATAATAAAAAATAAGAAGGAGGCTCAGTTATATACTATTTAATCTGTAACTAAATCAAAACGACTACAATCGGTTGCCTACAAAAAAAGGCCATTCAAGATTATTGCCAATAGAAATAGTTGAATTAGCCAAACATACATCGCATAATCATCATAGCCTCTATATACAAACCTTAAACCAATTTTGATATTAGTTACAGAGCTTCTTTACTCTCCAAGCAAATACCTGATAAGAAAATGACAACAAAACATGTAGTTCTACGTGACATAAAAGCAACCAACAACAACAAGATCATGAATCATAGATAGGATTAACTTAGAATCCAAAATGAACTTATTCATTCTCTATTCATGAATTTAGAGAGACTCTTAATTAGGGATAAGTTGCTTAGATCTTTAGATTCATCAATGGTAGTAATAACAAAATAAAATTTAACTTTATATACACCAGATGCAACCCATACATAAAGAATATATTATTATTCGTGAGGTGTCTCGCATTTGATGAATAATAAATTTTGGCTTCAGCATGTATGATACTTTATTTCAAAGGAGATCTGGGATACCGTCGAGGTTTTAGCCTAGTTGAATAAAATCTTATATCATATTTATCTTATGGTAGTGATCGAGAGGATTTTAATAAAACAATGTTACCATGAAATTTATATACTTATCTTTTTCGAATATTAATGATAGTTCTATTCTCGAAAGAAAAGTGATCGTGTATTATTTTGGAAGGCATATGGTAAAAAGGATATGATTAATTTATAAATTGTGTTTGTCTTCTTTGGAAACATCAGGCTTGAACTTAGCTTTCCCTAACACTAGATATGATTTTGTCCTCCATTGGATCGGCTCTGGTCATCTGATGGACACTACGATGCAGGAGCCGCATCACAAAGTAAGGTATTTTGGGTGCAGGGATCTGAGTTCTTTTAAGCAACAAGGTCTTGAAAAAAATCCATTGACCAATGAATTTTTTTTTTTTTTGGGTGGGGGGGAGGGCGCATGAGTATGTGTCATGATGGTGAGAGGGAGACTGAGGGATGGGTTGGACCTACTCTTGGCATTTGCTTTCTTCATTCCCATCATTACTATCGCTAAAGGATACCTTGTTTATACCTACTTGTCCCGATACATCTCTATCTCTTTAAGTACTCAAGCAAGCAACAATAAGATTTCTTTGCCCACAAGAATGCAATAATAATATATGCGATGAGGTCCTCATCAAGACTTACATATCAATGCTATGCTATATCAATATATCGCTAGCTCCTTCATAAAGATAATGTGGAACTAAACCTGATGTCTTGTTATTTAAAAACCTTGAGTAGGTTTCAGGTATTCAAGAATCAGTGGAGAGTAATAATTGTTAAAATAGTTTAATCTGGGTATTAGCATTATAGAAACAATCATATGAACTACTACCCACTATCTTTAAAATAGAAAAGAGAGGAAGTCCTAACTGTCCCTGGTCGGACACCTCATTGTAGAGTGTTTTTGTCATAATTTGTAATAATTTATTGGTAAGAGAATATGAAATGCCATCTCAAGCCATGAAGGAATTAATAACTGAAGTGCCATGCAAAGAAACATTCCAGACATTTATTTTAAGGAGAATAAATAAATATTCTACTACACATTCTCTAGACTTCGGAGGAGATTATGAAAACCTAAATTACAAAGGGTGGTACCTTCTAGAGACCACACATCAAGCAACAATAAAAATATTAAAAAAAAATAGAAGAAGAAAACCCAAAATGAGAAGCAACATAAAGAATAACAAAACAGGAAGCAAATTCTCTTTAGTTATATTTGTGTCTTCTTTTTTAAATCCTCTAGTCATAATTAACACTGAATAATCATGATTAATTAGTAGCTACTAAAATGACTTTGCTTAGAAAAAAAAGAAAAGAAAATTTAGGAAATTGAGCATGCCCTAAAAAAAGGATAGGTCTCAATTTGACAAACATATAATGCCAACCCAATGGAGAAATAATAGACAAAAAAAACAAAACAAAATAAGTAATAATAGACAAAAAAAATAACAAAACAAAATAAATACCGAGAGCAAACCCACGGATTTGATGAACAGAGAGGGATCGAGGTGGCCGGCGCGCGAGGAGTTGATGGAAGAGATGGAGGAGCTACCGATCGATTGAGTAAGAGGAGGAGGGAGGGATCGGTGGAGGACGAGGTTGCACCGGCGGATCGAGCGTGGGATCTAGGGAACGGATCGGAGGAGGAGGTAGGTCAGCTGATCGAGCAAATGGCAGGATCTAGGTCTCGGGGTGGGAAAAAGGAATTTGGGAAATCCGGCCACGATTAGAAGCATTGGTAGTTTTAAATTTTAACGACGCATTTAGAAATCTGGCGATGCTTTTAAGCATCGGTAAACGTTCCATACTTGGCGATGCTTAAAAGCGTCGGCATATTGTGGAGAATATCGACGCTTTTCAAAAGCGTCGGCAGGTTGCGGAGTCTCCGGACGCCGCCCAGAAGCGTCGGGAGAAATAGGTCGGCGGTACCCCGTTCTGTTGTAGTGTAAGATACTATTGCTATATAATAACTTTTTGTAGTATTTTTGATGAAGTGCTATAACATTATTATTTTATGATACTTTTAAAAATTATTACTAAAGAGTATTTATAATAATATTTTTTTGTAAGTATTACTAAGATTTTGTCGCTATAGGTTGTTTTTGTTGCAGCGGTCAAGCACTTGGATTTTGGCCTAGGGTATGTGCGTTTATCTGAGCCTGCCATGCACACTTACTCATCCCGGTGCATGTTTGCTTACACCTATGCATCCATGCCTCGCATGTGCCTTGGCCTAAGTCCATGCACAACTAACCATCCAAGCACCAGACTAAACTGATAGTGCGTTACTGTAGCATGACTCCAAACGATAACTTTATCCTCTCAGGTTGGCACAGCGAAAGGCATCAGCCCATGCCAACCTATATAAGCTGCTAGCAAGGTTATGACAAACCTCCCTCACCTAAAAAGCTCGACGTCCCTAGCATAGGTACGTAGGCTAGTTGGATCAGCTCTCCAAATTACCACAAAGTTATCTCCTCCAAGCTAGCCTCACTTTCTAGTCCATCCTTCCTATAAACTAGATATTCAATACTTTTATTCTTCTTTCTTTGCCCCAAGTTCTAGTGGTTTGATCTTCTCAACCTCCCTTTCTTACTATACCCTCATAGTATACGGGGCTTGCTACATTTTCATGATATTGCTTCAAGAAACCAACATAGAGTGTTAGGTGCATCTTCAGCTTTCCAGTAGTTGTAGCCTATTGGCAGCAATCCCAACCCTTTTCATCACTTCAAAGGAACATCATACATGGAAATCAGGCCTTGGTAAACCTTTTTGCTACTAATTTTCTTTTAGATTTGAGGAATATGTAGGATTTTGGTATGGTGCTTCTAAGTCTTGGAGAGACTTAGGAGATCATGGCAGGGATACTAGAGGCGATCCAGGGAAGCTTGGAGGCGTGCCAAGCAATTTTGGAGGTGTTCTAGAGAAGGCAACAATGTTTGGAAGGCTTAGGTTTATAAACTTCTAAGGGCCCCAGAGTCATGTTGGGTCAGATGGCTTGATCCAGGATTGAGGGTTTTCTTATATTGATATCTTCGAGGGAGTTTTTGAGAGATTATAACATGAGGTTTAGGTCCAGAGGTGTAGTCGGTTGTCCTTTGGTGTGAAAGGGGTTTGAGGCTATATATTTAGTTGGTTAGTTGGTTAGCATGTGGTTAGTTGGTTAGTCGGTTAGGTGGTTGAGTTCTAACTGTCCAAGAGGTCTAACTAACTAGGAGGCCTAACCAACTAAGGATCCTAACTACCTAGGGGTTCTAACCACCTTGAACCTAACCGTCCAAGTCCAAGAATGGCTAGAACTAAACCACCGCCCATGTGCTTATAAAATAAGAAGGGGGCGATAGTTTGGGGGTGAGAAAGCAAGAGGGCTTGCGTGAGGGAGATATCCGTACGTGGAGACTCTTGTGCATGAGGGCTTGAGACCATGGGGTGTTCCACGGGATTTTGGAGAAGGGAACCTTGCATGAGATATTGTCCGCAAGTGGGAGCTTCTTCTCGGATTTTTGAGAGGAGGTTGATATCTCTTGTTGTAACAAGTTCTTGTCCAAGGATTAAAATTAAAGTCTCTCTTTTCTCCTATCTCCCTTCTATATCTTCTTATACTTTTTGGTTTATAAAGAAGGTTGCCATCATCACGTCAAGATCTCTCCCATGTTGCTTCCGCAATATATAATCCGATCCGGGATTTTCAACAAGTGGTATCAGAGTGGGTTCAAGCCTTGTTCGAGCATGGGAGAGGCAGATTCAAGAAAGAAGAGGTCTGACATTGGTATTAGGTTTGCACAGCTGTCTGGGTATCCTGCGGAAGCACAGGTTGGTATTACAGTCATGGGGACAGAGCAGGAAGACATTTGTTTGAGGTCAGAAGTGTAGTGGAGCACGAGTCTCAGGAGCTGTAGAGCACGGGTTGATATTCCAGCTGGGGAGGTGAGGTGGCTTCGATGGGAATATGTCAGCTCTGAAGACAACAGAATTGGTGCAGATGGTCACGCGGAGCTTATCAGGGATGGAGAAAGGAAAAGTCCAGTTTTCTCATGTTTCAATCATTGCGTTAGAGGAGTTAGGATGAGCTCCTGTATTTCAGAGAAGCTTGTGGGGTGCAGTGTATCCGAAACGGTCTTGGAGGGATTCGCGGAGTGCAGAGGGTCCGAGGAGGCAGCGATGGGATATGAGGTGCAGGTGCAGGCTCAGCAGGGCAGCATTGAGTGGCTGGCCTCGGGATTTTATTCTGTGGCATCAGGAGGACTTCAGTTTTAGGTGGAGCATCGAGGAGAGGTGGCTTCACGGGTGGAGCAGGATTCGATATGAGGTCAGAGTGGAGGGGTGCACGAAGAGGAATCATATCCCAACACCAGCGCCAAGGGTGCACCGAGGCAGGTGGAGCAGCATGCACAGGTAGTGAGGTGTGGCTCTAAGGAGATGGTGTCAGGTAGAGCTCTTGTTACAGTGAGTGTTGGCTCAGGATCGCTGTGGTCTCTCTAGGGAAGTTCAAGGAAAAGACTGATGTAGACTGCCAGGCAGAAGGAAGGCTATAATGGTGGTGCCAAGGTACAAGCAAGGATCTTCAGCGATGGAGGCGGTCATCCCAAAGGCCTCCAAGGGCGCTCAGCAACTGAAGGGTGTTGGCAAAGACAAGAAGATCCGCACAAGGAGCTGTCAGGACACGCAATTACAGCAGGGTTGTGCAGAGGACGTTGCCAGGTTTGCCAAGGCTTGGGAGCACCAAGATAAAGATTATAAGATTTTTGTGTGGTGCTCCCAAGACTTGGAGAGACTTGAGAAGCCATGGCAGGGATGCTACAAGCAATCCTTGGGAACTTAGAGGCATGCCAAGCGGTTCTGAAGGTGTTCCACAAGTCCTGGAGATGTTCCAGGGAAGGCAACAAGGTTTAGGAGGCTTTGGTTTATAAACTTTTGAGGGCCCTAGAGTCATGTTGGATCAGGGGGCTTGATCCAAGGTTGAGGGTTTTCTCATATTGATATCTTGGGGGGAGTTTTTAAGAGATTGTAACATGGGGTTTAGGTCCAGAGGTGTAGTCGGTTATCCTTTTGTGTAAAAGGGATTTGAGGCTAGGTAGTTAGTTGGTTAGTTGGTTAGCATATGGTTAGTTGGTTAGTCGGTTAGAAGGTTGAGTCCTAACCACCCATGAGGTCTAACTAACTAGGAGGCCCAACTAAAAATCCTAACTACCTAAGGGTCCTAACCATCTTTAACCTAACTGTCTAAGTCTAAGAACGGCTAGAACTAAACCACCGCCCATATGCTTATAAAATAAGGAGGGGCGATAGTTTGGGGGTGAGAAAACAAGAGGGCGTGCGTGAGAGAGATATCCATGCATGGAGACTCTTGTGCATGAGGGCTTGGGACCATGGGGTGTTCAACGGGATTTTAGAGAAGGGAACCTTGCATGAGGTATTATCTGTAGGTAGAAGCTTCTTCTCGGGTTTGTAAGAAGAGGCTGGTATCTCTTGTTGTAACAAGTTCTTCTCCAAGGATTAATAATACAGTCTCTCTTTTCTTTTAATCTCTCTTCTATATCTTCTCATACTTCTTGGTTTATAAAGAAGGCTGCCATCATCACGTCAAGATCTCTTCCACGTTGCTTCCGCAGTATATACTCTGATTTCCAACCGATTCAACTTCAGCATGACTTTATCCCCCACATTACATTATAAAGTTATGACTAAAAACTTCACATTATCTAGAGTAAAATCTTCTCATATAATATTCAAAAACAAAATACACCAAAATAACATTTGATTTTAATACGCTTTTTTTTTCCCGGAAAAGGAATGCAAAGCATGGACGGACACATGATCACGTAATGGAAAATGATGTTGGTTGATCCTCCTCGCAAAAGAACTGGAATCCTCCATGAGAGGTTCCGCTACAGTGCAGTGGTGGTCCAGCGGCTACAAATTCCGTAGACCTTTCCACAGGAGCAACACCGGGACCCTCCCTGGCACCCCACATGGCAAGGCATCGGGCAACAAACCCGCACAACCGGTGGGCAACACCCCAACACGGTACTGGTTTCGGGGATGTCTCCGGTTTCGGGCATGTCTCGGCCGGGTTTCGTTCGTGGCTTGTCTTTGGTCTTCTTATCGGGTTTCGATTTGCCTTCGGTCTTCTTATCATAGCATTTAGGGTCCACTTCTATGATTTCTATGTCGTTAACCACCTTGCAGCATTCTTTTTTGGGAGTATATTATTTTTTATCCTTGGTGTCCTTTTTGGATCCAGTCTCCCAAGGCTTCTCGGAAGCACATTCCTCCTTACACGAGGTCTGAACAGAGCACTTAGGATCCTTGTCACATGCTACAATTTGTACGTCGTTGATCACCTTGCAAGGTTTACTTTGGGGGGAGGTGGCGGCGGCGGCGACAGTATATTTGGATATTTTTTATCACCTTGCAGGCCTTGCACCAGAGCTTCTTAGAGAGCTCGTGCATATCGAATCGGCCGGAGATGGTCTCAATATTCTTCTTCTCGTTATAGGAGAATGTTTGCATGTTCTCTCCTTGTTCTTTGTTGATGGAAATCATGAGAGAGAAATCGAATGATTGGTTAAATCATTATTAGATAGAATGTTGGATTAGAATGGAGGCAGTGAAGTAGGGGGATCCAGCTTTCCATCCCTGGCATTTGCATAAGCTAAATATCCATAAACTCTAAGTACCGAATAATCTACCGGTCTTCCTATCCATATCTCTTCCAGAGTCTTCATGCTCAATGATAATGTTGGAGATTGGTTCATAATATAGTAGGCTATGTATGCAGCCTTTGTCCAAAAATCTCTATTCAATCCAGACTTGATAGCATAGATCTAATTCTTTCTAATTGTGTGCAGTTCATGCATTTCACCATATCATTTTGCTGAAATATATCCACTGTGATTCTATATCTGACAATGCCTTCTGATTTGCAAAAATTATAAAACTCTATAGAGTAAAATTCTAATTCATTATTAATTTGGAAGGTTTTCAACTTTCTCTCAGTCTATATCTTAACCATAGCCTTCCACTTCTTGAATATATCAAATATATCACTTATATTCTTTAGAGTATAAATCCAAACTTGTGGAAGTAATCATCAATAAACGAAAATAAATATTTGGATTCATCCTTAGATGTAATTGGGATAGATCCTTATAAATTAGAATGAATATAATTCAATATAGCTGCTATCATATGCATGCCTATAGAAAAGTTTACTCTATATCATTTTCCAAATATATAATGCTCCAAAATCAAAGTGCACCAACCTTCTGACCATCTAGTAAACCATATCCACTCAGCTCCTGTAAACCTTTATATGATATGTGGCCTAGCCTCTGGTGCCACAACTGTATCAACTACTCAATTGAAAACTATATTGCTGAAGCTTGGCCTATCACTTTACTACCATCCAGATAGTAAAGGGTGCTACTCAATCTATCTTTCAATAGAGTCAATGCTCTATTACTAATAGTTGTGGATCCTCTACCTCATCATTTCTCAAAACCTATATGTTGCCCAGGTGGCTTCCCAAGTGGGGGGTGAATTGGGATTAAAAAACTTTTACAAGTATATGCTCTTTAAAACTCTTTTAGTATTGTGGTGCAAAATGCAATGCGAAAGTAATTAAGTAAAAGTAATAAAGCAAGAAGAACACAATCACAAACACAAGAGGTTTAGAGTGGTTCGGAGCAACCGGCTCCTACATCCACTATCCAAGTACCACTTGAGATTTTCACTATATCCCCCAACCGGAATACAGTTGGATTGTTTTGCCAGGCTCACAATCCAAACTTATACACTTTGGTTTTACCGGGATCACCAAAGAAACCCAAACTCACTTTGGTTTTAAACGGGATCACCAAAGAAAACCCAACACTTGGTTTTATACCGGGATTACCAAGAACCCAACTTAGGTTTTATAAGGTTCACCTAAAAACCTTCGACCTTCTCTTAGGACACAGCCCCTTGCTGTTCTTAGAGAGTAAACAAAGATAAAGAAATGATAAACAAGCAACTATAACAAACCAAGTTTGTTTAGGTGTTGCCAATGTAGATCAAGATGAAGTCAAGCCTTGAATGCTCTTCAAAGCTCTTCAAGCTGCTTCTATCCTTCTTCAATTAGTGGATTCAATGATGGAGTATAGTTGGTGAAGGTTTGAATCCAACTTAAATGCTCTTTGAGGTAGGTAGTTGAATGACTTGAAAGCTCTTTGATTTCTCAAGATAATTTCATAATAAAGCTCTAATAATTGTTTAATCCTTCAAAAACAATCTCTTTTATAATTTTCTAAGAGATATGACCGTTGTAGGGCCTTGGGATTCGTGAAATAGCTGTTGGAGATAAATTAGAGTTCACATTTCAACTTCAGCAACTAGCCGTTAGAGTGCAGAAAACGACTCTACGAGTCAGCTCAAGTTTCAGGAGTCGTCTCGAAGTCTTAGACAGCCCAAAATGAAAATCTATAAGAGCCGGCTCTTAAGGCTGGAGTTGGCTCTTGCCTTCAGTCAATTCAAAATCATGAATACCTAGAGTCGGCTCTTCAGTGCAGAGTCGGCTCGAGTTCTCAGACCTTCAAAATGCATAACTCTGGACGAGTCGGCTCTTGGGGTAGGAGTCGGCTCTTGATACTGAAATACTGAAACTTCCTCTGTGCCGTGCCACCACGAGTCAACTCTTGATCAAAGAGTCAGCTCTTGCAAATCTTCAAAAAAATGCTTCAAGCTTCTCCAAAAATCTTTAACATTGAATCAACTAGAAGCTAATATACATACTTTATAATTGTTACAATTTTCAGCCCATTTTACAAGATTACAAAATTGATAAACCTAGGGCTTTTACAAGTTCAAGTCTATGAAACTTTATACACAATTGAATTACCTTCCAATCAGTTTGAAAACCATTTTAAACTAAAGGTAACCAATTTCCTGCAACACTTCTTAAATAATTGAAAGGAATTAGTATCAAATTCATGTTCCAATATTTTGTGATCATCAAAATCATTCCAGGTATCAACAATCTCCCCCATTTTGATGATGACAAAATACTGGGCATGATTAGAATTTAAAACACTTTACAAATGTCATATAATCATATTTATCAAAAGATATTAAACAAAATGTGTATCACACAAATTAAGTTTCAATATATCAACACAGTGTGCCACAATGTATCATATATATCAAGTGTATCAAGTGTATCGAAATATGATGTATTGATACATGATGTATCAAGAATATCATTTACAATGCGTATCGAAACATATAAAATTATCAAATATTTTGAGCAAGAAACTTAACAAAACTTTCCTTTACTATGGTGAAAGTATTTCATCAAGTTTCAACAAATCAATCATTCATAACAATCAACATCCATATAGCTTTTTATGCATAATTTCCAAAATAACAGGAGGGGTCCATCTCGGCCGAAGCTGGCGGCCCCTTGCTCCCTCGCCAGGTGGCATCCCAAGACGGGTCACCTCTGCCGAGGTCGAGTCGGGCCCTTTCGCTCCTTTGCCAGGTGGCGCCCCAAGACGGGTCCACCTCGGTCGAAGTCGAGCACCTCCCTGCTGCTCCACCAGGTGTCCACCCAGGAGGGGTCCACCTCGGCCGAAGCTGGCGGCCCCTTGCTCCCTCGCCAGGTGGCACCCCAAGATGGGTCACCTCTGTAGAGGTCGAGCCGGGCCCTTTTGCTCCTTCGCCAGGTGGCACCCCAAGACAGGTCCACCTCGGCCGAAGTCGAGCACCTCTCTGCCGCTCCGCCAGGTGTTCACCCAGGAGGGGTCCACCTCAGCCGAAGCTAGCGACCCCTTGCTCCCTCGCCAGGTGGCACCCCAAGATGGGTCACCTCTGCCGAGGTCGAGTCGGGCCCTCCTGCTCCTTCGCAAGGTGGCGCCCCAAGACGGGTCCACCTCGACCGAAGTCGAGCACCTCTCTGCCACTCCGCCAGGTGTCCATCCAGGAGGGGTCCACCTTGGCCGATGCTGGCAACCCCTACTCCTTTGCCAGGTGGCACCCCCTGACAGGTCTACCTCGATCGAATCAGCCATACTCTGCAAAGCCTCGAGAAGGCAGAGACACGGGCCACGAGGTCGACACTAGAGCCGACGCGCATCGCGCCCCGTACCGGGTGCCAGTATGGCCTGCAGTGATACGCGAAACCTCGTTTACATCAGTTAAACAGGGCCCCGCAACCAAGGAATGAAATCCTTAGGGCAGGAGCCTGAAACGGCTAAAGCCCACCATCAACGCCCCGAAAGGAAAGCTCCCGCACTTGGCCCAAGGTCTCGCCAGTCTTTCTTCCTTTCGTGACACACGATGGATGAGACATGCTGGCCACTTAACTCCTGGGCTTGAAGGAGAATGAGGGGGGAGGATCCAGAGATCTCGGGGAGCCCCCAAGAGGGGACGTGGACCGAAGGCAGTCTGGTGGTATAAAAGGGACGGAGAAAGCAGACGGAAAGGTAAGTGAGAGGGGAGGAAGAGTACCGAGAGAACGACCCTGGGACCCCCAAGAAGTCCTCAGGCGCAAGCTCGGCGAACTCAGAGCAGGAAGCAGGGCTTCGACCCCTCTCTTCCTCATAACACTTTCATCTAAATCTCCTCTAAGCACGGGAATCCTTCAGGAACCTGCCTTAGAGGGTCTGTTCTATCTTGCCGCTCTCTAACATGATCGTCGGAGTGCCCCCGCCGGAACCCCGGCCCGGGTCTCTGACTTTGTTTTGCAGGATTGGAAGATTGGAGATCTCGAGGGAAGAGAGTCCGAAAATCGGTGCCAGCACACGAGCTACAGGCCACTGCGGTGAGATCGGCAACAGATTGGCACGCAGGTAGGGGGCAGAACAGCAACCCCTGCACAAGCAAGCTCTTAGTAGGCGAAAGCATGCTTCAACCATGGTGGTGACGCGTGGGCATGAAGCATCCACCAGCCGAGCAGGAGAGATTCCTTCTCCCAGGGGCCGCGAAGCCTGGTGAGGGAGCTTCCTGCTCCTTCCCCTCCTCATCTGCCATCCTTGGTGGATGGTCCTTTTGCAGCTATCGTCCAATAGCTGCAAACTCTGACTATAGCTGTGCGGCAGCTGCAACACCAGCAGCACTCCCTGGCCACCCAGCCCCAGTCAAGGACCCCCGTGGCTCGAGCCACAGGCCCCCGTGGAAGCCTGCGCTCCATCCAAGGCAGGCCTTCCTATCTGCGGGCAGTCTCCAATCCCCGCGGGAGCCACCAAACTCCCGTGAAGAGAAACCATTCCGGTTCGGCGGATCACGAGAGTCGATCCCCGGCCAACGATGCTGAAGCAGCATGGCACAGTAGGCGTCATCGGGGCAAGGCCCCTCGTCGAGACCGATCGGCACCTCCTTCTCCAGCGATCTCGATGGAAGATTCCACCGACGAGGCCATCAGGTGCCAGGCCGAGAGGCGCCTAGAGGAGCACGAGTGCAAGTTGCAGAGTTCTCCCGCTGCTTTGCTGACATGCAGAACTCCCCAACCGAGCCAGCAAGCCACGACGCCCGACCACCATTCTCCCGAGAAATCCAAGAGGAACCAATCCCGAATCGGTTTCGCATGCCTCAAGTGGATCTCTACGATGGGACCACCGACCCCGTGGACCACTTAGAGAGCTACAAGGCTCTCATGAGGGTCCAAGGAGCGAAGGACGCTCTCCTGTGCATTGCCTTTCCAGCCACTCTCTGAAAGGCTGCTCGAGTTTGGTTCACCCGCCTCGAGCCAGAATCCATCAGCTCCTTCCATTAGCTGGAAGGGAAGTTTGTGGCACACTTCGACGCTTGTCGAAAGGTGCCTAAGGAGGTAGATAGCCTCTTCTCTATCTCCTAGCAAGACCAAGAGCTGCTGCGAGATTACGCCACCCGCTTCAAGATCGCCGCCCTGAAAATTTATAGCCTGGACGAGCCCGTCGCCATGCTGGCATTGAAGCGCGGGCTCAAGACCTCCCGTCTGATGTATTCTCTGGACAAGAAGCCCCTCAAGACGTATTCTGAGCTCCTCCTCCATGTCCACAAGTACATCCAAGCTGAGGAGGCCGACCGCACTAGGCGAGAGCTAGACGGGAAGCCTTCAAAGAAGCCTACCCCAAGAGATGTCCCTAGAACCTGGAGCCCTGGACCACCTGCGGACTTCTGTCCAGGTCCGAAGCCAAAAAATGGTGCTGCCCCGGAGTGGACCTTCACCCCTATCCTTGCTCCCAGAATGAAGATCCTCATAGAGATTGAGGGTGAGCACTACCTCCGCCGACCTCCTCAGAACCTAAGAAACATCTATGACAAGACAAAGTATTATCAATTTCATCGCGAGCACGGCCACGACACAGAGGATTGTCATAATCTGAAGTGGGAGATCGAGGAGCAGATCAAGAGGGGCTACCTCAGGAAGTTCATGAGGAACGAAGCCCTGCCGGAGGGTCAGCCGCTCGCAGCCTTTCCCCCCATCCCTGCAATTGACAACCGTCCCACGGAGAAGCCGGTGGGCATGATCTCTTGGGGGATACGGCGTGCGATGAAGAGAACCCGGGAGGCGGGAGATCTGGAGAATGTACTCCCCTATGAAAAGGGGAATGAAAATGAAAATGTAAACAATGATGCGGTGGTGGTCAGTATGACCATCGCTAAGCATCCTGTACATCGCATTATGGTTGATAGTGGAAGCTCTACTAATGTACTTTTTTATGATGCTTTCTCCCGAATGAATTTGTCTCATGATCAACTAAAGCCGGTGCACACCCCTCTTGTAGGCTTTACTAGAGATTCAGTGGAGGTCGAAGGAGAGATCACTCTCCCAGTCACCGCCGGATCCCCACCTCGGTAGAGTACGGTCATGATGACATTTACCGTCGTCAGGCTCCCATCGCCTTACAATGCTATCCTAGGCTGTCCAGGGCTCAACCAGCTGGACGCAGTTATTTCCACTAAGAGGTTGCTGGTGTAGTTCCCTACCGCCTTTGGGACAGGAGTAATGAGAGGGACAGCCCAACCCGTTCCACATTGTCTACAGACAGCCCCAGGGGCCCAGACTGCCGAGGTCGGTTCCGACATCGACTACCTCGATTTAAGAGCGCAAGATCCCAGGGGAGGCCCTGTGGAGAACTTATTGATGTACCCTCTCGGCTCGGACCCTCAGAAAATGGTGCAGATAGGAGATCAACTCCCAGAGGATGAGCGGGCTCATTTGCTGGACTTCCTCCGAGCGAATGCCGACGTGTTTGCCTGGTCTGCTGCTAACATGCCGGGTATCCCATCAGAGGTCATCACCCATCAACTGAAGATTGATCTGAGGTGCCGCCCAGTCCACCAAAAAAAGAGAAGTTTCGCTGCGAAAAGACAGAAGGCCATTAATGAGGAGGTAGGGAAGCTTCTCGCCGCCGGCTTTGTATGAGAGGTACAGTATCCCAGTTGGCTGGCGAACATGGTGATGGTAAAGAAGAGTAACGACAAATGGAGGATCTATGTGGACTACACCAACCTCAACAGAGCTTGCCCTTAAGACAGTTTCCCTCTTCCAAAGATCGACCAGCTCGTGGATACCACTTCGGGACATCACCTCCTCACTTTTATGGATGCCTTCTCCAGATACAACCAGATCTGAATGCATCCGGAGGACGAGGAGCACATCGCCTTTGTCACCGACCGCGAAACCTACTGCTATAAGATGATGCCGTTTGGCCTCAAGAACGCAGGTGCCACGTACCAACGTTTGGTCAACAAGATCTTCAAAGACCAAATTGGCCGCAACATGCAGGTGTACGTGGATGACATACTGGTGATGAGTAAGCCAACTTCAGACCACGTCGGTGACCTGGCGAAGACCTTCAGTAACCTCCGACTTCACCAAATGAAGTTGAATCCTGTGAAGTGCGCCTTCGGTGTCTCCAAAGGGAAGTTCCTGGGATTCATGGTAACCCAAAGGGGGATAGAGGCCAACCCGGAGAAGGTCCAAGCGATCCTAGACATGGAGCAGCCCACCTCCAAGAAGCAAGTGCAACGACTCACCTACCGGATGCCGCCCTACGTCGATTTATCTCAAGGTCCGCTGACCGCTGCCAGCCCTTCTTCAAGGTGCTGAGGAAGATGAACGACTTTGCCTGGATGAAGGAGTGCCAGAAGGCATTCGAGGAGCTGAAGAGGATATTGGCATCCCTGCCACTACTTTCCAGGCCAGAGGAAGGAGAGGACCTCCTCCTGTACCTGGCGATCACACCGGAAGTCATCAGTTCGGTCCTGGTTCGGACAGACGACAAAGGGATGCAGAGGCCAGTGTACTACATGAGCAAACTCCTACGCGATGTGGAACTCAGGTATTCTCGCTCTAAGAAACTGATTTTTGTGCTAATCATGTCCGCCCAGCATCTCAGGCCTTATTTCCAAGCGCACCTGATTATGGTCTTGACGGATCAACCGTTGAAAGCGGTGCTCAGTCGACCTGACACGTCTGGATGCCTGGCGAAGTGAGCGCTCAAGCTCAGCGAGTTCGACATCACCTACAGGCCGAGGTCGGCCATGAAGGCACATGTACTCGCTAATTTCTTGGTTGAGTGTGCAGGCTTGGGCGAGAGGCCAGAAGAAAGCCCCCAAGACTGGCAGCCAGAGCCAGGACCAGAAGAGGATGACTGGATCCTTCACGTCGATGGAGCCTCGAACTCTGGCGGGAGCGGTGCTGGACTCATTCTTGCCAACGGCGAAGGGGTCATCGCCGAGTGTGCGCTTCGCTTCCAGTTCACCGCCACCAATAACCAGGTGGAGTACGAAGCGCTCCTCGCGGGGCTAAGAGTGTCCCGCGAGCTGGGCGTGTCTTGCCTCAAGGTCTTCACCGACTCGCAGCTAGTGGCCGGGCAGGTCTCAGGGGAGTACGACGCGTGGGACCCCCAAATGGTGAAATACCTGGAGCTCGTGTGAACGAGCGTGGCAGGATTTCGGTGCTTCAGCGTCTCCCATATCTCTCGCGGGGAAAATGCTCACGCGGATGTCCTTTCCCGCCTTGCAACCCTGCCGGACTCATCACTGGGCCACGCTTACATCGAGCATCTCAAAGCCCCGAGCTATGAGATGCCCATGGAGGACCAGTAGGCCAACCTCGAGCTTAGCTGGATGGATAAGTACATCGAGTACATCACCAATGGCACCCTGCCAAAGGATCACATGGCAGCCGGCCTCATTAAGAGGAAGGCCTCATGGTTCGTATTGATGGATGGGCTGCTGTATCGGAGATCCTACTCCTATCCGCTCCTAAAGTGTCTGAGACCCGCAGAAGCCGCACTCGTGCTCCAGGAGATCCACGAGGGCATCTGTGGGAACCATGTGAGGGGCAGGACACTAGCGTATAAGGTGCAACCGATGTCAGTGACATGCTGTAGTGCAATGTCAGCCCGCTGCTACACTCTCCCAACTCTCCACCCCAAGGCCGTTCGCTCAATGGGGCATGGATCTCCTCGGACCTTTTCCTTCGGCGTTCGGGCAATGAAAATTCCTGATCGTGGCAATCGACTACTTCACAAAATGGAACGAGGCCGAGCCCTTGGCCAGGATCATGGAGGCAAATGTCACCAAGTTCCTTTAGAAGTCGATTATCTGCTGCTTCGGCTTACCCCATACCATCATCGCCGATAATGGATGCCAGTTTGATTGTTGGGAGTTCGAGAAGTTTTGCGACGGCCTCGGCATCCATCACCGTTTCACCTCGGTGGCGCATCCTCAGATAAATGGAGAGGCCGAGGTAACGAACATAACCATCTTACAAGGCCTTCGGACAAGACTAGACCAGGCCAAGGGGAGGTGGGCAGAAGAGCTCCAGAGCATCCTTTGGGCGTATCACACTATCCCAAGGACGGCTATAGATGAGATCCCGTTCAACCTTATCTTCAGGGCGGAAGCGGTTATCCCAGTTGAGCTCAGCCTACTGACCCTGCGCGTGGAGCAATATGACGAGATGGAGAACCTGGCCTGGATGCTACTGAACCTGGACCTCCTCGAAGAAACGAGGGATAGGGCCCGAGTTCGGATGGTGGCTTACCGGCAATGAGTGGCCAAATACTACAACTCCAGGGTATGACCGAAGTCCTTCCGCCAGGGAGACTTGGTGCTACGCCGAGCTGAAGCTTCCCAACTTCGGGAGTGCGGGAAGCTCTCCCCGAATTGGGAAGGCCCTTATAGGGTGGCGGAGGCACTCCCCCACGGGGTGTACTACCTGGAGGAACTAAGCGGATCCCGGTTCCCTCAGACCTGGAATGCCTCAAACTTGAGGATGTACTACCAATAGTGTAAGGCTCCTTAAACTTTAGCAATAAAATCTTTTTCATCAAATGCCTACTCTCGTCTCATAGGACAAAAGCTATCCAGCTCTAGGTTTGACGAGCATGGATATGGCAGAAGATCCGCGAAGGCATGAGGTCTCCTCTGACAAAATCCCGGAGTTCAGTCTGGAGTGTCGCACGGAATTAAATTCCGACATAAAGCCCCGGAGTCCAGTCCGGAAGAGGTCCAGAGACTTAGGTCCCGGTCCTACAAAATCCCGGAAAATAGCTTGGCAAGCCGTGCAATACTCAAATCTAGCCTGCGGCCCCGGGGTTCAGTCCAGAAGCTCGCAAGGAACCTGCTTCCAAAGCAAAGTCCCAGATCTCGGTCTGGAAGGTGGGGCAGAACCCAGTTCATCCACGCAATCCCGGAGTTCAGCTCGGAATGCCCCACGGGACTTAGTCCCGTTGGCTAGCACCGAGGTTCAGTCCGGAAGATGCACAAAGAAAAAGAGAAGAGAAGAAGAAAGCAAACATGTCGGAACAAGTTAATGGAAGAAAGATTTTTCATTAATAATAGTTCCTTACAAAAAGGGCCCCAACAGGCCGGGTGATCCCAAAAAAAAAAATATAGAGAAAGGAGCACATAATCATGCAAAAATAAGGATAAAGAAATGAAGCTGCAGAGCTACTTCGATACGGCCGCGTCCTCCTAGGGCTGGGGGGCATCCTCTCCACCGACGGCGTCATCAGAAGGCTGATCGGGAGCTGCCACCTCAGCAACCACCGCAGTCGGAGCTCCTTCGGTGGGCTCTTCCCTCCGGCCGCCCAGAGTGACTCCGCTAAGGTCAAGCTCAGGATAGAAGGAGCTCACCTTCTCCCAGCACACCTGGAAGCTCTTCAGAAAGGAGTCCACGGCTGCCTCGTGCACCTCCACAATGTATTCTTCGGAGGCCCGAACTTCGGCACGGCCTCCTGTGCCTCCCTCTTGGATGCCTCCAGTAGCCCGTTGACATAAGAGTTCTTCTCCTTGGCTGCGCTCAGCTCCTTGAGGACCTCTTCGACTAGGCGCTCCAACGACCGGGACTGTGCCCTAAGGAGAGTCTTCTCCACCGCATCTTCCTCCATGCGGTGCTGGTTCGAGATCCTCTCCTCCGATAGAGAGGTCTCGAGCTCCTTCACGTGCCTCTCAGCGCGGCCCAGGTCCGCCCGAATGGCCTGGTTGTTCGCTCGCAGCTCGACCCCCTTCTCCATGAGGTCCTTGACGTCGGCTGTGAGTTTGCCGAGCTTCTCCTTCTCGGCGTCCTTCTTGGCGTAGCCGACGAGGAAGTTCCTCAGCAAGAGAACATCTATCCCGATCTGCATCGAAAAAGACACAAGATATTAGTAGGATCCAACTGGAACTTTAAAAGGTCAGCGCTCGGAACTTACCATAAAAAGCAGCGAGAGGATCCCGAGCAACACCTCAGAGTAGTCCCGGCCGCCCCTCAGACGACGGTCCCAGAAGGTGCTCGCAAACTCCATCACCCTCTCCGCGAGCCCTTAATCACGGATCACGGAGCAGCGGCTAGTGAGGCTCGGCAGTGGAATGAAGTCATCCGTAGCAGGCTGGGCGACCGTCCCTTCGCCGGACGGTGCAGCTGTTGGTGGAGCTACCGCCGCCCTGGTGGCCACCGTGGAGATGATCGGCACAGCGGCTGGAGCAGGTGTCGCCGGGGGGGTTCCGGCCTCCTCTCTCCCCCGACCCTGTCGAGGTCGACGACAGGGACGTCGGGCGCCGGGCCCGAGGCAACCTGGGAGCAAGGGCCGTTGCCCAGGACCGGTGATGGCGGAGGTGGGCGTAGGCCCCCGGCTCGCCTCAGTGCGAGCCCTCTTCGCTGGGGGATCCTCAGTCCCTCGGCAGCATCCCTCTCCAGGATGCCCTCCATCAAGCTTTCTACGGAGAACTTCATACCTGAGAAAAAAGGTCAGTTAGGCCAATATAAAAGAAGGAAATGCAGAGTTGAAAATGAAGGTAAAGAAAGAAGATCCAGGGCTTCACCCAACTCCCGGATGGGACTGATCCCTGCCTCGAATAAATTTTGCTCTGAGAGCAGAACATCGCGGGCTAGGACCGTGTCACCCAGCAGTTGTTTATTGACATCCTGATCCGCCGGCTCAACCTGGGAATTCCGGTTCAGGGATCGGTCTGACTCACTCCAGGCCCAGTCGACGTCCTCGATCAAGGCGAAGAAAAAGCGTTTTTTCCAACCCTTGATCGATGAAGGGAGGTCGAACCTAAGGCACCTAGGCCGGGGTGAAGTATACCACTAGCCATCATCAGTGGAGTAACGTTTCAGGGTGAAGAGCCCTGAAAAGGGAGAAACGGGCAATGAACCCATGGAAGTGGCAGAAGACGATGAAAGCGAAGATGACTCGGATGGCATTAGGAGCCAACTGAGCCGGGACAAGACGATAGTGACTGAGAAACGAAAGAAAGAAAGGATGAAGGAAAAACGAAGACCCTCGACGAGGAAGTCCTCGTAGAAGGCGACCCTCCCAGGGCCACTCGAGGTTACTCGGTCTCTAGGCCTTGGGAGGGAAAGACAGATTGAATCCGGGATCCCATAGGTATCTCGGATCCAAGAAAGATCGTCCCCGGTCATCGTCGAGGCATACCGGAGGGACTAGAGGAAGAGGCTTCCGAAGGAGGAAGAGAAGAAATGGGACGTGTGGCAACAATGGGAAGGGACCTAGGACCCCTAGGGACACCTATGGTCACGGCCCCAGGTTGGAGCTGCCTCCGGACCTCGTCCGGGATCTCTTCCCCCTCCGAGGAGGAAGACGATGGAATCCTCAGGGGAAGGACCGGCCTCGTCCGGGTCGGAAGAAACATGACAGCGACGCGCCGTAAAGGAGGAAGAAGCAAGAAGGACAAGCACAAGGGTTAGGAGACGAGAGAAAAAGAGAAAAGGGTACAATCACTCACCAGAATGTTTTGAACCAAAGGAATGGTGACCCCAAGAAGATGAAGGGAGACCACTGCAACAGCCGGCGAGGTGTGAGAAAGCGGAGATACCTCATTTCTGGAAAGTGCCCCTCCTTTTCAAACTTAATCAACAGCAGCCGTACACCACTCTCCGTCCCGAACCATCAGATGACTGCCACATGGAGGCACGCCCGACATCGACACTTCGGTTCGATGGAAATGGCCTCGATTTCGAAACGTTGCATTAATGGCCCGTCAGACGCACACATGTGGCAACCTCTCACAGGGTCTCGGGCGCAACAGAAGCGACGGCAGGGATCATGGCAATTATGGCACGGGATTTCTGCCTTCTCCACGTCATCTCTGCATTAACTCCCCACGCCCCAAGCCGCGACGCTCCGATGGGACCTGGGCATGGGGGGCAACTGATATGGCTATATCGCTGATGTGGAACATGTGTTAGGTCAAGCTGGACGCCGTCGGTGCCACGTGGATTTTTCTTTCAAAATTCCTGCTCCTTCGCCAGGTGGCACCCCAAGACGGATCCACCTCGATCGAAGCTGGCGGCCCCTTGCTCTCTTGCCAGGTGGCGCCCCAAGACGGGTCCACCTCGGTCAAAGTCGAGCACCTCTCTGCCGCTCCGCCAGGTGTCCACCCAGGAGGGGTCCACCTCAGTCGAACCTGGCGGCCCCTTGCTCCCTCGCCAGGTGTTACCCCAAGATGGGTCACCTCTATCGAGGTCGAGCCAGGCCCTTTTGCTCTTTCGCTAGGTGGCACCCCAAGACGGGTCCACCTCGACCGAAGTCGAGCATCTCTCTGCCGCTCCGCCAGGTGTCCACCCAGAAGGGGTCCACCTCGGCCGAAGCTAGCGGCCCCTTGCTCCCTCGCCAGGTGGCACCCCAAGACGAGTCAGCTCTTTGAGGTCGAGCCGAGCCCTCTTGCTCCTTCGCCAGGTGGCGCCCCAAGACGGGTCCACCTCGGTCGAAGTCGAGCACCTCTCTGCCACTCCACCAGGTGTCCACCCAGGAGGGGTCCACCTCGGTCGATGTTGGCAGCCCCTACTCCTTTGCCAGGTGGCACCCCCTGACGGGTCTACCTCGACCGAATCAGCCCTACTCTGCAAAGCCTTGGGGAGGCGGAGACATGGGCCACGAGGTCGCCACTAGAGCCGACGCGCGCCGCGCCCCGTACCGGGCGCCAGTACGGCCTGCAGTGATACGCGAAACCTCGATTACATCAGTTAAACAGGGCCCTGCAACCGAGGAATGAAATTCATGTGAGAAGGAGCCTGAAATGGCTAAAAGCCCACCGTCAACGTCCCGAAAGGAGAGCTCCCGCACTTGGCTCAAGGTCTCGCCAGTCTTTCCCCCTTTCATGACACACGACGGACGAGGCGTGCTGGCCACTTAACTCCGGGCTTGAAGGAGAGGAGGGGGGAGTATCCAGAGATCTCGGGGAGCCCCAGGAGGGGACGTGGACCGGAGGCGGTCCGGTGGTATAAAAGGGATGGAGAAAGCGGACGAAAAGGTAAGTGAGAGGGGAGGAAGAGTACCGAGAGAACGATCCTGGGACCCCCAAGATGTCCTCAGGCACAAGCTCGGCGAACTCAGAGCAGGAAGCAGGTCTTTGAACCCTCTCTTCCTCACAACACTTTCATCTAAATCTCCTCTAAGCATGGGAATCCTTCGGGAACCCGCCTTAGAGGGTCTGTTCCATCTTGCCGTTCTCTAACTTGACCGTCGGAGTGCCACTGCCGGAATCCCCGGCTCGGGTCTCTGACTTTGTTTTGCAGGACCGGAAGATTGGAGATCTCGAGGGGAAAGAGTCCAAAACCGGTGCCAGCTCACAAGCTACGCCACTGTGGTGAGATCGGCAACACCTCTAGTCTAAAAATTAAATGGACTATATTTTACAGCCCGAAGACTAGTCAAATATGCTTAAAATTTGGTCCGAAATTTGAACCAATTTCAGATCGGCCCAAAGTTTATTGAGCTAGCCCAACCCAATTCCAGACAATGGGCTTTTGGGCTGGCCCATTTCCAGCCTTACCATATTTGGTTATTACAACCTCTACAAATAGGGTAAGAGGGGACACTCCAAGGGTAAGCAAGATCTAAGGCCACTCCACTCTACTCACTCCCTTTTCCATCATGCTATTCTTGAATTCTCCATTCTGTTGATGCCTAGACCGTCCACTGATTTGAACATTGGAGTTTCCCCCAAGAAAAATCCGGTCCGGAGTCTTTTGCAAGTATCCAATCCGTGCCCGGGAGCAGGATCAGAAGCACGAGTGGGATGCCCGATGCCGCTGAAGTTCCAGTCCAGGTGATTTAGCGGCAATTGATTGGCGTGCCAGGTAGGGGGCGCTGTTTCCTGTTGAGAAGGAGAGTTCAAAAAAAAATCTAGAAAAAAAGAAATGAATGGGAGTGGCCTCAGATGGGCAGGCGAGAGACTGTGGCACCCTCCCACCACCAGATCTGGTGGCGGATCTCGTCGGCAAAAGAACTAGTGACGGATCCCTCTTTGGGTGCGACCGTCGATCGCGGGGAAGACCGATCTATGCCAACGACACCACCCAACAGCCCTTCACCGGCAGCACTCACATCGATCCCTACGGAGGAGTGGAAGCTTCTTACCGCTTCACCTAGTCGGTCTCCTCCATGATTCGGTTCGACAGCGACTTGCCGCAGGCCTCCAATAGCTCCTTGAGATCGCCGCCTCCTCCAGTCTAGCATGCGTCGGTGGAAGCCCGATCCCCTCCCCCGAGCCGATCTAGACAACACGGGCATCAGGATCGATGGAATATTCTCCTCCACCGACTCCATCTCCAGAGACCTCTCCTTCTTGATCGGTCTCATCCCATCTTCCTTTGCCTCCTCGGCCATGGCCGCCATCCTCTTCCTCTAATAGTAAATGGATCAGGCATCAAGAAAACCCAAGGGACAAGTCGAGTACAAAGAGTGCCAACCAAGTAGATACCAGAAACTAGCAGTAGGTTGAATATATCAAAGGTTCGGAACAAGTACCAGGTGGGACTTCCCCATCATCGTTAGCAGTGCCGGAGGGGCGGCATCCACTGGCCGGAGCTGCCGACCTCATTGGGGAAGTTGAGGATAGCCTTGCTGCGGTGTCGAATGTCCCGAGCCTGAATCCCTGCCGATTGGGATCCCGGATCTCCACCACGAACTTCCCCTATGGCCGCCGCCGCATTCTCCCGTACCGCCGCCTGTCACAGTACTCCACCGACCCTATGGCTGCTGCCCCCTCCATCCATCTCGGCCCGAGAAAGCAACCTTAGCGATCAAGAGATAGGGAGACGAAGAGAGAGAGATAAGAGTCTGGAAGCAGCGGAAGGGTGGATTGGTCGTGTGGAAACGAAAACAAGACTCCAAGCATTTAATCGCTAAAGAAGGCTGCCTCCATGATGGTTTCAATGTAGTTTTCAATCTGAATCCCAAAGATTAAGATCCGTCAAGATCCGCTGCTCAAGTCGCGCCTCCTTCTTTCTTCCTTCAGATCCCATCATGAGGCTAGTGGGATCGGGATGGATCAGAGCAAAACTCTGGAGCTCCTTCACCTCGATGATGCTGGTAAGATCCAAACCCTCTGCTTATCCTCTTCTCCTCCATGTTCTTGCTCTGCTGCTTGAGAGAAGAGCTCTGCGCGAGGGCAGAATCGAATCTTAGAGTCCGGTTTAGGGATTTCGTCCCCTACTCCTCTTTTTCGATTCGTCCTCGTTTTTGTGGACTGGGGCTCATTGCTGTTCTCTGGGAGCTCGAGTAGGATCGGAGATGGCGATGGGAGCTGTAATATCAGACAGAAGCTTTGGATCCCCTCTCGTATCAAGCAGAGGGGGTGTCGCTTATGGCCACAGGGGAGTCCATCTCTCGGGCAGTGAGACGGTTCGCCCGAGGAGGAAGACGATGCTGTCCTCCACCCATGGATTTTTTGAACAATAGTTCAATGCTCCCAAGTCAAGTGAAGTTTCGAGGAGCTATCAAATATGTCATCTGAGGGCAGGATCATCAGAGCTTCCAAAGGAGCCACTAAATATTATTATCAAATATACATAAGGATCTTGCAATCCCAGAGTCAATTAGCTTCAAATAATCAAATATGCTACTAGCCATCTCAAGAGCAGGTCCAAGAATTTTTTCAAATTCATTATCCGGCTAGAATCTCGGCTCGCCTCTTCCAACCGATCTATCCCAAGAAATGCTTGCTGGAACCAAGAAATCCAATGACTAGACAACCTTGAAAAAAGGTATGAGGAGCCTCCGAGGTAAATCATCATGTCACTCTGACCTCTTTCATTTGTTAATGAGTTCTCCATTTTACTGTTCGAACTCTACTAACTTGAACGGCGGAGTGTCTCCTATCGATGAATCCCGATCAGGAACTTATTTTGTAGGAACCTCTAAAGGCTGATATTTTCTTGAAAACCAATATCTTCTTCAAGACCGATGACTCTAAATGGCCGATATCTTCTTGAAGACCGATATCTTCTTAAATAGCCAGTATCTTCTTAAATGGCTAGTATCTTTTTAAATGACCAGTATCTTCTTAAATGACCAGTATCTTCTTAAATAACCAGTATCTTCTTAAATGGCCAATATCTTCTTAAATGGCCAGTATCTTCTTAAATGGCCAGTATCTCCTTAAGTGGCCAGTATCTTTTTAAATGGCCAATATCTTCTTAAATGGCCAGTATCTCCTTAAGTTGTCAGTATCTTCTTAAATGGCCAATATCTTCTTAAATGGCTAGTATCTTCTTAAGTGGCCAGTATCTTCTTAAGTAGCCAGTATCTTCTTAAAGTTCAATCTATGCTCAGGGCCCACTAAAGCCCATGAAAAGGCTCACTCAAGCCTATCTTATTAAAGCCCACTGAGGTCCAAGGAAAGGTTCAAAACCTATCTTATTAGGGCCCATTGAAGTCCAAGGAAAGACTCACCGAAACCTATCTTATCAGGGCCCACTGAAGCTCAAGGAAAGGCCTACTGAAGCATATCTTATTCTCTATCAAAAGGTATAAGGTTGATCTACATGATCTACCTTACGAAGTACCGAGGTGGGCTTGACCAGCCTGTCATAATCTTTTTTCTTTTAATGTATAAGGATGATCTCCGTGATCTACCTTACGAAATGCCGAGTTGGACTTAACCAGCCTATTTTAACCAAAAAGGCATAAGGATGATCTCCGTGATCTACCTTACAAAGTATCGAGGAAGGCATGATCAGCCTATCTTAATCCCATTTTGAAAGGCATGAGAGTGATCTCCATTATCTACTCTACAAAATGCCAAGGTGGGCCCGATCAGCCTATCTTAATCTTTAATTAAAGGGCATAAGGATGATCTACGTGATCTACCTTACGAAATACCAAGGTGAGCCTAATAAGCCTATCTTATTCTCTATTCAGAAATGATCTATATGGTTTACACTACTATATATTTGATGGAGAGCAAAATGGCCCAATCTTTATTCAGGGATGACCTACATGGTCTATCTTGCGGTAAATCCAGTGACACACCAAAGTGCATCTAATCAACATATATACTCAGCAGCTTATTGATAATCTGACATGCCTATCTTATTCTCTATCATTATCAATCAAATGCAGATCTAATTGGTCAACTGACAAAGTGCAAAGACTATTATTATTACCCTTCATTGAAAATGAAGTCAAAATCAGAGCAGTTCACTAGCAACATTTTTCAGCTTGAGAGTGGGGGGCTGTGTTATATCCCTCTCATCCAGTCTTGATAAAGGCCCAAGGCCCATTAAGGCCCATAAAGGCCAACTGCTTCGATTATTCTGTTATTCGGTTACAACCACTTCGGTTATTCTGTTATTCGGTTACAACCACTTCGGTTATTCTGTTATTTGGTTACAACCATATTCGATATTTGGTTATTCGGTTACAACCACATTCGGTTATTCGGTTATTCAATTACAACCACTTCAACTATATTTGGTTATTACAACCTCTATAAATAGGGTAAGAGGGGACACTCCAAGGGTAAGCAAGGTCTAAGGCCACTCCACTCTACTCGCTCCCTTTTCCATCTATGCTATTCTTGAATTCTTCATTCTATTGATGTCTAGACCGTCCACTGACTGAGCGTCGGAGTGTCCCCCGTCGAAAATCCGGTTCGGGATCTTTTGTAGGTGTCCAATCCGTGCCCGGGAGCAGGATCAGAAGCGTAAGTGAGATGCCCGATGCCGTCAAAGTTCCAGTCCAGGTGATTTAGCGGCAACAATACTATTTTAACTTTAGTTTTCTCATTTTTTTACTAACAATTGCGCATTCTAAGATCACCACTTTATTAGCTTTTTCTTCCTTAAAAAGATTTTGACCTATTAGTTTTCTGCCCAATTCCAACATGGTTATCCTTTGTGTAGAACCTAATTTATTTATTTTAAAAAATAGTCTCTATATTTTAATTTTTATCTAATTTTATTGATACTTTATTTTAAATGAAAATAATAAAAGTTCCACTTTTATTCCACCATTATAATCTGAAACAAAAACATTGAAGGCATGGACCATTGGAGGAGTCAATAATTTTATAACGGAAATTTAAGATCATATTTCTTATTTAATATGAAGATATTAAGAAGATTAATTATTAATTGCTTGATAACGACTGTTTTATCTCATTTATAATGGTCCTAATTGGCCTCTCATTAATAAGGAGTCTCGAAGAAGAGAGAGTGATCCATCAAACTGCTTTTGTGAAACTAGCTAGTTACCAAGAAGGATAAGCCATCTACATATTAATTACCAAAGGCTAAATAATTATAATTCAAAATATTCAAATCCAGAATATTAGTTTAATAAGAAGAGGGTGTAACCATTGGCACACAAGCCGGGTCATTAAATGAAACTTAACTTTATTCATTTTGATGTACGACACAAAGAATAGAATTAATCATAGCAAACCGACCAAATTAATGATAAGAATAGATAACAAACCTGACTTAACCTAGTCTGATTTTGGAATTGACTAACTTAATTAACTCGTTCCAAAAAAGTTGAAGCATGAATATATAATAGGAAATGAACTAAACTCACTACAAAATTTTGTCCCACTAGATTATCTTCTTCCCTATGCTTAACATTTTATCTCTCCTCCCTTTCTTTTATTGCTTTTGTTTTTCCTTTTCCGTGTTAACAGAAGTGACCAGGCTCTGAATACTCTTCGTAAGAAAAAACCGAAGGAAAGAAAGAAAATTAAACCTCATTGACTCAGGCAAAGTCCAAACAAAAACCAGTTGAGTTACACCGAGTCTAGAGTATATTATGATAGTAGACGATGTGTATCGCATACGAAACACATACAGTGGTATAAGGTTTCTCCAAGATTTTATGAACACACAACAATTATTTGAGGCCATCTTAGAGCATCTCAGTTCCATGTAAGAAAGATCTTCAAAATAGATACTGAAGGGACAAATCAAATGATAGTAATGGGTTCTAACGTGTGATATTGACAGACAGCCAAAGAATGTGATTAAAGGAACCACAAAATTTCTAGAACCAACAAAATAAAAAAGAGGACTAGATAATACAATCCTATGTTAACCAAAACTAACAAGGAAAGATGGAGGAAATGAAAAAAATAATAATGAGAATTTTGTTCTCAAAAAAAAAAAAAAAAAAAAAAAGGAAAACTGACAAGATTTCAGGGTGAAAGCCAACCGGTTTAATATTACTCTGAGAATTTGTAAGACAAGCCTGGTAGGATTTGATTAATGATAAGAAGAGATAATCATTACACTAAAACAGTATTTTAAAGTAAAAGGTTTAGATAATAGATGATTAGATGTACACGTTCGAAGTTTGAGCCACACAAAATACTCCGGAGCTAACATTCCATCCCTCCTTCACAAGTATTCTCCTATATTAAATATTCTTGATTGCCCATCATAAAAATATATTAACTTTCTCTAAAAAAAGAATCTTATAGATGAGAAGAGATCTTTAGGACCGTGGAAGCTAATATAATTGTAGAAACAAATTGCAGAGAATAAACTCGATCGGCCAAGGATGATTAGATGTGAAATAGCCCCTCAAAAATGATATTTATGTGCAACAAGATCCATAAAGTGGGGGTAAAATACTATAGAGAAAGGCTATGCTCGTGGGGCTTTTTTTTTAAAATAATATTTTTTAAAATTTTATTTTCCTAAGTAATGCCGGCGGCAAAATATCCACCGATTTAGATGTATGGGCATAAAAAAATAATAATAATAAAAACAAAAACAAAAAAAATTGAAATTACGGGTTGAACCTGGAACTTCAAAAAAAAATTAAAAAAAAATAAAAAAAGGCTTGAAAATGCAGGTCCAACCTGCGATTTCAAGAAAATGCAGGTCCAACCTGCGATTTCAAGAAAATTCAGGTCCAACCTATGATTCTCCTCCATCTTTTTTTATTTTAAATTTTAATAAAACATAAAAAACTAAAAAATATAAAAACTAAAAAATTCTAAAAAATTTTAAGAATAAAAAATGATAATATGATACTATAATAATTTTTTAAAATTATTATAACCTGTGATTTCGCAGTCCGGTCGCCGATTCGGCCACCGGTCTGATAGCCAGCCCGGCTCCGGCCATCGATCCGATAGACAGTTCGGCTGCTAGGTCGGTGCCAGTCCGATCGTCGGTCTAGCTGCCAGTCCGGTCACTGGTCTGACAGTCGGTCACCGGTCTGACGGTCGATCCGATCGCCAGGATCCGGCCACCGGTCCGACTGCCGGTCCGGCCACCGATCTGACCGCCGGTCCGGCCACCGGTCCGGTCGCTCATCCTGCCACCCATACGGTCACTGGTTTAGTCGCCAGGGTCCGACCACCGATCCGATCGCCGGCCACCGGTCTAGTCAAACAGGTGGCCGGACTGTGGCGACTAGACCGGTGACCGTATGGGTGGCAGGACTGATGGTCGAACCGGTGGCCGGATCAACGGCTGGACCGGTGGCCTGACCCTGGTGGCCGGACTGGCGGTCGGATCGGTGACCGGATCTTGGTGACCGAATCTACCGTCAGACAGGTAACTGACTGTCAGACCAGTGGCTGGACTGACAGCTAGACCGACGATCGGACTGGCACCGACCTAGCAACCGAACTAGCTGTCGGATCGATGGCCGGAGCCTGACCGACTATCAGATCGGTGGCCGAATTGGCAACCGAACTGCGAAATCTCAGGTTATAATAATTTTTTAAAAAAATATTATAGTATCATATTATTATTTTTATTTTAAGATTTTTTCTAATTTTTTCTAATTTTTTTCTAGTTTTTTTTTTTTATTAAAATTTAAAATAAAAAAATGGAGGAGAAATCGCATGTTGGACCTGTGATTTCAAGAAATCGCAGGTTGAACTTGTGATTTCAAATATTATAGTATCATATTATTTTTTATTTTAAGATTTTTTAAAGATTTTTTCTAATTTTTTTAATTTTTTATTTTTTATTAAAATTTAAAATAAAAAAATGGAGGAGAAATCGCATGTTGGACCTGTGATTTCTTGAAATCACAGGTTCCACCTGCGTTTTCTTGAAATCACAGGTTCAACTTGCGATTTCAAGTTATTTTTTTATTTTTTTTTGAACCCGCGATTTTATTTTTTTATTTTTTTTTGAACACCCGTACACCTAAATCGGTAAATATTTTACCACCGGCATTATCTAGGAAAATAAAATTTTAAAAAACATTATTTAAAAAAAAAAAACCATGCTCGTGCCCTTTTTTTTTTTTTGGATGGAACAAAAGGGGGGAGAAGTTAGATCCCGGGCGTCGCCACCCCCAGACGGTCCCCCAACCCCAGCCAGAAAATGTTCATTACACGGCGCATGTTAATTTTTCCGCAGCCATTCCCCGTCTAAAGGTGAGTACGTTAACCTGACTATCATTGGCGTCAGCCAAGTGAACGGGATTTATTATATATATCTATAACTTTTTCACTACCGCCGGCCAACGGGGACTCCAAGATTATTTTATTAATTTTTTTTTAATTTTTTTTTTAATTTTTCTTTTTTATATATTTTATTCTTCTAACTTTTTCACTGCTACCGGCCAATAGGAATTCCAGAATTATTTTATTAATTTTTTTTCTTTTTTTAATTTTTTTTTAATTTTTTTATATTTTATTTTTAAATTTATATCTAAAATTATTCATTCGAGAATTATTTATTAAATTTTTTGTTTAATTTTCTTTTTTTAATTTTTTTTATATTTTATTTTTAAATTTATATCCAAAATTATACACTGAAGACTCGAACCTCTGCGTGGTTGTGAGAAAAGTCCCGAAAGTCCCGCGCCAGTGATCATGCTCGTGCCCTTTATCATTGTACGTAAATTCCTGACATACAGAATGACGTAGAAAATAGTGTTCTTCGATCCCGAGGTGAGGGGCCCACTTGGCTAGCACTCCACTTCAGCCACAGGCCCATATCACTGGCAACCAACTCCAAAGGCCACTCCTTTTGTTAAAGTTATGGGACGAGTTGACCACCCGGTTTTCATTAGGTCTTGGAATTATTTACATCTTGGTGCAGAGGTGAAAGATAAGGTAAAGTAACTTTTAAAGTTCCGTACACAGTCATGTGAGATAGCGACCACTTCGGTGGTTCAAGGATAGGGGAGAGTTATCCATGAGGATTGCCAATAGATCAATTGAGACTTTGATTTGACAACAATTCCTTTATCTTAGAAGCATGATGCTACGTTGAAACACAGCTATCGAGTATGTTTCAAAAAATATATATAAGGATGTGATTTTTTTCCTTTATTTATTATAAAAAATAAAAGAATGATAAAAGATGTTTGTACGATATTTTTGTTAAACTATTAAAAAGATGAGATTTGAATCTTTTATTTTTTTATTAAATGAATAATTAGGAATATTTTTTAGTAATAAAAAATATTACTATGATCAAGATCCAATTTTTTTTTATCTTTTCTTCCGGTCATAGAATTTCAACACCGGATGGAGGAAACCCCAACTAGATGCCAATACGGGTAAGAAGGTTTTGAGGGCTGACCAGGTAGACTACGAGACATTGATTGAGTCTGAAGTCCCTCTGATCAAGGAATTACTTGAAGAACAAAACCTTTTCCTTGCCCAAATCAGTGTTTTCTTTTCATTAGGTATAGCAAATAGTTGATCTTTATTCCACCATGTTTTCTGCATATTTCCATTGAATGATCTTTAGAAGCTTTTTCATTTGCAGATAAAATGAAGCCAGACTTCGGAAAGCTTCGTCAAGCTGCTAAGAAGAAAGAATACCGGTCCCCCAAGAGGGATCGGGAATATGAAAGAAGGCTCGGGCCGAAGAGGCCTCAAGAGCAACGCCGGTGAGGACATCATTAAGAGGTGACGATGTCCCCCTGGCAGAGCCCCCTACAAGGTACTCCACTCCGATTTGGGCTTCGAAGCAATTAGTCCCAGCTCTAGCCATCAATGCACCACTGCCCCGTCCTTCCTCAATGGATTAAGGAAGGCCCCCTAGACTAAAGAAGGGTTAGGGAGGTATACTCCATTGGATCGGGAGTGCAAGGTAGACTTCTCCATCTTCTCGGATGTGCGAGGTCTGGTACACCCAGACATAGCCATGAAGGTGTTAAAAGCTACACTACTCCCCCGGGATTGGGAGGTTACAAGGAATCACCGTCTCAAGGAGGTGGTTGCTTTAGCGTACCCCGCCATATGAGGGTAAATGTCATTCCTTCCATTTATCTTTTCAAGATTAGATTCAGCATAGCTAACTTTATGCTTCGATTGATTAATGCAGTTAATCCATGACGTGACTCTGATAGAGGAGAGTATAGCAGAGTATGTCAATTTCAGCCAAGGTATCCGGGAGGAGCTTCACATGGCGAAGGCCGAGAAATAAGTGGCCGAAGAGCTAAGGTTGGCCATGGAGGAGAAACTCAACAAGAGCAATGCTGATGTTCAAAGCTTGAAGAGTAAGCTAAAGAAGGCTCAATTGAAGATTCCTGAGCAAGAAGTGAAGCTCAGAAAGAAAAAGAAAAGAATCCATTCCTTGGAGCATTCAGCCAAGGAGCTCTAGGAGAAAGCTGAAGCGGCAACCAAAGAAGTCAAAGCAATGGCCAGGGAATCTGAAACCTCGAAGATTCAAGCCGCCAAAGTCGTTGAAGACTTCAGAAAGTCTTCAAAGTTTAAAGATGAGCTGACAGAATCAGGAGTGGTCAGCTATCAGCTGGGCTTCAATGATGGTATTAAAGAAGTCCAAGGACTTTATCCTAAGCTGGATCTCTCGAGCATCCATTTATATGAGGTCGAAGAAGAAGAGTCCGATCCCCCTGCTGAAGCTAAAGAGGTATCCAGGCAGCCCGAAGAAGCCCCAATCGCAGTCGAAGAAGTCCAACAACAACTAGAAGTCTCGGTTGCAGCTGACTTAATAGCTCCAGCTCATAATGAAGAGGCACCTCTCGTGGCTGACCCGGAGGTCGTCATGGTAGTAGACGAATAAGCTATTGTGTCTCCTTTTTCTTTCTCTTTTTGTAAGAAGAACAAAATGTAAATGTACTTCTTTTGTTGTGAATAGAAAGTATATTTCTTTTTTCAAACGATGTCATGGTATGAGTTTCTTTAAGTATGAAACCATTGGATGTATGATGCCTCCTGTTTTGAGCAAATTTTTTCAACTATGAAGTCTTCGGATATATAACAGTCTTCCATTTGAGAGAACTTTTGAGAGAAATTGCTCTAAGTATGAAATCTTTGGACTTAGTCTTAGCAAGAATATAGTCTTGAATGAACAAATCGGCCTGGCCAATCACAAGATCGGTCCTTTAACTCCTGAACTCAAGTAGCTTCGGACATCTTGGATCAGTGGAAGTTTTTTTTTTTAAGGGGAAAGAAAGGGTCCAGTAATGAAGGATATTTTGGAAAATAACAAACCTCAACTTTCATCAATGGTTTTGACCCATCATTTTTAGGGTAGGCTGCCTTTGCCAGATTTTACATCCTTATTGATAGAGAAGGGATAATTTAGGTTGTGGACCATCTTGATCAAAATCACTAAAGCAGCGTGGCTCCGGAATTGGATCAGTCATGGTCCTTTGATTTTTCCTAACTATCCACTCACAAGACGAGGTTGTCGTTCCAACTTCTATCAGTTGGAACATACATGGCATAATACAGGGGTGATCACAGTTCGAATCGAGATATCTGGATCATTGGCACCTCTTATATAAGAGGGTCTTGCCATTAAAGGTTAAACCTCTTTGATCTTTGAAGATCTACTGGTCAAGTAGGGCTTTGCTATGGTCCCTTCTTCTTTTTTCATTAACAAACCTCGACTATCATGTCCCTTCCCTGGCATTGAGATGAAACCAGATGTTGAGAAGCTTCGACAAGCCATCAGGAAGAGGGCGATAGTAGGTCCACTAAGAAGATCAAGTCGAAGGAGTATTAAGCGAACTTGTTTACGAATTTCTTCAGGAAACTTGGTTGGGGAGAATACCCCCATCATTGTAGAATCGACCTCAAAGGAGGAGAATGTCCACTCATCGGAGCATATCACCGGACACCCGACGACACCATTTATCACTAAACCATCGAAGGAGCCAAGCCAGACAGACAAGGGCAAGGCTCTAGCTTTCGAAGCAGTACTTGAGTCAAAAGTCGAATCGGAACCTCAAGTTGCCGAAGAGAAGGGCTTCGTAGGTTGTAGCATATTTGCTGTCAATGCTGGTCTTGAAAATCCAAGACTGGCTAAAACTTTGCTGAAAGCCACTATCCTCCGAAAGGATTGGGAGGTATCAAGAAGGTGAAGCATCGGCTGAGTAGAAGGTGAAGCTAGCCAATAAAAATGCCGTCGAAGCATACAAAGGATCCAAGGCCTTTGTTGATGAAATGCATGAGGCAGGGATGGAGAGTTATTGCCTCAACTTCCAAGATTGCTTGGAGGAAATTAAGAAGCAATATTCATATCTAGATATATCTTTCCTTTCCATTGCTATCGTCGGCATAGACGAAGAAGGAGAGCGGAGAAGAAAATTGATGAAGCTCTGGCTCTTGCAACTGATGAAGCAACTATCAAAGAGGCAACTACTCTCGCTTCAACGAGCGTGCCATCCGAAAAAGAATGATATTGATGTACACATCTTTCTTCTTCTTTTGTTTATGTAGATCAATTCCCTTCCAGAAGGATGTAATAAAATTTCTATATAAATGAAATCTCTCTTTTTCTTGATGAATATTGTTTGATGAATGTGCTTGAGAATTGTTCTGAGTGTAGAGTGGTCGGCACCATAGGTAATGAATCAAGATTCAGGGTCAAATTTGGTTGAACTTGTCTTCGTCATAGACATAAGAGTCCGAACTTGTTATTACTGTTGACAGATCAGGCATGTTGGCTTGCACTTATCGGATTTGTCATTAGGTAGGCTGATTAAGTTATCCATGTATAATTTATTGATGATAATAAGGTAGGCTTGTTAGGCTCGTCTTGGCACTTCGTCGGATTTACTGTAGGGTAGGCCGCTTAGGCCATCCCTGTGCCTTTGATTGATAATAAGGCGGCTGGTCAGGCCCATCTCGGCATGTCGTCGAATTTACCATAGGGTAGGTTGCTTAGGCCATCCCTATATCTTTGATTTATAATAAGCTAGGTTGGTCAGGCCCGCCTCGACACGTCATCAAATTTATCATAGGGTAGGCTGCTTAAACCATCTCTATGCCTTTGATTGATAATTAGGCTGGTCAGGCCCACCTCGACACGTCATCAGATTTACCGTAGGGTAGGCTGCTTAGGCCATCCTTGTGCCTTTGATTGATAATAAGATAGGCTGGTTAGGCACATCTTTTCTTGGAGACTTCGTCGAGGATATTTCAAGAAAATTTTCTTTATTGATGGTACTTGTGAAAGTTTTCTATATTCCAAGGTCAAGATAATAGGAGACCATCCAGAGTTTCAAGCTAATATGCTCCGGGGTGTACGACCTTTTTGATTCGGTAGGGTCCTGTCCATTTAGGAGATAGTTTGCCTTATTCAATTGGCCTAAATACTTCGGACCTCCGCATACCAAGTCTTCGGGCCAGAAGGCTCGTTCCTTCATCCTAGAATTATAATATTTGATGATTTTTTGCCGATATATAGCCATCTTCATCTGAGCTTGAAGTTTGGTGCTTTGGAGTAGATCCAAATCTACTCTACGACACTCCGAATTCTCAGGTTCTCTGAAGTGATGAATTCTCAGGGATTGTAAAGTGACTTCCACTAGAAGGACTACTTCAGAGCCGTAGGTCAAGTTGAACGGAGATTCTTCGGTAGCCATTCTTGAAGTTGTTCGATATGCCCAAAGGACTGAGTTCAGCTCTTCGACCCAAAGTCCTTTGGCATCATTCAGCCTGGTCTTCAGACCATGAAGAATCGTCCTATTGGTCACTTCAACTTTTCGTTGGATTGGAGATGTTCGATAGAAGTTAATCTATGGGCAATATGATAATGGGTACAAAATTTTTTGAACTTAGAATTGTCAAGCTGTCTTTCATTATCAGTGACAGTGGCATGTGGGATTCTAAATCGGAATATAATTACATTTCTGACAAAGTTCTCGATCTTCTCTTTAGTAATATGGGCTAAGGATTGGGCCTCAACCTATTTGGTGAAGTAGTCGATGGCCACAATAAGAAATTTTCATTATCCAGAGGTCGGAGGGAATGAACCAAGTATGTTCATTCCCCATTGAGCAAAAGGCCATAGGGCTATAAGCTGAGTCAGCTGATTTGCAGGATGTCTTTGAATGTTGGAGTATCTTTGACATTGGTCGCATCTTCGGATGTAGTCAACTGCATCTTTTGAATGGTTGGCCAATAATAACCCTGGTGAATTATCTTGTAGGCCAATGATATGTCCTTCAGATGGTCTCCACATATACCTTCGTGCACTTCTCTTAGGGCATAGTCAATGTCCGACGACCCTAAACATTTTAATAAAGGCTATATGAAAGATCTCTTGTATAAAGATCCATCCAAAATAACATACTGGGATGCCATCCAACATATTTGCTTGGCTTCGGCCTTATCTTTAGGCAGTATTCCTTCGTTCAAGAATCTGTGACTAGGATCCATCCAGCAGGGCTCATGCTCGACTTGATATACTTCCGAAGCTTTTTCCAATATGCTCGGGGCATCGAGATACTCTAGTAGGTACGACCGAGAGAGTCTAGAGTGATGGTGGCGAGCCTAGAAAGAGCATCAACTCGAGAATTCTCCGTTCATGGCATATGGGCAATTTCAAAGAATTCTAGTTGGGAAACTAGTACTCGCACATTCTCCAAATATTGGATCATGATGGGATCTCGAGCTTCGAATTTGCCCTTTACCGGTTCACTACTAGCTGAGAATCCGAAAAGATTTTGATCTTACGAATTCCTAGTTCATTGGCAATTCTGAGTCCTACCAAGAGGGCTTCGTATTCAGCTTGGTTGTTTGAAGCTTGAAAAGAGAATCGAAGAGCACATTCCATAGTTCAGCCATCGGGGGTCGGCTAATATAAGACTAGCTCCGTAGCTAGTAGAATTAAAGGCTCCATCCACATGAAGTATCCATATGGATTCTAAATCCATTTCGATGGCTTCGCTCTCTTCAGTCTTCTGCAGGCTGTCTTCTTGTTACCATGTGCATTCGGCTAGGAAATCAGCAAGTACCTGCACCTTCATCGCCGACTGAGGTCAAAAAGTGATGTCGAATTCACCTAACTTGACAGTCCACTTTGGTATCCTCCTTGAAGTGTCCGGGCATCGGAGAATAGCTTTCAAGGGTTGGTCCGTTAACACTTTAATAGTGTGGGATTGAAAGTATGGATGCAAGCATTTTGCTGCGATCACCAGTAAATAAATGAGCTTCTACATTCTGGGGTATCTCACTTCGGCTTCATGTAGTACTTTGCTGGTGTAGTAGATTGGTTTTTGTTGATCTTCGGCTCCTTTCTGACAAGTATGGAGCTGATTGCTTCGTCCAAAGTGGCAAGATACATATATAGAGTTTCACCTTCTAAAGGCTTAGAAAGTAGAGGAGAACTTTCCAGATACTTCTTCAATTCTTCTAAAGCGAGTCGGCATTCATCTGACCACTTCAAACTTTTGGTTTGATGGAGGGCTTTGAAAAATGGTAGACATCTTTCCGCCAATCGGGAATGAATTAGCTCAAAGAGGTGATCCTCCCAGTCAGCTGTTGAACTTCTTTCTTGTTGGCAGGATGTCGCATATTCTAGATGGCAAAATCTTTTTTAGATTAGCATCTATTCCTCGCTTGGTGACGAGGAATCCTAAAAAATTTCCTGAAGTTACTCCAAAGTTACATTTAGTCGGATTCAGCTTCATCTGATGATGTTACAGGGCATCAAAGGACTCTTGAAGGTCTTGGATGTGATCGACTTTTTTGGAGACTTTTTACAATCATATCATCGACGTATGCCTCCATGTTCCGGCCAAGCTATTTTTCAAATACCTTGTTGATCAGCCTTCGAAAAGTTGCTCCGACATTCTTTAGTCCGAATGGCATGACTTTATAGCAATAGAGCCCTTTCTCTATTATGAATGTTGTTTTCTCTTTGTCTTCAGGATCCATTTGTATCGATTATAGCCAAAGAATACATCCATAAAACTTAGCAACTGATAGCCGGCGGTGGCATCGACTAGTTGGTTTATCTCAGATAGAGGAAAGCTATCCTTCGGACAAGCTTAGTTAAAATCAGTATAGTTGATACATATCCTCCATTTGTCATTGGCTTTTTTAACCATTACGACATTAGCTAACTAGTCGGGATAATATGCTTCCTTACCTCTTCATCGATCACTCTTTGTCTTTTGGGAGCAAAACTCATTTTCTTTTGTCAGATAGGTATGTGATCGAGAGAGACTTCCATTCGATGTGTAATGACCTCGGTAGGGATTCCAAGCATGTCCGAAGCCGACCAAGCAAAGACATCGGCATTGCTTTGAAGAAACTGGATCAGCTTTGCTTCTATTTCTTTGTCCAGCAAGCTTTCGATTTGCACAACTTGCGTTGGGTTGTCTTCGGCTAGTGGTACAGAAATGATTTTCTCCATGGTTCTCCGCATTCCTCCAGTCGATCTCTTGGATCTAACTGCTCCAATGTCATGGATTCAGTAGATTGTTTGTCTTGAATTATCAGACACTGTCTAACGACTCTTTGATCTCCCTTTACTTCTCCGATATCGTTCTTGGTAGGGAACCGCACCAAAAGGTGGTAAGTAGAAACTATGGCATGGAACCTATTAAGAGCGGGTCATCCCAAAATAGCATTATATGCTAACAGGATTTGTATGACCACAAAATTGATAGGGAGCATCTTTTGAGATGGTTCGGTGTCGATAGTTACTGGGAGCATGATTTCTCCTTCTACTCTGACTTGGTTATCTCCAAACTCGGTCAAAGGTATGGGAGATCTTTGTAGCTTGCTTTTAGATAAATTCATTCTGAGGAAAGTATCATTAAGTAAGACTTCTATAGAGCTTCCATTATAAACAAGAATCCATCTTACATCATTGTTGGCAATTACAGTCAAGATTACAACGGGGTCATCGTGAGGAGTCTGAACTCCTCGTAGGTCGTCGTCGGAGAAGCTTATAATATTATTGCTTTTGTACCTCTTAGGAGTATTCTCTTCGGCTTCGCTTCTCCAGTAGGTCCGTCGGTGAAGCATGCCCACTCTTCCATCAGTTGGTCACTGATTAGGCAGTTTGGCTTCTTCCACAGCCCTCGTAGGGGTAGTTGCTTCAGTTTGGAGTTGCCGGGTATTGACGTACTTTCCCAAGTATCCCCTCTTAATCAAATCTTCTATTATATCCTTGAATTGGATGCAGTCTTTGGTATTGCAGTTGTGGTCCCTGTGGAATCGACAGTATTTATTTCTATCCCTCCATACAGGGTTTGTCTTCATGGGACGTGGTCTTTGCTTAAAGCTTTCTTTCTCTATTTCTATCAGAATCTTCTCTCTTGGAAGAGGGAGAGAGGAGTATAGGAGTCGAACTTGCCACCCCATGATTTGGGTTTAGGATTGTGTCGTTGGACTGGCACGTTGTTGTTAGTGGGTTCGGGCGGAGCCGACCCTTTGTTGCTCTTCTTCTTGGAGGTTGGCCTCCCTTCAGCTAATCGTCGGCTTGCCGCTTATTCTTCAGCCATTGTATATTTCAGGGCTCTTACCAATAATTCATCATAGCTTGTAGAAAATTTTTTATCCAGAAAGAAGGTGAACCTGGATGACCAGAGGCTTTTTTTCATGGCTGACATGGCCATACTCATTGAGATCGGGGATCTCAAGAGTTGCAGAGTTGAATCTGGCGATATAGTCTTTAAGACTTTCTCCTTCGGCCTGTTGTAGCAGGAAGAGGCTGTCGGAGTTACGAGGCATCTTTCTGCAAGTCCTGAAATGCGAAACAAATATATTTTTAATTCACTAAAAGAATGGATGGTACCCGGTCTAATACTCGAATACCACATTCAAGCTGCTTTCTTTAAAGTGGCAAGGAAGGCAAGATAATGAAGGGCATCTGAGACCCCTTGTATCATCATATGCGCTCTGAAGCTTCCTAGATGATCAAAAGGACCAGTGGTTCCATCGTACGCTTCCAGCAATGGAACCTTAAAGTGGCGAGGAATTACTTCTATGATTCTTTCAGAGAACGAAGGTCGTGAATTGTATGCCATAACATCATCAGTTCTTCGCTGGTCATTAAACTTTTCAACCTGGAGTTTCAGCACTTTGAGTTTTTCTTCATAATGATGATATGCTCCCTTTCGCCTAGCATTCCCTAGTGTAGAGTCATCGGAAGAAACCGAGAGAGATCTTCGTGATCTCTTCTTGTCAATTTGGCTCTCTATGAGCCCATGATGTTGAGAACTTTGAGGCTCGCAGGATTGTCGACCCCGAGATGAATGTCGAGTGGATTCTAGATATTGTTCGTCATATCTTCTGGATTGGTGATTGTGTCTAGAAGTTACTGGTGGATATCGTCCTTGGAGTGTTGTTTCTTGAAAGGTTTAAACCAAAGTAGTCAACACGTCCACCCTTTTCATGAGGGTCTCCGACTGTTGCTGTCCTATAACAATTGTGGGAGGAATTGCCTCATTCTCTAATAGAGGCTCATTCTTTTGGGATGCAGGACATTCCCTACTTACTGAGGCATTCTAAACTCTGCCTTTCACCATCTTATGTTTCTTAGAACTCTCCTTTCCAAGAAAAGAACAATCATCCCCTTCCTGGCATGTCAATCTGTTGACGCTGAACCTTGCAAACTGGATAGAGTGGCTGGATTGCTGGCTCACCTTTCAGAGTTCCTGCAAAATAAACCCCCTAACCGGATTTTTTTGGTGGGGGATACTCTGATGCCTAAGTCAGTAAGGATCCAGGCTACAGAATGGAGAGCTCAAAGAGAAAGAAATGGAATGAAATGGATGAGAGCTTGAATGGTGTTGTGAGAGCTAGCCATGGACTGGTTCTGACTTGCCTAGGATCGCTCAGAATTGCTTACCTCAGAAGTCCCCTCTTATCGATATTTATAGGTGAGGTTATAATTAAAAGTAGTTAAGCTTTCAGGAATTCTATTAGGCAAGTTAGTTAATTCAACTTCCTTATAACTGAATGGAGTTGCTGTCGGAGGTTGGCTAACCCAGTTTTATTGAAGCAGGAGCTACTCATCACGTGGTTGGTTAGGACAACCAATCCAATTCTTGATGGCTTTAGGTCAAAGAAAACTATTAACTTACTTCAAGACCAACCTTTTCAGAATGGGTTGAAGTGAGGCTGGCCAGTTGCTTCAGAACCATCCTCTTTGGAGTAGGCCGAAGATGCATTAGCCATTTACTTCATATCAGTCTTCTTCGGATTGGACTGAAGATAGAGTAGTCATTCATCCAGGATCAACGTGGATCAGGTATGTTTTTCGAAATTATTCTCTTTGGAACTAGTCGAAGACTGATCCCATGCTGTGTGGTGCCGTTAGCCAGTACATAGCATCGAATTGTTGCTCTGTCGAATTTCGGAGTCATCCACATGTTCATTTGCTTGGTCGATCGGTTCAGATAGGATCAATTGAACCTCTAGATCAGTAATCATCTTTTCTTGAGCCAGCGTATCACAATAAAGGTCAAAGCCTATCATGATCAGAATCTTGAGATGTGAGAAAGGTCACTGAGAATAACTGCTCAAACTTCTAGGAAATAGCCTATTGTGATCAGAATCTTGAGATGTGTGAGGAAGGTCATTGAGAATAATTGTTCATACTTCCAGTAGATATGGTAATAATGATTTCATGGTTACGAAGGTCATAACTGAGCGGTAGAAAGTTCGGACGTCTTCACATGCCTTTTGTAGTGGCCACATAGCAAGAACAGATTGGCCAAGATGAGGACAACTTTGTAACTGATTTGTGATAGGCTTTAATTAGTTGATCATGCCACTAACCGAGTCCATTTCAAGGTATATCAGAATCTACAGGGATGTATACTTAATCGCACATCAATTATACAGGTGATAAATCTTACACACACACACATATATATAGGGTTAGGAAATTTAAATAACATCTTATGACTGATTTTTTTTTTTCAATTAAGTGTTCTATACTCCGTACATATCACTTCAATGATGGGATGTTCTGCTTTATGCTTTTGGTCTTATATATCGTGTGAGGTGTAGTTGTTTATAGACTTTTTGATTGACACTCTCGTGACCTCAAGTCAACATATAGTCCAATATGGATAGGAAAGCTTTCTTACAACCAATAATCTTGAGATCAAGCACATGGGAGCTGATGCGATATTTTGTTTCAAATAAATATAGGGGATCCAGGCCACCCCACTGCCCACTCTCACCCACTCGATAGGTGTCGGGGGTCCAGAATGGACCATACCCGAAACTTCAAAGGATTAGAGTCGTATCTTTCAATGGAAGGATTCGTCTTCCTTCATGTGAAGCCACCTCATGAGTTATCCGCTAGTTACTTTGAGATCTGTGTAGATGGATGAATGATGGAGTTCGATATGCCATGAGATCTGTTGGAAGTTGATAAACTTAATTATGTTGGAGAATTCAAAGGGTCATATGGAGAATCCAAAGGTCATATGAAAAATCCAAGAAGGTAACATAATTATGGGAGTATTGGATATCTTGAAAAAAGATAAACTTAATTGTGGAAAAGTTTTCAAGAGTCTTTTGATATTTCTAAGAGTCATTGAATTAATATTATCTTGTTATTAGCAATGGCTTTTGGATTTTCTATGAAATTATTTAGAATTCATTCACATATATGGAACCAAAGTGTCATATGACTTTTGGTAATTTGTGAAGGATAGATGAAGGGTTGTAATATTTTCTATATAAGGAAATGTGCTTAAGGCCTTGGTTGGGAGTTTTGGAAAGAAAAGAAAATAGAGGAAAATATTAGTCAGAAGAGAAAAGAAAAGAAAGGAAAGGAAGTGCCTTTCTTTTTCTTTGATTGGGAGTTTGAGAAAGGGAAAGGAAATAATTTCTGTTCATCATGATTGGAAATAGAGAAGAAAGGAAAGGAAAAGAAATGTTATAATTTTTTTTACTATTATATTCTTAAACCAAGATGTTAGGTGTTGAAAATAGAGAAGAAAGGAAAGGATAAAATAGGAATTATAAAAAAATGACTAAACCTCAATTCCTTTCCCTCCTATTTCGGATTTGAGAGAGAGAAAAAATACGGAGTTGAGAGGATTAGTATTCCTTCTATGTCCTCCCGATTCCTTTCTTTTCATTCATGAAAAAATTTCCAACCAATGGAAAGTAAATACTTTCCCTCATATTCTTTTCTTTTCTCTCCTGCTATGCTCTCCCAACCAAGCCCTAAATCATCTTGGATCAAGAGAGTTGTAAAAATTATAATGAAATATTAAGTTTTCTTGTCCTATTAGTTTTTACTCTCTTCCTCCTTGTATGAAAAAATATTCTTTCTCCACCTATTCTATTCCTTCAAAGTGGTACAGAGCCAGAAGAAGCTCATGAAGAAGCTGTTCATATCCTCCAAGATGTCAAGTTCTCCAGGTTGAAAGGAATCTATAAAGAAGTGTGCAAGTCTAGGAAAAGACTTTGTAGAAAGGAAAGAAGACTTGAGAAGTCTTTAGAGCATATCATGGCTACCGGAGCACTTCCCATTCCTCGTCTTGCCAACAACTATAAAAATTGGAGTATTCAAATGAAGGCCTTACTTGGCTCCCAAGATTTGGGAGATTGTAAAGAAGGGATATGTTGAGCCCCAAGATGACAACAATCTCATAGCAAATCAAAGAACAATAATCTCATAGCTTCGAAAGAAGGACAAAAGGCTCTCTTCCTCATCTATCAAGGCCTAGATGAGGCTGCATTTGAGAAGGTTGCTAGTGCTACCAACTTCAAGCAAGCATGAAAGATTTTACAAAATTTTAATAAAGGTGTAGAAAAGGTAAAGAAAATTCGCCTTCAAACCTTGAGAGATGAGTTCGAAGCTTTGCAAATAAAGGAGTTTGAAGTCATATCAGACTATTTCACAAGGGTGTTAACCATTGTGAACCAATTGTGGAGGAACGGTGAGACATTTGATGATAATCAGGTCGTAGAAAAAATTCTACGATCTTTGGATCATAAATTTGATTATGTTGTGGCAGTTATTGAAAAGTCTAAAAACTTGGACACTATGATGGTGGATGAGTTTATGGATTCACTTCAAGCTCATGAGTAAAGAATATTAAAGAGAAAAAAGAATCATTGGAGCAAGTTTTACAAAGCAAGCTCTCCATCAGTAAAACAAGGAGGAATCAAGGGGCGAAAGTAGTCAAAGAAGTCGGAGTCATGGTCGAGGACGTGGTCATGCTAGAGGCCGAGGTGGAGCCTATGGGCGTGGAAGAAATCATGGTAACCACAATAATATATGGAAGGCAACCAAACTCGTCGAGGAAGAGGACAAAGAGGTAGAAGCCGAAGGTATGACAAGGGTCAAGTTCAATGTTACAATTATAACAAGTTTGGACATTACTCTTTTGAGTGCTAGTCTAATCAATCTAATCAAGTTCATAAGAAAGCCATTTATGTCAAGAAGGAAGATGATGGAGATGACATGCTACAACTAGCACAAAAAGGAGGAGAAGCTACCAATCAACATTTGTGGTTTTTGGACTCCGGTGCAAGTAACCACATGACGAGGTATAAAGAAATCTTTATGGAGCTTGATGAATCAGTGAATAGCCATGTCTCATTTGGTGATGCTTCCAAGGTAAAAGTGAAGGGCATTGGTAAGATACTTATTCAACTCAAAGATGGAAGTCAACGGTTTATTTTTAAAGTCTATTATGTGCCTGATATGAAAACCAACATTCTTAGTGTTGGAAAATTTTTGGAGAAAGATTTTGATATCCAACTGAAAGATAGAAGCTTCTACTTAAGGAAATATAATAAATTGATTGCTCATGTTCCTATGTCAAATAATCATATGTTTATGCTAAACATAAATCATGTTATTGTTGAATGCTTAAGTGCATGTATAAAGGATGTTTCTTGGCTTTGGCATTTGCAATTTGGACATGTCAACTTTGGTGCTCTAAAACTTCTTTCAAGTAAAAGAATGGTAAAGGGGCTGCCCTATATTGATGCTTTTAATAATATATATGAGGGGTGTATTTTTGGCAAACATCCAAGAAGGAGTTTTTCAAAGGAGTCTTACAACAAAGCAAAAACACCACTTCAACTTATCCATACCGATATTTGTGGACCAATCACTTCAAGCTTATTTGGAGGTCATCGTTATTTCCTAACTTTTATTGATGATTTCAGTAGGAAAACTTGGGTGTACCTCTTGAAGGAGAAGTCAGAAGTATTTCAAGCTTTCAAGGAGTTTAAAGCTTTGGTAGAGAATCAAAGTAGCTATACCATCAAAGTATTGCGATCAGATCATGGAGGAGAATTCACATCCGAGAAGTTTGAAAATTTTTATAAATCTTATAGTATTTGGAGACTCTTGACTGTACCATACTCACCCCAACAAAATGGAGTCACGAAAAGAAAAAATCGAACCATACTAGACATGGTTCGAAGCATGCTTAAAATAAAGGAGATGCCAAAGGAGTTTTGGAGAGAAGCCATAAATTGTGCGGTTTACTTGCTTAATAGATGCCCTACATAAAATTTGGAAGAAATAATACCACAAGAGGCATGGAGTGGTTATAAGCCTGATATCTCACATTTGAAGGTACTTGCGTGCATAGCTTATGCGCATATTCTAGATCAAAGGAGAGGCAGGTTAGATGACAAAAGCTTGTCATGTATCTTTATCGGCTACGATGCAAGATTTAAAGCCTACAAACTCTATGATCCAAAGGCCAAGAGAGTCATTATAAGCCGAGATGTGAAGTTTCAAGAAGATGGTATATGAAATTGGAACACTAATATGGTGATGATACAAGATGAAGAACAAATCAAGGGACAAACAAGTGAGCCAACACCACCTTCATCTCATACTTTATCAGATGAAGATGGTTCAACATTACTAAACACAAGAAACATTCAAGATTTATATGAGGTGACAACTTTCCTAAATCTTATTTGTCTTTTTGCTAATGAAGAAATAATTTCTTTTGAAGATGCTATCAAAGATGAGAAATGGAGGAAAGTCATGAACGAAGAAATAAAAGCCATAGAAAAGAATGAGACATTGGAGTTAACTTTTTTACCAAGAGGAGTTGAACCAATTGGTGTAAAGTAGATTATTTATAAAGTCAAGAAAAATGCACAAGGTGAAGTAGACAAATACAAAGCATGACTTATGGTTAAAGGCTACAAGCAAAAGGCCGGGATTGACTATGATGAGGTATTTGCTCCTGTTGCTCGAATGGAAACTATTTGTTTAATGATTTCTTTAGCAGCTCAAATTAAATGGAAGATTTTTCAACTTGATATTAAATCAGCTTTTCTTAATGGCTACTTGAATGAAGAGATATATATTGAGCAACCCAAAGATTATATCAAAAGTAGGCAAGAAGATAAAGTGTTAAAATTAAAAAAATGCTTTATGATTTGAAGCAAACACCAAGAGCGTGGAACTCAAGAATTATTGCATATTTCAAAGCTACTGGTTTTGTTCAATGCTCTTATAAACAAGCTCTCTATGTCAAAAGGAATGATGGGAATATATTACTTGTCTCATTATATGTTGATGATCTTATCTTCACTGGCAATTCTATACAATTGATCAAAGAATTCAAGAAGGCAATGGCGAAAGAATTCGAAATGACCGACATAGGACTTATGTCCTATTTTCTTGGCTTAGAGTTGAATCAAGTAGAAAATGATATTTTTATTTCCCAAGAGCACTATGCAAAAGAAGTGATTAAAAAATTCAAATTAGAAGATTGCAATCCTATTAGCACACCGGTAGATAGTGGTGCAAAATTATCCAAGAATGATGAAGGTAAGGTGATGATCCTATACTGTACAAAAGTTTAGTAGGGTGTTTGAGATACTTGACATGTACAAGACCAGACATACTATATGGTATTGGTTTGGTGAGTAGATTCATGGAGGAGCCAAAATCATCTCATTGGAAGACCGCTAAAAGAATCCTATGCTATATTCAAGGTACTCCAAGTCTTGGCTTATTTTATTCTCATTCTAATAATTTTCAACTTGAAGGGTACTCCAATAGTGACTGGGATGGAGACTTGGATATCCGGAAAAGTACTTATGGATTTTCATTTTTCATGGGTGATATGGCATTCTCATGGATGTCAAAGAAGTAATCGATAGTTACTCTCTCAACTTGTGAAGCTTTAAATATGTTGCGTCATTTTCATGTATTAGTCATGCAATATGGCTAAGAAGCTTATTAAAGGAGATTAATTTTGATCAAAAGGAAGCTACACAAATTTACATTGATGGCAAATCAATAATTGCTTTGGAAAAGAATCCTGTTTATCATCAAAGAAGCAAACATATAGATGTTCATTTTCATTCAATCCGGGAACATATGAAGAATAAAGAGGCAGAGCTATTATATATGAAGACACAAGATCAAGTGGTTGACATCATTCACATAGATTATTTTTATTATTTTCGACAAAGGAAAAAGACGGAAACACGTATATGATCACATGATGGTACATGCCGTTGATGGATACTCCTCGCAGATCAACTGGTATCCTCCACGAGAGGTACCACCATAGGGCACTATTGGTGGACCAGCCCAACATCCGTGGCCCTTTCCACACGAGCAATATCGGGACCCTCCATGGCACTCCCCATAGCATGGCTTCCAGCAAAAATCTCCACTACGGCACTCCCCATAGCATGGCTTGCGGCAACAATCTGAGCAGACCGGTGGTTTACACGGTTCAGGTTTTGGCTTTGGCTTACAGGGTTTAGGTTTTGGCGGCTTATCGGGGCATTTAGGAGGGTCACATACTACAATTTCTATGTCGTTGATCACCTCGCAGGGAGGTTCTGCCGGTTTTGATGGTTTGTCCTTTATAATTTTGATGTCTTTTATCACCTTGCCGGCCTTGCACCGGATCTTGTTGGAGAGCTTTTGGGGATCGAATGGACCGGAGACTGTGACAGTATTCTTCTTCTCGTCGTAGGAGATGGTTGTTATTTTCTCTCCTCGTTCTTTGTTGATGGAAATCATGGGGCGGAAATCGGATGATTGGTAGAATCATTAGTAGCTAAAATATTTGGATCAGAATGGAGGGAGTGAAGTGTGGGGAGGTTTAATTACGTACCTTGTAACTTGCATAGAATCTTTTGAATATTTTTGTAGCAGCAATCGCAGCTTAGGTCAACTTCTATGGCTAACTTGGAGATCTGTGATACGATTTATTAAGTGAATGTGAAAATAATATGAAGGACCCCAGCTAGTGAATATGCGAGATTAAGTATGCAATACAAATGTCTGATATCTGTACCTGAACTTATGATAGACTGAGGTGATTTTTCACTCAGTCAACTATAATTAATATATATTCCATCACCTCTTACTCAAAAAAACAAAAAAGAATGCAATACAAACGATGATGCCGTTGTCTTAATGTGAATATTAAAAGAATAACAATAAAAGGAAAGAACGAAAGAAAGAAGGTGGCAAAAATTCATCCATCTGCTTTTCTTGAAACGAAGCATTTAATATATCCAGGTTAAACATAGTCAGATAGATTTAAACAAGAAAGAAAGAAATGATTAATGAGTGTTGAAAGGATCCGCTTCTATGTTTTATTCCAGTAAAAACACAATAGGGAATACCAAAGCTTTGAACCATCATTAACATATAACTATAAGCTTTAGGAAGAAGATAATGATATTATTAGATCTATAAGAGAAATGTGTTAAAATCATCATAAGCCTTTGAAAATTACATAGAGAAGATACAATCAATGATTTTGGAGGGAGGAAAACTTTATTATATTAAAGCTTCATACCATCATTAATATATAACTGTAAGCTTTAGGAAAAAGATCATGATATTATTACATCCATAAGAGAAATGAGTTGAAATGGTCATAAGCCTTTGAAGATTACATAGAGAAGATACTATCAATAAGCTTTAGGAGAACTTGCAACCTTTTCCGCCATTGCTAGATTGAAGCCAGGTCCTAACTCTGGATGTTTGGTTTAAGGTTGGGTAGCGAGGAGTGCAGGGCAGGGGTAGCCTTCTTTATAGCGTAAGAGACCGACAGAAAAGAAGGGGGGGACGTGACCAGGAACCAACCTACTTACGTACAATTATGGGAGCAGTTGAGAGACTTGTTAGCTGGTTGGAAGTGCCATCACACACTAAGGGCCGATAATAATTTTTCATCGACAACGGGAGTTGTGCAAGGAGAAGCAACGGGACCTTGGGGTTATGATTTGGTTCTCCCGTCCATGAATTACCATAGAATACAATATGCATGGTTTGATAATCACATAGTTTTCCCTTTGGATGGATCCATTTTGTGCATTGCGCTGTGATCATGATTACGTGGGTCTCGTGCTTTGGATATGCAGCATGCCGTGCCGTATAGTGCATGGAGACTATGCGATCATCGCTATCAGACAACGTAATGGAAGAGAGAATTGAATGGATATTATTACGTTATCTTTTAACTATTATTTAAGATAAAAGTAATACCGAAAGTTGGAGTTTTTTTTTAAAATAATATTTTTTTAAAAAAAATTATAAAAATAGGTTATGCAAAAGTTATTTACCGATTTAGGTGGTAGCAGTGACGTGGATGAATTCGTCTGTTGAAAAGACGAATTCAATTCAATTGAATTCGTCTTTCGTAAAGACGAAACCAGTTAAATTGAATTCGTCTTTTCAATAGATAAATTCAATTTAACTAAATTCGTCTTTCACAAAGACGAATTCAATATTATTGAATTCGTCTTTACGAAAGACGAATTCATGGTAGATCGGGTAAAAAAAAAAAAATCCCATGAATTTTGTCTTTTAAAAATATTGATTTATTATATTAAAATTTTTTTATTAAAATAATTTTTTTAAAAAAAAAATTAAAAAAAAATTAACTCATGAAATTTATATAACACATAAATGTATCAAAATTTTATTATAAAAAATAAAAAATTAATAAAAAAATTACAGGACCGATATGTGGATCGATGGTCTGACCGATAGGTGGACCGATGGTCACTGGTAGCAGGACCTGTAGGTGAATCGATGATCGGATCCTGGTGGTAGCCGGACTGGCAATCGGGATGGTGACAGGACCGATGATTAGATCCTGGTGGTAGCCGGACTGGCAATCGGGATGGTGACAGGACCGATGATCAGATCCTGGTGGTAGCCGGACTGGCAATCAGGATGGTGACAGGACCGATGGTCGGATCCTTCCACGATTTTACTGAAAAAAGGAAAAAAATTATTATTATTAAATTAAAATATTTTAAATATTATTTAACAAATTACATTAAATATTTTATGGACCTCGGTCGAAGTCGAGGTCGGTCAGGGCCCTCTCGCTCCTTCGCCAGGTGGCGCTCGGAGACGGGTCCACCTCGGTCGAAGTCGAGCGCCCCTCTGCCTCTCCGCCAGGTGTCCGCCCAGGAGGGGCCCACCTCGGCCGAAGTCGGCGGCCCCTTGCTCCCTCGTCAGGTGGCGCCCTGAGCCCGCCCCACCTCGGCCGAGGTCGAGCCGGGCCCTTTCGCTCCTTCGCCAGGTGACGCCCGGGGACGGGTCCACCTCGGTCGAAGTCGAGCGCCCCTCTGCCGCTCCGCCAGGTGTCCACCCAGGAGGGCCCCACCTCGGCCGAAGCCGGCGGCCCCTTGCTCCCTCGCCAGGTGGCCCCCTGAGACGGTCCCATCTCGGCCGAGGTCGAGCCGGGCCCTCTCGCTCCTTCGCCAGGTGTCCACCCAGGAGGGGTCCATCTCGGCCGAAGTCGAGCGCCTCTCTGCCGCTCCGCCAGGTGTCCGCCAAGAAGGGGCCCACCTCGATCGAAGCCGGCGGCCCCTTGCTCCCTCGCCAGGTGGCTCCCTTAGACGGTCCCTCTCGCCGTTCTCAAACTTGACCGTCGGAGCTCCCTCGCCGGGACCCCCGGCCAGGGCCTCTGACATTGTCTTGCAGGACTGGGAGCCAGGAGACCTCAGGACGAGACAGTCTAATCAAATCAGCGGCTCTGAAGCCACAGGCACGGTGGCGAGATCGGCAACACAAATAAATAATGCTTGTCTATTTTAGGCCAGAACACATATAAACACATATGTAAATAAACACTTATATAAATAATTCTTATATAAATTAACAAGAAAACATGAATTACAATAAATTCTAAAATAAATGACTATTCGATCCCACATGGTGGCCGTCTCCGAGTGCGTGCAGGCTGTATACGACGATAGATCGGAAGTGGCTGATGCTGCTCTGTCTCATGCTTTATATCATGTGATGCCTGATATGCAGCATGCTCTACATCATGTGATGCCTGCTGTGCAGATATATGATGTGACGACGATGCTCCATGTTCGGAATAATCATGCTGCCAGCCCATGATATCCGGTGCAGTAGTATAATCAAAATGTGATGCCACATCCTCAGTAGATGTGAACTCGTGCATCGGATGTGGAACAATGCTATCTCGTCTCGTACCTCGTCTGTGATGAGCTGGCGGAGGTGCTCTGGATGAAGATGCATATGGATAATAAGGCGAAGGAGTCTCGTCCTCACTGTCTCCCTCCTGATAAAACTCATGGAGTGGAATCCGTGCATGCTTGCCAAGAGTATGGAGGGCAGAATGACATATATCCTGTATATCTGGGGAGGTCGTCGCACGCTCAAGTATCGTCGCAAAACTACTACCCTGTAAATAAAAAAATTAATTAGTTTGACAAAATTTAAATGTATATTATAATTTAAATAATAAAATTTAAATTACTTACCATGTAATCATATACTGCACCATTGCGACTGATGAATCAACGAGTGATCCTACGATACTACTGCATATAAGGATCGTGATAATCCATGGTACCATTGAATGGATCACCATGTATAATATAGTCATGACGACTCATCCATAACTGTATATAATCCTGATGAACGGTGAACCAATCCTGATCAGATCGTCCTCTCATATCAATACGATGTAGTGCATACAACGTATCAAACTGATCTGGCACGACCTGTCGCATCCCGAACTGGCGCATCACTCTATCGGGTAAATGCCACTCTACTATATAAAAACATACTAGTGGCACTCTACTACACCAGATCTCCTGACCCTGTAGAAAGTAGTCTGGTAACTGTACAATCATAGCGGCAGTATATGGCTGCCATATAACCTGTTTATAAATAATTTAAAGTATAATTTATTAAATAAGAACAAATAAAACAAGACAATCATTATCAAAAATTCAATATTTATTACCTCGTCGTGTCGCAGTCGATCAAGTAAATAACGATACGAAGAGACAACATGCATAAGTACCTGTGTGACAGAAAAAAGATCTCTCCATCTACAAAATAAATTAATTAAATTAATTAATTAAAATAATATATATCATACATGGCATAAAAATATTATGTAAATTCTAAACTCACCTCATCCCTAATGGTCCCTGTGGTAAACCGGCTCCATCATCATCAAAATCGATCATCGGATCTGGAGCCTGTCGAAGTAATCTGTGGGGTGCAATAATCGGAACTCTATCACATGCCCACAACTGTAGTAGCAACAGCGGGCTAGCAATATCAGCAACATCTCTGTGGCTCACCCTGCACATCTCTCTATACAACCAAGCGAGTCCAGCGCTACCCCAACTATACTGTCCGGCCATCTCGAAATCCGCTAATAAAGGTAGAAATAATAAATGCATGTTGTTCCCAGATTTATCCATAAAAAGGAACCCACCCATCAACTGTAAAATATATGCTCGAGCATAGCACTGAATGGCTGCCTCATCCACATCGAATGCTAAATCCTGGAAGTGCTTGGTAAGCTAGACCAAGCTCAGTCGTGATCCATCCAATCTATCATCCGGTGTGATGACCCCTAATAACTCAAGATAAAGTTGCCTCCAGTCTACCCGTGTACTACCCGTCATTGGTAAACCATCTACTGGCAAACCTAGCTGAACAGCAACATCCTGTAGGGTGATGGTCACCTCTCCATGCGGAAAATGAAAAGTATGCGTCTCTGGACGCCACCGCTCGACGAGAGCAGTGATCAAATGCCAGTCCAATCAAATAAATCCAACACGTGCTAGACTATAGAATCCGGACTGCATCAGCAATGGCAAAATACGACGATCGAGCGGTATCGATCTGCGCATAACCATCTCTCGACGTCGATAGTGCAAAACAACATCCTGTCCCTCCCAGACCAAAGATGATCTATGTGAAGGCTGACCGTGTAGTACACTACTATCAGAAGGACCAGGATCCATAACTGCGATAACTCAAAGAAAATCAATCACAAAGCCCATTTAATGCATAGTAAGGACATCAATCCATATACAAGCTATAAACATCAGACAATAAAACATATCCATATATTACAATCCATCTAATAAAATACAAAGAAATGACAATATTAGCCTAATACATTATAATCCATATATTAAAACATCTGTAAAATATGACTGATATAATTTAACTAATCTGCTTGTAGAAGTCTTGGACATGACCGCCTATCATGCCCTTCTTCTTTACAGATTGTACACTTGCGTCTGTTGCCGGCTTCTCTGATATCCATATCATTTCTGATCCTCGTGGATCGTGGCCTACCTTTCTGTCGTAGCCTATTTACATCAGGTATAATGATACCGTGTTCATTTTGCTAGGGCCAATATTCTTCATGAGAAATTGGTTGAAATTGTGGCATATAAGTTCGATGATAATCATGTAATGTATAGTACCGATCAATGTATATTTTAAAATCAATGGCAACATGTGCACAAATAGCCATGACATGAGAACAAGGTAAATGAAAACATTGCCACTTCTGACATGTACATGTCTGCTGGAAAAGATGAACAACCTACAGCATCAAAAATCATAATTCATCATATACATAACGTAATAACATATTTTCAATGATACATAAAGATCGTAAATACCTGTATATTATCACCGTTGTTCATGTTCGGTCTACGTCTAGCAGTTTGGACTTGGAACAAGCTAGTTGCTCTATCAAATTGGATAATGGTATGCGATGTCGCTTTGGCTTGGTTGGAGATGACATGTCCCGTAACAAAAGGAGTAAACCTTTCATTTCTGTCCATTGCCTCTATTGCTTGGACACGTCGATCTTCAAAATATGACACAAGCCGAAAGAAAGTCAATTGTACCAATGCTGTTATGGGAAGAAATCGAGCATTTTTCAGAACTCCATTGAAACACTCGGATATATTAGTTGTCATCATCCCATACCATCGTCCGTCATCATGTGAACGTGTCCATTTTGCTAAAGGAATTTCATTCAACCACTGAACAGCTTCTGGGTTAAATTTCTCAATATTTCTCATGTATTTATGGAATTTTCTAGGCTACGTTTGCATTCCAGCTCTTTTCACCACATCTCTTAGTTTGGGATCACGGAATCTTGAATTGAAGTTACTTGCCACGTGACGCAGGCAATATACATGATAAGCATGCGGTGGCTGCCAACCCAGATACTCATTCTGTACTGCAGCAAGTATACCAGCATGTCGATCAGAAATTAGACAAATTTCCTGACGTGTTGTAACAAAATTTCTGATACAAGCTAAGAACCAACCCCAGGTGTCCGCTGACTCTTCATCAACAATACCAAATGCAAGTGGAAAGATCTAATTATTTCCATCAATAGCAGTTGCAATCAACAATTTCTCCTTATACTTTCCATACATGAAAGTAGCAACGATACTTATGACTGGACGACAGTGCTTAAACCCTTCAATCAAGGGTGCAAAGGCCCAAAATACACGATCAAACTGGACACAATTTGGTATACCAGTTGGAGCGCTAATAAATTTAACCCAGGTACCCGGATTAAATGTTTGTACAGCATGCAACCATTTCGGAAGCAATTGATATGACACATCCCAATCTCCGAACAGCATCGCTATCGCCTTCTGTTTGGCATCCCATAATTTTCTATAACTTGGTGTATAGTTGTATTTGTTCTTTATGACTGTACCAATTCCAGCAATAGCAATGGTAGAAATTTCTTTAACCAGGTCCCGAATTTCATTAGCAATTAAAGTGGAGTCCAAACCAGAAAGAATCACAGCAAATTGTGTTAATGATATCAATATATGAGAAAGTTATTTCTAAATATATTTTGTTAATTTAACATGTAAGATATAATGGGAGAAAGAATCATAGCATTATGTTATATGGGTGGTTGTATGATTAATGGATCAAATGGAATTGAGTACAATCAGGGACCAAAAAAGGCAATTAGAATCAGTTCTGATATGACATTTCAAGAGTTGGAGAATAAAATATGTAGAGTTCTCTGTATTGATAGAACTGGAAAAAAAGTTTTGATTATCTATAGATATCCACAAGTTGTCCAGCCGACATTTGTAAAGTACGAACCTGTTCCATTAACCGATGATGAAGACATGGAGATGATGTTTTTAACTATCGGTTCACATTCATGTATATCGGGTGCAGAGTATATAGATATCCAAATCATTAAAGCTCCTGAACCTGATTACGAACAGGATGATTACGAAGAAGCTGTTTGAAATATAGTAACAACCGTGTAACTGAACAGGTTCTATCATATAGTACTCCGAATATTGCAGATAATGAAGTGAAAAATATTGGCTCAATTTTTACTGTAGATCCGTTATGTACGGTGGGCAGAACTGTACCATACCGGAAAGTAATATTAGAGAAGCATCAATAAATACAGCTGCTGATGACAGGGTGCATGTCGATAATCAACTTTTTAGTGAGAATGATGATGAAAGTGAACGTGATTTGGCTGACAAAGGTGACGAGGCCGATACTTCACATCCAGTACGAAGTCCGAATGATACCACTGTTCCAAATTATTCTACATTTGAAGCTCCATCTAGAACATTTATCCAGATTGATTGGAATGCTGCAAATATGTCAATGTATTATTCAATGCAGGAACAACATGTTATATGGCAAAGGAATGAGGAGTTACGTAAAGGACTCCGCTTTATAGATAAGGCAGAATTATAGACTGCAGTAAAACAATATTCTGTTGAAAGACATCATGAATTCAAAGTTATTGAATCAAATCCAAATCTATGGCATGTCAAATGTAAGAGCAAAGATTCTGGTTGTTAGTGGATGCTGAGAGGTATTAAATGGCATAATTTTTTTGAGATCTCACGATATACCGGTCCTCATACATGCCTATCTGCAATGATGTCTCAAGATCATTCTGGTTTGGACTCCACTTTAATTGCTAATGAAATTCGGGACCTGGTTAAAGAAATTCCTACCATTGCTATTGCTGGACTTGGTGCAGTCATAAAGAACAAATACAACTATACACCAAGTTATAGAAAATTATGGGATGCCAAACAGAAGGTGATAGCGATGCTATTCGGAGATTGGGATGTGTCATATCAATTGCTTCCGAAATGGTTGCATGCTGTACAAACATTTAATCCGGGTACTTGGGTTAAATTTATCAGCACTCCAACTGGTATACCAAATTGTGCCCATTTTGATCGTGTATTTTGGGCCTTTGCACCCTCGATTGAAGGGTTTAAGCACTGTCGTCCGGTCATAAGTATCGATGCTACTTTCATATATGAAAAGTATAAGGGAGAAATTGTTGATTGCAACTGCTATTGATGGAAATAATCAGATCTTTCCACTTGCATTTGGTATTGTTGATGAAGAGTCAGCGGACACCTGGGGTTGGTTCTTAGCTTGTATCAGATATTTTGTTACAACACGTCAGGAAATTTGTCTAATTTCTGATCGACATGTTGGTATACTTGCTGCAGTACAGAATGAATATCTGGGTTAGCAACCACCGCATGCTTATCATGTATATTGCCTGCATCACATGGCAAGTAACTTCAATTCAAGATTCCGTGATCCCAAACTAAGAGATGTGGTGAAAAGAGCTGGAATGCAAACGCAGCCTAGAAAATTTCATAAATACATGAGAAATATTGAGAAATTTAACCCAGAAGCTGTTCAGTGGTTGAATGAAATTCCTTTAGCAAAATGGACACGTTCACATGATGACGGATGACGGTATGGGATGATGACAACTAATATATCCGAGTGTTTCAATGGAGTTCTGAAAAATGCTCGATTTCTTCCCACAACAGCATTGGTACAGTTGACTTTCTTTCGGCTTATGTCATATTTTGAAGGCCGACGTGTCCAAGCAATAGAGGCAATGGACAGAAATGAAAGGTTTACTCCTTTTGTTACGGGACATGTCATCTCCAACCAAGCCAAAGAGACATCGCATACCATTACCCGATTTGATAGAGCAACTGGCTTGTTCCAAGTCCAAACTGCTAGACGTGGACCGAACATGAACAAGGGTGATAATACACAGGTATTTACGATCTTTATGTATCATTGAAAATATGTTATTACGTTGTGTATATGCTGAATTATGATTTTTGATGCTGTAGGTTGTTCATCTTTCCCAGCAGACATATACATGTCAGAAGTGGCAATGTTTTCATTTACCTTGTTCTCACCTCATGGCTGCTTGTGCACATGTTGCCATTGATTTTAAAATATACATTGATCGGTACTATACATTACACGATTATCATCGAACTTATATGCCACAATTTCAACCAATTTCTCATGAAGAATATTGGCCCCAGTAAAATGAACACGGTATCATTATACCTGATGTAAATAAGCTGCGATAGAAAGGTAGGCCACGATCCACGAGGATCAGAAATGATATGGATATAAGAGAAGCCAGCAACAGACGCAAGTGTACAATCTGTAAAGAAGAAGAGCATGATAGATGGTCATGCCCAAGGCTTCTACAAGCATATTAGTTAAATTATATCAGTCATATTTTACAGATGTTTTAATATATAGATTGTAATGTATTAGGGTAATCTTGTCATTGCTTTGTATTTTATTTGATGGATTGTAATATATGGATATGTTTTATTGTCTGATGTTTATAGCTTGTATATGGATTGATGTCCTTACTATGCATTAAATGGGCTTTGTGATTGATTTTCTTTGAGTTGTCGCAGTTATGGATCTTGGTCCTTCTGATAGTAGTGTACTACATGGTCAGCCTTCACATAGATCATCTTTGGTCTGGGAGGGACAGGATGTTGTTTTGCACTGTCGACGTCGAGAGATGGTTATGCGCAGATCGATACCGCTCGATCGTCGTATTTTGCCATTGCTGATGCAGTCCGGATTCTATGTTCTAGCACGTGTTGGATTTATTAGATTGGACTGGCATTTGATCACTGCTCTCGTCGAGCAGTGGTGTCCAGAGATGCATACTTTTCATTTTTCGCATAGAGAGGTGACCATCACCCTACATGATGTTGCTGTTCAGCTAGGTTTGCCAGTAGATGGTCTACCAGTGACGGGTAGTACACGGGTAGACTGGAGGCAGCTTTGTCTTGAGTTATTAGGGGTCGTCCCACCGGATGATAGATTGGATGGATCATGACTGAGCTTGGTCTGGCTTACCGAGCACTTCCAGGATTTAGTATTCGATGCGGATGAGGCAGCTATTTAGTGCTATGCTCGAGCATATATTTTACAATTGATGGATGAGTGCCATTTTATGGATAAATTTGGGAACAACATGCATCTATTATTTCTACCTTTATTAGCGGATTTTGAGACGGCCGGACAGTATAGTTGGGGTAGCGCTGGACTCGCTTGGTTGTATAGAGAGATGTGCAGGGCGATCCACAGAGATGTTACTGATATTCCTGGTCCGCTGTTGCTACTACAGTTGTGGGCATGGGATAGAGTTCCGATTATTGCACCCCACAGATTACTTCGACAGGCTCCAGATCCGATGATCGATTTTGATGATGATGGAGCCGGTTTACCACAGGGACCATTAGGGATGAGGTGAGTTTAGAATTTACATAATATTTTTATGCCATGTATGATATATATTATTTTAATTAATTAATTTAATTAATTTATTTTGTAGATGGAGAGATCTTTTTTCTGTCACACAGGTACCTATGCATGTGGTCTCTTCGTATCGTTATTTACTTGATCGACTGCGACCCGACGAAGTAATAAATATTGAATTTTTGATAATGATTGTCTTGTTTTATTTGTTCTTGTTTAATAAATTATACTTTAAATTATTTATAAATAGGTTATATGGCAGCCATATACTGCCGTTATGATTGCACAGTTACCAGACTACTGTCTACAGGATCAGGAGATCTGGTGTAGTAGAGTGCCACTAGTATGTTTTTATATAGTAGAGTGGCATTTACCCGATAGAGTGATGCGCCAGTTCGGGATGCGACAGGTTGGTCCACCGTTCATCGGGATTATATACAGTTATGGATGAGTCGTCATGACTATATTATACATGGTGATCCATTCGATGGTACCATGGATTATCACGATCCTTATATGTAGTGGTATCGTAGGATCACTCGTTGATTCATCAGTCGCAATGGTGCAGTATATGATTACATGGTAAGTAATTTAAATTTTATTATTTAAATTATAATATACGTTTAAATTTTGTCAAACTAATTAATTTTTTTATTTACAGGGTAGTAGTTTTGCGACGATACTTGAGCATGCGATGACCTCCCCGGATATACAGGATATATGTCATTCTGCCCTCCATACTCTTGGTGAGCAAGCAAGGATTCCACTCCATGAGTTTTATCTGGAGGGAGATAGGGAGGACGAGACTCCTTCACCTTATTATCCATATGTATCTTCATCCGGAGCACCTCCATCAACTCATCACAGACGAGGTACGAGACGAGATAGCATTGTTCCACATCCGATGCACGAGTTCACATCTACTGAGGATGTGGCATCACATTTTGATTATACTACTGCACCGGGTTTCATGGGCTGGCAGCATGATTATTCCGGACATGGAGCATCGTCGTCACATCATATATCTGCACAGCAGGCATCACATGATGTAGAGCATGCTGCATATCAGGCATCACACGATATAGAGCATGGGACAGAGCAGCATCAGCCACTTCCGATCCGTCGTCGTATACAGCCTGCACGCACTAGGAGACGTCCACCATGTGGGACCGAATAGTCATTTATTTTAGAATTTATTGTAATTCATGTTTTCTTATTAATTTATATAAGAATTATTTATATAAGTGTTTATTTACATATGTGTTTATATGTGTTCTGGTCTAAAATAGACAAGCATTATTTATTTGTGTTGCCGATCTCGCCACCGTGCCTGTGGCTTCAGAGCCGTTGATTTGATTAGACTGTCTCATCCTGAGGTCTCCTGGCTCCCAGTCCTGCAAGACAAGGTCAGAGGCCCTGGCCGGGGGTCCCGGCGAGGGAGCTCCGACGGTCAAGTTAGAGAACGGTGAGAGGGACCGTCTCAGGGGGGCCACCTGGCGAGGGAGCAAGGGACCGCCGGCTTCGGTCGAGGTGGGCCCCTCTTGGGCGGACACCTGGCAGAGCGGCAGAGAGGCGCTCGACTTCGGCCGAGGTGGACCCCTCCTGGGTGGACACCTGGCGAAGGAGCGAGAGGGCCCGGCTCGACCTCGACCGAGGTGGGACCGTCTCAAGGGGCCACCTGGCGAGGGAGCAAGGGGCCGCCGGCTTCGGCCGAGGTGGGCCCCTCCTGGGCGGACACCTGGCGGAGCGGCAGAGGGGCGCTCGACTTCTACCGAGGTGGACCCATCCCCGGGCGTCACCTGGCGAAGGAGCGAGAGGGCCCGGCTCGGCCTCGGCCGAGGTGGGGCCGGCTCAGGGCGCCACCTGGCGAGGGAGCAAGGGCCGCCAGCTTCGGCCGAGGTGGGCCCCTCCTGGGCGGATACCTGGCGGAGCGGCAGAGGGGCGCTCGACTTCGACCGAGGTGGACCCGTCTCCGGGCGCCACCTGGCGAAGGAGCGAGAGGACCCTGACCGACCTCAACTTCGACTGAGGTCCATAAAATATTTAATGTAACTTGTTAAATAATATATTTAAAATATTTTAATTTAATAATAATAAATTTGTCCTTTTTTCAGTAAAATCGTGGAAGGATCCGACCCTCGGTCCTGTCACCATCCCGATTGCCAGTCCGGCTACCACCAAGATCTGATCATCGGTCCTGTCACCATCCCGATTGCCAGTCCGGCTACCACCAGGATCTGATCATCGGTCCTATCACCATCCTGATTGCCACTCCGGCTACCACCAGGATCCGATCATCGATTCACCTACAGGTCCTGCTACCAGTGACCATCGGTCCACCTATCAGTCAGACCATCGATCCACATATCGATCCTGTAAATTTTTATTAATTTTTTAATTTTTATAATAAAATTTTGATACATTTATGTATTATATAAATTTCATGGGTTAATTTTTTTTAAATTTTTTTAAAAAAATTTCATTTTAATAAATTTTTTTTTAATATTATAAATCAATATTTTTAAAAGACAAAAATACGGGATTTTTTTTTTTACCCGATCTACCATGAATTCGTCTTTCGTAAAGACGAATTCAATAATATTGAATTTGTCTTTGTGAAAGACGAATTTAGTTAAATTGAATTCGTCTATTGAAAAAACGAATTCAATTTAACTGGTTTCGTCTTTACGAAAGACGAATTCAATTGAATTGAATTCGTCTTTTCAACAGAGGAATTCATCTACGTCACCACTATCATCTAAATCGGTAAATAACTTTTGCATAACCTGTTTTTGTAATTTTTTTTAAAAATATTATTTTAAAAAAAAACTCCGGAAAGTTGATGGATATGGCGGCCATGGGATCGGATGCAACGATCATGACGAGTGCCTGTCGGATCATACGACGTCATCCTTTCAATCAAGCTATTGGAAATTTTCCTAAATAATATTTTTATTAAATATTTATAAGATTAGTATCATCCTAAATATATTTATCTATACAGGTATTTTGAACATGTGAAAAATACGGACAAAGGGAGCCTTTAAAAATTATGCGGAGAAATCACAATATGACTTATGATTTCTGACTTCAAAATTTAATAAAAAAATTAAAATTTTAAAAATTAATAAAAAAATTTTAAAAATTAAAAATAATAAATATAATAACTTGATATAATAATAATATATTTTATATTATAATAAATATTTTATATTCTAAAATATAATAAATATATTATAATATATTAAATTATATATTATATATTATAATACAATATATTTGTTGTTAAAATAATAATATTATATATTATATATTATATATAGGTAATTATATATATTAGTATTATTTATATTATAGTATATTATTTTAACATGGGGTATTTTTGCCGGTCGCGTTGCACTAATGGGTGCTTCATGCATGCGGTAGAGCCGTGCACCACCATGATGGCCAGACCTGTTACACGACGTCATCGGTGGGAACGTCCCCACAGCGCGATCAGGTTACTACATATGCACAAGGTCGGATACCATTGATACATCGAATGGCGGCTACCCTCATAGTGGCCTCCATTAGCCTTGTCGCATTGACAGGTGTTGCGTGCGATAGAGCGCGCATCTCCATGATGGTTGGACCAGTTGCACGATGTGACCACCAAGAATTTCTCTATTATAAGTGGCTACATGTATGCAAGGTCAAATACCACTGATGCACCGAGCGGTGGTTGCTATCTTGGTACCTGCCATCAACCTTGCTGCATCGACGGATTCCGCATGCGGTGGAACTACATGCTATCATGGCAACTGGACCCGTTGCACGGTGCGATCAGGTCTCGTGGGGCACAGGCAAGTAGGATCTCAGGCTCGCACCGACACCACCATCTTCGCATCCCACCACCTCTGGCCCTACCACTTAACGGGCGTCCCATCCTATCGTGCCATGCCGACAGCACCCGATGCAACGCCGCAGCAGCCACGACTAGTACACGTGCATCAACAAATATAATGTATTATAATATAATATATATAATTTAGTATATTATAATATATTTATTATAATATAAAATATATTATAGTATCATATTATTATATTTAAAAAAAATTTAAAAAATATTGATTTTTAAATATTTTATTATTTTATTATTTTTTTTATTTTTTAAATTTTGAAGTAGGAAATCGTAGGTTGTGCCTATGATTTCTCCGTGTAATTTTTTAAATCATTGTGTCCATCTTTTTGCATGTTCAAAAATACCCAGGTTGATAAATATGTTTAGGATGGTAGTAGCGTCGTAAATATGTAATAAAAAATATTATTTAAAAAACTCCAAATTGTCGCCGCCCATGTGATCAAAAAGTTGGTGGGGTTGCCACCAATGTATCATGCGACCAGCTTGTTCCGGGAATCTGGATAAATTACATCAACTATTATGGATTCTTCCTAACAGCTTATCCTTTTTAGGTCGTAGGTTTGGTTAACGTCTTATATCTACCACTGATAGATGGATCCTAACCACAATTACATCAACTATTGTGGTTAGGGTCCATGTATCAGTGGTAGACGTAAGACGTTAACTAAATCTTGGCCCTAAAAAGATTAAGCTGTTCGGAAGAGTCCATAATTTATAGTCGTAAGAACATGCACAAAGGTTGAACCAAAAAAAGATCGCTATATATATATATATATATCGACACCTACTAACTTCTTAGCCTAACTAAATCAGGATAATCTGAGAACCTTGCTATGCTCATTAATTCTCTGGTCAAATCAACTTCACATTATTGAAGCACACTGTATATCTGCAAGCCTTCGCGGCCTACCAATGGGAAGAACTACTTACACCCGTTTTCCACCCAAGTGCTCCTGAAGTCCTTTTGTCAAGATGACACATCTCTTATATACATAAACAAATGGCATACATAAACACCGTACATAACTAGGGACATATATAGTCCTTCTATAGAAACTAAGAATTGTTGGATTAGTTTGGATTTTAGATCAAATATTTAATTCTTGACCTATGTATATTTGGTTCAGTATTTACACAACCGAAGACAGGAAAACGACAGCCCTAAGTATCTTGCAACTCTTATATACAAGGTTGGTAATGGATCGGGCTGGTGGGATTCTTGTGGTCAAATAAGGACAACAACAAACCAAACAGTGTTCTTAGGAGATTGGATGGGATGAGGTTGGTGGCTCAATTAAATGGTACTCCACTTCTACGGCAAGCCCTAGCTCAAGAGGAGCGCTCCCTTCGCGAAACTTTTTTTTTTTTTTTTCCCATGAAAACGGGAGGATTGGACCACCCGGCTTCCATTATTCAACTTGGTGTCTGCGTGCAAGATAGCAAGGCAAAGTTCGTAGAAGTATTCCGAAACAAAAGTAAATCAGCTGCCTCCGTTGCTACAGACGGATTACATGCAAGCGTTCAAAGATTGGTCATTACTCTTCAAGCAGGAGGATTTGAGAAACTTCGCTGCTGTCTGGTCCTTGATTAAAAAAGCTAGATTTTGTCTATGGACACTGAACCGGGCACCTCTGCCACCTGATATACCCCCTCTTCTACCTCTTTTTCTTGTACTATGTGACTCTCTTGTACATTGTCCTTCCTCCCAGTTCTGCAACTAGTACCTCCTATGTCCCTGGATTCTCGATCTGTAACCTCGTGTTTACTGAATAAATTTTGGTGGCTCTTCTTAAGCCTCCTTTTTACGCAAAAATTGAAAGAAAAGGTCGTAGGAGGTCAAGGTACTGAGTTGGGAGGAATTGTCAAGGTCCCGTACCCAATCCCATGAAGTGATGCGACAACTTCTGTGGCCCGGGAAGGGGGAAGATAGTTGCTAACGACGATTGGGACCCAAACCAACAGGTAAGGTTGGAGTTTCATTTGATAACCCTGCCATCGTAGTAGGTCGTCCATTGTTTTACCAGCATGATGCTACGTTGAAACACCTTACCTATGGAGGATGCTTCTAACTAAAAAAACTGAGCGTTCGTTCCATGGTATCCGGGAGATCACTGTTGCCAAACTGTCCCATGCCCCTATATAAGTGAAACTTAAAGTGCTAGATGCTTTTTTTTTTTTGTTGTGCCATCTTTGTGGGGGAAACATGAGAACCACCATTGATGCAATCTCTCACTGCTTTCCAGTGTGGGGACCGGAAATGGGTTGTGTCTAGTATCTGGTATTCTTGTAATCAATTAAACTTGCAACCTTAATTACCTATTACTTAGCCATCAGGATAACATTAACTTCTAATATGAAGTTATGATTTATTATACCTATTAAAAACTTATATAAATTATAAAATATTATGATTTAAATATATTATGATATTTTATTTTTTAATAATTAATTATTATTAAGAAAATTTAATTCTCTTATTTTTGAAAGAAAATAAAAAATAACTTACTTCATCTTATTAATTATCATATTTCGAGAACCTTATTACTTGAAATATTTTTAAACTATAAATAATTTTAGTATATTTCTATAATCATAAATATTTTTTTCTAAAGTTTTTTAAAAGTAGATAATTCATTATTCTTTTTATTTTTACTATAATTAAAAATAATGGTATTTAAAAATATAATGTTACCCAGGTGGCTTACCCAAGAGAGGGGTGAATTGGGTATTTTTAAAAAAATTCACAAATATGTGCTTCTTTTAAAATAACTTTGTATAGTGAGTGATGTGAATGAAATAAGGTATGCTGAAGCAAATAGAAAGCACAATTATACAAGTACAAATACAAGAAAATTTAGAGTCGTTTGGAGCAACCTCGCTCTAACGTCCACTATCCAAAATATCACTTGAGGTTTCTACTATATTCATTCTCGGAATATAGCCAGATTATTTTCACGGACTCACAATCCAAAATCCAAACTTGGTTTTAAATCGGGATCACCAAAAATCCAATACACTGTTAGTTTTTTCGGGCTCACTAACAATCCAAACTTGATTTTCAAAGGCTCACCAAAAATCTTTACAAACCCAAGTTACAGCCCCTGCTGTACTTGGAATAACTCAAATTATGAGTTTAAAAAACAGAGCAACTCAATGACAAACCGAACATTATCGGGTGATTGCAGTTGTAGCTCTTGAGAAGCCCTCTTGATTGCTCTTTGAATGCTCTTCAAGGTTTCTAATCTTCTTCAGTAAATGACTCAAGAATCTGATGAGAGTTGGTGAGGTCTTGAGTGCTTGCTTGAATGATCTCTTGAGTATTCTTTCAAAAGCTCATTAATTTCTCATTCTCCTTTTAAAAGTTGTCCAAATCCCATATATATAGTCCCTTTAACCGATTTCAAGTGAACATAATCGTTGTAGACTGTTAGGATTTAAAAAATGATTGTTGGAGTACTTTTTGGATTCAAAAAGAAAGTTCTAGAACTAGCCGTTACGAACCTGAAACTGGGGTTCGAGTTGGCTCGGATGTTTCGAGTCGGCTCGCATGTTCAGATAGGTTAAAATATCACTCTCGTCGAGTCGGCTCTTCTTTATTGAATCGACTCGCCTGGCTGGCTCTTCAAATTTGAGAATTTGTAAACTCTGGAAGAGTTGGCTTGTCTAAATATGAGTCAGCTCGGTTGTCTATCTGAAGAATTATCACTCTAGATGAGTCGGCTCGACTATCCTTGAGTCAGCTCGAATTTGCAAAACTTCAAAAGTTGAACTCTATCTGAGTCGGCTCGAATATCTGCGTGCTATAAAACTGAGTGCCGTGCTAAAACATTGAGTCGGCTCTCTACTTTGAGTCAACTCGAGTGATCTTTGCCAATAACCTTTCAAACTTCTTCAAATTTCTTCTAGAGACTTCCAATCAACTCCAAAAGCTTTTCAACTCCTTCAAAACCCAATTCTAAGAAATTTAAACTAGAAAAATACATATAAGTGGCCCATTTTTATAAATACAAAGTTGATTTTTTTTTGGACTCTTCATTACATAATACTTTTTCAAAATAAGCTTGTCATACATCAAGGTTGTAAGAAGAGTGGTTGTTCATTTAAATCATCCTACAAAAACTTAGAAAACACTTAGAAATAGTTAGTAATCAAATGCATGCTCCAATATTTGGTTATCATCAAAATCATTCCAGGGGTCAACAATCTCCCCCTTTTTGATGATGACAAAATAATGGGTATGGAAAAACTTTACAGTTTCATGAATATAAATATGTAAACGTATCAAAGTAATTTGTGTATGACTTTAAAATTGAAGTATATCCATATGTATCAACAAGTATCATGAATGTATTGAAAACTATCAAAGCTTATCAACAAAGTATCAGAGCTTTTGAATTAGATCCAATAAGTATTAAGGTTAACATTTATCAAAAGTTGAAAATGAATTGAAGTCAAATAATGTATCAAGGCAAATTGGATATCAAAATGTATCAGGACTTGCAATTGTATTGAGGAATGTATCAGAGCTTAAGGTAGCAGAAAGCATTAAAGCTATCAAGACCATATTTGAGCTATTAGAAACTAATAAAAATGAATCAGAGCAAGTTATGATCAGAGAAAATTTTGAATACTGGGATAACTCCTCCTGTTTCATTCATTTCCATGCACATTATTAATATCACTCCCCCTTTTTGTCATTAATCAAAAAGGTTACTAGGTTTTTGAAATAGAATAAGAAGATAATTCATATAATTTCACCTTCTCATAGAATTTTTCAAATTGAAACTCTTCATTAATAAGATCATGATGCGGGACAAAGGGGGGGCTAGCTAGGAGGAACGTTGGAGAGCTGAGAAGTCTCCTGTGATTAGGGTCAAAAAGGCAGAAAAAATATGTGGGGGCAAGAAAGATGGATACTCTATGGACTTGGAACTTACCTTCATGGAGAGACGTCGCACCTCTAGGGCATCTCTCCTACCCCACTACATGTAGTCTAGGGCATCCCACCCATTTCACTACATGCGGAGCCTAGGGCATCCCACCCAAATCGTTACCTGGGGCCAGGAAGGAGAAGCTCCAAGATCATAGAGGGGACTCAGTAAGGGAGAAGATAACTAGGGCCTCACACCCCTCGACGCTCGAAAGCGAAGGAAGTGGGGTCTCACACCCCTCGACACCAGCAGGAAAAGGAAAGACGGGCCTTATGCCCGGAGGCAGAACCAAGAACACTCTTTTCAAAAATTCATATTCATCATCATCATATTTTATTCAAGAGAGGAGGTGCCTTTATATAGGCTTACAAAACTTGGGGTCTAAGTAAAGAATACAAGGCATGCAGCCCAAAAAAAGGTGACTTCCCAAACCTACTTTGTTTGTAGCCTGAAAACATGATAGAAAATTAAACACAATCCTTTCTATATGGTGGAAAATAAAACTAATCCTAATCTAAAACTAATTTTAAAAAAACTTCCTAACTTGTCCATATATCTAGTTTTAAAATAAATAAATTAGGCATATTTTGAATTTACCAAGATCAATGCCTGCTCTAAAATCTGTGTGACTTGATAACTGTGCAAAAAATTCTTTCTCTGAGAAGCGTGCTACTTTGAGATCCATGCAAAGCTATTTTCTGCTGCTTTGAGATATGTGAAGATTTCTGACCAAGTGCCGTGGAATAGAGGAGCGGAGATGGGGGCTTGTGGGAGACTTCACCGGTGCCAGCACTGGGGAAGGAGGCAGCATGACCGATGGCTGGGGAAGGCGGCAGCACGGCGGTGGTCGCGGAGAGTGGGGCGGAGCAGCAGGGCAGACGGTGGCCGTGGGCACTGGGGCTTTGGGCGGCTCCGCCGGCGGCTGGCGACGGTGCTGGGGAGGAAGACGGTGGCCGTGGGCATGTGCGGTGGAGGTGCAGGGGCGAACGACCATGGGTGGAGCCGCATGGAGGGAACGGCCGTGGGTGGTTCGTGGGATTCGTCGGCATTCCCACGAGGAGATCGATGCCGAGGGAAGGTGGACGGTCGTCGAGGGTGGCACCGGAGGTCGGGCGTGGCGGATCTAGGCCGAACGGGAAGAAAAAAATGAATAAAATGGAGGTCTGGGATTTTTCTGGGAGGTTGAAGATGAAAGGAATAAGGAGGAATAAGTCGGGAATAAAATAGGGATAAAATTGGAATAGTGGGAATACGTGGAATAGCTGGGATAAAAATTTAAACTAAAATAAAAAAATTTGAAAAAAAAGAAAAGAAAAACCCGGATGGGTTTTGATGTCCTCATCATTCTCCTAGGATGGGAAAAACTTGACTCCGTCGAGTCAGGCTCACTGCAATTTTTTTTCTCTTTTTTTTCTCTCTTCTTTTTTTTTCTCTCTTCTCTTTTTTTTAACTTTTTTTTTCAACCCTAATACTCTCATGCTCTGACACCAAAATTGATGCGGGATAAAAGGGGGGGCTAGCTTGGAGGATCGTTGGAGAGCTGAGAAGTCTCCTGGTCAAAAAGGTGAAAAAAATATGTGGGAGCAAGAAAGATGGATACTCTATGAACTTGGGGCTTACCTTCACGGAGAGACATCGCACCTCTAGGGCATCTCACCCACCTCAATACATGTAGTCTACGGTGTCCCACCCATCTCACTACATGCGTAGCCTAGGGCGTTCCACCCAAATCGCTATCTAGGGCCGTGAAGGAGTAGCTTCAAGATCATAAAAGAGACTCAGCTAGGAAGAAGATAACTGGGGCCTCACACCCCTCGACACCTACAGGTGAAGGAAAGATGGGCCTCATGTCCACTCCTAATGGAGCCAGAACCAAGAACACTCGTTTCAAAAATACATATTCATCATATTATTTTATTCAAGAGAGGAGGTGCCTTTATATAGGCTTACAAAACTTGGGGTACAAGTAAAGAATACAAGGCATGCAGTCCAAAAAAAGGTGAAAACTCAAACCTACTTTGTTTGTAGCCTGAAAACATAGTAGAAAACTAAACACAATCCTCCCTATATGGTGGAAAATAAAACTAATCCTAATCTAAAACTAATTTTAAAAAAACTTCCTAACTTGTCCATACATCCAGTTTTAAAATAAATAAATTAGGCATATTTTGAATTTTCCAAGATTAGTGCATGCTCTGAAATCTGTGTGACTTGATAACTTTACAGAAAATTCTTGCTCTGAGAAGCATGCTGCTTTGAGATCCGTGCAAAGCTATTTTCTGCTGCTCTGAGATATGTGCAGATTTTTGACCAAGTGACCGTGGAATAGAACGGAGAGGGGGGCTTACGGGAGACTTCATCGGTGCCAGTGCTGGGGAAGGAGGCGGCATGGCTGATGGCGGTGGTGGCACGGCGGCGACACGGCGGTGGTCGCGAAGACAGGGGCGGACGGCGGTCGTGGGCATTAGGGCTTTGGACGGGGACATTGGGCGGCTCCATCGGTGACCAGTGATGACGTTGGGGAGGAAGACGGCGGCCGTGGGTGCGTGCGGTGGAGGCGCAGGGGCAGACGGCCATGGATGGAGCCGCATGGAGGGAACGACCATGGACGGTTTATGGGATTCGCCGGCGTTCTTACGAGGAGATCGACACCAGGGGAAGGTGGACGGCCATCGGGGATGGCGCCGGAGGTCGGGCGCGACGGACCCAGGACGAACGGGAAGAAAAAAATGAAAAAAATGAAGGTCTGGGAGTTTTCTGGGAGGTTGAAGATGAAAGGAATAAGGAGGAATAAGTCGGAAATAAAATAGGGATAAAATGGGAATAGTGGGAATATAGCTGGAATAGTAGGCAAAAAATGTCCCCATCAAATGCATAGAAACAAGAAAGTAAACACATTGTGAAAATGAACATTTCATTAATAAGAATAATGCATCAAAAACTACAAGATATATCCAAGATATGATACAAGTACTACTCTTCTTCCTCACTAGAGGAAGAACCTATCTCTAACACAGTGGAAAAGGTCTTAGTTGTCGATGGCTTGAACCTAAGATCTCTAGATATAGTCTTTGTGGGAGCCTTTGGTACTTTGGATTTTTGTTTTGGCCCGGATTTGGGTTTTGTCCTAATAGGAACTAGCTCAGCTTTAATGTCTGAAGGTATGCTAGGCTCAGTTGTAGGTGGTGGAGGCTGTAAAGCAAGTGGTGATGGTGTAAGAGTGCTCTGAGGTGCGGAAGATGAAGCTCCAAAAAGGTGGAAAAGTATGGTGCTTGTCCCAGATTGAAGCCTCTGAACTCCCTCCTAAATGTGCTGAAGGGTCGTAGTCTATTGAGCAATAAAAGTCTCTCCTACTCCTCTAAGTCTGTCAATATTTGAGCGGGGGTTTGTAAAATCTAAGTGAAGTTCATCCTGCCTAGACTATCTCCTCTCAACTGTCTTGACTATGGATGTCAGCTCTCATAGCTTTGTCCTAAACTCCTGAAATCCTGTCTTGATTGTTTGGCAAAGATCGCCAAACATCGATTAAAAGGAACTCGTTAGAGTCTCAAAAAACTAAGCTACTCTGTAATCAAAACCTGAGCTGTAATCGGGGGTGCCATAGTACAGGGTCTTGGATGTGCAGGTCCAGCTGATGGTGCAGGTGGTGTCCTGGGGCTGTCAGTCTATCCAGTAGCTCTAGTCAATCCCTAAATCTCCTCATCAATGGAATGCATCTCGCCGTCACCTTCATCATCTCTGTCAGCAGTAGTCTCAGTATCTACAACGTAGTGCTCTACCTCCTCATCCTCATCAGATAACTGGTGAACCACTCTTTGACCTGATACTCTCTTCGTCCAGACTCCCTCAACCTGATGGTAGCCCATCCTTTGTAGGGACTTTACTGAATAAGTGTCAATGTGGTGTAGCAGTCTACTGTCCTCACTCTCTAAATCAACTCTAGATTCCCTGAATAGAAGGGTGAATGCCATACCGTAAGAAAGCAGGCCTTAGCCTTTTGGGATGCGTCCCGCATCTAAGCAAGCATAATGTATGGCAGATTGAGGGCCTCCCCCTCAATCATATACCTCATAAATAGCATATCCCGCTCACTGACCCAGTCGAAGCGGCCTATCCTCGATAAAAAGATCCTGCTAATCATATTGTGTAATAATATCATTTCCAATGATAACATATGAGCTTGCACATTGCCTATTTCATCAACATTTCTCCTTTCCAAGATAATCCTTAGGATTTTTTGCTTATCTTTCAAAACAAAATGACTTCTCCCTTCAGTAGGCATCCTCAAAACTCTGCCAATAACTTCTTCATTTACTACAATTCTTATTCCCTTGACATTTGATTCAATAGAGTTCTCACCAAATGATAGATTCTCAAAGAAGTTTCTAACCAGGCTAGGGTAGGTTGGTACATCTAAGGAACCAAAATAATCCCAGCCTTGTCCTTCAATCGATTCTCCAATTCTTAGCCCTAAATTCTCAAGAAAACTAAAATTAATCTTCTTTCCAGCGGTAACGGGCCGATTACCCATAGAAATTATCTATCTTGGTGGCTATGGAGACAAATTCCTTTTCTCTTCTTGCTGTTAAGCTTGAGTCGACTCCTTTTCTCTTCTTTTGGTCCTTCTCTCCCTTTGTGTGCTTATTTTCATTCATCTGGGCCTCTTAGAAACCACTCTTTTCGATGCCATTTGGAGCAAATCGATGGTGTGGAAGAGGGATTGAGAGAATCTCAAGGAATGTGGAGTGGAGAAGTAGTCCCTAGGTTTTGGAAGGATTTTTCCTGTAGCTCGGCTACGGTTTAAAAGGAAACATAAGCCCTAAGTTGATCCTACGACTTATATATAAAAAAACCTATCCCGACATCTGAGTCAGCTCAACCAGAGCCCTTTCTGTTCGAGTGGGCTCGAGCAAAAATCAACAAAAATGATCTAAAACTCCAATAAAAAGATGTCTACCTCTAAGAACATACTAAATAAGGTGGGTATCTACTTCAATCAGGTTAAGGAGATCTTCTAGATAATTTTTCTTAAATTAGAAGAAATTAGGTCAAAATCTAAAATGGGTCGCATAAACCTAATTCTCCTCTAATCAATTGAAATCTTTCTTCATTAAGTGGCTTGGTAAAGATGTCAGCAAGTTGATTTTCAGTTGGAACAAATTCAAGTTCAATATTTTTATTTTGTACATGATCTCTAATAAAGTGATGTCTAATTTTTATATATTTTGTAATTGAATGCTAAATTTGGTTCTTTTTTAGATTAACAGCACTTTGTGTTATCACCTTTGATAGAAATTTTTATTTGAATAACACCAAAATCTTCTAGTTGTTGCTTAATCCAAAGCACTTATGCACAACAACTCCCTGTAGCCACATACTCTGCATCAGTAGTAGACAGTGCTACAGAGTTTTGTTTCCTATAGTGCCATGAAATAAAGTTCAACCCTAGAAATTGACAAGTACCGCTAATACTTTTTCTATCAATTTTACATCCACCATAATCAGCATCAAAAAATTTAACTAAATTCAATGAAGATTGTTTAGAATACCATAGACCTAGATTACTTATTCCTTTTAGATATCTTATGATTCTTTTAATGGCAAGTATATATGATTCATTAGGAATTGATTGAAATCTAGCATATATACATACACTAAACAAGATATCAGGCCTACTAGCAATTAAATACAATAGTGATTCGATCATACCTCGATAAAGCTTTTGATCAATGTTGTGGTCATCTTCATCTTTGTTTAGTCTGCAGGAGGGGCTCATGGGTGTGCTCATTTATTTAGATGACTCCATACCAAACTTTTTAATGATCTCCTTGATGTACTTTGCTTGGTTGATAAAAATGTCTTCCTTTATTTACTTAATTTGAAGTCCGAAGAAGTAGGTCAGTTCACCTATCAAGCTTGTTACCGACCTTATCGCTGTGGCCTGTAGTTATGAGGTGACGCCGGACGACTGTCCCTTTTACTCCAGAATTTTGGTGTTCCGGGACCTGCAAAATAATGTTAGAAACCCGGGCCGGGATCCTAGCGAGGGCACTCCGATGATCAAGTCAGTGAACAGCAAAGCAGAACAGATCCCCCAAGGTGAATCCCACTTCGGTCTCCATTCTTAGAGTTTGTAATAAAGAACTGAGTGGGAGAAGATGAGAGAGGAACGGTGCTTGAGTTGTGGCGGTCATGCTCACTGGACTGACTCCGAGAGTCCTCTGGGAGCTTCCTGCCTTCAAGTCACTCGTTTCTTGCTATCTTGTGTGCTTGCTCTCTCTTGGTTGCTTACTTGGTTTCTCGCCCGTTGGTGCCTTTGTAGATCGCTGACTGTTCAGTGCCTCGATCTACCCTCTCTAGGGGGTTTATGGGTTAACGATGTCTGTTGGCCGCTCCCTCGAGGTCATCTTCCATTATAGTTGGGAGTTAAGTTATGAATTTGTCTTGTCTAGTATGTTGTCATGAAGGGCGAAATTAGGTGGCACCTCGATCTGGGTGCAGCCGCTCTCGGGTCTAAGTCCCTGAGCGCAGCCTTCTCCTTCGGGGGGTTCTAGGTGGTCCGTCAAAGGATCTGACATCTCGATCAGGGCGTTCCTCCTAAATTGGTGCAAACAAGGTTGTGTGCGCTGTTACAGATTTGAAGTACCATACTGGGCACGTCGCGCTACACGCGCTTGCCTTGGTGGCGGTCTTGGGGCTGGCGCCTTCATCCTTCTCGATGCTTTCAAGGAGAGGGCTCAACTCCAACTGAGGTGGGCTCGATCCTTGGGGAGCCACCTGGCGAAGGAGCAGAGGAGGGCTCGACTCCGACCGAGATGGGCTTGACCCTTGGGGAGCCACCTAGCGAAGGAGCAGAGGCGGGCTCGACTTTGACCGAGATGGGCTCGACCTGGGGGAGCCACCTAGCGAAGGAGTGGAGGAGGGCTCGACTTCGATCAAGGTGGGCTCAACCTGGGGGAGCCACCTGGCGAAGGAGCAGAGGTGCCGAGCTCGGGCCGAGATGGGCGTGACCGTTGGTGAGGCCACCTAACATGGTAGCTCGGAAAAGGACTTGACACGGCACCATCTGCCCGCCTGGCTACTAGCTAGATCCAAGGTGTACTCCATGTCAGCGATCTTGCCATATCAGAGCTCATTTCAAATTCGCCTTGCATGAGCTCAGCAAATTCTCTATACAATTTCTTATTAGTTGCACCAAAAATAATGTCATCTACATAAATTTGTACAACTAACATATCATTTTCTTTCTTCTTAATAAATAATGTTGTATCTACATTGTCTCTAACAAAATTATTTTCAAGCAAGAATTTGTTCAATTTATCATACCATACTCTAGGAGACTGTTTTAATCGATACAATGCTTTGTTAAGTTTGAAAACATGATTTTAGAGAGCATGATTTTCAAAACCTGGTAGTTGTTCTACAAAAACTTTTTCTGAAATAAAATCATTTAGAAATGTGCTTTTTACATCCATTTGAAATAATTTGAAATTCATGTAGTAAACAAATGCAAGTAATAATCTTATGGATTCTAGTCTTGCTACGGGTGCATAGGTTTCATCAAAATATATTCTTTCTTCTTGATTATAACCTTTAACCACTAATCTTGCCTTATTTCTAATTATATTTCCTTTTTCATCTATCTTATTTATATAAATCCATTTAGTTTCTATAACATGATGGTTTGAAGGTCTATTCACTAAGGTCCATACATTATTTCTTTCAAATTGGTTAAGTTCTTCATACATGGCCATCATTCAATAAGGATCATTTTTAGCTTCTTCTATACTTTGTGGTTCTTCTTGTGAAACAAAAGCTAGGTAATCATGTGCATCTCTAAGTGATGACCTAGTCCTAACACCTTGTGAGGGATCATCTATAATCAAATCTTTAGGATATGAAGATACATATCTTCATTCTCTTGGTAGATCACCATGATCTTGACTTACCATTTCTTCTCCTCCTTGAGTTGGTTTGTCCTTTAGACTCATGTCCTCCATAGCTTTGTCAATTATACCTATATCATTGTCAATGCACTTTTCTTTTCTAGAAGGTGAGGGATTAGATTCATCAAAAATAACATGAACATATTCTTCTACTATTAATATTTTTTTGTTATATACTCTATAAGCTTTGCTATTAATTGAATAACCAAGAAAAATTGCTTCTTTAGATTTAGCATCAAATTTTTCTAGATTATCCTTTCCATTATTTAACACGGAGCATTTACAACCAAATACATGAAAATAATGAATGCCTAATTTTTTGTCATTCCAAAGTTCATAGGGGGCTTTCTTTAAAATCGATCTTATCAAAACACGGTTCAAAATATAGCAAGTAGTATTCACAGCTTCTGTCCAAAAGTACCTTGGAAGATTGCCTTCACATAACATTGTTCACGCCATCTCTTCCAAAGTCCTATTCTTTCTCTTTACAACATAATTTTGTTATGGTATTCTAGGAGGGAGAAATTATGATCAATATCATGCTCAGTGCAATAATTATCAAAGTACTGATTTTCAAATTTCGTGCCATGATCACTTCTAATAAAAAAAATTAAAAGATTTTTCTAGTTTAAAACTTTCTTGTAAAATTTTTAGAAAACTTTAAAAGCTTCATCCTTATGTGCAATGAATAAAATCCAAGTAAATCTCGAAAAATCATCTACTATCACAAGTCCATATTTCATACCACCTAGGCTTGGGGTCCTAGTTGGTCTAAATAGGTCCATGTGTAGTAGCTCTATAGGTCTAGAAGTGGAAACCATATTTTTAGATTTAAAACTCTTCCTAGTTTGTTTATCCAGTTGGCATGTATCACAAACATGTTCAAAATCAACTTCGAATTTTGGTAAACCTCTAACTAGATCTTTGGAAATCAATTTAGCAATTATATGCATGCTAGCATGACTTAATCTCCTATACCAAAGTAAGCTAGACTCCTTGATTTTAGCATTCATTGCCACTAGACTTGTACTATTAGACATGACTAGATCATTCAAATCTACCACATATATGTTTCCAAGTCTATAACCAATGACCTTAGTACTAGAATCAAGTGAATTAGTTACAATGCACATCGAAGATTCAAAGATAACTTTGAAGCCTCTATCACACAATTGACTTATGCTTAATAAATTGTATTTCAATTTGTCAACTAGCAATACATTTTCAATGAATATAGAAGGGGTTATTCTAATCTTACCGATGCCAGTTATTTTTTCCTTACCATTGTCACCAAATGTGACCATTCCTCCATCCTTCATTCCCAGGGTAATGAATTATTACTTGTCACCCGTCATATATCTTGAACAAGCATTATCCAGATACCATCTTTTCTTTATGTTTTGGGCTGCAAGACATTCTTCATCTTCAAGACCTATTAGACATATGTTAGTTATTTTTATGGTCTCTTCTTCATCATTTGAAGTTAACTCCTCACTGTCACTCCAAGTTGCAACCATTGCTTTCTTCTTCTTCTTTTTGTAGGTTTTCTTCAAATTTGGACAATCAAAACGGAAGTGCCCTGATTTCTTGCATTGTAGGAAATGGACTGTTACTCTTTATCTTTATCTTTATCTTTTTCTCTTTCCTTGTTGTATTCTCCTTTTCTATGATATTTTCTCCAATATCTTCCCTTTTTCTTGTCCATAAACTTCTTGAATCTCCTTATTATAAGTGAGATATTATCGTCTTCTAGTTCATCTTTGGAGGAGGGACTTTCTTCATCTATTTCTTCCTCTTGTTTCTTCAATTCCATTGCAGCTTTGACGGTAATTGATTTCTTCTTCTTTATATCGTCTTCACTTCTATGCTGCATGGTCAGCTCATGAGTAATCAAGGAATCCAATAGCTCATCTAGTGATAATGTGTTGAGGTCCTTGGCCTGTTGAATTGTAGTCACTTTCGGGTTTCATTTATCTGGAAGAGATCTCAAAATCTTTTGTACTAGGTCTGCATTACAATATGTCATGCCAAGACTTTTTAAACCATTAATAATATCTATAAAATATGAGAACATTATAGATATAGTCTTATTCGGTACCATCTTAAATAATTCATAACTATGTACAAGAAGATTAATCTTAGATGTTTTAACTTGAGAGGTTCCTTCATGGGTTACTTCAAGTTTATCCCAATTTTTTTTTGCTGAATTACAAGTAAAAATTTGGTTAAACTCGTTGGCATCCAAAGCACAATATAAGATATTCATGGCTTTAGCGTTCAACTCATCCATTTTCATGTCATGTTCATCACATTCCTCTTCAGGTTTTTGGATGTCCATGCCATCAACCTTCTTCGTGGGTGTGTGAGGTCCTTTTAGAATTATTTTCTACAACTGAAAATCTACTACTTGAATGTAAATTTTCATTCGGACTTTCCTGTAAGTGTAATTAGTGCCTGTGAATCGTGGAGGTCTATTTGTAGATTGGCCTTCGGTCAAAGAGGTACTCATGGGATTTGCCATTAATCTTTACTCTAAGTAAATTCAGAGACACTGCTCTGATACCAATTATTGTCCAAGTGGGTTACCCAAGAGGGAGGGATGAATTGGATATTTTAAAAAAAATTCACAAGTATGTGCTTCTTTTAAAATAACTTTGTGTAGTGAGGGATGTGAATTAAGTAAGAGATGCGGAAGCAAATAGAAAGCACAATCATATAAGCACAAACACATGAAAATTTAGAGTGGTTCGGAGCAACATCGCTCCTACGACCACTGTCCAAGATACCACTTGAGATTTTCACTATATTCACCCTTGGAATATAACCAGATTGTTTTCACGAGCTCACAATCCAAAACCCAAATTTGGTTTTAAATCAAGATCACCAAAAATCCAATACACTGTTAGTTTTTCCGGGCTCACTAACAACCCAAACTTGGTTTTCAAAGGCTCACCAAAAACTTTTACAAACCCAAGTTACAGTCCCTGCTGTACTTGGAACAACTCAAATTAAGAGTTTAAAAAATAGAGCAACTCAATGACAAACCGAACGTTGTTGGGTGGTTGCAGTTATAGCTCTTGAGAAGCCATTTTGATTGCTTTTTGAATGCTCTTCAAGGCTTCTAATCTTCTTCAATAAATGACTCAAGAATCTGATGAGAGTTGGTGAGGTCTTGAGTGCTTGCTTGAATGCTCTTTTGACTGCTCTTTCAAAAACTCATTAAAAGCTCATTAATTTATCATTCTCCTTTTAAAAGTTGTCCAAATCTCTTATATATAGTCCCTTTAACTAATTTCAAGTAAATATAATCATTGTAGATCGTTGGGATTTGAAAAATAACCGTTGGAGCATTTTTTAGATTCAAAAAGAAAGTTCTGGAACTAGCCATTACGAACCTGGAACTGGGGTTTGAGTTGGCTCGGATGCTTCGAGTCAGCTCGAATTCTCAAATAGATTAAAACATCACTCTGATCGAGTTGGCTCGCCTAGCTGTTCTTCAGAACTGAGAATTTGTAAACTTTGGAAGAGTCGGCTCATTTGAACATGAGTCAGCTCGATTGTCTGTATGAGAAATTATCACTTTGGACGAGTTGGTTCGACTACCCTCGAGTCGGCTCGAATTCGCAGAATTTCAGAAGTTGAACTTTTCCTGAGTCGGCTCTTCACTCTCGAGTCGACTCAAATATCTGCATGCCAAAAAACTGAGTGCCGTGCCAAAATATTTAGTCAGCTCTCTACTTTGAGTCAGCTCGAGTGATCTTTGCCAATAACCTTTCAAACTTCTTCAAATTTCTTCCAGAGCCTTCCAATCAACTCCAAAAGCTTTCCAACTCCTTCAAAGCCTAATTCTAAGAAATTTAAACTAGAAAAATATATATAAGTGGCCCATTTTCATAAATACATAGTTGATTTTTCTTTGGGCTCTTCATTACATAATACTTTTTCAAAATAAGCTTGTCATAATCAAGGTTATAAGAAGAGTGGTTGTTCATTTAAATTATCTTACAAAAACTTAGAAAATACTTAGAAATAGTTAGTAATCAAATGCATGCTCCAATATTTGGTTATCATCAAAATATTCCATTGGTCAACATATAATATTTTTAAAACTTTATGTTATAAACTTTATATAATTAAATAATTCTTAAATCTTTATATTTTTAATTGAATCTATCTTCGTGCAATTTTTTTAATAATTACATTATAGATCATTGCTTGTTTATGGTACATTGCATTCAATATTGATAGTGAATTTCATATTAAGAACTATTTTCATTTAATTATTAAGCCATCCTGGCTCATATAGTCAAAACCAAAATAATTTAAAAATTTATTTTAAAATATATTTTAATATATATATATATTTAATAATCAAAAATTATCATCACAAAAAATCTAAATTAGTTTGCAATGATACTAAGTTATCATAAAATAAATTATAAATAATTAATAATAAAAATTATTAGTTAATAATGATGTATAAATGTTAAAATTTGTTGTATCGATAAATGAACAATATTGTATAATAAAACTATAAATATTGCCAATTAGGCTCTATTTAATAAAAAAATATTATTTTTACAAGATATTATCATAATATTATAAATTTTGATAATATCTATAAATTACCATCATGATATTATGAATTTTCTATGATAATTTTTAAAATATTATAATATAATATAATTTCTTGTAACAGTAATAACACTACAGTGAAACAGGCCTTTAGCGATACTTTTTTTGGCCTTACCCGACACTTTTAAGTGTCACCAAGAAATCTCTCGATGCTTCTTAAAGCATCGCAAAAATATCAACTATGTAAGCATGGAGACGCCACCTGCCGATACTTTTTAAAAGTATCGGCATATGCCGATGCTTTAAAGTGTCGCTAAATTTAAATTTTCCGATGCTTTAAAGCGTCGCTAGGTTTAAAACCTAGCGACGCTTTTTAAAAGCGTCGACAGTTAACGATGCTTTAAAGCGTCGCTAGGTTTAAACCTAGCAATTTAAGCATTGCTAGGTTTGAACCTAGCGACGCTTTTAAGCGTCGCTAACTTACAGATTAGCGAAGCTTTAAAGCATCGGCAAATTTTGATAATTTTTTTTAAAAAAAAATATAGCTATACTTGTATACATCAAATACATACATCAACCTGTATACATTATCAAAATAAAATAACTAAACATTCAAACCTATATCACATCCAAAGACATACACAAACACAAACACAAATATAAAGAGTTATATATATATAAGTATCAAAAGATATTCAGTATCGATCCAAGTTCAAATAGATAAAAAGACATACAAAAATAATAATAATAAAAAATCAACTGGCATCACTGATCCGCGTGAGGCTGGTCGTTGTCCTGTCTGTGACTGGCAGATACATTAGGAACCTACAAGAGATATACATATATATAGTTACGATACATGCATTATATATATTCTGAATTATTAGAAACATACAAAATATATATAGATATGCATGTAGTTATAAATAATTACTTACCTGAGATGACATGAACATATGTAGAACAGATGTGACATGCTCAAGTTGAGCCCTAATAGTCTGCATCTCTACTCTGTCTGCATCACATGTCGTCTGAGCTCTGCTATCTCATCCTGGAGTCGACAAACATGTGAATGATCATGACTCTCCCTAGCATCCCGAGTAAATTTATCCATCTCAGATAATTGAGTAGGGGTAACTCCAATTCCAAAACCCCTCACTCGTCCAGGATGCTCTGGTCCTATCAACTCCGAGAATATCTCGACCTCGATGCGACTGCTTTGAGTAGATGATGTACCCTCGCTAGCATGCTCGGAGATCATAAGGTAGCCTTATCCTATGTTTTATAAAAAACTCATATATCAATACTTAATAAAAATATAAATATAAATCATGATATAATATAAATAAAAAAAATACATATATATCTTTAAACTCCTTCCGAACAAAATTGCCATCCTGGTGAATGCGAGTTATCCGATAGAACTCTACCTCACCAGGCTCTCTCCCTTGCTGATCAGCCTATATAAAGAATAAATGTTACAAAAAAATCTCAAATGACACATCTTATACCCCCGTACCATGATACATGGCACATGCATGATATATGCTGATACATGATGTTAAAACTAAAAGTGTACTAAAAGTATTATAGGATGAGAAACATACAAACTCATGCCTGAGCCGTGCATAACTCTTGGACCCCGCTGTGTGAGGAAGAGACTGAGCTGCTCGTGCAGCTCTACCAATAGTAGAATATGTCTACAAAATAAAATTAAAACTATGTTATATATTGTATAAATATAATTATGACGAGTAAAAATTAATAAATTTTGAAGTGTTTGATGATGCTACGCAACCTGTGCCCTCTCGGAGAACCAATAGTGCACTAGCTTCCTCCACTGATGAGGATGAACATCAGGAGGACAGGTAGCTACAACCTGCTCCTCTGTCCTACCCTCTCGCTTGTAGTCTCCCTTCAACTTTGTCCTATAATCTTTCACTTGCGATTGAGGGACTTAAGAACAAAATCAGAACAATCTGGAGGGAGAACGAACTTGCTCTACAATGTAAATAAATAATAAAATAAGTATTAAATAAAATAAGCAATGCAATTATTAAAAACCTAAGATATAAAATACTATATCAATTTTTTTTTCTGTATAACTCAAAGCATCTCTATTTTATAGGCAGGAAGCATATCATTCCACTTCGAATAATTTAGTGGACATAGCTGACCCCGGCGTGCTATTGTCCCCAAAAAACTAGTCAACAAGCTAGCAGCTTTCTTAATAGGCTGGCCTAGCTTGTTACACTCTATGATTATCCTCTCACGCTCAGGTAACTGCCACACATCACGGACTAGTGTGGGTCCTCGCCTCCACTTAAGTCTCTCAGATCCATCTACAAAAAAAACACAGAACATTATATATCAAAACTATTGCATATACATGAATTGAAATGGGATGAAATTATTAAATTATTCTATATATATATGTCATCACGATAGGCTCGTCATCAGGATGATCTGTAGGAGGATCGTAATGTGCTGACTTAGAGAGAATGGCATCGTCCTTAGGTGGAGAGGTACTAGCCTCTGCCGGATGTGCAGAAATGGATGGACGGGTATCAAACCGACGTGAAACTGATCGACTCTCGTCGGGCTGCTGTGATGAAGTACCAGCCTCGGTCTGAGAAAACTGAAACTATACATCCGATAGGCACTTCCTTCTAGGCTTGGTGTACCTAACATGCATTATTTAAAACCAAGTCAGTCAACATTATAATCAAATTATAACGAAAATGAATTGCAATTTAAAAGATTACATAATCATTCATGCAAAAATATAAACTATCTTATAAACTACTTACTTGTCATAATCAACCAGTTGTACCTTCTTCGAAATCCAACCTAACCAAAATGGTTGTATCATTTATATGATCATCCGGTATAATATTATAAGGTATACACTGAGTGTAAGTATCATCATCATCTTCTTCCATCCTTTTTTGCATGTCATACAAGTCTCTAGGTTTTGTCTTAATAACAATAGCCCATTCTTTATCTTTCGAGTCTTGTACATAAAAAACTTGTCAAGCTTGAGATGAAAAGATAAATGAATCATCCTTCAATAACACACCCATATGTATTAATCTTGAAAAATTGATAAGTATGAATTTGTTTGAGTCCTTTTTCAAATCTCTTGGTGTATTTATATCCATCCAATCATATAAAATAATACAACTTTAAAATTTACATAATAATCCAACTCAAAAATATCTTTAAGTACACCATAATGAGATTTTTCATCTGCTTCTATCATAACACCACTATTCTGAGTTTTTCTAAATTTCTCACTCTCCTTGGTATGAAATTTAAAGCCATTTATAAAAAAACCATTATATTTATTCATAATATAATTAGGACCTCTGGCAAGTACTATTAGTTCTGCTGAATAATTTTTCTCCATCAATACTGGTACCTAGAAAATATAATATCAATTATCGATCACTTATTCGATGTTAAATATATATATAAAATTATTATATGACTTATATATACTAACCTAATTGGCAAGCCAATTAGGGAATAACTCAACCAACCATCTTTGTTCAATCCTTGGATTAGGATGAGTAGAATGATTGGCTTGTCGTTGTACAGCTAAAAGTTCACTATATGACAATCAAATATAAGTTCGACAACAACATGTCTAATATTCAGTATTATCCATGTGTAGATAGACTAACCTACGATAGTCGGATATTTGTCACTATGTAGCAATACATAACGGTATGCTTGTGACAATGATTTATGGTCAAGAACAATACTTTCAGCTTTTCCTATAAATCTTTCGGATGATGCAAATTTGTATAGATATGTATTCTCTATAGTATCATCATGATATTGAGGTCGATTGAATACAGTCTTTACACCTTCGAGATATCTTGAACAAAATATTAAACACTCTTCAATAATATATCCCTCTGCTATTGAGCCCTCAGGATGAGCTTTGTTTTGTACATAATCCTTCAAACATACAAGATATCTTCAAAAAGTATGATATTTATTAAAATTTTAATATTAATATCTCATTAAATAATGAAAAAGATATTTAAATTATAAAATTTTAGTTTTACAGCATTACCTTTCGATAGGGTACATCCATCTGATTATACCGGTCCACCAAGTTTAGCTTCCAAAGCTATGTGAATTAGTAGATGAACCATAATCAGAAAAAAATCAAAAGAAAAATCTTTTCTATATGATATAACGTATGTTGGCTTTGACTCCTTAGTTTTGATGATCAACAAAAGGTTGAATATATGTTTGGACTAATGTTTAATCTCAAGATAAAGTTTCAGGACTTAGGTTATTCAAAAAGAGTATCAAAAGGACAATGATGAAACTAAGTTTACCTGATTTGGAAAAGAGCTCTTCTACCTTGGACAAGATCAAAATTCTCATAATGGATCTTCTTGTTAAGAAATATTTGACAAAAGAAACAAAGGCTTAAAGAAACTCAAGCATGGCACGCATATCTCAAGAGTTTCAGAAAAATTCAGATCAGAGGTCGACCCCCAGAGGTCGACACCTTGTCAAAGGTCGACCACCAGAGGTCGACTCATGAAGAAAAGGAAAGTTCAGCATGGCCGGCACGGCAAAGTCTCAGTGGCACGCTTCAGAGGTCGACCACCAGAGGTCAACACCTGTCCAGAGGTCGACACCAGAGGTCGACTCATAGCCTGAGAATTCAAAATGGGCAGAACTATGGTATTCTGAACTTTTGCCTAAATTTTACTGGAGGTCGACTCATGAGGTCGACACTTGACCCAGAGGTCAACTCATGAGGTCGACTTATGGCATAACGGCTAGTTTTTCTGAACTTCTGATTTGATTTCCAACGGCCATAAACGGCTATATTTTTTAATCTAACGGTCTTGTGGAGTTGTTTCAGCATGAATGAGGTATTTAACCTCCACCAAACTTCAAAAAAGACAAGGAGACAAAGTGAAAAAGTGTTGATTCAAAGTACAAAGCCTTCAATCACTTCCAAGCCAAAAGTGTGAGAAAACCAAGAGATTCCCCACCCAAAAGCTTTCCATCTTTGAGGAATCCAACATTCAAGTGTTTGGCATTTAGTGAGGTCCAAGATTCCAAGACAAAAGGCTTGAAGCGTCTCCATCAAGAGCTTCAACGAATTTATTATTGCTCAAAAGGAGTTTGTTTAGTTTTAATTCATTGTTTCATACTCTTTTGTCTTTAGCTAGTTTCAAGGGAATTTGAAACTAGAGTGAGGTTTGTTGGTGAGCCAATTGATAAAACCAACTAGGGTTGCTTGTAAGCCCGAAGCCAAAACAAGTGCGTGAGGTTTGTTGGTGAGCCAATTGATAAAACCAACTAGGGTTGCTTGTTAGCCCGAAGCCAAAACAAGTGTGTAAGGTTTTGACTTGTAAGCCTGGTAAAACAAGTTGGCTGTAATCTAAAGATTATAGTGGAAATTCCCAAGTGGAGCTTGGGGAGTGGATGTAGGTGCTAGGTGCACCGAACCACTATATTTCTTGTGTGTTTGCATTGCCTTTCTCTTTTACTTCTTTAGCTCTTTAATTGCCATTTTATTTCATTGCTTCTGTTGCACAATTATTAAAGCACTATCACTCTTCATCTTAAAACTTGATAGCACATATATTGCGTTAAATTTTTTAAATACCCAATTCACCCCCCCCTCTTGGGCACCATATCTGGGCAACAAGTGGTATCGGAGCACCGGTACTCTCTTGTAGGTCCAACGATCTTGAGTGAAAGATCATGGCCGCCCTAATTGGAATGGGTATAGTTGAAGGACAAGCATCAAATCGTCCTCCTTTCTTTAATGGCACAAACTACACATATTGGAAAACTCGTATGCGTATTTATTTACAAGCTGTAGATTATCATATTTGGAGAGTAATCACTAAAGGGCCTCATCAGCCCACTCACTTGATTAATGGCATTATCACCCCAAAATCTGAAGAAGAATGGGATGACAATGACATCAAACAAGCTGAGTTAAATGCTAAGGTGATGAATTTGTTATTCTGTGCACTTGATCCTAGTGAATTCAACAGAATATCAAATTGTAGTTCCGCCAAAGAAATTTGGGATACACTTGAGATTACCCATGAGGGTACACATCAAGTGAAGACCACTAAAGTGAACATGCTCATTCATACGTATGAGATGTTCAGGATGGAACCAACTGAAAGTATAAGTGAAATGTATACTAGATTTACAAATATAGTAAATGGTATGAGGAGTTTGGGAAAAATTATATCTAATGGTGAACTGGTTAACAAACTTCTCAGGTCTCTTCCGGCTTCATGGGATGCGAAAGTTACAGCCATAGAAGAAGCCAAGGATGTCAACACTCTACCTCTCGAGCAGCTTCTTGGATCACTGATGACCTACGAGCTTTCACTAAAGCAGAAGACAGTGGACAATAACAAGAAAAAGAAAGCCATAGCCTTCAAGTCCACTACAAAAGAAGAGTCAAGTGATGAATCAGAAGAAGAAGCTGACGATGATGAGACAGCCCTCATTACAAGAAAATTTAAAAGATTCATGAGAAAGAAGAAGGGCTTCTACAAAAAGAGACCACAAAAGGGTGATCACAATAAGGAGAAAGAGAAAGATAAAGAAAGGGATCCACCTATCTGCTTCGAGTGCAAGAAGCCAGGTCATTACAAAACGGATTGCCCTTTGCTTAAAAAGAGTAGAAGGATGTTGAGAAAGAAAGCCATGATGGCTACCTGGAGTGAGAGTGAAGACTCCAGCAGTGAAGAAGAGCAGCAGGTAGTCGCCAACCTATGTTTCATGGCCAATAAAGATAATGAGGTAAATTCTGAGTCTGAAACTGAATTTACTTTCAATGAATTGCATGATGCTTTTGATGATTTAGTAATGGAATATGAAAAATTAAAATTGAAAAATAAGAAATTAAGAAAGCAAAATTTTGAGCTTACCAAAAATTCAGAAAAGTTTTCAAGTGAAATTGAAAATTTAACTCAAGAAAACAAGAAATTAAAAGAACATGTAAAGACTTTGACAAATGATAAAGATAATCTTTTAAAAGAGAATAACTCTTTGAAAAATAATAGAAGTCTTAAAACTAATGAGAACATTGAAAGACAAAATAAAGAACTATTGCTTCAAAATAAGAATTATAAGGAAGAGTTAGAAAAAGTAAAACCTTTTGTAGAAAAGTTTACTTTTAGTTCAGAAAAACTGAATATGCTTTTAAATAGTCAACATGCAGTGTTTAATAAAGCTGGACTTGGATTTAAGCCACACAATCAACAAAAGCTTTACAAAAACTTTTTCATACCAGCATCTTCTAATATTACCTGCTATGCATGTGGTAAAGTAGGTCATAAATCATATGTTTGTAATAGAAGAAAATTAAATACCTTTAAAAAGATTTGGGTTCCAAAAGGAACCAATTTGACTAACCCTAAAGGACCCAAGATGACTTGGGTACCTAAAGTTTCAACTTGATCATTTTTTTGCAGGTGTGCCTTGCAACCAAAAATAAAAGAAGAATTTGGTATCTGGATAGTGGTTGCTCAAGGCACATGACTGGGGATGTGAAGCAATTCTCTTCACTAGCTGCTATTGATGGTGGAAACGTTACCTTTGGTGATAATGGAAAAGGCAAAATCGTCGGTATTGGTAAAATCCATATCACCCCAAATGCTTATGTAGACAATGTATTATTTGTTGATGGCTTGAAGCATAATCTTTTTAGCATTAGTCAGTTTTGTGATAAAGGTTTTAAAGTAACTTTTGAATCATCTTTGTGCATGGTATCTAGTCTAGATGTCGATGGCATCAAGTTCACTGGTCTTAGGCATGGAAACATTTACATGGTTGATCTTGATGATCTAGCCATGGAAAGTGGTCAATGCCTAGTGGCTAAGGAAGCCAAGGCAAGTGAAACTAGTTGGCTTTGGCACCGTAGGCTAGGGCATGCTAGTATGCAGTTGATTTCAAAATTAAGCAAAAAGAATCTTGTAAAAGAATTGCCAAAACTCACTTTTGAAAAAGATAAAATTTGTGCTGCATGTCAATTTGGAAAACAAACTAAATCTACTTTCAAACCTAAAGGAGTAGTATCTACTACTAGACCCCTTGAATTATTGCATATGGACCTCTTTGGACCAACCAGAACAACTAGTTTGGGAGGTAAAAAATATGGGCTAGTAATTGTAGATGATTACTCACGATTTACTTGGGTAATGTTTTTAGCTCATAAAGATGAAACATTTTCAGCTTTTGTTAAATTTCATAAAAGGGTTTCAAACGAAAAAGATCTCACTATTGTTTCTTTGCGTAGTGATCATGGAACTGAATTTGAAAATCATGATTTTGAAATTTTTGTAATGAAAATGGTATTAGTCATAATTTCTCTGCACCTAGGACACCTCAACAAAATGGGGTGGTAGAAAGAAAGAACAGGACTCTTGAAGAAATGGCACGCACAATGCTTTGCGAAAACGATTTACCTAGATATTTTTGGGCAGAAGCCATTAATACTTCCTGTTACATTTTAAATCGTGTTTTAATTCGACCTATTTTTAAGAAAACACCATATGAGCTTTGGAAAAATCGAAAACCCAATCTCAAATATTTTCGTGTATTTGGTTGCCGCTGTTTCATATTAAACAATGGCAAAGATAATATCAGTAAATTTGATGCCAAGTCAGATGAGGGTATCTTCTTAGGATACTCTACTTCTAGCAAGGCATACAAGGTCTTCAACAGAAGAACACTTCTGGTTGAAGAATCAATTAATGTAGTGTTTGATGAATCTAACGAAAAATCTTCTAGAAAAGAAGATTCTATTGATGTTGAAACAGGTACAAAGAAACTTGAACAATTGACAATCAATGAAGATGAGCCCAAAGGAGATGATGATCAAGAAAGTCAAGATCAAATTCAAGAAATCAATGCAACTTCACCAAAGCCATTACCTAAAGAATGGAGGTATGCACATGGACACCCTAAAGAGCTAATAATAGGTGATCCATCAAAGGGGGTAAGTACACGCTCTTCTATTAGAAATGTTTGTGATTATTTAGCTTTTGTATCTCAGATAGAGCCTAAGTCAATAGAAGAAGCTGAAAAAGATTGTAACTGGATTAATGCTATGCAAGATGAACTAAATCAATTTAAAAGAAATAATGTTTGGACTTTAACTGAAAGACCCCTTAATGTTTCAGTAATTGGCACAAAATGGGTTTTTAGAAATAAACTTGATGAACATGGTATTGTAATTAGGAACAAAGCTAGACTTGTTGCTAAAGGCTACAACCAGGAAGAAGGGATCGACTTCGATGAAACCTTTGCTCCTGTTGCTAGGCTAGAAGCAATTAGACTTTTACTTGCTTTTGCTTGTTTTATGGATTTCAAGTTATTTCAAATGGATATAAAGAGTGCCTTTTTAAATGGATTTATTGAAGAGGAGGTTTATGTTGAACAACCTCCTGGTTTTGAAAATCATGAATTTCCTAATCATGTCTTTAAATTGCATAAAGCATTGTATGGTTTAAAGCAAGCTCCTAGAGCTTGGTATGATAGATTAAGTTCATTTTTAATGAAAAATAATTTCTCTAGAGGTAATGTAGATAATACATTGTTTTTGAAAAAGAAAAATGATGATCTCTTAGTTGTACAAATATATGTAGATGATATTATTTTTGGTGCTACTAACGAATGTCTTTGTCAAGAATTTGCGAAGTTAATGCAGAGTGAGTTCGAGATGAGCATGATGGGAGAACTCAACTTCTTCCTCGGACTCCAAATTAAGCAAACCAAAGAGGGGATCTCCATCAACCAAGCCAAATACACAAGGGAGATATTGAAAAAGTTTGGGATGGAGACTACAAAACCAATAGGTACCCCTATGAGCTCTTCATGTAAATTAGACAAAGATGAATGTGGTAAATCAGTAGACCAAAAATTATATAGAGGCATGATTGGTTCATTGCTATATCTAACTGCCAGTAGACCAGATATAATGTTTAGTGTTTGTATGTGTGCACGTTTTCAGTCTGCTCCTAAAGAATCACATCTCTTAGCTGTAAAACGTATACTTAGATACTTATCTGGGTCTATCGAAATTGGTCTTTGGTACTCTAGAGAGTCATCATATGAATTAATTGCATATTCTGATGCTGATTTTGCTGGGTGTAAACTTGATCGAAAAAGTACTAGTGGAACTTGTCAATTCCTAGGAGTTAATTTGATTTCATGGAGCAGTAAGAAATAGAATTCGGTTGCTCTATCTACGGCGGAAGCCGAATATATAGCAGCTGGAAGCTGTTGTGCTCAGATTCTATGGATCAAACAACAACTCGAGGACTTTGGCATCAAACTAACTAAGACACCCATAAGATGTGATAATACTAGTGCAATCAACTTAACGAAAAATCCTGTACAACATTCAAGAAGCAAACATATTGAAATAAGACATCACTTCATAAGAGATCACGTTCAAAACTCTAATGTGTTGTTAGAATTTATATGTACTGATTATCAATTGGCTGATATATTCACAAAACCATTGAATGAAGATAGATTTTGTATGACTAGAAGAGAACTAGGAGTCATTGATCCTTTTGCTTGAAACTCTTCAATTTTCATCAAAATTTCTCAAAAAATGATTTATAAATTCTCAAATATGTTTAAAGGTTATTTTTCTAAATTTTATCAATTTTGTAATTTTACAGAATTTTATTTTGGGTGATTTATTGTTGGAGGTCGACACTTGAGATTTTCGGAGGTCGACACTTAAGGTCGACACTTAAGTTATGGAGGTCGACACTTGAGGTCGACCCCTAAAAATTTTCAGAGGTCGACACTTGAACGGAAACTTGCTTTTTAAAAACCCGTCCGCAAGCCTTGTTTTTCCAATTTTTTCTTTCCTCTCCTTCGTGTGGTCCCCCTCCAACATTCCTAAACCCCTAAATAGTGGATTTCCACCCTTCTCCCTCAACATTTTGGGAAATCCTCTCCTCTCCTCTTGCATTTCTTCGATTCAACCCTCTTTTTGACCGTACTTTTGATTTTGGACAACCGAAAGCTTTCGAATCTATCTACCCTCTAATCCCGGTTGTATTTCAATAGAAAACACTTATTTCTACCCTCCGTCTCTTACTTTTTCTCTATTTATTTCCTTTTTCTCCACTCTCACAAACCCTATTTCACCATTTCACATTCTTTTCTTTTTCCCAATCCGCGAACCTCTCTTTCCCTCTCTTTTCCTCTTAACCTTATCTCTTTGCATTTCTCCCTAAGTTACCCCTCATCCTTACACATGGGTCCGAGAAAACACCAGGCAGTAAGGAAAAGGAGATTGGAACAGGGGCAGGGTAGTACTGAGCGGCGAAGGAAAGTCAGACATGAGCGTGAGCCGATCCCAGAGCCACCTGCACCAGTGCCAGCCAGCCTAGTCCGGAAGAGCATTGCTAGTGGGAGGCGCGTGGATATTCCATTCTGGGATCAGCATCACTTCTTCATTGGAGATGTACTGAGAGATACAGGTCTGGTTCATTTTTGTACCATGTCCGAGAGATTCTACCCAGACCTCATCAGGGAGTTTTATGGATCCATGGCCACTGATGGCATTGGATGGTCTGCTACAGTTCGAGGGATTGAGATTCCAGTGACACCTAAGGTCATCAGTCGCATCTGGAGGATTCCACTTTATGGCACTGCTGCCACTACGATCAGCGACAGAGAGCACGCCTTCAGGTGTATCCTAGAGCGTGAGGATGTTAGCGGCATTTCCACAGTGTCCGCTAACCAGCTTTCACTGGAGATGAGAGTGCTGCATCACATCATCGCCCATATCTTGAATCCGAAGAGCGGGAGATTTGATTTTATCACTGAGCGTGAGCTGGTGTTGATGGTGTCCCTGAGTCAGCGGACTCCCATCAACCTCCCCAGGATCATGCTTCAGCAGATGGGTGAGGCAGCTTCTCACAGGAGACTCGTTCAGCCGTACGGCATGGGACTGACTCAGATATTCAGAGAGCATGGTGTCTCATTCGACGGCATACCCTTCAGTCAGCTATAGCACACAGATACTTATGGAGAGAAATCCCTACATAGGATGGGATTTCGATTGATTAGTGACCGATGGGTACGACGAGAGTCTGGCCAGGAGCCAGATGAGGAGGATGAGATCCGAGCTGCTGAGGCAGGGCCTTCAGGGCCTACTGATCATGGTACACCTCCTCGCCCAGCACCGGAGACAGAGACTGCGGAGCCTGAGCCATTCACGCCACCACCTTCATCAGCTCCGGCACCTACTATTACTGCTACACCACGGAGGACTTCAGTGAGGATATCGGACTTCGAGCAGCGAGTGACTGATCAGATTTCAGAGGTCCGGACAGAGATCACTGGTGTACGACAGGAGCTTCATGATCTGCGGATACACACAGACACACGCATTAGTGCTCTCTCAGCTAGTATGGATACAGGATTCAGACAGATCCTCAGCTTATTGAGATTAGCACTACCATCAGGGACTGCAGATCCGACAGTATCTCCTCCACATGATGATGATGATGATGATGATGATGCTGATGCTGATGACTCTGGTGGATACAGTGACAGTGATGGAGACCAGCCTGGAGCAGGTAGTTCTGATGTTCCACCTGCAGAGCCGATTCCAGAGATTCCCCCTTCAGCTGATCCTCCTTCCACTGATCTTCCGAGTTCAGATCCTCCAGCCACAGCTGTGCCAGTTGATATTGAGCCTACAGAGTCACTATTTGAGACTATCACTGGGATTCCGGATGACATAGATGAGCATACAGAGACAGATATCGATGATCCCACAGCTTATGAGCTAGTCAGCAGGCAGACCCCAGCTCAGTCTACTCAGCATGCTGATCCGTCCACTCCTTCAGCTACTGCCTCTATCTCGACATCTGTGGAGCCCTTACCTAGGACATATAGATCTCGTAGGACTACCCCTAGGTCTGGTCCCTCTCTGAGGACTTGGAGTTCCTCTCATAGGACTCCAAAATCCTCATCTAGGATCATGGCTCCTGTATCTTTTGACATACCTTCTGATGAGGAATAGCCTCATAATTTTATTTGTTGTACTTAGTTTGCTTGTGTATGATCTGTTGTATCAGTATTTTGTGCCTACTTTGTAAGCAATTTTGTAACTGAATACATTTATTTTTATCTACATTGTGATATTTTATCTATCTTGTGCCATTTTATCTGATACCAGCTCTTAACATTTAATTTTTTTAAAAACTCTCAAGTTAGAATATTTTATTATATTGAATGCACAAATTGAGGGGGAGCATGTGTTTTATGCACCTAAATACTTCATTATAATTGATCATAAGTTTCATTAATATATCTTTCACTACAAAAATGAACTTTTTGATTCCTGACAAAAAGGGGGAGTAGTAAAGTATATATGTATTTATTAAAGTATATATGTATTTATGAGATCAAATTTAGTAAAGTATATATGTATTTATGAGATCTCCGTCTTATGAGTAGTAAAGTTTATATGATTCTTACCTTTTTGACTCATGAGAATGTTTTCACAAAAAGAAAGAAGTAAATAAAAAGTAACTCTTGAAAATATTTTTTACAAAAAAAAGGATGAAAAGTAAATTTTTATGATACACTCATGCATGTAAGGATTCTTTGAAAATATTTTATTATTGCTATATCTTGCTTTTGGACTTAATTGCATATATACTCAAGGTTTTGTCATCATCAAAAAGGGGGAGATTGTTGGCTTTGACTCCTTAGTTTTGATGATCAACAAAAGGTTGAGTATATGTTTGGACTAATGTTTAATCTCAAGATAAAGTTTCAGGACTTAGGTTATTCAAAAAGAGTATCAAAAGGACAATGATGAAACTAAGTTTACCTGATTTGGAAAAGAGCTCTTCTACCTTGGACAAGATCAAAATTCTCATAATGGATCTTCTTGTTAAGAAATATTTGACAAAAGAAACAAAGGCTTAAAGAAACTCAAGCATGGCACGCATATCTCAAGAGTTTCAGAAAAATTCAGATCAGAGGTCGACCCCCAGAGGTCGACACCTTGTCAAAGGTCGACCACCAGAGGTCGACTCATGAAGAAAAGAAAGTTCAGCATGGCCGGCACGGCAAAGTCTCAGTGGCACGCTTCAGAGGTCGACCACCAGAGGTCAACACCTGTCCAGAGGTCGACACCAGAGGTCGACTCATAGCCTGAGAATTCAAAATGGGCAGAACTATGGTATTCTGAACTTTTGCCTAAATTTTACTGGAGGTCGACTCATGAGGTCGACACTTGACCCAGAGGTCAACTCATGAGGTCGACTTATGGCATAACGGCTAGTTTTTCTGAACTTCTGATTTGATTTCCAACGGCCATAAACGGCTATATTTTTTAATCTAACGGTCTTGTGGAGTTGTTTCAGCATGAATGAGGTATTTAACCTCCACCAAACTTCAAAAAAGACAAGGAGACAAAGTGAAAAAGTGTTGATTCAAAATACAAAGCCTTCAATCACTTCCAAGCCAAAAGTGTGAGAAAACCAAGAGATTCCCCACCCAAAAGCTTTCCATCTTTGAGGAATCCAACATTCAAGTGTTTGGCATTTAGTGAGGTCCAAGATTCCAAGACAAAAGGCTTGAAGAGTCTCCATCAAGAGCTTCAACGAATTTATTATTGCTCAAAAGGAGTTTGTTTAGTTTTAATTCATTGTTTCATACTCTTTTGTCTTTAGCTAGTTTCAAGGGAATTTAAAACTAGAGTGAGGTTTGTTGGTGAGCCAATTGATAAAACCAACTAGGGTTGCTTGTAAGCCCGAAGCCAAAACAAGTGAGTGAGGTTTGTTGGTGAGCCAATTGATAAAACCAACTAGGGTTGCTTGTTAGCCCAAAGCCAAAACAAGTGTGTAAGGTTTTGACTTGTAAGCCTGGTAAAACAAGTTGGCTGTAATCTAAAGATTATAGTGGAAATTCCCAAGTGGAGCTTGGGGAGTGGATGTAGGTGCTAGGTGCACCGAACCACTATATTTCTTGTGTGTTTGCATTGCCTTTCTCTTTTACTTCTTTAGCTCTTTAATTGCCATTTTATTTCATTGCTTCCGTTGCACAATTATTAAAGCACTATCACTCTTCATCTTAAAACTTGATAGCACATATATTGCGTTAAATTTTTTAAATACCCAATTCACCCCCCCTCTTGGGCACCATATCTGGGCAACAACGTAAGTATGACTTAAGACTGCAACTGATCAAGCTCCTAAGGATCAAGAACCTTAGAACATAATGCCTTGAAGAATGATGATAACTGAAAAACAACCGTAATAATTTGTTTTGGCATTGACGACCTTAAAGCCAGTGGAAGAATATCTTGCATTAGTATATGTCCATCATGACTTTTAAGATTTGAATTTTTTCGTTCTTTCATATTCACATATCGTGAAATATTTGATGCATATCCATTAGGAACCTTGATATTCTTTAAAACTGTCAGGAAGAGATCTTTTTCTCGACTAGACATTGTATAACATGCATGAGGGATATAAGTTCTATCATTTACAAGCACTTGTGGATGAAGTTCATGTCGGATGTCCATTTCTTTTAAATCAAGATGCGCCTTCATGTTATCTTTAGTCTTTCCATCAAGATTTAATATTGTTCCAATCAAATTATCACAAACATTCTTTTTTATATGCATAACATCAAGATTATGTCGGAGTATATTATGCTCCCAATAAGGTAAGTCAAAGAATATACCTCTTTTCTTCCATAATTGTTTAGTATGCTGATAGGTAGATGCTGTGATTATATCATCACCATTTTCAACTTCAAAGAAATTATCCGAATCCTCGAACACTGCTGTATCTAAGGTGTAAGTATTGACTTCCTTCGATACTTCTTCTTGTGCTGAAATCTCAACATCATCTCTTCCTCACTTTTTAGAGGACTTTATCATCTTGCCATAACTGTGTCTGATATCAAGTATTTGTCTACGAATATCAGAACTAGAAGGTAGAATTAGAGCAGATCCCAACTCTATAGTACCATCAAATAAATCCTTCTGAAATCGAAATGGATGATTTGCCTCTAACCATCGACAATGTCCCATATAACAGAACTTTTCTCCATGTTTTAACCAAATTGAATGGATTGATTCACCACAAGAAGGACATGCAACTCGTCCCTTACTGCTCCAGCCAGATAAATTAGTATATACAGGAAAATTGTTAACAGTCCATAATAGAGCTGCCCGTAGATTGAATGTTTGGCCATTCAAAGTATCAATTACACTGATACCCTCCCATAGTTGTTTCAATTCATTTATTAAAGGTTGTAAGAAAATATCAATATCATTGCCTAGACCCTTATCACCTGGAATGATCATTGATAAAATAAGTGAAGACTGTTTTATGCATATCCATTGTGGCAAATTATAAGGAATCAGAACAACTGGCCAGGTGCTATAGACAAAACTTAAGGTCTGAAATGGACTAAACCCATCACTGGCTAAACCCAGCCTGACACTACGAGCATCAGATGCAAAATCAGAATGTCGGTCATCAAATGCTTTCCAAGCTAAACTATCTGCTGGGTGTCTTAGCATTCCATTTTTTATACGTATTTCATCATGCTATCTTATTGATGAAGTTGTCTTTGATGATGCATAGATCTTTTTTAATCTAGGTACAAGAGAAAAATAACGTAATACCTTCATCGACTTTTGTTTAATTTGTGTTGCATCCAATTTATCTAATCCCTCACTCTCATTTTCTTTTTGCTTCATCCATCTTGAACATCCACACACATGGCACGACTCTTGATCGGCATATTCTTCCCGATATAATATACAATCATTTGGACAGCTATGAATCTTTTTGTATCCAAGATCCAATTCCTTTACTAATTTTTTGACTTCATAACAAGATGTTGGTAAACTAGTACCTTCAGAAAATGCATCATTTAACAAGTTTAGCAACATAGTAAACCTCTTGCCAGACCATCAATTCAAGTATTTTATATGAAATAAATATACAAGAAATTTTTTTTTTGAAAAGTTCTTGCAACCGGCATATAAGCCTTGATCTGCATCTTTTATCAGCTTCTGATAACGATCTGTTCTAACATTAGTTGGGGGTATCGGCTTCTCATTATGTATAGATTTAGTAAATATAGGACCATCAGGTAGCCCATCTGCTACTTGTCCTCCACTGAAATCTCCAGGATTTTTAGCACCATATTCAAAAGCATCTCTGAGCAAACCCCTGATATCATCATCTATTGCAAGATTTTTTTATTGGTTACTGGATTCAAAATCAGGTATATATTCCATGTTAGATGTTTGGTTACATGTAGATGGTAACCTTGACTCTCCATAAAAAAACCACTCTATATAATCTATTAAAAAATTATTCCATACCAAATGTTCTTCAATAGTATTTGGATATAGAGAACTGGAATTTAGACATTTTCGGCATGGACATAAAATCTTTCTATTGATACTACTCTTCATACCAAATTTAATGAAATTTTGAACTCCATCCATATATTCTTTGCTATTTCTCGGTTTAGTTATTCAACTCTTATCCATTGTAAGATAAAACTAACTGAAATAAATATATATTTGTAAGAACAGAATAAATTTAAAATAAGTTTATTCAATAAATCAATTACAGTATTATTAAATGCACCCTATCATCAACTAAAAGGTAAAAAGGTCTTATCCCATTCAAGACTTGCATTAATTATATAGGTTATTTACAGTAACCAAAGGATATATAATAAAAGTTCCAAAAAAATTTTGGCAGTATTTTTCCTTAGTTCTCCCCATACAAATAAATATGTATGAGGAGAACTAAATGAAAATGCTATCTGAAATATATCTGGAACTCTATCCATACTGTTTGATTACTATAAGCACCTATAAAATTATTTGTAATTTTCAAACTGTTCAAACTGGACAATCAATTGACCGCTGTATATATTTCTCCCACCCGTACAAAAATAAAATAATTGTACGGATGCAGTAGAATATGTACTTTAATCAATTGACGGGTCCATGTTTCTATACAATGCAAGTTTTTTAAAATATATTTTAAAAATCATAATTGATCGTAATAAAGCTACAGATGGTATTGAAATAAAAAATATGTAATAATGAAACTAACCTTAAAGCATAACATGTTTAGTAAGATGCAGGTATATACTAAGAAATTTATAAAGAAACAGAAATCATCTACTAAGAAAAAGAATAATAAATAATAAAAAATAAGAAGGAGGCTCAGTTATATACTATTTAATCTGTAACTAAATCAAAACGACTACAATCGGTTGCCTACAGAAAAAGGCCATTCAAGATTATTGCCATTAGAAATAGTTGAATCAGCCAAACATACATCGCATAATCATCATAGCCTCTATATACAAACCTTAAACCAATTTTGACATTAGTTACAGAGCTTCTTTACTCTCCAAGCAAATACGTGATAAGAAAATGATAACAAAACATGTAGTTCTACATGACATAAAAACTACCAACAACAACAAGATCATGAATCATAGTTAGGATTAACTTAGAACCCAAAATGAATTTATTCATTCTCTATTCATGAATTTAGAGAGACTCTTAATTAGGGATAAGTTGCTTAGATCTTTAGATTCCTCAATGATAGTAATAACAAAATAAAATTTAACTTTATATACACCAGATGCAACCCATACATAAAGAATATATTATTATTCGTGAGGTGTCTCGCATTTGATGAATAATAAATTTTGGCTTCAGCATGTATGATACTTTATTTCAAAGGAGATCTGGGATACCGTCGAGGTTTTAGCCTAGTTGAATAAAATCTTATATCATATTTATCCTATGGTAGTGATCGAGAGGATTTTAATAAAACAATGTTACCATGAAATTTATATACTTATCTTTTTCGAATATTAATGATAGTTCTATTCTCGAAAGAAAAGTGATCGTGTATTATTTTGGAAGGCATATGGTAAAAAGGATATGATTAATTTATAAATTGTGTTTGTCTTCTTTGGAAACATCAGGCTTGAACTTAGCTTTCCCTAACACTAGATATGATTTTGTCCTCCATTGGGTCGGCTCTGGTCATCTGATGGACACTACGATGCAGGAGCCGCATCACAAAGTAAGGTATTTTGGGTGCAGGGATCTGAGTTCTTTTAAGCAACAAGGTCTTGAAAAAAATCCATTGACCAATGAATTTTTTTTTTTTTGGGGTGGGGGGGAGGGCGCATGAGTATGTGTCATGATGGTGAGAGGGAGACTGAGGGATGGGTTGGACCTACTCTTGGCATTTGCTTTCTTCATTCCCATCATTACTATCGCTAGAGGATACCTTGTTTATACCTACTTGTCTCGATACATCTCTATCTCTTTAAGTACTCAAGCAAGTAACAATAAGATTTCTTTGCCCACAAGAATGCAATAATAATATATGCGATGAGGTCCTCATCAAGACTTACATATCAATGCTATGCTATATCAATATATCGCTAGCTCCTTCATAAAGATAATGTGGAACTAAACCTGATGTCTTGTTATTTAAAAACCTTGAGTAGGTTTCAGGTATTCAAGAATCAGTGGAGAGTAATAATTGTTAAAATAGTTTAATATGGGTATTAGCATTATAGAAACAATCATATGAACTACTACCCACTATCTTTAAAATAGAAAAGAGAGGAAGTCCTAACTATCCCTAGTAGGACACCTCATTGTAGAGTGTTTTTGTCATAATTTGTAATAATTTATTGGTAAGAGAATATGAAATGCCATCTCAAGCCATGAAGGAATTAATAACTGAAGTGCCATGCAAAGAAACATTCCAGACATTTATTTTAAGGAGAATAAATAAATATTATACTACACATTCTCTAGACTTCGGAGGAGATTATGAAAACCTAAATTACAAAGGGTGGTACCTTCTAGAGACCACACATCAAGCAACAATAAAAATATTAAAAAAAAAATAGAAGAAGAAAACCCAAAATGAGAAGCAACAGAAAGAATAACAAAACAGGAAGCAAATTCTCTTTAGTTATATTTGTGTCTTCTTTTTTAAATCCTCTAGTCATAATTAACACTGAATAATCATGATTAATTAGTAGCTACTAAAATGACTTTGCTTAGAAAAAAAAAAGAAAAGAAAATTTAGGAAATTGAGCATGCCCTAAAAAAAGGACAGGTCTCAATTTGACAAACATATAATGCCAACCCAATGGAGAAATAATAGACAAAAAAAACAAAACAAAATAAGTAATAATAGACAAAAAAAATAACAAAACAAAATAAATACCGAGAGCAAACCCACGGATTTGATGAACAGAGAGGGATCGAGGTGGCCGGCGCGCGAGGAGTTGATGGAAGAGACGGAGGAGCTACCGACCGATTGAGTAAGAGGAGGAGGGAGGGATCGGTGGAGGACGAGGTTGCACCAGCGGATCGAGCGTGGGATCTAGGGAACGGATCGGAGGAGGAGGTAGGTCGGCTGATCGAGCAAATGGCAGGATCTAGGGCTCGGGGTGGGAAAAAGGAATTTGGAAAATCCGGCTACGATTAGAAGCATCGGTAGTTTCAAATTTTAACGACGCATTTTGAAATCTGGCGATGCTTTTAAGCATCGGTAAACGTTCCATACTTGGCGATGCTTAAAAGTGTCGGTATATTGTGGAGAATACCGACGCTTTTCAAAAGCGTCGGCAGGTTGTGGAGTCTCCGGACGCCGCCTAGAAGCGTCGGGAGAAATAGGTCGGCGGTACCCCGTTCTGTTGTAGTGTAAGATACTATTGCTATATAATAACTTTTAGTAGTATTTTTGACGAAGTGCTATAACATTATTGTTTTATGATACTTTTAAAAATTATTACTAAAGAGTATTTATAATAATATTTTTTTGTAAGTATTACTAAGATTTTGTCGCTATAGGTTGTTTTTGTTGCAGCGGTCAAGCACTTGGATTTTGGCCTAGGGTATGTGCGTTTATCTGAGCCTTCCATGCACACTTACTCATCCCGGTGCATGTTTGCTTACACCTATGCATCCATGCCTCGCATGTGCCTTGGCCTAAGTCCATGCACAACTAACCATCCAAGCACCAGACTAAACTGATAGTGCGTTACTGTAGCATGACTCCAAACGATAACTTTATCCTCTCAGGTTGGCATAGTGAAAGGCATCAGCCCATGCCAACCTATATAAGCTGCTAGCAAGGTTCTGACAAACCTCCCTCACCTGAAAAGCTCGACATCCCTAGCATAGGTACATAGGCTAATTGGATCAGCTCTCCAAATTACCACAAAGTTATCTCCTCCAAGCTAGCCTCACTTTCTAGTCCATCCTTCCTATAAACTAGATATTCAATACTTCTATTCTTCTTTCTTTGCCCCAAGTTCTAGTGGTTTGATCTTCTCAACCTCCCTTTCTTACTATACCCTCATAGTATACGGGGCTTGCTACATTTTCATGATATTGCTTCAAGAAACCAACATAGAGTGTTAGGTGCATCTTCAGACTTTCCAGCAGTTGTAGCCTATTGGCAGCAATCCCAACCCTTTTCATCACTTCAAAGGAACATCATACATGGAAATCAGGCCTTGGTAAACCTTTTTGCTACTAATTTTCTTTTAGATTTGAGGAATATGTAGGATTTTGGTATGGTGCTTCTAAGTCTTGGAGAGACTTAGGAGATCATGGCAGGGATACTAGAGGCGATCCAGGGAAGCTTGGAGGAGTGCCAAGCAATTTTGGAGGTGTTCCAAAGGTCCTGGAGGTGTTCTAGAGAAGGAAACAATGTTTGGGAGGCTTAGGTTTATAAACTTCTAAGGGCCCCAGAGTCATGCTGGATCAGGGGGCTTGATCCAGGATTGAGGGTTTTCTTATATTGATATCTTCGAGGGAGTTTTTGAGAGATTATAACATGAGGTATAGGTCTAGAGGCATAGTCGGTTGTCCTTTGGTGTGAAAGGGGTTTGAGGCTAGGTAGTTAGTTGGTTAGTTGGTTAGCATGTGGTTAGTTGGTTAGTCGGTTAGGTGGTTGAGTTCTAACTGTCCAAGAGGTCTAACTAACTAGGAGGCCTAACCAACTAAGGATCCTAACTACCTAGGGGTTCTAACCACCTTGAACCTAACCGTCCAAGTCCAAGAATGGCTAGAACTAAACCACCGCCCATGTGCTTATAAAATAAGAAGGGGGCGATAGTTTGGGGGTGAGAAAACAAGAGGGCTTGCGTGAGGGAGATATCCGTACGTGGAGACTCTTGTGCATGAGGGCTTGAGACCGTGGGGTGTTCCACAGGGTTTTGGAGAAGGGAACCTTGCATGAGATATTATCCGCAAGTGGGAGTTTCTTCTCGGATTTTTGAGAGGAGGCTGATATCTCTTGTTGTAACAAGTTCTTGTCCAAGGATTAATATTAAAGTCTCTCTTTTCTCCTATCTCCCTTCTATATCTTCTCATACTTTTTGGTTTATAAAGAAGGCTGCCATCATCACATCAAGATCTCTCCCATGTTGCTTTCGCAGTATATAATCCGATCCGGGATTTTCAACAAGTGGTATCAGAGTGGGTTCAAGCCTTGTTCGAGCATGGGAGAGGCAGATTCAAGAAAGAAGAGGTCTGACATTGGTATTAGGTTTGCACAGCTGTCTGGGTATACTGCGGAAGCACAGGTTGGTATTACAGTCATGGGGACAGAGCAGGAAGACATTTGTTTGAGGTCAGAAGTGTAGTGGAGCACGAGTCTCACGAGCTGTAGAGCACGGGTTGATATTCCAGCTGGGGAGGTGAGGTGGCTTCGATGGGAATATGTCAGCTCTGAAGACAACAGAATTGGTGCAGATGGTCACGCGGAGCTTGTCAGGGATGGAGAAAGGAAAAGTCCAGTTTTCTCATGTTTCAATCATTGCGTTAGAGGAGTTAGGATGAGCTCCTGTATTTCAGAGAAGCTTGTGGGGTGCAGTGTATCCGAAACGGTCTTGGAGGGATCCGCGGAGTGCAGAGGGTCCGAGGAGGCAGCGATGGGATATGAGGTGCAGGTGCAGGCTCAGCAGGGCAGCATTGAGTGGCTGGTCTCGGGGTTTTATTCTATGGCATCTGGAGGACTTCAGTTTTAGGTGGAGCATCGAGGAGAGGTGGCTTCATGGGTGGAGCAGGATTCGATATGAGGTCAGAGTGGAGGGGTGCACGAAGAGGAATCATATCCCAACACCAGCGCCAAGGGTGCACCGAGGCAAGTGGAGCAGCATGCACAGGTAGTGAGGTGTGGCTCTAAGGAGATGGTGTCAGGTAGAGCTCTAGTTATAGCGAGTGTTGGCTCAGGATCGCTGTGGTCTCTCTAGGGAAGTTCAAGGAAAAGACTGATGTAGACTGCCAGGCAGAAGGAAGGCTATAATGGTGGTGCCAAGGTACAAGCAAGGATCTTCAGCGATGGAGGCGGTCATCCCAAAGGCCTCCAAGGGCGCTCAGCAACTGAAGGGTGTTGGCAAAAACAAGAAGATCCGTACAAGGAGCTGTCAGGACATGCAATTACAGTAGGGTTGTGCAGAGGACGTTGCCAGGTTTGCCAAGGCTTGGAAGTACCAAGATAAAGATTATAAGATTTTTGTGTGGTGCTCCCAAGCCTTGGAGAGACTTGGGAAGCCATGACAGGGATGCTACAAGCAATCCTTGGGAGCTTAGAGGCATGCCAAGCGGTTCTGAAGGTGTTCCACAAGTCCTGGAGATGTTCCAGGGAAAGCAACAAGGTTTAGGAGGCTTAGGTTTATAAACTTTTGAGGGCCCTAGAGTCATGTTGGATCAGGGGGCTTGATCCAAGGTTGAGGGTTTTCTCATATTGATATCTTGGGGGGAGTTTTTAAGATATTGTAACATGGGATTTAGGTCCAGAGATGTAGTCGGTTATCCTTTTGTGTAAAAGGGATTTGAGGCTAGGTAGTTAGTTGGTTAGTTGGTTAGCATATGGTTAGTTGGTTAGTCGGTTAGAAGGTTGAGTCCTAACCACCCAAGAGGTCTAACTAACTAGGAGGCCCAACTAAAAATCCTAACTACCTAGGGGTCCTAACCATCTTTAACCTAATTGTCTAAGTCTAAGAATGGCTAGAACTAAACCACCGCCCATATGCTTATAAAATAAGGAGGGGGCGATAGTTTGGGGGTGAGAAAACAAGAGGGCGTGCGTGAGAGAGATATCCATGCATGGAGACTCTTGTGCATGAGGGCTTGGGACCGTGGGGTGTTCAACGGGATTTTAGAGAAGGGAACCTTGCATGAGGTATTATCTGTAGGTAGAAGCTTCTTCTCGGGTTTGTGAGAAGAGGCTGGTATCTCTTGTTGTAACAAGTTCTTCTCCAAGGATTAATAATACAGTCTCTCTTTTCTTTTAATCTCTCTTCTATATCTTCTCATACTTTTTGGTTTATAAAGAAGGCTGCCATCATCACGTCAAGATCTCTTCCACGTTGCTTCCGCGGTATATACTCTGATTTCCAACCGATTCAACTTCAGCATGACTTTATCCCCCACATTACATTCTAAAGTTATGACTAAAAACTTCACATTATCTAGAGTAAAATCTTCTCATATAATATTCAAAAACAAAAATACACCAAAATAACATTTGATTTTAATACGCTTCTTTTTTCCCGGAAAAGGAAAGCAAAGCATGGACGGACACATGATCACGTAATGGAAAATGATGTTGGTTGATCCTCCTCGCAAAAGAACTGGAATCCTCCATGAGAGGTTCCGCTACAGTGCAGTGGTGGTCCAGCGGCTACAAATTCCGTAGACCTTTCCACAGGAGCAACACCGGGACCCTCCCTGGCACCCCACATGGCAAGGCATCAGGCAACAAACCCGCACAACCGGTGGGCAACACCCCAACACGGTACTGGTTTCGGGGATGTCTCCGGTTTCGGGCATGTCTCGGCCGGGTTTCGTTCGTGGCTTGTCTTTGGTCTTCTTATCGGGTTTCGATTTGCCTTCGGTCTTCTTATCATAGCATTTAGGGTCCACTTCTATGATTTCTATGTCGTTAACCACCTTGCAGCATTCTTTTTTGGGAGTATATTCTTTTTTATCCTTGGTGTCCTTTTTGGATCCAGTCTCCCAAGGCTTCTCGGAAGCACATTCCTCCTTACACGAGGTCTGAACAGAGCACTTAGGATCCTTGTCACATGCTACAATTTGTACGTCGTTGATCACCTTGCAAGGTTTACTTTGGGAGGAGGCGGCGGCGGCGGCGACAGTATAATTTAGATATTTTATATCACCTTGCAGGCCTTGCACCAGAGCTTCTTAGAGAGCTCGTGCATATCGAATTGGCCGGAGATGGTCTCAATATTCTTCTTCTCGTCATAGGAGAATGTTTGCATGTTCTCTCCTTGTTCTTTGTTGTTGGAAATCATGAGAGAAAAATCGAATGATTGGTTAAATCATTATTAGATAGAATGTTGGATTAGAATGGAGGCAGTGAAGTAGGGGGATCCAGCTTTCCATCCCTGGCATTTGCATAACCTAAATATCCATAAACTCTAAGTACCGAATAATCTACCGGTCTTCCTATCCATATCTCTTCCAGAGTCTTCATGCTCAATGATAATGTTGGAGATTGGTTCATAATATAGTAGGCTGTGTATGCAGCCTTTGTCCAAAAATCTCTATTCAATCCAGACTTGATAGCATAGATCTAATTCTTTTTAATAATGTGCGGTTCATGCATTTTGCCATATCATTTTGCTGAAATATATCCACTGTGATTCTATATCTGACAATGCCTTCTGATTTGCAAAAATTATAAAACTCTATAGAGTAAAATTCTAATTCATTATTAATTTGGAAGGTTTTCAACTTCCTCTCAGTCTATATCTTAACCATAGCCTTCCACTTCTCGAATATATCAAATATATCACTTATATTCTTTATAGTATAAATCCAAACTTGTGGAAGTAATCATCAATAAACGAAAATAAATATTTGGATTCATCCTTAGATGTAATTGGGATAGATCCTTATAAATTAGAATGAATATAATTCAATATAGCTGCTATCATATGCATGCCTATAGAAAAGTTGACTCTATATCATTTTCCAAATATATAATGCTCCAAAATCAAAGTGCACCAACCTTCTGACCATCTAGTAAACCATATCCACTCAGCTCCTGTAAACCTTTATATGATATGTGGCCCAGCCTCTGGTGCCATAACTGTATCAACTACTCAATTGAAAACTATATTGCTGAAGCTTGGCCTATCACTTTACTACCATCCAGATAGTAAAGGGTGCTACTCAATCTATCTTTCAATAGAGTCAATGCTCTATTACTAATAGTTGTGGATCCTCTACCTCATCATTTCTCAAAACCTATATGTTGCCCAGGTGGCTTCCCAAGTGGGGGGTGAATTGGGATTAAAAAACTTTTACAAGTATATGCTCTTTAAAACTCTTTTAGTATTGTGGTGCAAAATGCAATGCGAAAGTAATTAAGTAAAAGTAATAAAGCAAGAAGAACACAATCACAAACACAAGAGGTTTAGGGTGGTTCGGAGCAACCGGCTCCTACATCCACTATCCAAGTACCACTTGAGATTTTCACTATATCCCCCAACCGGAATATAGTTGGATTGTTTTGCCAGGCTCACAATCCAAACTTATACACTTTGGTTTTACCGGGATCACCAAAGAAACTCAAACTCACTTTGGTTTTAAACGGGATCACCAAAGAAAACCCAACACTTGGTTTTATACCGGGATTACCAAGAACCCAACTTAGGTTTTATAAGGTTCACCTAAAAACCTTCGACCTTCTCTTAGGACACAGCCCCTTGCTGTTCTTAGAGAGTAAACAAAGATAAAGAAATGATAAACAAGCAACTATAACAAACCAAGTTTGTTTAGGTATTGCCAATGTAGATCAAGATGAAGTCAAGCCTTGAATGCTCTTCAAAGCTCTTCAAGCTGCTTCTATCCTTCTTCAATTAGTGGATTCAATGATGGAGTATAGTTGGTGAAGGTTTGAATCCAACTTAAATGCTCTTTGAGGTAGGTAGTTGAATGACTTGAAAGCTCTTTGATTTCTCAAGATAATTCCATAATAAAGCTCTAATAATTGTTTAATCCTTCAAAAACAATCTCTTTTATAATTTTCTAAGAGATATGACCGTTGTAGGGCCTTGGGATTCGTGAAATAGCTGTTGGAGACAAATTAGAGTTCACATTTCAACTTCAGCAACTAGCCGTTAGAGTGCAGAAAACGACTCTACGAGTCAGCTCAAGTTTCAGGAGTCATCTCGAAGTCTTAGACAGCCCAAAATGAAAATCTATAAGAGCCGGCTCTTAAGGCTGGAGTTGGCTCTTGCCTTCAGTCAATTCAAAATCATGAATACCTAGAGTCGGCTCTTCAGTGCAGAGTCGGCTCGAGTTCTCAGACCTTCAAAATGCATAATTTGGACGAGTCGGCTCTTGGGATAGGAGTCGGCTCTTGATACTGAAACACTGAAACTTCCTCTGTGCCGTGCCACCACGAGTCAACTCTTGATCAAAGAGTCAGGTCTTGCAAATCTTCAAAAAAATGCTTCAAGCTTCTCCAAAAATCTTCAACATTGAATCAACTAGAAGCTAATATACATACTTTATAATTATTACAATTTTCAGCCCATTTTACAAGATTACAAAATTGATAAACCTAGGGCTTTTACAAGTTCAAGTCTATGAAACTTTATACACAATTGAATTACCTTCCAATCAGTTTGAAAACCATTTTAAACTAAAGGTAACCAATTTCCTGCAACACTTCTTAAATAATTGAAAGGAATTAGTATCAAATTCATGTTCCAATATTTTGTGATCATCAAAATCATTCCAGGTATCAACAATCTCCCCCATTTTGATGATGACAAAATACTGGGCATGATTAGAATTTAAAACACTTTACAAATGTCATATAATCATATTTATCAAAAGATATTAAACAAAATGTGTATCACACAGATTAAGTTTCAATATATCAACACAGTGTGCCACAATGTATCATATATATCAAGTGTATCAAGTGTATCGAAATATGATGTATTGATACATGATGTATCAAGAATATCATTTACAATGCGTATCGAAACATATAAAATTATCAAATATTTTGAGCAAGAAACTTAACAAAACTTTCCTTTACTATGGTGAAAGTATTTCATCAAGTTTCAACAAATCAATCATTCATAACAATCAACATCCATATAGCTTTTTATGCATAATTTCCAAAATAACATAGCCGTTTCAAATTTTCATATAAATATAGCATATTGTAGCTTTTTCATGCACACAATCTCCATTCTCCCCCTTTTTGTCATCAACAAAAGGCATATGAAAAATGGACATTCATTCATAATATTAATTCAATCATAATAAGAATGGACATGTATCATAAAAATTGATGTAATACATAAAGTAAGTCAGTACATAGCATATGTGATACTTTACAGATATGCCACGGCACGACAAAATAGTATCATACTAACCAAAATACAATAAGATAGAGTCCCAAAACATCAGGATAAAAAGCCTAAACATCAAAATGATGGGCTAGGATCATCACTATCAGGTTCTTCCTCGTCAGAGGAGGAACCAACTTCTAAGATTCCTGGACTAGGTTTGAACTTAGGGAACCTAGGTCGAAGATCCCTAATCCTAGTCCTAGTAGGAGTAGTAGTCCTAGACACTTTAGTTTTGGCTTTGGCTTTGGACTCTGAAGATATAACAATAGGTGTAGGTCTGGTAATCGATGGATCAAAGGATAGTGCCAAGGTGCTGGTGGTCGAAAGTATCTGGGTAGCCGGAGTCTGTCCAACCTCAGATCCTGTAGGCTCCATACCAGCCTCGGGCTCAACATCAATAGGTGTGGCATGAGAAGGTACATCACTAGAATGTGTCGCCGGTGCCTGCTCTCCATCAGTGCCAGTGCCAGTGCCAGTGCCAGGTGCTGTGGAAGTCGATAGTACATGCTGGCTGGCTGCAAAAAGCATCGGGAAATTTACAAGATGGGCCTAGTTACTTTCAACGCTTTGAAGTATCGAAAAATTTTATTGTCCTCATGCTATAGGAATATATATATTGACGATGCTTTGAAAAGGTATCGACAAAAATTCTTTCCATGCTGTCATAATTGACATGTTTTCGATGCTTTATAAAGCATCGAGAGATTTTATACCGATGCTATATAGTGCTGAAAAAATAATTTTTTAGCGTTGATTTTTCTTTTTTTTTTTCTATAATGTGCCTTGTTACTAGTGGCACCGCCATACATTGAGAGAGTCAGGGACAAGAAAAAAAACTTGAAACTCGCTTTCACTGATAAATTTTGAAAACAATTGACAATAATTGTGATCTTAAGCTAATAGAGAGAGGATAAATAGTGGATATCAAGGTTAAACACAGTAATGAAACGATCCGCCTCTAAGTTGTATTCTGATAAACGGAATACCAAAGCTTCGGAAGCTTTAAGAAAAAGATCATGATATTATAAGATGAATAAAAGAAATGAGTTAAAATCATCATAAGCCTTCGATAATGTTATAGAGAAGATGCAATAAGTGATTTTGGAGGGAGGAGAATTTCCAGCCTTCTCCGCCATTGCTAGATTGAAACCAGATCCTAATTCTGAACGTTTGGTTTGGAGGGTAGATATATGTCGATCGAGGAGCGTAGGGCGGGTGTTGCGTTCTTTTCAAAGCGCGCCGACCGACAGAAAACAGGGGGAGGATGTAACCGGGAACCAACCAGCAATTATGAGAGCACTTTAGACGGCTTGGTAATTGGCTGAAAGCGACAATCGCACTAAGGGAAATAATATTTTCGGTGGCAACCGAAGTTGGGTGCAAAGAGAAGCTACGGGACACGGGGGTTATGATTTGGTTAAGATACCATAGGATGCAATATTCAAGGTTTGATGATCACATAGTTTTCCCTTTTGATCCATCCTGTGCAATGCGCTGTGATCATGATTGCATGGGTCTCTTGCATTGCATGCAGCATGCTGTGCCAGATGGTGCATGGAGACCAAGCGATCATGGTTGTCATAACATATAACGTAACGGAAGAGAGAAATTAATAGATATCTATCGAAATAGGTGTCTTAAAAGAGAAATCGCGGGTCGATTTCATTAAAATCATGGTACAACATACAATTTCACCGAATAACATTAAAAATTAATAAAAAATTAATAAAAAAATTAATATTAATATTTTTTTAAAAAAATTTAATGAGAAATCACGAGTTGTATCTGCGATTTCAAAATGAAATCGGAGGTATAACATGCGATTTGACCAAATAAAATTTTTTCCTCATTAAAATTTAATAAAAAAATATAAAAAATTAATAAAAAATATTAAAATTAATAATTTTTTTAAAAAAGAATTAATGAGAAATCATGGATTGTAACTGCGATTTTATATTAAAATCAACCCGCAATTTTTCTACATAAATATTTCCTGCATCAAAATTTAATAAAAAATATAAAAAATTAATAAAGATTGTTGTAAATTGCCGGTCCGGCCATCAGTTCGGCTACTAGTCCTGCTACTTGTCCGACCGTTAGGATTCGGTCCCTCGGTCCTGCTATCGATCTTGCCCCCCAGTACGGTCGCTAGGATTCGGCCACTAGGGTCCGACCATCGGTCCGGCTACCAATCTTGCCATCTATCCGATCATCGGTCTAGTCGCCAGGATCCGGCCACCGGTCCGGTGACTGGACCGGTGGCCGGATCCTGATGGCCATATCGACAGTCAAATCAATGGCAGGACTGGGAGCCGGACCGGTGGCAGGATTGGTAGTAGGATCGACGGTCAAATCGGTGGCTGGACCTTGGTGGCTGGATAGGCGACCGGACAGGTGGCAGGACCGGTAGTCGGACCAGCGGTCGGACCGGGGGTCGGACCCTAGCAGTCAGACAGATGACAGGACCGGTAGCCGGACCCTAATGGCCAGACTGGCAATTTCTAAAAATTTTTATTAATTTTTAATATTTTTTTAAAATTTTGATGCAAGAAATGATTTATGTAGAAAAATTACAAGTTGATTTCAATGTGAAATCACAGTTACAATCCACAATTTCTCATTATTTTTTTTAAAAAATTATTAATTTAAATATTTTTTAAATTAATTTTTATATTTTTTTAATTAAATTTTAATGAGAAAAAAATTATTTGATGAAATCGCGTATTGTACATGTGATTTCATATTGAAATCGCAGGTATAACTCGTGATTTCTTATTAATTTTTTTTAAAAAAAGATATTATTGTAAAAACCTTTTATGAATTTTTTAGATTTTTTATTAATTTTAATATTATTCCATGAAATCATATGTTGTATTCGTGACTTTAATGAAATCGCGGGATTTCTATTGTCCGATACATATTTTGATACATATGAACGGGTTGACTGGGCTTTAGTAAATATTTAATTAAAAATTATTTTTTTTAAAAAAATACTAGATTTCTTTACGTTATCTTTTAACTATTATTTAAGATAAAAGTAACAACGGAAAGTTGATGGATTGCCGCCATAGGACGCAACCGTAACATGATGTGTGTTGATCAAATCATGTCAACGTCACTCTCGACAAGACGGTCATAGCCCATGCGGTCAACAAGGCGGGTTGTTGCCACGGATGCATTACGGGGACCAAGCTCGTTTCGATCCTATAAAATCATATCGACGTACCTTTTTTTCTTCCGAATGCTTCCAAACACAAGATAAATTATCCTAGTTTTGCTGAAGATTTTTTTTTTAAAATATTATTTTTTAATATTATATTTCTCAACCTAACGCCGAATTCATTTTATTTATGGATATAGATATACGGCTTTCCTTTAAAATAAAAAAAAAACTGAAATCACGGATAGAACCGGTGATTTTAAAAAGAAATTAGAAAAAATATTTGTTAAAAATCGCAGGAGAACCCGTGATTTCTTGAAATCGCAGGTTCCACCCGCGTATTCTTGAAATCACGGGTTCCACTCGCGATTTCTCCATTTTTTTATTTTAAATTTTAATAAAAAAATAAAAAATAAAAAATAAAAAATTAAAAAGATTTTTAAAATAAAAAATAATAATATGATACTATAATATTTTTTAAAAATTATTATAATCTATGATTTTGCAGTCCTGTCACCGATCCGGCCACCGGTCTGATAGTCAGTCCGATCCGGCAATCGATCCGATAGCCAGTTCGGCTGCTAGGTCGGTGTCAGTCCGATCGCCGGTCTGATGCCAGTCCGGTCACTGGTCTGACAGTCGATCACCGGTTAACGGTCGATCCGATCGCCAGGGTCCGACCACCGGACAGGCCACCAGTCCGACCGCCGATTGGTGGCCTACCGGTGGCTAGACGGACCGCCGGTCCGTCTTGACCCTGATGGCCAGATCGGTGGCCAGACCCTGGCGACCGGATCGATCGTAGATCGGTGACCGACTATTAGACCAGTGCCGGACTGGGATCTAGACCGGCGATCGGACTGGCACCGACCTAGTAGCCGAACTGGCTATTGGATCGATGGTCAGAACCGGACTGGCTATCAGACCGATGACCGGATCTGCGACCGGACTGCAAAATTACAGGTTATAATAATTTAAAAAAATTATTATAGTATCATATTATTATTTTTTATTTTAAAAATTTTTTTCTAATTTTTTATTTTTTATTTTTATTAAAATTTAAAATAAAAAATGGAGGAGAAATCGCAAGTAGAACCCACGATTTCAAGAATATGAGGGTGGAAGCCGCAATTTCAAACTTTTTTTTTCTTTTTTTTTTTTTTTTGAAATCACGGGTAGAATCCATGATTTCACTTTATTTCTTTATTTTAGGAGCCGTACACCTAAATCCGTAAATAAAATGGATTCAACGTTAGATTGGGAAATAAAATATTAAAAAATATTATTTTTTAAAAAACCCTTTGCTGAACTACCATATATTTTTATCCTACTCCCATATTTCCCTGTACCCTTCTTAAAATAGCAATTTAGCATTATATAAAATAAAAGGTGAAATAAATAAAAGTATATAATATACTTGTTATATCCCTCTCATCTAGTCTTGATAAAGGTCCAAGACCCATTAAGGCCCGTAAAGGCCAACCGCTTTGATTATTCTATTATAACTACTTCGGTTATTCTGTTATTCGGTTACAACCATTTCGGTTATTCTGTTATTTGGTTACAACCATATTCTGTTATTTGATTATTCGGTTACAACTACATTCGGTTATTCAGTTACAACCACTTCAACCAGATTTATGGCTGGAAATGGGCCGGCCAAAAGTCCATTAGGCTGGCCCAAAGACTATATTTTAAAATTTTTTGGATCGAATCCGAGCATCCCTCTTGATGTGGCTACATCGCTGACGTGGAACGTGTGTTAGGTTCAGCTGGACGCCGTCGGTGCCACGTGAATTTTTCTTTCAAAATTCCCGCTCCTTCGTCAGGTGGCGCCCCAAGACAGGTCCATCTCGGCCGAAGCTGGCGGCCCCTTGCTCCCTCGCCAGGGTACCCCAAGACGGGTCACCTCTGCGAGGTCGAGCTGGGCCCTTTTGCTCCTTCGCCAGGTGGCGCCCCATGACGGGTCCACCTTGGCCGAAGTCGAGCACTTCTCTGCCGCTCCGCCAGGTGCCCACCCAGGAGGGGTCCACCTCGGTCGAAGCTGGTGGCCCCTTGCTCCCTCGCCAGGTGGCACCCCAAGACGGGGCACCTTTGCCGAGGTCAGCCGGGCATTTTTGCTCCTTCGCCAGGTGGCGACCCAGACAGGTCCACCTTGGCCGAAGTCGAGCACTTCTTGCCGCTCCGCCAGGTGCCCACCCAGGAGGGGTCCACCTCGGTCGAAGCTGGTGGCCCCTTGCTCCCTCGCCAGGTGGCACCCCAAGACGGGGCACCTTTGCCGAGGTCGAGCCGGGCATTTTTGCTCCTTCGCCAGGTGGCGACCCAAGACAGGTCCACCTCGACCGAAGTCGAGCACTTCTTTGCCACTCCGCCAGGTGTCCACCCAGGAGGGGTCCACCTCGGTCGAAGCTAGCGGTCCATTGCTCCCTCGCCAAGTGGCATCCTAAGATGGGTCACCTTTGTCGAGGTCAAGCCAGGCCCTTTTGCTCCTTCGCCAGATGGCACCCCAAGACGGATCCACCACGGTCGAAGTCGAGCACCTCTCTACCGCTCCGCCAGGTGTCTACCCAGGAGGGGTCCACCTCGGCCGAAGCTAGCGACCCCTTGCTCCCTCGCTAGGTGGCACCCCAAGACGAGTCACCTTTGCCGAGGTCAAGCCGGGCCCTTTTACTCCTTCGCCAGGTGGCACCCCAAGACGGGTCCACCTCGGTCGAAGTCGAGCACCTCTCTGCCACTCCGCCAGTGTCCACCCAGGAAGGGTCCACCTCGGCCGAAGCTAGCGGCCCCTTACTCCCTCGCCAGGTGGCATCCCAAGACGGGTCACCTCTGTCGAGGTCGAGCCGGGCCCTTTTGCTCCTTCGCCAGATGGCGTCCCAAGACGGGTCCACCTCGGTCGAAGTCGAGCACCTCTCTGCCGCTCCGCCAGGTGTCCACCCAGGAGGGGTCCACCTCGGCCGAAGCTGGCGACCCCTTGCTCCCTCTCCAGGTGGCACCCCAAGACGGGTCATCTCTGCTGAGGTCGAGCTGGGCCCTTTTGCTCCTTCGCCAGGTGGCGCCCCAAGACAGGTCCACCTCGATCGAAGTCGAGCACCTTTCTGCCACTTCGCCAGGTGTCCACCTAGGAGGGGTCACCTCGGCCGAAACTGGTGGCCCCTTGCTCCCTTGCCAGGTGGCACCCCAAGATGGGCCACCTCTGCCGAGGTCGAGCCGGGCCCTTTTGCTCCTTCGCCAGGTGGCGCCCCAAGACGGGTCCACCTCGGCCGAAGTCGAGCACCACTCTGCCGCTCCGCCAGGTGTCCACCCAGGAGGGGTCCACCTCGGCCGAAGCTAGCGGCCCCTTGCTCTCTCTCCAGGTGGCACCCCAAGATGGGTCACCTCTGCCGAGGTCGAGCCGGGCCCTCCTGCTCCTTCGCCAGGTGGCGCCCCAAGACGGGTCCACCTCAGTCGAAGTCGAGCACCTCTCTGCAACTCCGCCAGGTGTCCACCCAGGAGGGATACACCTCGGCCGATGCTAGCAGCCCCTGCTCCTTTGCCAGGTGGCACCCCCTGAAGGGTCTACCTCGGTCGAATCAGCCCTACTCTGCAAAGCCTCGGGAAGGAAGAGACATGGGCCATGAGGTCGCCACTAGAGCCGACGCGCGCCGCGCCTCGTACCGGGCGCCAGTACGGCCTGCAGTGATACACGAAATCTCGTTTACATCAGTTAAACAAGGCCCCGCAATCGAAGAATGAAATCCTTGCGGGCAGGAGCCTGAAATGGCTAAAAGCCCACCGTCAATGCCCCAAAAGGAAAGCTCCCGCACTTGGCCTAAGGTCTCGCCAGTCTTTCCCCCTTTCGTGACACACGACGGATGAGGCATGCCGGCCACTTAACTCTTGGGCTTGAAGGAGAAGGAGGGGGGAGGATCCAGAGATCTCGGGGAGCCCCTAGGAGGGGACGTGGACCGGAGGCGGTTCGGTGGTATAAAAGGGACAGAGAAAGCAGACGAAAAGGTAAGTGAGAGGGAGGAAGAGTACCGAGAGAACGATCCTGGGACCCCCAGAAGTCCTCAGGTGCAAGCTTGGCGAACTCAGAGCAGGAAGCAGGGCTTCGACCCCTCTCTTCCTCACAACACTTTCATCTAAATCTCCTCTAAGAATGGGAATCCTTCGGGAACCCGCCTTAGAGGGTCTGTTCCATCTTGCCGCTCTCTAACTTGACCATCGGAGTGCCTCCGCCGGAACCCCCGGCCCGGGTCTCTGACTTTGTTTTGCAGGACCGGAAGATTGGAGATCTCGAGTGGAGAGAGTCTGAAAATCGGTGCCAGCTCACGAGCTACAGGCCACTGCGATGAGATCGGCAACAGATTGGCGCGCCAGGTAGGGGGGCAGAACAGCAACCCCTGCACAAGCAAGCTCTCAGTAGGCGAAAGCATGCTTCAACCATGGTGGTGACGCGTGGGCGCGAAGCATCCACCAGCCAAGCAGGAGAGATTCCTTCTCCCCAGGGGCTGCAAAGCCCAGAGAGGGAGCTTCCTGCTCCTCCCCCTCCTCCTCTGCCATCCTCGATGGACGGTCCTTTCGTAGCTATCGTCCAACAGTTGCAAACTCTGACTATAGCTATATAGCAGCTACAACACCAGCAGCGCTCCCTGGCCACCCAGCCCCCTCCACCCAAAAAGCCCGACATCCTTAGCAAAATGTATGATATGTAAGCTAATTCAATCTACTCTTCAAATTACCATGGAGTTATCTCCTTCTCCAAGCTAGCATCGCTTTCTGGTTCATCCTTCTAATGAACCAGCTACTCAATGCTTCTATTCTTCTTATTCTGCCCCATGGTTTGGTGGTTCAATATCCTCTCTAGCTCCTTTTCTAACTACGTACACTCTTATAGTAGGTGGGGCTCGCTGAGTTTGCATGCATGAAGGATGCAAGTTATCTTCATAATATCATTTCAAGAAACTAGCATGGAATGTTAGGTGCATCTTCAGCCTCCCCGGCAACTATGTATAGCCTGGCAACTATGTATAGCCTGTAGGCAACATTCCCAACCCTTTTCACCACTTTAAAAGAACATCATACTTAGGAATATGGCCTCAGTAAACCCTTTTGCTATTAGGATTTTTTTAGATTTGTGGAGTCCACCTTAGCATGACTTTGTCCCATACATTGAATTCCAAGGTTATGGATCCTTTGTCTGCACACTGCTTCATCCGCTGCGCTTCTTAGTGGAGTCTATCTCATACCTCAAGTACTTCTTGTTGATTTCTGGCAAACTGGTATGCTTCTAGATATAAACTCCTCTTTTTCTACAATGCAACTTTTGAAAGAGTGAGAGGTTATGGCCCTATAACCAATTTGACAGAACTAAACCAGTCGGAGATGATCGGTGAAGATTATAGCAGACACCACAGCAAAAGTGGGATATGCCAACCTATCTTTGCCGACGCTTTATATAAGCATCGTGAAATCCCTATCGTTGATGAGGTTTAGCCAACGCTTTTTTGCGGTGTGGCAAATAAATGGGATCTAACGACGCTTTTAAGTGTCGAGAGATTCTACTATATCCCCCTCCTCTCCTGATCCCCCGATCCCCCGATCCCTAATTTCGTTCGCCGCCTCCAGCAACCCTCTTCCCGATCCCTAATTTCGTTCACCGCCTCCAGCAACCCTCTCCCCGATCCCTCATTTCGTTCGCCGCCACCAGCAACCCTCTCCCTCCCTTCTCCTCCATCTCCTCTTCCTCATCCTCCTTCTCCTTCATTTGCACCGGCGATCGCTGTCTCCGGGACTTCTCCGGTCATCTCCGTTCGGACCGGCGATCAATCTCCATCTCTTTCCGCCGATCCGTCGTCCCAGCCATCACTGTGCAACCTGCTCCGTCCCTCCTCCTCCGTCTTCTTCGCTTCGTCACCGTCTGGGATGCACAGAGATCTGAGTTGATCCGTCCATCATCTCACCCTGAAGGATGTTTTCATTTACCTATTTAGTTTCTCCATATGAGATAGATCATTTACCTATTTTTGTTCTTTACGATTTGTCAATGTTTTCATTCATTTCATCATTTTTTGTAACTTATACCGTACAATGATTTTAGTTCTAATTCTGTTTTCCCTTCTCCTACAGGAAATCAGTTGCTCCGTACTGGTAGTCTTTGGTCTGGCACACCCATAGCTTTGGTACGTTCACTTTGAACCGCTTCAAGAGGATACATGATTAATTGGTGCCCATGGATGTTTGCTGGAAGCATTTCTTCCTTCATAATGTAATTGCCTGTTAGAGTACCAATTATGGTGAGCGTAGGAAGTAGAACTAAATTATGGATATTTAAGCAGATCAGAATTGCTGATACAATGATTCTCCCATTTTATTTAGTTGCTAATTCAATGAGGCTCTCATTTTGTTCAGTTTTCAATCCTTCCATAAACATCATCCTAGAAGCAGATTAAAGAAACACCTCTCTTTCACTTGCTATATCAGATTCAGTTCAATTTTGAAGGTGTCTTGCCAATCAGCTTGTCTTCATGCATACAGAAGGAAAATTCTTTTAGGCTTAGATTGACCTTCCAGGCTTGTGCGAGAATATTTATTATCTTGCAAAACATAAAATGTTATCAACATTCATAAACATTGGTATATTGAACACTTCACAATTATAGCCATTCACACCTGTAGTTGAAAAATTATTGTGTTAACAATTAGAATGCATATAGCAAAGTCTCAAGGCTTGAACCTATTGATTCTTTTTGGTTTTATTATGTTTTATATGGTTATATCCTCTAATTAATGTTGGTGCTTTGCTGTTGTTATTTTGAACATCTGTTTCTATTTGTTGTTGCAAGTTGGGCATATGATTTTTGCTTTTGTCATACTCTTTGATGCTATTAGCAATATATTGCATAGCAATGTCATAATATTATGTTCATGTATGCATTTTTGCTATCGTCAAGAACACATTAATCTTGAAGCTCAGATGCAACAGACAAAAATTCTTCTGTATACTTAGATTCTCACCAATTTCTATTATGTTATGCCCCAGCAATGACAACAATGATCCCAAAGCAAAGCCACTATGATTCTTGTTAGTTGGGCATTCACCAAGTTTTCTTCCTGTTTGTAATGTAGGTGTGAGAAGCTCATCTCTCTTGTGATATTTTCCTTTGAAATCCTTTTGAGGTATGGAGAATGCTTCTGGGGTTTCACTTTAATCCCCTCTTGCACCACATTGTACAAAATTTCTATATTCTTTGAGCTTCCTCTTTTTAAAACCCACAAATTGTTATGCCAATAATTTCTTTATTTTTTTTTGATTGTTGTCTTCTGTTAGCATTTAATGCTATAGGATTTTGGTTTCCATTTTTTGTTTATTTCCCATTTCGTGTTTATTTGTTGGAAGTGTGAACATGGACACGGAGAGAGATTTCAATTTGCCAACGGAGCAAGAACAATGGTGAGGAAAAGATGTGAAGCGTGTTGTGGTTCTTTTATTAGTGTCTTTGGTAGGATCATCCTTTAGGAAACAATTTATGGGCTAAGTTACTTTCAAGTCCAAGTTGTGCCTATAGCAAGGCCCACATCACACACATGAATATGCTGTACTTATGGAGGCAAACATTATACTAAATTGACATTCAAATACCTAATATTGTACTTACACATGAATAAGCTCTCCAGAGTTTTTGCTTTTCTCAGAGCAAGCAGTATCATATTAAACTGTCATTGTGTAACCATTCGGCCTCGATTAGGAGGAGAAAAGGAAGGTTGCTAGTTTACAAAATATTGGATAGAAAGAGTGCCATTGTAGTATCATTATTTTACTAAATATCCTACAGAGAGACACACTAATTGCGTGCTGCTTTGCCAGTATGGCATAGTGTTCACCTAATGGTCCTAGCTGATGTACCTAGCATTCTCACAAAGGTCTATGTGAAAATTTCATGAAAGAAAATGTTGAATTTAGTTTTGTAAATTGCATAAGGCCCAAAGGCTCCAATCAGCTAAGCTAGCATGGATCCATTTTGGCTCATGACAACCCATTAGATTGTCCTGACTTACAAGTGCACTGTCCCACGTATGAAGATTCCATACGTGGCCTAATTTTTCTTTTATATGTATATATAATGTTGTGTTATGGATGTATGCATGGATGACCATCATTTGCATTATGTTATGTTATTGATGTATGTGTATATGTTTGTACTGATGATGGATGAATGAATTTAATTTGGACTTTCTTGATTACATCAATAAGTTTCGCCTAACCCAATTCATGGACACATTTTCTCTGGAAATCAAAGGAGTAACTATTTGTTTTACAAGAGATCTATGTTGGTAATGTAGAACACACACAAGAGATAGCTAGCTAGTGTAAGAGGAGGGATGCATTCAGGTCTGCTGCAGAGTGGAAACTTAGTTTTCCCTTTGGAGGCATGGATGTTTTCTGAATCTCAAAGCCGCAATCATAGCAGCAAAAGTTTGTTTTTTTTAATATATATAAGAAATAAGAGTGAGAGGGGGGGGGACCAACATAGAAGAAAAGTTCATGTTTAAAATTTTTCTAGCCAATCCCATATCCCTATGTCTAGATTATATAAATTAACTTGAAATTTGTTTGAGTCAATCAAAGTATCATGTCTCGAACATAAAAAGTGTGGGATATGTGACAACATCCTTTTCACCAGAACTACCACCCTATATGGTAGCTGCAAATGTTTGTTACTTGAAATTTGGAGTCTAAGAAAAAACAAAGAAATTATCATGATGATCTTCATGCTAGCATGATTGCATTTTCAAATTTGAATCATTCAAATTCTTTTGAATAACATGCAGAATTCTTTTTGTCCGGATGTGACCAATAGTGTCAAACGTCTCTTTTTTAACATACTGCCATGACCAATTGAAGATCATCTCTGCTCCAACCCATCCACAAGGCTGGAGGCATGAATTTGAGTTAAATTCCATGGGGCCACAACTAAAGAATAAAAAGAAATAAAGAATTCTGAGATCATATGCTCTTTGTATCATACTTATAGCTGCAACCTTGTAACCTGTAGTCTCCAAATCACGCCATATATATAGCTTCTCACTCAATCCATTAAATAGTAGATTTGAGCCTCATTCTTTTCTTTTATTTATTGTTCTAATTTTTTGGATTGGGTTAACAATTTATTTATATAGTAAACAGGTTAAACAGGTTGGGTCGGGTTGGGTTGTATTATTAGGTTATTTGTTCATTAAACATGTTTGTGTTCATTAGTATTGATCATCAGCATTAAAGTTTACATAAGTTAGTTGCCTAGTTAATACTTGATTCTTGGTATATACCTGCATCTTACTCAACATGTTATGCTATAAGATTTGTTTATTATTGCAAATCCTTTATTTCAATATCATGTATAGTTTTGCTATGATCAATAATGGTTTTTAAAATATTTTTTATAAAACTTGCATTACATAGAAACATAGACCCATCAATTGATTAATGTACATATTCTATATCATCCGTACATTAATTTTATTTTTGTACGGTTGGAGAATTATGTATAGTGATCAATTGATTATCCAATTTGGACAGTTTGAGAATTGCAAATAATTTTATAGGTACTTACAGTAATCAAGTGATATGGATAGAATTTCAGATATATTTCGGACAGCATTTTCTTTTAGTTCTCCTCATACATCTTTAGTCGTATGGGGAGAACTAAAGGAAAATGCTGCCAAAATCTTTTTGGAACTCTTATTCCGTATCGTTTGATTACTGTAAATGACCTATATAATTAATACAATTCTTGAATGAGATAGAACCTCTTTACCTATTAGTTGGTGATAGGATGCATTTACTATTTAATCTATATTATTTTTGATATATTTTTAAAAAAGCTTGGTACATTATTATTGACTGAAGATTTTTTTTTTTTGTATTTAGATAACTTGAGAGTTGGATCAATTTTTTCTAAAATGGATAAAAGCTGGATAAATAAACCGAGAAATACAAACGAATATTTAGATGGAGTTCATGATTTCATTAAATTTGGTATGGACAAAAGTAGTTTGAATGAAAAGATTTCATGTCCATTCGACGATGTGTTAACAGTTCCTATCTAGATCCACAAGTAGTTGAAGAACATTTGATATGGAATGATTTTGCAAGAGGTTATACTCGGTAGATTTTTCATGGAGAATTTATGTTGCCAGAATGAAGTAATGAAACCTCGTCTGATTCTGGATCCAATAATATGCAAGAGAATCTAGTAGGAGATGATGATATAACAGGATTGATCACAGATGCTTTTCGACATGGTGTTAAAAATTTTGAAGGTTCAACTGGTACACATGAAATAAGTGGAATGTATGAAGGTTCTACATTCATTAAACAAATATATATCGAGGAGCAAATGCAATCATCAACTTCTGAGTCAGCTCGATATCATAATTTAACGAAAGAAGCAGATGAACAATTATATCCGGGTTGTTTGAAAGTTTCTAAGATCTCTTTTCTTATACATTTATTTCATATAAAATATATGAATGGATGGTCGGGAAAGAGTTTTACTATGCTTCTGAAGTTATTAAAGGATGCATTTCCAGAAGGTAATGGTTTACCATCATCTTATTATGAAGCAAAGAAAGTTGTCAACAATCTGGATCTTGGGTATCAAAAGATTCATAGCTGTCTAAAAGATTGCATGTTATATCATGATGAAAATGCTGATCGAGAGTCATGCAATGTATGCTGATCTTCGCGATGGACAACTCATGAAGGAGATGAGGATGTAGTGAATGCAACAGATATGCTGCGGCGTACCTAGAAACCAGCAAAGTTGTTGTGTTACTTTCCATTTATTTCTTGATTGAGAAGGCTATATTCATCATCAAAAACAGCTTCACTGATGAGTTGGCATCATGAAGGGCATACGAAGGATGGAATGTTGAGACATCCAGCAGATAATTTAGCATGAAAAGCATTTAATACTAGGCATTCTGCTTTTGCCTCTGATATTCGTAATGTTCGGTTGGATTTAGCTTCAGATGGCTTCAATCCTTTTCGTACTCTAAATTCTATATACAGCACTTGGCCAGTTGTTCTGATACCATATAATTTACTACCATGGTTGTGCATGAAACAATCCTCACTTATCTTATCAATGGTTATTCCAAGTGATAAGGATCCAGGAAATGATATTGATATTTTCCTCCAACCTTTAATAGAGAAATTGAAACAGTTGTGGAAAGGTGTCGAAGCAATTGATGCTTCAAATGGTGAAAAATTTAATCTACGGGCGGCTTTGCTGTGGACTATAAATGATTTTCTAGCATATGCCAATTTATCTGGCTGGAGTACAAAAAGACGGGTTGCATGTCGTTGTTGTGCAGATTCGACACATTCAATTTGGTTATGGGACATCGTCGATGGTTAGAACCAAATCATCCATTTCGTTTTCAGTCAGATTTATTTGATGGTACCATAGAAATGAGATGTGCACCTATTTCACCTTCTAGAATTAATGTTCGTAGACAAATGGATTCCATCAGTTACATATATGGTAAATTCTTACAGTTTTCTAAAAAAAGAATGAGGGATGATCAAGAAGGATTGGCAGAAGAAATGACTACTGGTACTATGGATGCACATGTATTTGAATATCCTGATAATTTTTTTGAAAATGAAAATGAGGAAGACATACAGATAGCATCTAAGTCCAGCAAACATTTATGGAAGAAAAGAAGTATCTTCTTTGACTTACCTTATTAGGAACATAATCTTATTCGGCATAATCTTGATGTCATGCACATATAGAAGAATGTATGTGATAATCTGCTTGAAACATTATTGAATATTGATGGAAAGACCAAAGATAACATGAAGGCCCAAATGGATTTACAAGAATTGGGTATCCGACATGATCTTCATCCCAAAATGCTTGCTAGTGATAGAATTTATTTTCCTCCTGCATCTTCTACCATGTTGCTCAAGGAAAAGATAATTTTTTGACAGTATTGAAAAATATTAAAGTACCTGATGGATATGCATCTAATATTTCAAGGTGCATCATCTTAAAGACTGGAAAATTTCTAATCTCAAAAGTCATGATGATCACATATTGATGCAAGATATCTTTCAATAGCTTCAAGATCATCAGTGTCTAAAGAAGTTCTTACAATTATAGTCCGGTTATCATCATTCTTTAAGTCATTATGTTCAAAGGTTATTGATCCTAGAGAGCTTGATTGGTTGGAGTCAGATATTGCAGTTACACTTTGTTAGATGGAAAAGATTTTTTTACCTGGATTTTTTGCTATTATAGTACATCTAATCATTCACTTAGCTTCAGAAGTCAAGCTTGGTGGACCGGTATACTACAGATGGATGTATCCTATTGAAAGGTATTATTGTTAATTTTTAATCTCTAGATAATTTGTAATAAAAGTAGCGTCACGATGATGTATACATAAAAGTTGTATATATTATAGGTATCTTGTACACTTGAAAGATTATGTACGAAATAGAGCCTATCCAGAGGGCTTTATTGCTGAAGGATATATTGCTGAAGAGTGTCTGACATTTTGTTCAAGATATCTTCAAAGTGTAGATAATGTGTTTAACAGACCTCAACGGCATAGTGATTTCGTAGCCAATGCAGAGTTGTATAAGTTTTTAACTGCAGAAAAATTACTGGAAAAAGGTGAAAGTATTGTATTAGACGATAAATCAATTGCACAAGCACACCGTTATGTGTTACTTCATAGTGAAATAATATCTGACTATCGAAGGTTAGTATACTTAATATATTTCAATGATTTTGAATATCATATATTATTTTTGAAACAATTTTAATAATTATAAATTTTATGCAGCAAATTTTTAATGTCTCGGCGACAAGCTAGTCATAGCACTCGACCTAATCCAAGGATTGAGCAGTGATTGTTAGTTGAGTTATTTCCTACATGGCTTTCAAAACAGGTTTTACATATAATTAAAGAATATATGTATAGATTTATCATCGAATAACGTGTTAACAATTTTTATGATTTTTTAGGTATCAACAATGATGGAGAAGAATTGTTCAGATGAATTAATAGCCCTGGCTCGAGGACCGAACAAAATTATCATCAGATATAATGGTTTCATAATCAATGGATTTAAATTTCACACTAAAGATCACGAGAAATTTAGAAAAACACAGAATAGTGGTGTTATGGTAGAAGCTGATGGAAAGACTTATTATGGTGCACTTAAAGAATATACGAGTTAGATTACTATGAAATTTTTAAAGTCATATTATTTAGATGTGATTGGGTAGAATAAATCCATCAAGGGGTTTGAAAAAAGATGCAAATGGATTTACACTTGTAAACTTTATAAGGTTGATACATACTGGTGTCTTATTGAAGGATGATCTATTTATCTTTTCTTCTCAAGCTCGTCAAGTATTTTTCGTACAAGATGCAAAGGACAAAGAATGGGCTATTGTTATTAATATAAAATCTTGGGACTTATATGATATGGGAAGACAACTGGAAGATGATGAAGATGATGATACTGATACGCATTCCATGCCATTCAATTTTGTACCAGTTGATGACGTACATGCTACAATACCCTTAGTTAGGATAGAAGTTGAAGAAAACGTTAATGCTTGATTCTTATTGGTATTAAATTTTCTAATGTTTGTAATTTATAGTAATTATTATGTTAAATTACTATTTATCTTCACTAATTTTGTCTCTGATGTAAATGATAGGTGATATGATGCCTCGTGGACAATGTTTTCTTGGTGTACAATTCCAGCACTCCCGGACAGAGGCCGACAGTTCTTCTGGACAGCATGCTGAGGCCAGTACTTCAGCAGAGGATGCTCATGCTGGTTCTTCTTATCCTTCCACACAGCATACTACTACAGCTCCATCATCCTCAGGGCATCATGACTCTCCCGTCGATCCAGCAAATGATGAGATACATATTCAGGATAATTTATTCCAATATCCTTGGTAACTTTAAAATTGATTATACTTTTTATTATAGCTTACTTTTATCTATTTATGTGCAGATGGATCGGAAAGTGTTAGACGTAGGTGCGGGCCTACAGTAGTACATGATGTTTGGCAGATGCTTGAGGGTGAGAGGATATTGATTGAGTGCAATGAGCTGGGGCAGCCAATTAAAAAAGTCGCCAGCTTATTGAGCTCTTTTCTGGGGACGGTTGCATGGAGGCATCAGCTTTGTCCACTTAGCTATGCTAAGTGGAATGATATGCTTCCGATGTATAAAGTAGAGGTTTTACGAGTTATACAGGTAAAAAATTTGTATTAAATTATTTGTTATCTTGCATATTTTAAATATTATGGTATGTTTTATATTATTATTAATTATTTTGTTTTGTAGGGTAAGTTTGTACTTCCTCCATCCTCCCATGGCTTTGTACTGAAATCACTCAACCGAAAATGGAAAGAATATAAAGCCTATTGAAAACGAAGTACAAGTTGCGGGTAAGACAGAAGAGCAGGTAGTTGGTACCTGTCCTCCTGATGTACCCCCTCATCAGTAGATGGAGTTAGTTCACTATTGATTTTCCAATAGGGGACAAGTATCTTTTAATTTATTTGAAGCAAGTTTATTAAAAAATATGGCACATTATGTATATATATACATAGCTTTCTAGTCTAAAGAAATTATCTTTTTTATTTTGCAGACATATTCTGATATTGGTAGAGCTGCACGAGCATCCCAGTCTGTTCCCCACACATCGGGATTCAAGAGTTACGCGCGAGTCAGACAAGAGTTCGTAAGTTATTTAAACTATATGCTTATATTTTCAATATTAAAATATTTATGCATGTATAATGATACTAATATTATATATCACGTGAGCCTGTACATCAAGCAAAATTTGAAAATATATCAAATGCTTAGGCCCCTGAAAATTATAGTATTTCAAATGAAGAATTAAAAAACATTAACCGATGATTGATATTTTGGCTATAGCTTTGCTACTGTTAATCCAATCATTAAATTTGAATTGTTATGGATGAAGTTCATTTAAATAGATTTAGGATATATTTAATTATAAAATTTATATAATGTAATAGTTAATAAATAAATACAATCATAAACCAAATAAGATGGGCAAGTGCAAAGTGTTTGATGAGGTCCAGTAAATAAAGGGGCTCAAGTTTCTGTATACAGTACAGAAAAGAGGAATTTAGAATTGGAGTCAACAATCTGCAGCATATATAGGTTGGGCAGAAGAGACTTCTAAATGGCATCTAAGAGATGAAACTTAATATTGATTACGATAAAATCTAACCTAGACTTTTTTTGAATTATTGCCCATTGTTCATGCAAATTCTTGATACTTAATGTGTCGCGGGACGTGTATATGTATTGCGGGTGATATATCACGATACATATATATCTTGATACTTAAATAATGTTTAAAATAGTTTGAATTATTTGCTTAAAAGTATAATGTTTCTTGTAGGTCGATAAGCATGGGAGGGAACCCGGTCAGGTGGAGTTTTATCGGATGACTCATACCCATCGTGACGGTACTTTTGTCAGAGATGAGCCGAGAGATATATATGTAAGTTATTATAATTTAATTCATTCAACGATATAAATTTTTTTTTGTTAGTCTTTAAGATCTAACTAATTTTTCTAAATTAATACAGGAAAGAGCTACAGATCTTATTGTCGAGCATGTTGATGAGTCTACAGCATCTATGCAGAGTAGTCGCATCGAGACCGAGGTGTTTACAGAGTTGATGGACCCGGAGAGCTACGGTCGAATGAGGAGATATGGAGTTAGAGTCACTCCCACTCATTTATCTGCGGTCAGGACATATACACGTGAGACTGTAGATAGTGCTCAGGATGCACGTGTTCGTAGACTCGAGGACTAGATAGTGGAGATGCGATGGAGTCATGTCGCCGAGCTAGAGGAGATACGACAGAGCCGTGCCGCCGATAGATCAGAAATGGATAAAATGAGAGAGCACATTGAGCGGCTTACATATGTCGTACAGACATATTTTTCACATCAGGTATATATTCATATATGATATTAAATATATATTCTTATATTAAATTAATAAACTATATAATATATTATCATTCATAGTTCCGTAAATTAAATAATTTAAATATTTTATATATAGGCTTCTGGAGCATCAGATCCTCGCCGACAGGATGACGATCTACCCCCTACAGATCATTGACCTCGGTATATATTTCAACTGGTTTGGTGTGTACTGGACCACTGGTATGAGTAATGACCTTGCATAATTGGCCATATGCTGTTACACTGAATTATTTATACTTCCATATCATATTCACATAGGATTATCTGATTAGTGATGATGACTTTCTCCTGTGAAGATAGGATGTAGGGTGACCATAGGAAATTTAATGGTCTATTAATTGTATCTGAAGAGTTTTCTCATTTCATTCTGCATCTTTCATTTTCTCAGTGTTGTTGTACTTCAAAACTGTAATTCATCCATTTTGAGTCCTAGTCCTTAGATATCATTTCTAGATACTGATTTCTTTCACAATGTCATGGTTAAAGTTAGAAGTGCATGTGGCAGCAAGTTGGTTGGGAAAAGATATTGATGTTTTGGTCGTATTGATTAAGTTACATCCATTTTGGCATAGGTTTGGGTGCTTCATAATGCATCAAAAGTTGATGTAATTGATTGTTTATTGCACTGAATTTTAGTGGAATCCTAGGTATAGACTCTCGTACTTCTTTGCTCTTATATGTATCATGAAATGAAACGATCTAAGCATGTGTCCATCTTGTAGTTTAAACTTTAAAACATTACTTCCTTGCTAATAACCTTTGGATCAACAGATATTTAATTTCCATCTCAAGTTATTAGCTATTACATTGGTTTTAATCTGAAGTAAAGATCCCATAATTCTACTTTCTATATATATCAACCGTGACCGCGTCGATGCTTTTGAAAATTAGTCAGAAGCTATGGTTATGAGTACCACATCACTCATTCATTTTGCATAGTATGAAGATATTATATTAGTGATATGCTCCATAATGTTGAAGAACTCCTAAATTGCTTTTAAATATTTCATTTGCCAGGTGATCCTGTGAATTATTCTAGCTTTCTCATTATTAAAACAATTCATGATAACAAATTCACATAATTTATTGGTAGAACATTCATGGATTATGCATTTATGATGTCAATGTTGTCGTTGGCAGAGGCAGTGCTAATATTCTGTTGCTTCTGCTTCCTTTCCCTGTTTGTTTTTTACACGAATAAGCAAATATGAATTTTGATAATTTCAAAAATTTTCATCTCTTTTAACAGATGGCTACGCCATGGACTGTTGAGTGATGTTTCATCAGTCTTCCTTTCTCATTCCTTTTGTATGAGGTCTCTCACAGCCAATGATGCCAAGGCCTTCAGTAGAGGTAATGGGAGCAACATCTGTTCCACTGGTTGAGTATCTTTCCTACTGTTTGCTTCTTATCTAGGCTTTGGTGGGCTTATTTGGTCCTATTGCATGTGCATGCACATGCATGCATGTGTAGTGTGGAAGGTCATGGAAATGTGTTTTCGGGTTCAGCATCAGGGAAAGCTAGTCACCCAGAGGTATGATTATAACAACTTTTCTTGCATATGCATGTAATTCTTCAATGCTTATTTTCAGTACATAAAAATATAAATACATCTACACTGAGAGATTACAAATGATCCTGCATGTTGATTTTTTTTTTTGGAAATTATAACTTACATTGATGGAATTTTCACTCTGTACTCACTGTCAATAATAAATGGTGTGGGAATAATGCTGACAAGTTTAGTAATAATATCTGGGATGAATATTGTTAATGTATTTTTTGTATGCATCAGTTTGCAGGTTTTATTGGATCTCTCTCTCTCTCTCTCTCTCTCTCTCTCTCTCTCTCTCTCTCTCTCTCTCTCTCTCTCTCTCTCTCTCTCTATATATATATATATATATATATATATATATATATATATATATATATATATATATATATGAACAGTGCAAAGGATTGTTAAACCATTTGATTCAAATTGAGGAGCAAGTATTGTTTGTTTTTTTAAACCATTGTCTAGTTTGCTTGGAATGTACCATTGGAGAATTCTAAAAGAAGAGAGTTCAACACAGAGTTCATCATTTTCTTCCTTTGCTTAACTTTTCATTTTTGAATATCACCAAATTGCATATGTTTCTAATGATATCTGTTGTTAACGTCCTGAAACATTTCCTTCTTGCTTTTTCTGGTATTTTTTTAAAGGGGGTTACTGTGATCTTTGGGTGCAAAGAATAGGATCCGATGCCTCAATTGTTTTGTTTTGGGAGAAAAATTCTCATATATTGGTAGGAGCTTAGATTATGTGAACTTTTGCTCATTATTTCCTCTAAACTATCCATTTTAACTTGCAGAGCTTGAAACAAAAAGGATCTTGCTTGAGATATTTAAAGAACGACAGCAGAAAAATGCTGAAGCAGGCTCTATTCCTAGTTTCTACAAAAAGGCATGCTGCAGCGTTGATTTCTGTATATTTTCTTAGTATTTTCAAGTAGTTCTGAATATATTACATATGGCTTCAAGGATGGTCGGTGCTAGTGGCTTTATGTTACAAGGAGTTTCTTTTGCTTGGCAAACTGCTACAATATTCCTGACCATACCTATCATATATTAACCGAACATATGATTTATAAATTCTGAGATATTTCCCCTAATATATATTATTTTCTAAAACAGAAGCCTGAAGAAGGATCAATCAGTCATAGGGTTCAAAGGTTGGCAAAGTACCGGTTTCTAAAGGTATCAAGCCATACACTTAATTTGATTTTTTGAAAGTTTATGTAGAAAGTTCCTTCTAATGCTGTTTCTGGAAAACTGTAGACATGTGCTCTTTCTGCTCATTATTCATTTTTATTCTACATTTTCTTTTTTGGCTATGTAGCTGGTCTGGTCTAGCATGCACTCATTCTATATGCATGTCACCGTTAATTACAGAAACAGTCAGAACTTTTTCTAAATGCAGATGACCTGGATGCCATGTGGGTTTGCTTAAGAGAAAATTATGTGATTGATGATACCACTGGTGCTGAAAAGGTCAATTCAATCTATAAAGTCAATCTAAAAATGTTGGAAATGTTCTCATTACAGTAAACTACTTTTAAAATATTTATGGTAAGATACATTGAAAATATTCTTTTAATGTTTTATTAATGCATCAAACCTTTTCCGAATCATCAAATTATTTATGATGAATATTTTAATTTTCTACATTTTTATTGCACAGAACGTGAAGGTTGTGTTTGATGCCGCAATTAAGTTGGCCATACATCCACCAAAGCTGAAGAAAAAGAGTAGAAAGCAAAAGTCTTGTTTTATTTTATAAGTGTCATGAGTTTTTATATAATCAATTAATGTTGATCATTTCAAGAAACGGTTGTAACTATATATCAAAATGTTAGCCTTCTTGTTTTCACTTATGATTACTTCTAGTAGATGCACTATATCTCGAGATCTCAAAGCATGTTTCTCATAAAGTAAAATGAGTCCCACTTTTTTGGTGAATTAGTTGTTTCCTTTATTAAATCTTTCATGTGAATGGTTCACCTACAGTAATTTATGAGCAGTCAAATAATTCATGTGTTCATATATTTGTTATGTCCTATCTTTTGTTTTGGATAGATATTATGCTATTGTTATAAAATGATTATCGATCCAAAGAGAAGGATAAAGCTCATTTTCAAGACTATTTATTTTATATGAAATGGTCGAATCTGAATATGGAACACCTACATATATTTTTTGTCTACTAAATTCATGGTTAGCTAAGATAAGAGCCATAGCGAGTGTTCAAATAATAATGGCAATTGAACAAGAAATAGGACTTTGCGCATGATCTCATTTTATTGGAGTAATGTCATTCTGACAAAATCCTAGTTTTCCCGTCCTCAATGCATAATTGGCCAGGTATAACAAGGGCAAAGAGCATGCTGGATATCAAGTATAGGATATGCGGCATTTGTTTAAATTTTAATTAAGTGCTTCGCTAGCTCCATATGTTAGCAAGGTAAATTCAAGTCTGAAACCACATTGTTCTAAACTCGTTCTGTATTAAATTTGGATTATTTGTTAGCCCACTTTTGGTCAATTAGCAAACTTAGAATGTGTTACCATCAAGCTCATGTCATACTTTATTGGTGCAAGTGTTTGAGAATTAGTCAATGGATGCTTGATAAAGAAGTTGGTTGTATTTTATATATATTTGTGATGTGAAACTCTCAAGTGATGGGCATAAATTAGTCTAATAATTGGTGATTGGATGTCACACAACAAAAGCGTACCATAATTTTTATTACCGTAGGACCAACCATGGCAAAAATAAAATGCAATGAGAATAATTTATATTTTAAAAAAATATATTTGGAATTCTCGACGCTTTTAAAAAGCATCGGGAATAACTTTATTTCCGATGCTTAAAAGTGTCGGGAATAACATTATTTCCGACGCTTAAAAGTGTCAGAAAAAATCTGATTTACTGCGACGCAGCCCAAAGCATCGAAAAAAATCCTTTTCCACCCTCGTCTACGTGACATTGGGAAAACCAGCTTTTTTTGTAGTGAGAACTGGATAGTGTTCAGCAATATCAACCAATTTTGTTGGCTTGAAGAAACGTAATGCCTAAGGTACTCCTCCAACGGTACATTCACCCAATCGATGTGATATCGACCATCGATCTAGGGGATGATTGGTTGTGGAGAACATTAATTAGTTAGAATTCCATCGATCAGTGAAAAGTGATAGGCCCCAAACCTTCCAAGAAAACAAAAATCTTTATTGCTAATGATATCTGCTGCCAAACCAAATTGTTTCCCATGTTGTAAATTCCTGGAAGCGCTCTGATACACTTCGTTGGATATCTATTTGTTGGAACAATCTGGTTTGGATTGCTCTATGATAGACAATGCTCAAGAACTAACTTGGAGAGTAGAGGATATAATTTCATATAATGTTTTTTTCTTCATTCCAAACTACTCTAATAAACATAAGATTCTAGATCCCTTTATATAGACATATGAGGGTACCTTTCATCATCCCTCATTAATACAAAAATTCATTGGCTTCCACATAACACATAGTTCCAATGGGACTCTTAGACTTTCACACTTAAACTTTAATTAAACTTCATGACTCCTATAACTTGACTCTTAGATTTTCATACTAAGACATTAATATGACTTTATAATTTTTAGAACTTGACTCTTAGATTTTCACACTAAGACATTGGTATGACTTTATGACTCTTAGAACTTGACTCTTAGATTTTCATACTAAGATATTAATATGACTTTATGACTCTTAGAATTTAGGAATTACAAATTACTTCCAACATCCCAATATTCCAATAGAATAAGTTGGCAACCACTTCCATAGGACATGGTTCTGCTGTAGGGACAAATTCTATGTACTTGGAGAAGAGACCGATCATAACCATGACTGAAGATAATCCATCCAACTTTGGAAAGCCAGTGATGAAGACCATAGACACTAAGACCCAAGGTTTCTGTGTAACAGGTAATTGTTTCATCAAGCCTACGTCTTCCTACCTCCACCTTTTCTCGTTGGCAAACAAAACAAGACTTGATTTAGGGTTCAATGTCTTCCTCCATTCTAAGCTAGATTAATGTATGGGACATCGGCACCATCATGCGCTTCCTTTCTAGGTGACTAGCCAATAAGGTTCATGAGACTTCCTTATAAGCTGCCTTTTAAGTCTCCTACTATCAAGGATATATTGCCTGCCAGCTTTTGCCACCAGCGAGCCATCCTCGATCTATTACCTTCTAATTATTCTATCCTAGACCTATTGAAGCATATTCTAGTACCCAACATTTGTCTTGGTAGCATTCTAGACTTTGTCAATGAAGTCATCTTCAAACCTTCAAATGATAACCAAGGTCTCCATGATGCACTTTTAACTTAGAGCGCCGGCAACTTTGTTATGCTTACTAGGTATGTGCTCCCATTCAAAGTCGTATTTGGCCAAAAATCTCTACTAATATGCTTGTCTAGGTGAAAGCTTTTCCCGCATCAGAAAGAAAGTATTAGCAACATTATCAGTCTTCGCCACGAACTTAGTACCTAGCAAATAAACCTGCCAAACTTATAGACAATGCACCATTGCCAGCATCTCCTTTTCATTATAAGAAAAGATAATTTTGTTTTGCTTCTTTTAGCTTCCAACTTTCAAAGGCAATGGGATGTCGTTCATATACTAGCATTTCTCTAATAGCCTTGTCGAAGCATCAGGATGCATCTCGAATAGCTTCTCAAAATGTGCATCTCGAATAACTTAAACATAGATTCTATAGAAATCGTGGCCTTCACCTCTTTAGATTCCCCTTGACATTTTCTTGACCAAGTCTAATTCTATTTCAGCAAATCAGTCAAGGGAGAAACTTTCCTAGAATAGTCAGGAACAAACTTGCAATAATAGTTGGCTAACCCAAAAAAATTATCAATTCAGCCATCCTTTTAGGCACAAGCTAGCCAATGATAGACTGCACCTTCCATTGATCAGTCTTTATAGCACCATTGAACTCTACATGCCCTAAGAATTAGATCTCCTTGAGGCAAAATTCATATTTTTCTTTATTCACATACAAAATGTTTTCTCTCAATCAAGGGAAAAAAAAGCCTTAGGTGCTTTATGGAGTAACTATAAAATACCATATCATCAAAGTAAACAATAACAAAGTAATCAATATTGTCATGAAACACATCATTTATTAAATTGCAAAAAGTATACTACAAGAAAATGAACCTTTGGCAAAGACAAAAGTCCTTGCCAAAAGTCAAAATGTCATTACCAAATACTTTTGGCGAGGACAAAAAGTTCTTGTTAGGTCCTTACCTATGTGGCTGTTATTTATTCTTTAGGCAAAGACAAATATAGTCCTTCCCAAAATGTTGATTCATTAGTAAGGACAAAAATCTTTGCCAAAAGGCTATTCTTTAGGCGAGGACAATTATAGTCCTTGCTAAAAGTTGATTCATTGGCAAGGACAAAACTTCTTTCCAAAATAAAAAATATTTTTATAATTTTTTGATAAAAATTAATTATTTATAAATATTCAACATTTTGGCATGGATAATTCAAACTAAAAGTTGAATATTTAACTTTTTGACAAGGATAATCCAAGTCAAAAATTAAATATTCAATTTTTTTGACAAGAATAGTTCAAGCTAAAAATTAAATATTCAACATTTTGGCAATGAGTCCTAGTATAAAGATGTAACCAATATTCTTTTGACAATGCAAATCCTTGCTGAAGGTCAAAAATATCAAATTTGTAACAAAAACTGTCATAGCTAAAATTTATCAATAATAATGAACGTTATCTTTATGATAAGAAAATTTCTTGCCAAAGCTGGACTTTTAGCATAGACTCTTCTAGTAGATTTCATTGTATTTTGTCTATATACATATACACAGACTCTGCTTGTAAATTATCCTTTATATAAATTATAATTTATATTTTTATAGTAAACCTGCTTTAATGCCATACATAATATTATTTCCATATTAACAATACACATATATCAAATGTCATCATTCATTTCCATCATAATAATAAAGTAATACTAAATAAATATATTTTAAATCTAAGAAATAAAATCCAAATGAAAACTAAATATGCACAACATATACATAGTCCAATATTAAACTCCAAAATACACATAATCTGAATAAAATCCAAATAAAAACTAAATCATTACACTAGAATGTGAAATTGTAAAACTCCAAAATAATATCAAAGTCTTTATGTAATTACATCTCATCATTTTTTATTTTCACGTCCAAGTCTATGATCATCTTTACCTTACAAAAATTTAACAACAAATAATCATATTCATAGTCAATAAACTACTATATTATTTCTATTTAAAGAAATGAATTAAGCACTAATTAATAATAGATGTCATTTTAAAATAATACTTTTATCAGATTAAATATTATAAAAGTCACTCATCATTTATTGAGATTGAAAAGCTGACATCCTCGATGGCATATATTAAAACATCTACTGTATACGCGTTCTAAACATTTCATCAAATTATTATTGTATTCTTTGTTCAAGTTGTTGCTCCATTCACTATTGAAAAAGTTTCTCCATCTAAACTTTCTCAATTTGTATTGAATTATATAGAGTTCCTAAATGTTTTTCAAGTTCTACTCTCCTTTGTTGATCTGCAAACCAAAAACTTGGAGCACCCTTAGAATAACACTCATTTTTAGTATATATATATATCCCTTCATCTTGCATAGGTCTCAGTTCTAATTCTAGGTAGTCACTTAGGATGATTTCCTATTATCCGCTACTAAAACTAAATAAAAATCATAAAATCACACGGTAATACTTGATTAATGATCAAATTCGTGCATATTAGAAACAAAAAGACTGAATATAGAAGACACTCTCAACGGTAAGCATGAAATACAACAAAATCACTTTCAATAGCCAAACAAAGACAAGAGAAAATTGCCCAAATTCTGATGTTGTGGATCTTCCTCCAGGTGCTCTCACCGGAATATGTTTAGTCATTTCAGTGACTAGAGATAGATAATCAAGTGCAACTTTCACATATACCTACCACCTACAAAAGACAACACACATTTATTTACATAAATTACTATAAAGAATAAAATAAAATAAACTTACTAAATTGTTGGGATGGATGAAACTCAACTTAGTGCACTAATTGTAATACCTCATACTAGTCACGTGACTAGTATGAGGTATTACAATTAAAGAAAGACTGCAACACATATACAATTACAACTAAAAATGAATCTTAAATCTCACAATTCTTTTTTTAAAATTCAAAAAAAGGAGTCTCGATACAATATTACTCTACCTGAAAGAATACTAAAATACTTAGATACAAGTTTTCAAGATGAAAAATGTTGAAGAACTGCCATTCAAACTGTACCTCCCTTTGCTGGACCAATGGCTCCTCTAAAACCCGAGCCTTTTGAAGGCTCATATTATCATCAGTTGCAGCGGCAACATAGTATTTTGGCACAAATCTATCCTTCTGAAGCACATTCAAAATGCTAAGCATTTCCTCCGTGTGGCCTCCAACATTACTATTAAAGAAATTACTAGATAAATGAATGCATTTATATATAAACATGTATTTCAGGATAATTCCTTGCCACCTTCTCACATATCCACAACAACTTTAACCAAAATTTTCAATAAAAGTATATAAAACATGAAGTTTAAAAAACTTGGCATACATAGATTTATCAAACCAATCAATGCAAAAAAATAATAATGATAATTTTTTTAATACAAACAATATAAATCCCCAAATTTGGCATCCTAAGGATGAAAGAAATCCACAAACAATAATCAAATCCGCAATATAAAATAGTGGCAATTGGGAATCGGATCACCTTTGACAAGGGCAACATAACCTACAGTCAGCTTCTGAGACATGGACATCCCATTCATCTTCTTCTTATCATCGTTCGATTCCCCTTTGCTATCTCGGGATCTCCACCTCTATTGTTACCACCATCTCCACCTTCATTGCTACCAGAACCCTCACCTCCACCAGTACCGTCGCCACCTCCCCCTTCCACTTCGACTACCTTAGCCACCAGAATGATGATGGTCTTGGGCGACGTTGCCTCGAAGTCAGCGACATCAATGATGAAGCATCCCCTTTTGGAGTGATCGGCAACAAGTGTAGTGATAGAGGTGTTGCCGTTGGTGGCGAGGGCAGCGGGTCAGAGGGTGACGGAGGGGCAAGGATAGGAGGAGGGCTTGGACTTGGAGGAGAGATAGGGGGAGGGGTGGAGGACAAGAAGAGAGGACTAGGAGTGGGAGGTTGCTAAAATGATGATGGTGATAGCCATCTTGTAGTTTCATGTCAAGAGTGGGCACCGAGGCTAGGGGAGGGGATGCAGATGGATATCGAAGTTGGGGGGCGAGGGGTCACGTGGAGCGGAGGGGCGTAGGGTGAGGACAACGCCGAGGCCCAGGGGGTTTTGCAAAGTCGGGAGGTGGCACGGGATGCGTGCACTGACAACATCGATGGTTGAGGGAAATCGAGCAGCGAGGGGTAGTAGACTGGGGTTTAATGTAAACAAGAGAGGGGGGCAGTGGGGAAGGGCAGGTTTCTTTCTTATAAAAAAAAAAAGTGGAGGAAAGGAAGAGTTAGGATTTTTTTAAGTTAGTAAAACATTAAAATTCTAGTACAATTTTATTATAAATTTATATCTTAATTTTTTTTTATTAGCAATTATTTTCATGTTTGTTATTTAAAGTTATTTTGGGAAGAATGGCCGTCAAAAGGATTTAGAGAAGGATGGGAAGCAATTTTGTTCCCAAATAATAATAAATATTATATTTATTATATCAGCTACCCTGTACATAGATAATTAAATAATTAAATTAATTCCAAAATTTAATATTAATTATAAAATAATTAAATAGAATAACAATATAATTAAAAAATTATTTTATGTATTATTTATTTATAAATTTAAGAGAAAGTAGCATCATGAATATCTAAAATTTTAGCATTATAACACTAGTTTTAGCAAGGATATATAAAATCCTGTTCTAAATATCACATTTAGCAAAAATATAAATTATCCTTATTTAAAATTATTATTTTTGAAATGGATATATAATTTCCTCATCTAAATATCCAACTTTTAGCATGGATATCTATGCAGTCCTTGCCAAAAAGTTATCTCTGAATTATTTGAATATAAAAAATTATCTTATTCGACAAGGACTTAATATATTTTTGTTTAAAATCATTATTTTTGAAAAGGATATGCAATGTCCTAACCTAAATACCTAATTTTTGGCATAAACATTTGTACCATCCTTGCTAAAAGGTTAGCTTTGAAATATTTAAATCTAAAAAATTATTTTATTCTATATGAACTTAAAATATCCTTGTTTAAAACTACTACATTTGGAAAGGACATGCAATGTCCTCATACAAATATCTAGCTTTTGGCATGGATAGCTATACAATCCTTACCAATTGAATTTGAAACATTTAGCAAGAACTTGATTGTGCTCTCACCAAATATTGCATCTTTGGCAAGGATTCTTCTTCTTGTTGCCATAAAGTCCTTATCAATTCTAAAGATTCTTGTAGTGCTAGAAGGTGATGTGGCAAGATCGCTGACGGAAGTCCCTTTCAGATCCAACTGGCAGCCATGCTGGTGGATGGTGCCACTTGGACAAAAGATCCTAGTGAGGCCACCTCCAATCTGGACCTCTCGCACCGGAGGGGCTCCCCAGAGGTCGAGCCTCAATTGAGGTCGTGCCCTCGTTCTTCGTGCTGGAGTGGCTCCTTCAAGGTCGAGCCCTGGTCAAGGTCACACCCTCATTCTTCATGTCCCTCACGACGGAGTGGCTCCCTCAAGGTTGAGCCCCGATCGAGGTCGTGCCCTCGTTCTTCATGCCCCTCATGCTGGAGTGGCTCCCCCGAGGTCTTGCCCTCGATCTTCATGCCCCTCATGCCAGAGTGGCTCTCCCGAGATTATGCCCTGGTCGAGGTCACACCCTCATTCTTCGTGCCCTTCGTGTCAGAATGGCTTCCCCGAGGTCGAGCCTAAGTCGAGGTCGTGCCCTCACTCTTCGAGCCTTCGGCAGGCGTCAAGCACCACCTCACACGAGATCGATCCCCAGTCAAAGTCAACCTCTTCCCCAAAATTAGGTTTGCATGTTTCAACTGAACGCGATCTCTCCCTCGAGCTCCCCAGGGCAGACAAGCAATGGCACGGGCAAGTGGTGCCACTGCCCTTACCCCTGCACGGCACGGGGAGGCTGACACACTTGATGGATGATGGCACATCGCCTAGAACCTCTAAAGGGATGGTGCCCCACCATCGCACGCTGACTATGCCCCCTGCATTTCACCAGGGCATGCCAGCTTATGAAGGAGCATCCTACTAGAGCACCAGGTCACATAGTCCGTTGTCGGCACCACCTGGGAAAGGAAGCTCTACTCGAGATGTAGAGTCATTCTACCCACCATCTGCACTACCCAGAAGAAGAAGGCTTCGCTAGGAAATTCAGATCTTGTAGCATTTGCCCCTGGACCAGTGCCCTACCAGGTCCCCATAGATGGTGGGACGGTGCTAGAAGGAAGCAGCACTCTGTTGGAGTGTCCAGATCCACGGCGTATCTCCCTACCATGAAAAGGACGCACTCTCCTCCACGCCCTACTGACTTAGCCAATAACATACCCCCTCTGGGCTCCTGGCAAAGGGGGAAACGGGGAGGAAAGCAGGCTTATATCTCACTCATGTAAGAGACACCCAGGGGGGCGAAGGCAAAGGGGCATGCCTCACTCAAGGTGCCAGTCATCTATAAGAAAACCAAAAAGGGGCCTCCAGTAAAGGTAAGCGAGAAGGGGCAGGCAATCTAGCAAGGCTCACAGCACACTAGGTGCACTCGAGAACTCCCGGAGAGAGTTCCAGCGACCACGGCCATCCCTGCTCATGCCCTCCTTCTCGACCTAAACTTCTACTTCATCATCTTCCCAAGACCTTCGAGAGTGGAGACCGCTTTGGGATCTGCAAAGAAGGATCTATTCTTCTAGATTGTCCACTGACTTGATCGTCGGAATGCCCCTACCAGAATCCTCGGCCTGAGTCTCCCTTCTTTTGTAGGTCTAGGCACGTGCATTGGATGCTGGGTGGGAGAGCCACCAATTGACGCCATGCGAGAGCTGCAAGCCATGACGATCTAGACAATAATAGATTAGCATGCCAGGTAGGGGGACGGTCCCAGGTTAAGCCAATCTCCCGCCACTAGAGTAGTTCCGCCCACGACATGGTGGTGACGCGCGCACAGGAAGCCTCCAGCAGCTATGCAGGGGATCCTCCTCCCAACGGAAGCCCACACAGTCTGGAGAGGGAGCTCCCTACTCCACCACCTTCACCCGCAGTAGATCTCCAGCTTGCCGCACTCGCCCAGCAGGGTCAGACCTTGACCACGGTAGTGAGATAGCTGCATTATCAGCATCGATCCCTGGCCATCTAGCAGCAACCAGGAACCCCTATGGCTCATGTCGCTGGCCCCCACGGTAGCTTGCATTCCTTCCAGGGAAGGTCATCCCACCCGCGGGCCATATATGATCATCGAGGAAGCCTTCGAACCCCGAGAAAGAGATAGTGGAGTGGATCGGTTGACCAAGAGAGCCTATCTCCGATCTCTGACTGTGTCGCCGCCAGGCATCGCAAGCGCCATCAAGGTAAGGCCCCCTGCCATGACCCTCCCCGACCGTTGTCTCCTTTTCCTCTAACAGCCTTTGTAGAAGGTTCCACCAACGAGGATATCAAGCACCAGGCTGAGAAATGCCTGGAGGAGCAAGAGTGTAAGCTGGCTGAGCTATCCCGCGAGTTTGCCAATATGCAGGGCTCCTCATGCGAGCCAGTGGGCTATGATGCCCGCCCCTTTTCTTCCAAGAAATTCAAGAGGAATCGATCCCCAACCGGTTATGCATGCCTCAAATGGATCCCTATGATGGGACCACTGACCCGCTAGATCACCTGGAGAGCTACAAGGCTCTTATGAGAGTCCAGGGGTGACTAATGTCCTCCTCTACATCGCCTTCCCGACTACTCTTCGGAAGGCTGCTTGAATCTAGTATACCCATCTCTAGCCCGAAAGCATCAACTCCTTCGCGTAGTTGGAGTGAAGGTTCGTGGTGCACTTCGACGCCTGTTGAAAGGTGCCGCGAGAAACCGACAGTCTCTTCTTTATCCAGCAATAGAACCATGAGCCATTGCGAGATTACGTGTTCTGCTTCAAAGTTATCACCCTGAAAATCTACAACTTGGATGAGCCCATTGCCATGTTGGCACTAAAGAGGGGGCTCAGAACCTCCCGTCTGACCTACTCCCTGGACAAGAAACTGCCAAAGACCTATTCCAAGCTTCTCCGAGTCCATAAGTACATTCATGCAGAGGAGGTGGACCAGACCTGAAGGGAGCTAGATGAGAGGCCCTTAAAGAAGCAATCCCAGAGAAAAGCCTCCGGGATGCGGAGACCCGGATTGGCCTCGGATCCCCGGACGGGCCCGAAGCCAAAGGGCATACCCATTTCGGAAGAGAGATACACTCCTCTCCTCATCCCAAGGTCTAAGATCCTTATAGAGATTGAGGCCGAGCTTTATCTACGCCGCCCTCCCCCGCTGAGGCCATCCGGTGGCCGTGACAAGTCAAAGTACTACTAGTTCCACCGTGACCACGGCTATGATACCAAGAAATGGCACCACCTCAAAAAAAAGATTGAAGACCTGATAAGAAGAGGTTATCTTGTAAAGTTCGTGGGGGGCAAGGCTCCGACGGAATCTCAAGCGCTTGCGCCTCTTCTCCCTATTGACAACTGACCTACTAACAAGCCGGTGGGCATGATATCCTAGGGAATAGAGCGGCCTCCAAAAAGACCAAGGCGGGGAAAGGGCCAGAGAATGTACTCCCCTTTTCAAGGGAAAAGAAAATAGGGATGGAAAATATAAATAACGATACCGTTTTTATCGAGATGACGACAGCAAGGCACCTTATAAAATGCATTATGGTCGATAGTGAAAGTTTGAATGATATCCTCTTTTTATGATGCCTTCTCCAAGATGAATCTATCTTCTACCCAGCTGAAGCCGGTTCATGCCCCCTCGTCAGTTTCACTAGAGATTCGATGGAGGTTGAGGGGGAGATCACTCTCCTGGTCACTACCGGGTTACCACCTCATTAGAGGACAATCATGATGACCTTCATGGTTGTAAGGCTTCTTTTGGCCTACAACATGATTCTAGATCATCCCAGGCTTAATTTGCTTGATACAGTCATATCAACGAAGTGACTTTTGGTGTAGTTCCCAACCCCTTATTGTGTGGGAGAGATAAGGAGGACACCACAGCTGGTTCAGCACTGTTTGCAAGTCATCCCCGGAGCTAGAGCACCAGGGAGGATCCTGTCATCGACAACTTTGACTAAAGAGCACAGGACCCCAAGGGCGACCTGGTTGAGCGCATGTTATCATGCCCCCTCGAGCAAATCCATTAAAGACAGTACAGATAGGAGCCTAGTTACAGGAAGATAAGAAGGCTCTCCTACTGAGTTTCTTCTAGGTGAATACAAATGTGTTTGCTTGGACCGTGGTGGACATGCCAGGAATCCCCCCCGACATCATCACTCACAGGTTGAATATTGACCCGAAGTGCCATCCAGTTCGGTAGAAGAAGAGAAGATTCGCCCCGAAAAGATGGAGGATGGTCAATGAGGAGGTGGAGAAGCTCCTCGTGGTCAGATTTGTTCACAAAGTTCAGTACCCTAGCTGGCTAGCAAACGTAATCATGGTCAAGAAAGCCAACGAAAAGTGAAGGATTGGTGTAGACTACACCGACCTCAATAGAGCATGCACAAAAGATAGCTTCCCTCTCCCGAAGATCGACCAGCTGGTAGATGTCACCTCGAAGCATTGCTTACTCACCTTCATGAATGCATTCTCTAGGTACAATTAAATCCAGATGCACCTAGAAGATAAGGAGCACATAGCCTTTATCACAGACCATGGGACATACAGATACAGGATGATGCCATTCGATCTGAAGAATGTTGGAGCTACATACAAGCATTTAGTCAATAAGATCTTCAAAGATCGAATTATCCCAACATGCAAGTTTACGTGGACGACATGCTCGTCATGAGCTGGCCAGAGTTGGACCACATTGTGCACCTAGTAGAAGCCTTCCACAACCTCTACCTTCATCAGATGAAGTTGAACCCAACCAAGTGCACCTTCGACGTGGCTACCGAAAAGTTTTTGGGCTTCATAGTCATTTAGAAGGGGATCGAAGCTAACCCGGAGAAGGTCCAGGCAATCGTTGACATAGAGCATCCTGCCTCGAAGAAGTAGGTATAACGCCTTACTGGTTGAATTGCAGCCCTGAGCCATTTCATCTCGTGCTTCGCTGATCGTTGCCTACCTTTCTTCAAGGCATTGCACAAGATGCATGACTTTGTCTGGACAAAGGAGTGTCGAGAAGCCTTCGAAGAGTTGAAGAAGTTCCTGGCATCTCCACCACTGCTCTTCAGGCCGGAGGATGGCGAGAAACTCCTCCTATATCTGGCGATCACCTTGGGAGCCATCAGTTCAGTGCTCGTTCGCATGGATGGCGACGAAATCTAGAAGCCTATGTACTATGCTAGTAAGCTCCTCCGAGATGTGGAGATCAGGTACACATGCTCTGAAAAATTAATTTTTGCACTCATTATGTATGCTCAACGTCTCCGACTATATTTCCAAGCCCACCTAATAGCGATCCTGACGGACCAGCACTGAGGGCTATATTCAACCGTCTAGACACATCGGACCATCTGACTAAATGGGCATTGAAGCTCTGTGAGCTCGACATCACCTACCATCCGAAGCCATCCTAAAAGGTACAAGTGCTGGCCGACTTCTTGGTCGAGTGCACCGACATGGACGAGGAACTAGAGAAGACTTCCTCAGGACACCAGGTGGAACCACCGGTTGACAAGGAGGTTTGGGTCCTCCATGTGGACGGTGCATCCAATGCAGGAGGAAGTGGAGCCGACCTCATCCTTGCCAACCAGGATAGGGTTGTGGCCAAGTGCGCACTACATTTCCTATTCGAGGCTACCAATAACCAGGTGAAATATGAGGCACTCCTTGCGGGGTTAAGGATGTCTCGCGAGCAGGAAGTGTCCAGCCTAAGAGTCTTCACTAACTCATAGTTAGTGCCTGACCAGGTCTTGGGAGAGTTCAAAGCCCGAGACCCTCAGATGTTGAAGTTCCTGGAGTGGGTGCGCTCGAGTATAGCAGGCTTCCGGGGCTTCAGCATCTTCCACATCCCGTGTAGGAAGAATGCTCGTGCCGATGCCCTCTCCGGGCTTGCAACTCTACCGGACTCATCATTGGGATGCGCCTACATCGAGTATCTTCAGACTCCTAATCATAAGATGCCCATCAAAATTTAGCAAGTCACTCACGAACCCAACTAGATGGATCGTTATATCAAATACATCACCGACGGTACCCTACCCGAGAATCATATAGAGGCTGGCCTCCTCAAGAAGAAGGCTACACGCTTTATGCTGATGGACAGGCAGCTCTACCTTAGATCCTACTCTTACCTGCTCCTGAAGTGTTTAAGACCCTTAGAGGCAACCTTCGTGCTCCAGGAGATGTATGAAGGCATCTACGGGAACCACGTGGGGGGCAGGATATTGGCATACAAAGCCCTTCACCAAGGTTATTACTGGGAGACTATGAGGGAAGACACCGTCAACTTCGTAAAGAGGTGTGATTGTTGCCAACGTCATGCTTGCATACCGTGTCAACCGGCTACACCGCTTTCCTAGCTCTTCGTCCCCTGGCCGTTCGCTCAATGGGGAATGGATCTTTTGGGCCCCTTTCCCCCCGCATCTAAATAATGAAGATACCTGATAGTGGCCATTGACTACTTCACCAAGTGGGTCAAGGCTGAACCACTAGCACAGATCACTGAAGCTAAGGTCAGGTCCTTCCTTTAGAAGTTGATCATTTGCCATTTCGGGCTTCCCCATTCTATGATCACCAACAACAGATGGCAGTTCGACAACCAAGCATTTGAAGAATTCTGTATTGACCTCAACATCCGACACTGTTTGACCTCGGTAGCTATTCCCAGATGAACGGGGAGGCCAAGGTGACCAACTCGACCATCCTCCAAGAGCTCCAAACCAGGCTATACCAAGCCAAGGATCGATGGGCTGAAGAACTTCCCAGCATGCTCCGGGCCTACCATACCACGCCCAGGATGGCGACAGGTGAGATGCCCTTCAACCTTGTCTTCAACATTGAGGCTGTCATCCTAGTGGAACTGAACGTGCCCACACTATGGGTGGAGCAATATGATGAAGTAGAGAATCTGGCCGGCCCTCTGCTCAACCTGGATCTCCTAGAAGAAACAAAGGACAAGGCCCGGCTATGCATGGCGGCGTACAAGCAACGGGTTGCCCGGTATTACAATTCTCGCATGAAGCCAAAGACCTTCCATCCAGGCAACCTAGTCCTGCGGCGGGCTGAAGTCTCATAGCCTGGGGAGTGCGGCAAGCTCTCTCCTAACTAGAAAGGCCCTTACAGGGTAGTCGAAGTCCTTCCTCATGGAGCTTACTACCTCGCCGGGCTCGATGGCGTCCTATTCATACAAACTTGGAATGCCAGCAATCTGAGGATGTACTATCAATAATGTAAGATTTCCTTCTATCAATAAAAAGTTCCTTTTCAGTACAATCCCATTTCTTCATGTGCATAAATATCTTCGCCCGACTCCAAGTCCGATGATTAAAGTTGAGAAACTCTTGAAGCCCCGCATTCTAAAGCCTGGAAACTCCAGAAGCCCCCACTTTAAAGTCGGGATACTCTTGAAGCCCTGCATTCTAAAGCTAGGAAACTCCCGAAGTCCCATATTCTAAAGTTATGAAACTCCTGAAGCCCTATGCTTTAAAGTCGAAAAACTCCTGAAGCCCTACACTCTAAAGCCGGAAAACTCTAGAAGTCCCGCAATCTCTCTATCAGACTTTTAATTCAGCAACGGCAAACTGGGAAACTCTAGAAGCTCCGCAATCTCTCCATCGAACTCCCAGTTTAGCGATGGTACATCGGGAAACTCCAGAAGCACCACAATCTCTCCGTTAGAGTTCCAGTTCAGCGATGACAAGCCAGGAAACTCCAGAAGCCTCGCAATCTCTCCGTCAGACTTCCAGTTCGGCGACAGCAAGCCGAGAACTCCAGAAGCCCCACAATCTCTCCATCGGACTTCTAGTTCGATGATGATAAGCCGGGATACTCCAGAAGCCCTGCAATCCCTCTATTAGACCCCCAGTTCGGTGATGACAAATAAGGACACTCCAGAAGCCCTGTAATCCCTCCGTCGAACTCCTAGTTCGGCGACAACAAACAGGGACACCCCAGAAGCCCCACACTCTACCAACCAAGTTCTCGATCCGGCAATGATGAGTCTAAAATTTATCAAGTCTTATCTTCCAACTTAACAGTATCTTGGTCAGGCAGGGATAGCTTGTAAAGCCCCCAAAGTCCCTCCAACCCCCTGCCAACTCCTGAATTAGGGAGGAGGAGCCAGAACCTTAGAAGCCCTAAGATAGGCAACCAGTCCTGGTAGGACCTTCAAAGCCCCTTCAGCAACATGCCGGTCCTTAAACTGAGCCCTAGAAGTCCCAATGGACTGGCCACCTCGAAGAGTCCCCATCCTGATGGAGATGGTTCACAAAACCCTTAAGTCTCCTTTGATCACCTGCTAGCCCTAGGTGATGACAAGGAATGGCCGAAACCTAAGAAATTTTTGGGACAAGTAATCAAGGGTTCACCTCTGTGCAAAAAAAAGGGGGAGCAGACAACACAATAAAAAAGAATATTTTCATTAAGAAAGATTTTTTTACATCAGAAGGGACCCCCGACAGGCCAGGTGGTCCCCAAAAAAAAAGAAGAAGAAAAAGGAAAAATCCCTAAGTATAGGAGTCCAAAAGAAAAAAGAGAAAAGAGAGAGAAGAAGGGCGGAGAAGTCACGACTCAATAGGCTCCTTTCTAGGATGGTGAGGGGGCTTGCTGGCATCCTCCTGACTCTCCACTTGCAGGGCTGCCAGCTCGGCAATGACTGGCGCCGCCTCGACTGCCTCAACCGGGAGCTCCATCTCCTCGAAGCTCCTGCCCAGTGTCGTAGGGACGATGATGCCCTCTAGGTTCAGCTCGGGGAAGGCCTGCGACACCCTCGCCTCCTGCACTTCTTCAACAAATTTCGTCGAGGCCTTGTACCTCAGCACTACCTCCATAGCCTCCTTCTTGGTGGCCTCCATTAACTCCATCGCTGTGGTCGCCTTCTCTTCAGCTGATGATGCCCGTGCCAGCGCTGCCTACAGACAGGTTTGGAGGGCCCATGGCTGCCCCTCCAAATGTGCCACCTTCGCGGTGGACTCCTTCGCCCAACGAGTGGCCTTCTCCTTCTCGATGGTCAGGGACGCCTCTAGGTCTCTGCCTGCCTCTTGTCTTTGGCCACTGCCTCCTGCATGCCGGCCACCTCAGCGTGGAGATCCCTGGTCCGCTCCTCTAGGAGGACCTTAACCCTCTCCATTTGGGCCTTGGCTTCTTCCCCCAATGCCTCCATTTGTACCTTCTGTTGGGCCTCCCGTTTGGCCCACTGGGCGAGTAGTCTCTGATCAAGATTATGTCGGTCCTGATCTGCATCAACAAGGATGTCAGCAAGGAAGGTCTCATTAGTAATGAAGAGAAGAAATAATGGAGGAAGGGACTTACCGAAAAGAGCTGGGAAAGGACGTCGATGATGGCCACCGAGAGCACCTTGCCACCCCTCTTACAGTGGTTGCATGACTGGATGGCGAATTCCATCAACCGCTCAGCCAGTGTACTATCTTGGAAAGCCATCGAGTTCGATGGCACCCTTATGGAGATCTATCGCACCCCGAGAACCGATGGTGCCATGATTGTCTCCAATGCCGAAGAAGGTGGGTGGTGATGGGGATGCCCTGGCTATTGGTGGTGGGCCTGCCGCCCCTGCTCTGGTGGCAGTGGTAGCAGTGGTGCCCTCTCCCTCACTCCTGCCTCAATCTCCACCTCGATTACTTCCGGGGCTTCGGTTGCAACAAGGGCTACAGGTCTGGCCTGTGCGAGCTTGTCGGGCCTCCGGGCCGGGAGTTGGGTCTGCAGCCTGGGCAATGAGGAGGCCGGCCTAGTCACCCTTTCCCCCTGGTCAGATGGTGTAGCTGATCTGGGTCTCAGACTGGCCTCTTCATGGGCCATTTTTGTTGGATCCTCTCTAGGCCCTGGAGATGCACTCTTCTTTCGAGTCATCTCCAAAATCTGATCCAAAGAGAACTTCATGCCTGCAAAGAAGAATTAATGTTGGTCAACTTTGAGACTGAGGAGAATTCAAGAATGAAAAAAGGAACATGATCCAAGAAGCTTACCTAGGGCTCGGATTAGGCTGACCCCGGTATCATGCAGGTTCTGCTCGGTCAACAGATCCTAAAGAGAAGGAATTTGGGAGGTGACGAGCTAATCTTACACCTCCTGGTTTGCAGCCTCCTCATGGGAGTTGCGATTCGATGACCGGTCTGGACTACTCCAGCCCAGTCAACCCCTTTAATAGAGGCGAAGAAATACCTACTCTTCCATCCCTTGATGGAAGAGGCAAGTTCAAATTTTATGCCCTTTAGACGAGGAGCAACAAACCACCAGCCCTCATCGGTCAGGTGGTGCTTCAGAGTGAAGAATGCCTTGAAGAGAGAAAAATGGGCTACAGTCCCGTAAAAATGGCAGAGGACGATGAAGCAAGAAATGAGCCTAATGACGTTTGGGGCAAGTTGGTCTAGAACCAGGCAAAAGTTACTAAGGAAAGAGAGGAAGAAGGGGTGTAGAGGTAGACGAAGACCTCCGAGAAGGAAGTTCTCATACAAAGCAATCCGACCCGGGCCACCGAAGGTGACCTACTCTCCCGGTCCCAGAACCGAGAGCTGGATGGAGTCCGGAATCCCGTAGGTATCCCAGAGCCGAGAGAGGTCCCCATGGTCATCACTGAGGCGATGCCGAAAGGACCAATCGAACCAAAAGGAACAGGAGGAACATAAATAGAAGGGATGACAGCAGAAGGAGCAAGAGGGGGTGCCCTAGGTCTGTCGATGACTATTCCTGTCGGATGAAGATTCTTATGGATGCTTATGCTAAGAGGTGCCTCATCCTCTTCATCAAAGGATGGGGGCCTTGATCAGGAGGGCCCTACTTCATTAGGGTTGCTAGAAGGGGGACGTCTCCAATCGAAAGAAATCATCCTAGGCAAGGGAGAGGAAAGATGGAGCCTACAGACTTTAAGAAGGGACTCTTTCAGTCTAGTTAGAGATAAAGAAGAGGACAAAGATGTGGAGGACTAACCTGGATGCCTTGAAGAAAAAGCGGTGGACTGGGAAAGAAGGGCCCTGGATCGCCTGCAAATCCGAAGGTTCGAAAGAGATGGTTTGAGAAAAGTTTTCCTTCTTTTCAAATCGACCAGACAGCACCCGTGCATCCTTTCTGTCCTCTCACCATCGGATGCATGCCACATGTCAGGATCAACTGAGAATGGCACCTCGATACTTCGAAGATCGCCTTGGGTCCAGCATCAACCATCATGCTACCTTGGACCTGCTGACATGGCACCCCCGCATTGGCTCTGGGGCACGATCCATAAGTCGATGGCAATTGTGGTATTAAATGGCACCAGATATTCGCCTTTCCATGTTAGCATCGCCACAACTCCCTTCATCCCGAGCACCGGGTTATGTCAGGACTCGAGAGGGGGGCAATTGATGTTCCAAGACTGCTGACGTGGGGCTCCTCTCAGGTCTAACTGGCGGCCACACTAGTGGACAGTGCCAGTTGGACAAAAGATCTTCGTGCGGCCACCTCCGGTCTGGGCCCCTCGCACCGGAGTGGCTCCCCAGAGGTCGAGCCCCGATCGAGGTCACGCTCTCATTCTTCATGCCCCTCACACCAGAGTGGCTCCCTCGAGGTCATGCCCTCGTTCGTCGTGCCCTGCGCACCATAATGGATCCCCCGAGATCGAGCCCCGACCGAGGTCGCACCCTCGTTCATCGTGCTCATCGCACCGAAGTGGCTCCCTCGAGGTCGAGCCCTGATCGAGGTCGTACCCTAGTTCTTCATGCCCCTTTTGCTGGAGTGGCTCCCCCGAAGTAGAGCCCCGACTGAGGTTGTATCCTCGATCTTCATGCCCCTTGTGCTGGAGTGGCTCCCTGAGATCGAGCCCCGATCGAGGTCATCCCCTCATTCTTCATGTCCTTCATGCTAGAGTGGCTCCCCCGAGATCAAGCCTTGATCGAGGTTGTGCCCTCGATCTTTGTGCCCCTCATACCAGAATGGCTCCCCCGAGGTCGAGCCCAGGTCGAAGTTATGCCCTCGCTCTTTGAGCCTTCGGTAGGCGTTAGGCTTCGCCCTGCTCGAGGTCGATCCCCAGTCAAAATCAACCTCTTTCATGAAATCAGGTTTGAATGTTTCAGCTGAACATGGTCTCTCCCTCTAGCATCCTAGGGTGGACAGGCAATGGCGCCAACAAGTGGCAGCACCGCCCTTACCCTAGCACAGCACGAGGAGGCTGACACACCTGATGGACGATGGCACGCTACTTGGAACCTCTGAAGAGATGGTGCCCCACCATCGCACGTCGACTATGCCCCCCAGCATTTCACCAAGGCATGCCGGCCTGAGGAGGAGCACCCCGCCGGAGCACCAGGTCACTCAGTCTGCTATCGGCACCACTTGAAAAAGGGAGCTCCACTTAAGATGCAGAGCCCTTCTACCCACCATCTGTACTGCCTAGAAGAGGAAGGCTTTGCCAGAGAATTCAAATCCTGTAGCATCTGCCCCCAGACCGGTTCCCTACCAGGTCCCCACAGGTAATGGGACGGTGCTTGAAGGAAGCAACGCTCTATTAGAGTATCAAGATCCATGGCATATCTCCTTGCCATGAAAGGGGCATGCTCTCCTCCATGCCCTACTGACTTAGCCAGTAACAGACCCCCTCCAGGCTCCTGGCAGAGGGGGAAAGGGGGAGGAAAGTAGGCCTATATCTCACTCGCAAAAGAGACACCCGGGGGGGCGAAGGCAAAAGGGTGCGCCTCACTCGAGGTGCCGGTCATCTATAAGAAAACCAAAAGGGGGCCTCCGACAAAGGTAAGCAAGAAGGGGCAGGCAATCCAGCAAGGCTAGCAGCACACCAGGCACACTCAAGAACTCCCGGAGAGAGTTCCAGCGACCATGGCCATCCCTGCTCACGCCCTCCTTCTCGACCTAAACCTCTACTTCATCATCTTTCCAAGATCTCCAAGAGTGGAGACCGCTTCGGAATCTACCAAGAAGGATCTGTTTCTCTAGATCGTCCACTGACTTGATCGTCAAAGTGCCCCTACCGGGATCCCCAGTCCGGGTCCCCCTTCTTTTGCAGGTCCGGGCACATGCGTTGGATACTTGGCAGGAGAGCTACCAATCAACGCCACGCGAGAGCTGCAGGCCACGACGATCCAGACAGCAACAGTAGGTATAGTTGTTAAGCCCAATGGAATAACTAAGAAATCTAACCAGCCATACCTTATGACCATGTTGGTCTTTGTCTCATTCTCTTTTGCAATTCTAACTTGCCAATAACCCGACCACAAGTTCAATTAGGTAAAATACTCCATCTCAAAAAACCAATCATTCATGTCTGAAATCAAAAATATCGAGTAATTACTCTGGTGATTTTGTTCAAGCCCCTATAGCCTATGCAGAGCTTGAGTAAACCATCTTTCTACTAAAATAGCACTAGGGTACAAAATAGAGCTTTGGATAGTTGGATTTTTTTATGACTTTAACAATTTGTCCAACTATTTATTCAATTTGGTCAGTTTTTTAGGAACATTATATAAGGAGCTTTGGTAAAGACCTCGTATCAAGAATAAGATCAATTTTATGATCCACAGCACATCACGATAGCAACTCCTTTGGCAGATTTGGAGGCATTACGTCATTGAACTCCTTCAGAATTCTTGCAACATCAGTAACTACCTCGCTGTCTCTTCTGGACCCACCTCAATTAAAGTAAAAGGTACATAGTTTGGTCCTTTTTTTAATCATGGGCCTTCTACATCGTAGAGACTATCTCCACTTTATATTCGCTTACTTCATCATATGTCGGCATGCTATACCCTGGCACAAAGTAGGGATGGTTTTCATCGCTGATCCACATCATCAAATATATCTTGCCATCCCAATCACTGATGGATACTTTGATTGGTCCAATTCAGGTTTTAAAAAGATAGAATTTGACACTATTCGCTCACGGTGCTACATGACATCATATTATAGAGCTTGAAAAATTATCTAGTTTTTAAAATAATATCTTAATCCAGCATCGCATGGCCAAGCATAAAACCTAAAATTTTAGCACACAATTTGGTTTCCTGATATGGTAATTTTTGCTCCTAAATCATATATAATTATCCTTATAATGGTCAAAATGATTTACATCAAGTCTGATAATCCTCCTGGATCAATATCAAATGGATGTGCAATATATGCAAAAGTCTTGATCTATTTTCTCAATCAAGATAAGTCAATAAAATCTAAGATATTAGTTGACACAATATTATTTATATCAAAAGATATTTTTCAATCACTTTTTTTAAGGCTAGGAGGGGCTAATCCCCACCTTCCTGCCCTATTGCTTGCCCACACTCCCTCCCTCTTGCCACTTAGGATCTAGGAGAGATGACTTCTACTGAAATGGCACTCCCTCCCTCTTGCCACTTAGGATCTAGGAGAGCTTTTGATGATCAATAAATCTTAAAATTTATAATTTTTTTATTAGACTTAAAATCAATATTTAATATAGTTCTTGATCCATATTTTCCATGTTGGCTAGCATTTCAATATTTATACAACAATATCAATCGGATAACTTTAAAAAAAATGATTCCTTCTATTTTTCGCGGATATAAATCGAGATCTTAGTTCATTTCGATCTCAACCATCTACTATGATATTTGATTAATTGTTATATCAAAATTTTAAAAACTTTGAATAAAATCAAAATTTTATTTTTACTTTATTTTCCTATACACCTGATAAAATTAGTTATATATAAATATATATATATATATATATATATATGCGCGCGCGCGTGTGGCGGTTGTTTACAGACGTTTTGATTGACGTTCTCTTGACCTCGAGTCAACACAGAGTCCTATGAGGATGGGAAAGCTTTCTAACAAGCAATAATTAGATCAACCACATAGGAGCTCATGGATGACGAGTACGACCCAGATGCTATTATTTTTTCGAAAAAGATAAAGGGGATCCAAGCTACCCCACTGCCCACCCTTACCCACTCAATAGGTATCGGAGTCCACAACAGACCAAGCTTAATACTTGAAACTTTGAAGGGTTTAGAGCTGTATCTTCTATGCGAAGGAAGGATTAGTCTTCCTTCAGGCGATTATCCACAGGTTGCTTTGAGATCCGTGGTGGTGGATGAATGATGGAGATTGAAGTGCCATGATATTTGTGGATTGGGTGATCGAACGGCGGAATTTGTGCGAAGGAAGATGAATACTCCGTCATGCGAAACATACAATCGTGGCCCTGCTTTTCTATTTATTTTTAGAGTAAAACACCTAGAAAAACTTGACATTAATTATGAAGGATAAAATCCTGTCATACAATATTCAAAAACAAAAAATACACCAAAATAACATTTGATTTTAATACTACACTCCAATTCATCAAATAATAATAATAATAATAATAATACGGTTATTTTTTCGAAAAATGAAAACATGCATGGATACAGATAATCACATAATGGTACATGATGGTGGTGGATCCTCCTCGCAAAAGAACTGGAAGCCTCCATGAGAGGTTCCGCCATGGAGAAGTGGTGGACCACCAGTTGCACATCCGCAGAACTTTCCACAAGAATAACACCGGGACCCTCCTTGGCACCCCACATGGCAAGGCATCATGCAACAAACCGGCACGACGGGTGGGTAACACGTTACTGGCGGTTTCGGGCATGTCTTGGCCTCTTCTTTGCATTTTTTCTTGGCCTCGTCTGGGCCTTTCTCTGGCTTTTTTTCAGAATCCTTAGGTTTCTTATCGTCTTTGGTCTTTTTATCACAGCATTTAGGGTTCATTACTATGATTTCTATGTCGTTGATCACCTTACAGCATTCTTTTTTGGGGGTTTCTGTTTTTTTATCCTTATCGTCCTTTTTGGGTTCGGTCTCCTTAGGCTTACAAGAGGTCTGAACACAGCACTTAGGATCCTTGTGATGGTCACATACTGTAATTTGTACGTCGTTGATCACCTTGCAAGGTTCTACTTTGGGAGGTGGTGGTTTTGGGTCTGGTTTTGGTTGTGGTTTTGGCGGAGGGGGGTCCGGTATGATTTCGATATTTTTGATCACCTTGCAGGCCTTGCACCAGAGCTTCTTGGAGAGCTCATGGGGATTGAATGGGCCGGAGACTGTGACAGTATTCTTCTTCTCGTCGTAGGAGATAGTTGTTATTTTCTCTCCTCGTTCTTTGTTGATGGAAGTCATGGGGAAAATCGGATGATTTGTAGAATCATTAGTTGCCAAAATATTATATTAGAATGGACGAAGTGAAGTGTGGGGAGGTTTAATTACGTACCTTGCAGCTTGCATAGAACCTTTTGAATCTTTTTGTAGCAACAACGGCAGCTTAGGTCAACTGTTATGGCTAACTTGTTGATCTGTGATACGATTTATTTAGTGAATGTGAAAATAATATGAAGCACCCCAGCTAGGAAATATGTGAAAATAAATATGCATTACAAATGATGATACCGTCGTCTTTGCATGAGTATTAAAAGAATAAGAAGGACAGAAAGGAAGAAAGAAAGAAAGAAGGTGCTAAAAATGCATCTATCTGCTTTTCTAGAAACGAAGCATGTAACCAGCTGCTATTAGATAGATACATAAATAGATAGACAGATACGTAGATAGGTAGATAGATAGATAGAAAGACAGATAGATAGATAAATAGAGAGAGAGAGTGAGCGGACGAAAAAAAGGAAAAGAAAAGAAAAAGTTGCTTTCACTTGATAAATTTATAAATAATTTAACAATAATTGTGATCTAAAGCTAATAGAAAGGATAAATAACGTATTTCAAAGTTAAACACAGTCAGGATATTAATCTAAACAAGAAAGAAAGAAAATATTCAAGAGGGATGAAACGCTCCGCCTCTTAAGTTTTATTCCGATGAAAACATTAAAGGGAAGACGAAGGCTTCGTACTATCATTAACATATATACCTGGAAGCTCTAGGAAAAGGATCATGATATTATGAGATGCATAAGAGAAATGAGTTAAAATCAACGTAAGCCTTCGACAATTACATATAGAGAAGATACAATAAGTGATCTTGGAGGGAGAAGAATTTGCAACCTTTTCGGCCATTGCTAGATTCAAGCCAGATCCTAATTCTGGATGTATGATTTAGAGGGTGGATATATAGCGAGGAGCGTAAGGCGGAGGCAGCCTTCTCCATAACGCAAGCGCCCGACAGAAAAGAAGGGGACGATGTGACCCGGAACCAACCTGCAATTATGGGAGCACTTGTTAAGTGCCAATCGCACTAAGGGCAATAATTTTTCCATTGACTACGGGAGTTGTGCGTAAAGAGAACGAGGAAGCTAAGGACCTGAGGGTTATGATTTGGTTCTCCCGCCCATGGATATAAGATACCATAGGATGCAACATGCATGGTTTGATAATCACATGGTTTTCCCTTTTGATCCATTTTATGCAACGCGCTGCTATCGTGATTACATGAGTCTCATGCATTGCATGGCATGATGTGCCATACATGGTGCACGGAGACTGCACCATCGTGGCTATCATGCAATGTAACGAAAAAGAGAAAATGAATCTTACTTTCCGTTCCCGGTTCTTAGTAACTGATATTTTAGGGATGCCTGATTGGCATCATTATTTAGTAAATAAAAGATCGTGAAAATCTGAATATCTCGAATCGAATATTACTTAACTGTATGAAAATCTACGACTATATCAAGATTTATCCTTTATTTTTTTTATTTATAAAAATATATATATATATTTACGTTATCTTTTAATTATTATTTTAAAATAAAAATAGTAATGGAAACACCAGGATTTATTTTCTATTATTTTTGTTTATAAAAAATACATATTTTTATGTTATTTTTAACTATTATTTTAAAATAAAAGTAGTAATGGAAAGTTGAGGATTGCCGCCACGGGAATCAACTACGTACATCATGGCGTATTTTCTTAAAAAAAAACTATATCATCATGACGTATGCTGATCAAATTATGTCGACGTCACCTCTCAATCAAGACTGTCGCCGCCCACGTGATCGAAAGATGCGTGGTTGCCACGGATGCATCGTGGCGGCCAACTCGTTTGCTATTATATACCAAATCATAACGACGTACCTTCTTTTCCGAACCCTTCCAAATACTAGATAAATTACACCAGCTTTTGCTGGTACTGCCATATTTTTTACCCAACTCCCATACTTCCCTGTACACTTCTTAAAATAGCAATATTGCATTATATAAAATAAAAAGTGAAATAAATAAAAATATATAATATACTATTTTAATTTTTAACTATAGTTTTCTCATTTAATTAATAATTGCGCATTCTAAGGCCACCACTTTATTAGTTTTTTCTTTCTTAAAGAGATTTTGACATGTTAGTTCTCTGACATAGTTTGATAGTTCTCCTTTGTGTAGGACCTAATTTATTTATTAAAAAAAAAAAGAAATAGTCCCTATATATATTTTAATTAGTAAATAATTTTATTGACTCTTTATTTTTAAATGAAAATTATAAGTTTCACTTATTCCACCGTTATAATTAATCTGAAACAGAAACATTAATTGAAGGCATGGACCATTGGAGGAGTTTATATTTTTATAATAGAAATTAAATTAGAATCATATTTGTTATTTAACTTGAAGATATTAAGAAGCTGAATTGTTAATTGCTTGATTACGACTGTTTTGCCCCATTTATAACGAATAGTGATCCTGACAGGCCTTTCATTAACAAGGAGTCTCAAAGAAGAGAGTAAATCCATCAAAATGCCTTTGTGAAACTCGTTACAAGAATGATAAACCATCTACATATTAATTATCCAAGTCTAAATACTTATAATTTACCATGTAAAGTTCAAATCCAAAATATTTGATTAATAAGAAGAGGGTGCAGCAATTGGCACAAGCCCGAGTCATCAAACAAAAGTTAACTTTAATCTATTTGATCTACAATAATAAGCATAAAATTAATCATGAACCTGGCTCTTCTATGGTGCATGCAGTGCACTGCATGCTACGTACGGTATATGCATGATGCACCGCAGCGTGCGGTGTACTGCATGAGCGGTATATCACACGATGAGTTAGCAAACAACACGTGCCACATGTATGCATGCATGGTATGCTCGTTGTTCGTTAGCCATTTACCATGCACCACATGGTGCACCGTACACTGCACCATAGAGGATTCGCGCTCGTTAATCCTAGCTAGCAAACCAATCAAACTATTGATAAGACTCAAGACTAAACTTGACTTTATATTCTGTTTTTTGAATTGACTAATTTAACTCGTTCCAAAAAAGTTAAAGCACGAATAGGATCTGAACTTAAAGTCAATACCAGATTCTGTCCTGCTAGATTATCTTCGTCCCTAACCTCTTTGTTCCCTATGCTTAACATTTTATCTCTCCTCCCTTTCTTTTATTGCTTTTGTTTTTCCCTTTTCCGTGTGTTTGCCGCTAGTGGGTTTTCTTATTTCTCTTTCATTCGCTTAACGAAAGTGACCGGGCTCTAAGTACTCTCCTTCTTAAGAAAAAAAACACATTAACTCAGTCAAAGTCTAAACAAAAATCACTTGAGTAACGCCCAGTCTTGACTGATGCATTATGATAGTAGATGTATCGCAAACAAAACACATATAGTGGTATAAGGTTTCACCAAGGTTTTATGAGAAAACAATAATAATTTGAGGTCATCTCAGAGTACGCAGCTCAGTTCTACGTAAGAAAGATTTGCTGAAGGAACTCATCAAATGACTGTAATTCCGCGGGTTCTAACGTGTGATATTGACAGATAGCCAAAGAATTATGATCAAAGGAACCACAAAATTACTGGAACCAACCAAGAAAGAAACAGGAGCAGATAATACAATACTACCTCAACCAAAACTTGTGGTTGCTTTGAAAGAGTGTGGGAGGCTCGGGTTTAAGAGAATGGTGCTCACAGTAGTAGCCAGCCATATCTGCAAGAAGAAAGAGGGCGAAACTAGAAGCTAACAAGGGAAGATGGAGGAAATGAAAAATTAATGATAAGATTTTTGTTCTCAGGAAAAAAAAAAAAAAAAAAAAAGGAAAAATGATAAGATTTCAGGGTGAAAGCGAACGGATTTAACATATACTCTGAGAATATATGTACAGGACTGATAGAATTTGATTACTTATAAGAAGAAATAATCATTACACTAAAATAATATTGAAGTAGAAGGTTTAAGATAATGGATGATTAGATGTGAAAGAGGCCCCTCGAAAATGACATTTGTGTAAAAAAAAATCCATAAACTGGGGGTAAACTTCTATAGAGAAAGATTATGCTCATGCCCTTCACCATTCTACGTAAAATTCCGACGTGCAGAATGACGTAGAAAACAGTGTTCTTAAGATGGTGGAGATTTGATGGGTTGAGGTGAGGGGCTCACTTGGCCGTCACTCCACTTCGGCCACGACCGATGTCACCAGCGCCAAACTCCTCAGGACCACCCCTTTTGTGATTTGTTTTTTCTTTTGGATGAATATGGGAGGACTGGACCACCGGGCTTTGATTAGATTTTGGAGTTGTTTACATCGTTCTGTAGGCAAGATAGCTTGATAACGGTCCGGTAGCTGAAATATTCTGTATATACAATCACGTGAAGCGATGGAACCACATTGGTGGCCCAGGGAGAAGGGACATGGTAGTTCTCTACCAGGAATGGGACCCCAACCAACTGCTCGACCTTGATTTGATAACAATGCCATTATTATTATTATTATTATTTTGGGTTAAAACAATGCCACTGTTTTGACAGCATGATGCTACGTTGAAACACCTTACCTATCGCGTATGCTTCAAACCCAAAAAAAAAAAAAAACCTTACCTATCGCGTATGCTTCAAACCCGAAAAAAAAAAAAAAAAAAAAAAAGAGTGATGAAAAAAGTTTCTTTTCAAAAGAAAGAAATAAAGATATTTAAATAATATTTTTTATTAAACTATCCTTTAATAGATAGTGTGTGGGTATATTATATATGTTTTGACAAAAAAATAATGAGAATTTCTTTTTATCAACATAGAAACCCTTTCCACGTGGTCAATTCATACTTTCTTGCATTTATCCCGACTTTCAAAGTATACAAATTGGACTTGGATAGATAATTTTTTCTTTTCATCTACTACGATCATTTCTAAAACATTTTGAACCAAATAGATCCATCCTTCCAATCTAATCCATATGTTTATCTGAAGTGATAGGGAGTTTAGGTTTGAATCAAAAGCCTAACAAAGCTAGTGTACGGCAGGCCTGCTTTTCTTTTGTAGGGTTGGTGGGTTGTAGTCTTGAGGCTGTTTCTTTGTTCAATCAGGTAGGTGGTGTCCTCACGAGTATGGTAAGCTTGAGTTATAAAGGTTTGGCAGGCTGGTCCTCTTTGTCCTTCTACCTACTAGTAGTGTTCTCTGTATCCTGGAAGTATCAATGGTCTGTGGTGTCCAATAAAAATCCTTTATTTGTCTGTTTGGTGGATGATGACAAAGGAGAATAGTTGCCAACAAATTTTGAGCCACAATTTGGGACTTGGAACTATGCCAGTTCGATCCCAACTATTCATGCAAATTAAGCAAGCGTGATATGCATGATTAAGGAATGGATAGCCTGTTTCTGGCTATCCAAGGGTGCACAAAAAATATTCATCAGGCATGACTCTCACATCATGAAGTTTTTAGCCTGGACCTTCATGAATTTTTACCCACTCATAAAGAGCCATCACCTAATTTCGAAGTGGAACGTCACCTAATTTCTCATCTCTCCTAATGCAGGCCCAAATTTGGTTGGTTTGGACAAGGCACAACAATCACAATGATCACCAACTTGGTGCAGGAATTCCTTGCAGTCTAATTCTTACATCATGTCCTAACACTCCTGAACATTCCAGATTGCTTTCTCCCATATTTCCTGTACTCTCCTTATAAGCAAGATATATAATCATGTTTTTTTTTTTTATTATTAAAAAATAAGTTAAAGAGAAATAAAAAAATATATAACATGCATCTAAAATTATGTGATAACTCGAAGATAATAACCTTTATCAGCCTCCTCTTTCTTCATTCCTGCTTTCAAGAAACTAATTACTAGCTAGTGTCTCGTTCTTCATAGGGATTTGGGTGAAGGCTCCGGATTTGGCACCGGTAACTTGAAAAAGGGGCAAGGCTGTTGTTAGCGGAGCAGTAGCACATTTTCATCCTTCTACAGGATCATACAAGATAAGATAAGACTCCTGATTTGGCACTACTAACCTCCTGATTTGGTAGCATGGAGACTCTGAAGGAATGGAAACAAACAAAAGGTACACCGTTAGCCACCTTGTTCACCTTTGAGCATAATTGTCTCAGGAAATTTGTTTACTCAATCAATGGCTCCGCCACATCTTTAGATAAGGCTTTGCGTACAGCTACGGGAAGTAATTGTTGCATCAAAATATGACTATCACAGCTTTTTAATCCCCAAATACTACACTCCTTTAAATGTACACATTGATTGATATTGGAAGCATAGCCATCAAAGACTTTGACTTCTTTTAGCACTTTTAGGAAGATATCATTGTCATCTTTGGACATTGTAAAACAAGCTAGAGGTAAATAAGCCTCACTAGACACTCGTCATTATACGTGCAATACTTTCCTCGTATCCATTTCTTGCATATCATATGGAGAATTTAAATTGTCCTTGAATTTTCCTAAAATCCCCAATATTGTCCAAAGTACATTGTCACGTACATTCTTCTCAATATGTATAACATCAAAATTATGCCAAATCAAATTATGCTCCCAATATGGTAAATCAAAAAATAGACTCCTCTTTTTCCATCTAGGCTTTTTTCACCTTGAGTGCCTTTTTGATTTTCTTCAATTTTTCTCTTTACAAGGTCTTCCTTTTTATATTCTATGAGCACTCTTTTCAATTGCTTTAATACATCAGAATACGATAATTTAACATGTCTCTTTCTGTATCTCCTTGACCATTAAAGGATACTCTATCTTTTTGTCATCTTTGGACATTTTTACAAAAGATGTACACATCAATTGGTATTGGAAGCATAGCCATCAGGGACTTTGACACTTTTTAGCACTTTTAGGAAGATATCATTGTCATCTTTGGACATTGTAAAACAAACTAGATGCAAATAAGCCTCACTTGACACTCGTTATTGTATGCGCAATGCTTTCTTTATATCCATTTCTTGCATATCATATAGAGAATTTAAATTATCCTTAGATTTTCCTACAACCCCCAATATTGTCCAAAGTACATTGTCACATACATTTTTCTCAATATGCATGACATTAAAATTATGCCAAATCAAATTATGCTCTCAATATGGTAAATCAAAAAATTGACTCCTCTTTTTCCACCTAGATTTTTTTCACTTTGAGTACCTTTTTGATTTTCTTCAATTTTTCTCTTTACAAGGTCTCCCTTTTTATATTCTATGAGCACTCTATTCAATTGCTTTAATACATCATAATATGATAATTTAACAGGTCTCTTTCTGTATCTCCTTGACCATTAAAGGATACTCTATATTTTTTAAATCATTGTCATCTATGGACATTGTAAAAGATGTACACATTGATTGACATTGAAAGCATAGCCATTAGGGACTTTGACATTTTTTAGCACTTCTAGGAAGATATCATTGTCATCTTTGGATATTGTAAAACAAACTAGATATAAATAAGCCTCACTTGATACTCGTTATTGTACATGCAATGCTTTCCTTATATCCATTTCTTGCATAGCATATGGAGAATTTAAATTGTCCTTGGATTTTCCTACAACCCCCAATATTATCTAAAGTATATTATCACATACATTTTTCTCAATATGCAGGACATCAAAATTATGCCAAATCAAATTATGCTCTTAATATGGTAAATCAAAAATAGACTTCTCTTTTTCCATCTAGACATTTTTTACCTTGAGTACCTTTTTGATTTTCTTCAATTTTTTTCTTTACAAGGTCTCCCCTTTTATATTCTATTGGCACTCTATTCAATTGCTTTAATACATCAGAATATGATAATTTAACAAGTCTCTTTCTGTATCTCCTTGACCATTAAAAGATACTCTATCTTTTTGAAATCATTGTCATCTTTGGACATTATAAAAGTTGTACGCATTGATTGATATTGGAAGCATAGCCATCAAGGACTTTGACATTTTTTAGCACTTTTAGGAAGATATCATTGTCATCATTTTGACATTGTAAAACAAACTAGATACAAATAAGCCTCGCTAGACACTCGTTATTGTATGTGCAATGCTTTCCTTATATCCATTTCCTGCATATCATATGGAGAATTTAAATTGTCCTTGGATTTTTCTACAACCCCCAATATTGTCCAAAGTACATTGTCATATACATTCTTCTCAATATACATGACATCAACATTATGCCAAATCAAATTATGCTCTCAATATGGTAAATCAAAAAATAGACTCCTCTTTTTCCATCTAGACTTTTTTCACCTTGAGTGCCTTTTTGATTTTCTTCAATTTTTCTCTTTACAAGGTCTCCCTTTTTATATTCTATGAGCACTCTATTCAATTGCTTTAATACATCATAATATCATAATTTAACATGTCTCTTTCTGTATCTCCTTGACCATTAAAGGATACTCTTATCTTTTCAAAATCTATGGGTATTGGATAAAAACCATCGATGCCCTCTATAACAAAATTTCTTGCCATGTGACAACTATATTGATTTTGCTTGATTGTGATAAGAAGGATAAGTAAGTTTACCTTTTGTGCTCTATCTAGATAAGTTTGCATATGCAAGAAAATCACTGATTGTCCACAATAATGTAGCATAAAGTTGAAACATCTCCTTTGATGCATCATAAATAAGTACCATTTTCTCCAATAATTCATTTAGTTCCTCAATCAATGGTTATGGATAAACATCAATCCTACTGCCTGGTCCTTTTGGCCCCATCAACAAGCATAGATAGAATAAAGAAAGGTAGTTTCGTAGACATCTACAATGGTAAATTATATGATATTAGAACAATGGGCCAAGTGCTATGAACTATAGACATTAACTTGAATCGATTAAATCCATCAAGTGCTAATCCAAGTCTAACAGTTCGATAATCTGCAACAAAGAATGGGTTCCATTTATTAAAAGTTCTCTTAACAATTGAGTCTACAGGGTATCTTTGAACACCATCTTTATTTGTTACCTTTCATGCCATCTCATTAATTCTGCATTTTGTTATAACATAAAGAATTTCTGCAGCCTCAACTTCAATGAAAAGTACCGTACTTATTTTGCAGCAATCTAACTATTCTTAATAGCATCATCACTCGAATCTCCTGTAAACTGCTTGTATCTATGTTGACTCTGACATATTTGATATTTGTCATATTCTTCATCTTTGCCTCTAAATAGCATATAATTATTGGGACATGCATCCCATGTCTCATAAGTAAAATCTAAATTCGTGGTGATTTTGTTTATTTCATAATATGAATTTGGCAAGCATACCTCTGTCGAAAATGCATCATTTAAGAACTCTAGTAATGATGTAAATGGCTTATCCATCCACCCACTTAGTACTTTCAAATACAATAATCAAATGATGAATGAAGTTAATTTGGATAAAGTGATCATTCTGTATCTTTAAGATATCTAAAAAGTCTTTTGTTCCTTGACTAGACCCCTCATGACCTTCATTCTCCATTAAATGATTGAATTTCATATTATCATCTAGCATTAAAATTTTAATTACCTCTTGCATCATTCCAACCATATCATCTCCTATTTCAGAAAAATATATACTTCCATGGTCATGGTTAGACCTAGTAGAATAATACATCTCTCTATGATAAGTCCAAATCTTATATATTGTCAAGAAACTTTTTGTAATAATACATTATTTCAAGAAAATGAAAAACAAAGCAAAACAAGGAACTAGCTACAAGTAATTTGCAATAATGATGAAGCTATCCCTTGTTTGTTCATCCAATCCTGCACTTATCATGTGCTTATATCTCCTTAATTGCATCTACTACCATTCTTTTTTTCATAGTTATCTCTGCTAACAATTTCTCTTTCCTTATTAAGATATAATAAGAATAGTAGAGAGATATGGCCTACAATGATAATTGTTGATCACCAAGCAAGTACAATTACTAATCATCTTACACGTAAATTATACACTAAATTCATGTAAATGGCAATACAAGTACATAATAAAGTATACCAATAGATTACTAATATATCAAAAAAAGTGAAACAGGTCCAAGATTCAAGATGGCTCATTTTGTCTTGATAATAGCTGAAAGTAGGTTTTGCATGTTGGGAAACAAGTTTGAATTTAATTACAAAAAAAAGAAAAAAATACATGCAAAATACTTAACCATAACAACTTTTAGATCAGAATCAGAATAATTGTTATTGATTACAATTTACACGATAGTATTAGTTGGAAATGTAAATAATCATTATTTCAATTTTTCATGTTACCAAAATTGATTAAAATGAAAATTGATGTATTATTGGAATATGCCACATTCTAATTGTTCTCTTACTCAAGATAATGATTCAGTTTTTCTTTTTTTTTCCTAATTCTACTTACGGAAAAAGGAAGAAATCCAGTCTCTAGAACATCATGAACTAAATTCAAGGAAGTGCATGCTGCATTATTAATCCACAAAAATCATGATTGAAATTGATGCATGAAGATGCATGCTGATGGCCGATGAATTGATAACGTAGAGGCCAATAGTACAACATTGGAAGTTAGATAAGGACAATGGAACAGCAGATGTGGATGGTGAATGCAAAAGTTGCTGGAAAAATGACCATAAGCTTATAATTTGAAAATTTTTTGAATAATATCCAATGCAAAGATGGGAATGAATTAGCTTGCACAAGTGGAAAACATTTGATACTTTAGGCAGATTTCGGTCTCCCTGTTGCACCTACCATCCTACATATTTCCCTCACAATTGTAGAAAATATATATGCACACAAATCATCTCGAAGATACATTTTGAATCTGATCATGATCTACTTATTGCCTACAAGTTGGATAGTTACTATCTATTCTTAGGAATTGGATGTCCATTTTATCAAGTACAATCCAAGTACTGCATCAACAAATTAGCTTCCAGAGAAGATGTGCTTTGATCCTTTCACATGCTGTAAAAAAGGTTTTCTGGTTATATACACCAGTTTGTAGAGTTTTCAAAGAAAGTTAAGATTTCAGATTACGTACCACTATAACAAATCTGGTAAAAGACAATGCTAAAAAAGACATTTCTCGATGCTTTAAAGCATCGAAAAAAATCATCCCGGTATTTCAAAAAGTGTCAACAATGTAGAAGTAGAGACATTTTTTCGATGCTTTTAAAAAGCTTTGAAAGAATTGCCGATGCATTTTGAAAGCGTCGGAACAATTCAAATTGCCGATAGCACTGTGAAAAATATCGATGCTTTAAAGCATCGGCAAATTCTCGACACCTTTTAAAAGTGTTAAAAAAATCATATTGCCAATGCTTTAAAGCATTGTCAAATTTAATTTTTCCGATACTTTTAAACATCAAGAATGTGACTTTTGCCAATGCTTTAAAGCATCGATAAATCTATTATTTTTTTAAAAAATAAAATAATTATTTTTAAATTCAAAATTTGTATAATTCTTTTTTGAACATGTATAATGCAATCATAACAAACATCAAATCTCATTGCATACATTCTTCACATCCAAATTGAAATTCCAAATATAAAATTCATTACAATTTAATATAACAAAGTTTGTTACAATCTAAAGTTCAACAAAATTAAAAAAATGCATAAAATACAAGATATAAAATAATGAAAAGCTAGGGTCTATGATCTACAGGAAGAAGGTCGTCATCCTGTCTGTGAGGATCTAATGCTCTAGAAGTCTATAAAATTTTTAAAATATTTAATTTATGAAACTATGAATGATAATATATTTATAAATTATTGATTTAATATAAAAATATATATTTAATACCATATGTATTTACCTGATGTGGAACAAACATCTGTACGACAAATGTAAAATGCTCAATATGCTCTCTTATGGAATCCATCGTTGCTCTATCGGTAACATGGCTCTGTCGCATCTCCTCTATCTCCTACTTAAGTCTGCGAACACATGCATCATGAGACCATTTGTAGCATTACATGTATATCTACTCACCACAGATAATTGAGTGGGGATGACTCCAACTCCATAGCCCCTCACTAGTCCGTAGCGCTCCGGCCCCATCAGCTCCGTAAACACCTCAATTTCGATGCGACTACTCTGCGTAGATGCTGTAGAGTCATCGACATGCTTGGTAATAAGAGCTGTAGCTCTTTTCAATATTAATTTAGAAAAATTAGTTAGATCTAAATGACAAACAAAATTAAATTAAAATCATTGCCTGAAATAAATTATAATAAATAATTATATATATGTCTCTTGACTCATCTCTAATAAAAGTGCCATCATGATAAGTATGAGTCATCCGATAAAACTTTACCTCACCGGATTCCCTTCCATGCTCATCCATCTATAAGAAAAATTATAATTTTAAATAAATAATTCAAACAAATTTGAAAATTATTTAAGTATCACGATATACATATGTATGATGATATGCATATGCATCGCGATACATATATATATTGCGATACAGCATCCATGAAACATAATTTTAGTTTGATTAAAATCTATAAATGCTTTAATATTAAAAATTTAAGTTTATAGTTTTAAGAATATACGAACTCTTGTCTGACTCGCGCGTAACTCTTGGATCATGATATATGGCAAACAAATAGAGCTGCTTATGTAGTTCTACCAATACTAGAATATATCTGCAAAATCAAAAAGATAACATGTTATATCCTGAAAGTATTGTATATATATATATAATATACAATATAAATCAAATATTTTAATAAAATTACTTCAAAGAAATTAAAAGATACATGTCCCCTCTGGGACAACCAATAATGAACCAACTCCATCTATTGATGAGGGGGTACATCAGGAGGACAAGTACTAGTTACCTGCTCCTCTATTATACCCGGTAACTTGTACTTCATCTTCAATCATGCTTTATATTCTTTTCATTTCTGGTTGAGAGACTTTAGTACAAAATCATGAGAGGATGGTGGGAGTACAAACTTGGACTGCAAAAGAAAATAATTGGTAAGTCAAGTAGACAGTAAAACAAAATAAAGAAATATAAGATCCACCAAGCCTTCATCATCTAATACCATGTCGATAGAAAGTATTATTACTGCAAAAATATAAACATCGCATAATATATCAACTATGTAAGATAACAAATAATTTAATACCAATTTTTTACCTACAAAACTCGTCAACTTTATACGTCAGAAGTATGTCATTCCACTTTGCATAACTCAGTGGACAAAGCTGATGCCTCCGTGCAACTGTCCCTAAAAATAAACTCAATAAGCTGGCGGCTTTTTTAATTGGTTGTCCTAGTTGATTGCAATCAACCACTCTCTTCTCACCCTCGTGTATTTGCCAGACATCCCGTACTATTATGGGCCCGCATCTATTGTAGCCTTTCCAGATCTGTCTGGATAAAAATAGATAAAAGTAAACTATAGAAAAAAGTATGATGAAATTTTATCAAACTAAATAAAAAAATAAATTATCCTGAATGTATAGCTCATCATCTGCTACATCGACGGGAGGATCATGCTACTCTGAGGATAATGGACCTGTAGTAGATTGCTGTGTCGAAGGACCGGTTGTAACGTCCTATACTGAAGAAGGATCAACATGAACCTACCATGCCGAAGAAGTACCCACCTTAGCATGCTGTGCCGAAGCAAAAGTGCCGGCCTCTATCCATCAGTGCTGGAACTACACACCATCAAATCCTCACGAGTGCGGCATAATGTCACATATTATTTATATCAGAGTCAGAATCAGTGAAGATAAATATTAATTTAACATAATAATTACTACAAATTACATATTTTATAAAATTTAATATTAATAAAAATCAAGCATTAGTATTTCCTTCAAATTCCATCCTAACTAAGGATACTATAGCATGTATGTCATCAACTGGTATAAAATTGAATGGCATGAAATGCGCATAAGTTCATCATCTTCATCATCTTCCAGCTCTTTTCCATATCATATAAGTTCGTAGGTTTTGTTTTAATAACAGTAGCCCAATCTTTGTCTTTTTCATCTTGTACAAAAAATACTTGACAAGCTTGAGAAGAAAAAATAAATTAAACATCATTCAATAAGACACTAGTATATATCAACCTTGTAAAATTTATAATTGTAAATCTATTTATATTTTTTTCAAATCCATTGATGAGTTTATATCTACCCAATCATATCTAAATAATATGACTTGAAAGATTCCATAGTAATCTAACTCATAAATATTTTTAAGTGCACCATAATAAATTTTTCCATCTGCTTCCACCATAATACCACTATTCTATATTTTTCTAAATTTTTTACAATCTTTAGTATAGAATTTAAATTCATTGGTTATGAAATCATTATATCTATTGATAACTTTGTTAGATCCTCAAGCCAGGACTATTAATTCATCTGAATAATTTTTCTCCATTATTGTTAATACCTAAAAAATAACAAGAAATGTTAACAAGTTATTCGATATTAAATCTATCCATATATTTTTTAAATATATATCAAACCTGTTTTGAAAGCTATGTAGGAAATAACTCGACTAACCATCACTGCTCAATCCTTGGATTAGGATGAGTACTATGATTAGCTTGTTGCTGAGACATTAAAAATTTGCTGCATAAAATTTACATTATTCATTTAGAATAAAAAATAAGATATGATATTTAAACTTGAAATGCATTAAATATACTAACCTTCGATAGTCAGATATTATTTCACTATGAAGTAACACATAACGATGTGCTTGTGCAATTGATTTCTGATCCAATACAATACTTTTATTTTTTTCATTACTCTACCAGAGTAGAAAACTTATACAATTCTACATTGTCTACAAAATTACTACGCCGTTGAAATCTATTAAATGCAGTCTCTATACCTTGAAGATATCTTGAACAAAATATCAAACATGCTTCAACAATATATCCTTCCATAATCAAACCCTCTAGATAGACTCTATTTCGTATATAATTTTTCAATTGTACAAGATACCTACAATATTTAAAAAATTATTTACTCATTATTATGATGTTACTTTTATTAAAAATTATATAAAGGTTAAAAATTGATAATAATACCTCTCAATAGGATACATCCATCTATAGTATGCCGGTCTACCAAACTTAACTTTCAAAGCTAAGTGAATGAGTAGATGTACCATAATAATAAAAAATCTAGGTAAAAAGATCTTCTCCATCTGGTAAAGTATAATCGTAACATCAGATTCCAACCGATCAAGCTCTCTAGGATTAATAATATTTGAACATAATGCCTTAAAGAATGATGATAACCGAATTATAACATAGGAACTTATTTAGGCACTGATGATCTTGAAACTATTGGAAAAGTATCTTGCATCAATATATGACCATCATGACTTTTAAGATTAGAAATTTTTCAGTTTTTAAGATGCACGTACCTTGAAATGTTTGATGCATATCCATCAGATACTTTAATATTTTTTAATATTATTAAAAAATTATCTTTTTCTTGAATAGATATTGTATAAGATGTAGAAGGCAAATAAATTCTATCATTAGCAAGCATTTTGGGATAAAACTCCTATTGGATATTCAATTCTTTTAAATCCAGTTGTGCCTTTATGTTATCTTTGGTGTTTCTATCAATATTCAACAATATTCCAAGCAGATTCTCACAAACATTCTTCTCTATGTGCATGACATCAAGATTATGCCAAATAAGATTATGTTCTTAATAAGGTAAGTCAAAAAAGATATTTCTTTTCTTCCATAAATGTTTGCTAGGCTGATTTGTAAATGCTATATATACATCTTTCTCATTTTTATTCTCAAGAAAATTATCAGAATCTTCAAATATCTGTGCATCCATACTACCAATAGTCACTTCTTTTGACAATCCTTCTTGATCATCCATTCCTGTTTTTTTAGAAAACTTCAAGAATTTACCATATAGTGACTGATGGAATATATTTATCTATGAATATTAGTTTCAGAAGGTGGAATAGGTACATATCCCATTTCTATGGTACCATCAAATAAATCTTTCTAAAAATAAAATAGATGCTTCGGTTCTAACCATCGACAATGTTTCATATGACAAAATTTTCTTCCATGTTTTAACCAAATTGAATGTATCGAATATACACAATAAGGATATGTAACCCATCCCTTTGTACTCCAACCAAATAAATTGGCATATACTAAAAAATCATTAATAGTCCATAATAAAGCTACCCGTAGTTTAAATATTTTATCATTAGAAGCATCAATTGCATCGACACCTTTCCATAACTATTTCAATTTCTCTATTGAAGGTTGTAGAAAAATATCAATATTATTTCCTGGATCCTTATCACTTGGAATAACCATTAACAAGATAAGTGAGGATTATTTCATGCATAACCATGATGGTAAATTATATGATATTAGAATAACTGGCTAAGTGCTATATATAGAATTTAGAGTCCGAAAAGGATTAAAGCCATCTGAAACTAAACCCAACCAAATATTATGAATATTAGAGGCAAAATCAGAATGCCTAGTGTTAAATGCTTTCCATGCTAAACTATCTACTGAATGTCTCAACATTCCATTCTTCATACATCTTTTACCATTCCATTTTATTAATGAAACAATTTTCGATGATGAATATAGCCTCTTCAATCGAGGAATAAGAGACAAATAATGCAATACCTTCACCGATTTCTTTATACTCCATAGTATATATGTTCCGTTCATTACGTCACCCTCATCTTTTTTGTGAGTTTTCCATCATGAAGATCCACATATATTGCATGACTCTCGATCAGCATTTTCACCATGATATAATATAAAGTCTTTCGGACAACTATGAATTTTTTCATATCCAAGATCCAATTTGTTGATAACTTTCTTTGCTTTATAATAAAAGGATGGTAAACTAGTACCTTTTGGAAATGCATTCTTTAATAACTTGAGAAATATGGTAAAACTCTTTTCGGATCATCCATTCATATATTTTATATGGAATAAATGTATAAGAAAAGATATCTTAAAAAACTTCAAATAGTCCAGATATAATTGTTCATTTGTATCTTTAATTAAATTATGATACCATGCTAACTTAGCAGTTGATGGTTGCATCTGCTCTTCGACAAATATTCATTCCATAAATGTAGAACCATTATATATTCTAGCTGTTTCATGTATATTAGTTGAACCTCCAAAGTTTTGAATACCATGTCAAAAAGTATCTATGATCAAACCCGTTATATCATCTCCTACAGAATTATCTTGCATATTACTGGATCCAAGATCAGATGAGGGTTGATTACTTGAGACTGGCAACATAAATTCTCCATGAAAAACCTACTCAGTATAACATCTTGCAAAACTATTCTATATCACATATTCTTCAATAGTTTATGGATCTAGATAAAAACTGTTAACACATCATCGACATAGATGAAAAAGAAATTTATTCAAAATACTTTTATCCATACCAAATTTATTAAAATCACGAACTCCATCTAAATATTCTTTGATATTTCTCAGTTTATTTATCCAGCTTTTATCCATTTTAGAATAAAATGATCGAACTGTCAAGCTATCTAAAAGCAAGAAAAATTCTTCAATCAATAATAATACACCAAGTAAATTTTTTTAAAATTATGTGAAAAATAATATAACTTAACTAATAAATACATCCTATCACCAACTAATAGGTAAAGATAGATCCTATCCCATTCAAGAATTGTGTTAATTATATAGGTCATTTATAGTAATCAAACGATATACAATAAGAGCTCTGAAAAAATTTTAGCAGCATTTCTTCTTAGTTCTCCTCATATGACTAAAGATGTATGAGAAAAACTAAAAAAAATACTGTCCAAAATATATCTCAAACTCTATCTATATCACTTGATTACTATATTTACTTATATAATTATTTGTAATTCTCAAACTGTCTAAACTCGATAATCAATTGACCACTGTACATAATACTCCCATCCATATTAAAAATATAATTATTCAGATGCTATAGAATATGTATATTAATCAATTGACGGGTCTATGTTTCTATACAATGAAAGTTTTGTTAAAAATATTTAAAAAATCATAATTGTTCATAGAAAATGTATACATGGTATTGAAATGAAAGATTTATAATAATGAATAAATCTTAAAGCATAACATATTGAGTAAGATACAGTTATAGACCAAGGAGTCTTAATATTCTTAAAACATGTACATGATGATGTGGAAGTTTATTAATCCAGAAAAATACATGCCACTCAACATGATTGGTGGAAGATAGGGGAGTGACTTTATTAAGTATAATCTTTCCAAACTATATGACATTACCTTGCTAGCCACTATGACTTCAAGTTTCTGACACAAGAGTAATCAATATAGAAAGAAATACAAAAATAATTGAGTTTTTAAATGTAAAAATATTTAGGAAATTTTTGAAAATCCAAATGACTAGAATAAATGCTACAACATATTCTGTTTCTAATTAGAGAGTGTAACAACAAATAATAAAGATAACAAAGAATGACTTAACTTTCCATAGAAAAACAAGTAAAATTTTGGATATCAAAATTAAAGAAACAAGAACATGATGCAAAATAACTATAAAGCACAAGATATCAGACATTGAAAATAATAGCTTAAGGGCTCGATATGGCTAACATATTTACTATAGTTCAGATAAATTAAAGGATAACCAAAAACATGTGAAATATTTCACAACTAGCATAGGCATAAAAATATCCAGACAACTTATACTCATAGAAATATACAATGTCTCTCGGACTATTGGATGGCTATTGGACCCTATTTTGTAACAATGACTTATTTAACATATCGTACCTAAATTTTAATACACTATCATAAATGAATTTGACAATTAATTTGGAATGGATGAATTAGGACATCATGCACTATACATAAGGTAATATGATAAACAAAAGCAAAATTGCATAAGGGTCCAACTGATTAGCAATTATTGTAAATTTTAGATTTATAACAAAAAACTACATAGAATATATGAATATCCTCATTGGTATGATATTCATATAACCATACATAAAGCAAAGGGAATATAAAAAGCTAACAAGTAATTAATATTGAGAGAATAAAATAGGCTAATCACCAGTAATCTGGTTCATTTATAGATAATCCATCCATGCTAACTCCTAGGCTGCATGAATGTACTATCATGACCAATTCTTCAATCCATTAGTTGCAGGAATCATGGCATGACAACCATCACAAAAAATAAAAATTATGCTCCTTTGTTAATATTTCTTGATTGCATTTTAGTTGGACTATTGGAAGTTGTCTCTCAGTTACACAACTATGAGGAGCCATAAGTCATGCCTTCAACTAACAGAGAACATATGGACCTTCTAGCTACAAAGGATGATATAAGATAGTGTAATCATGAGATCCTGAAGCAAGGAAATTTCTCGCAAAGAAAAACTTGTATTCAAAAGGAAACAACATCCATTGTTATGCATAAAAATACTTGAAACATATAACAACCTAGCAAGTCAATCATGAAGAATCAAGAAAATGCTCCAGAATCCCCACTCATAGTCAAAAATCCCATCTTAGAGTGTATAAGTTGATTAGCAGAGACACTCATAGCTATCTAGAGAGTGCCATTAACCAGTTATGGTCCTTCCAATTTAGTGTTTTGGGAGGGGCAGGTTGGGTATGAACCTAACTTTTAATAAATTGTTGGGATATCCTCGTTGTATTGTAGTGAATTAAACCACCAACTATAAAACAACTTGTTCTTCTCAAAGCCAACACACCAATATTTTTTTTTTTAATTTTCATGGAAACAACTTGTTGGTCCTTCCAACTTCTTGTTCTCTCACTAGCCCTCTCTCTCTCTCCCCACCAAACTTTTCCTTGCCTCCACCATGTATGCTCAAATACTATAGATACCTTATCAGGCATCCAATCACCCCCTTAGTCTATAGGATCTATCCCTTTAAACTTACGGTCTATAAAACTTTTTTTCTAAATAACTCCCTTGATGTGCTAAAAAAAAAAGATCTTTTCTTAAAAAAAGAACTAATTTAATATTATATTGAAAACTGAAAAAATAAATCGTTTGCCTCGTATATGTATTTAATTTTTCAAATTGATAACAAAGGCATATTTTCAATTCCAAGTTTGAAGGTACATATAGAAAAAAAAAAACCCATACACTCAAAACTCAATCATGTTTGCAACTCCTATAAACCTTGCATGCTAACATTAAGGTATGAAAAGTAACATTTCACAAATCCATGAAATGGTAGCAAGGTCACAAATATAAAAGAATGTATTTCATGTATTTGGCTATAGGTTTCTCTTTGTTTTGGATCTCTATTATTCTTTGCACCTCTATTATTCTTTGCACAACTATTAGCTCTAATTCATGAGTAGATATGTTTTAAATCAGCATTACCATTCAACACAATGCATATAGGAGCAAATTGGTAAATATCTTTAAAATAGTGAGTTTAAGCCTATTAAAGCATGGTTTCTTTGACTCATAGACAAGAAAGTTTTAGTTTGAACAGGGGAAAGGATTCTTTATAAGTAATAGATTTCATGCCAAGCTAAAAATAATATACTTATTATTATATTGCAAAATCTTTAATTTCTTACCATATTTAAAATGTTTAATTTTGACAGTTCACAACAAAATAATTGCAGTTGTAATTTACTTTAGTGATATCCTTTTCTAAATTTTTCCATGTTTCTATTCTTGTTTTAGCTTACTTGTATACTAGGATTTTTTTTATTTACTTTTTACTACAATGTTTACCAGTAAAGGCAATTAAACAATTTACAACACAAGTAAATTCCAAATCCTATAAATTACTTAACACTGGATGCAAATGATGTGGGACTATTCATGCATGCCAATTATTTTTTATGTATTAAGCATTAAATTAAAAGTTTATATCCTGAATTTCAAGCCAAGATTCGAAGTAAGAATTTTTATAGAAATTCTAGAAGCAGATGCATGCAGAGATGGATCCTACAAGTGAAGAAACAGGACCGCCAAGGCTAAGAAGCCCTGGTTAGGACTAGCTCTTCTGCAATATCGCTACCTGATGAGTCTAGGGTGTGTACCTGGTAGAGATTTGAAGATTGATCTGTGAAGAGTTCGCTCTATGCTCGACGGATGTGGCCTAGAAAACAAAGCTATCGACCCTATGGATTCGCGACTTTCAATCTGGTGACCCGAAAGCTTATCGATTGGAATCCTGGATTCGTGAACTCTGAGGGACCTGTAAATCACCATTCAAGGGTTAGAAAAAAGAGAAAAAAAAAAGGTTAAATCACTGAAAGAAGAAGGGAAGGAAGGGAAGGAAGAGGGGTGGCTAGGAAGATGAAGAGGCTGTCAGCTTAGAGGCGGGGCGCAGGGATCACACAGATACCCTAAAGGATCATACAAATACCCTAAATCATACAAAAAACTTCACACACAATTTTGAGAAACTCAAGAATAATTCATTCATCAATAATCAGCAATAATACATGAGGGGGGAAGGGGCCTTTATATAGGCATACAAGAGATTTTACATGATCTTCCTTTTTCTTTACAAACTCTTCCACAAGTCCTCTCCCAAATAGGTTCAAATTTCTTCTCCCAACCTTCTCCCAACTAGGATTACTCCTCTCCTCCTCTTTGACTTGATCTTCTCCTTCTCTTTGACTTGGTCCAAGGGGGTAATCATAAGGGGGCGCCATATGGAGGGTGACCATAAGGTGGGGCGCCATATGAAGAACTTTGGGCTTTTGGGCTTTGGGTGACCCACTTCAGTGCAGCTCTAGGTCTTTTAGGGTTTCTTTCGGTTGTCCATCTCCTCATGGTGGGCTGATATATTTGTCATCCAGGTCTTCAATGATAGCTCCAAGAATCCTTCCATGCTCTCCAAGTGGCACAATTATGTGGATGACTGGATTTCATGCAGTGGTTGTAGTATTATGCTGACTGGCTTCATAAGTGACTTGAGTCTTCTTACAAAATTGGATTGGACTCAATATAAGACTTACAAAATTAGATTGAATGCATAAAACTCAAAACTTATAGGACTCATAAGACTCACTAAGCATCCAAAACTTGATTCAATACTCTAATTACAGGATTCAACTATAGAAAGGCCCGAAATAGGACTCAGGAGCCAAAATACAAACTCAAGTGTAACAAGGCCTAAAAAATAAACTCAAGGCCCAAATACAAAACTCAAATGGCTAACATATGCAAATTATTAGACTCAAAGATAAAATTTGTATCATGGCTAGGGACTCAAAACTCAAGGATCCATAGTAAACCAGGGTTGACCTGATGCCCTCATCAATTCTCCCAGGATGGGAGGAACTTGACTCCGTTGAGTAAGGATCGCTCTGGCTCTGGTATCGCTCAAGGAGGTATGGGTTGAGGTGCTGCAAGTCCTCTCAAGTAATCCATGAATCGTCGGGTTCTGGTCAACCATGCCAACAGACCAGGTAGCATTGATAACCGCAGCCCCGGGTCATTATAGCTTGATCGTCCAGGATATGCTCGATCCGTTCACCTCTCTCGGGCCAATTTATAAGTGGACACTCTGGATTATGTTCGCTCTCAAAGGATGGAGTAGGTTCAAAACCTCACTAGAAATCACTACCGGTTCCCTATACTCAACCAAGTTAGCAATATTGAAGGTAGAGCTAATATCAAAATCTGAGGGCTGATCTAGTATATAAGCATTGGATCCTACCTTCTCTATCACTCGAAAGGATCCAGCTCTGCAACCATGAAGCTTCTTAACCATAACAGAATCTCCTACATTAAAGCTTTTGGCTCTTTTTTCGAGAATTAGCCAGTTTGATTTAAAATTAATGCTTAATACGAATGATGCACCTGACTTGTACTGACACCTAACAAAAATGCAGACTCAACTATGCATTCCTATTGAGAGAAACTTTATTGGACTCTTCTGGGCCTAAACCTAATAGACTATAGGTTCTCTAGGTTTGACCCTGGTTTGACATGCACATGAAAACTTACAATGAACTTCTAGTAAATGCCAGAGGGTATGCAAGAAGTAAGATGCAAACCTAATATGTGCAACGAATGTATGCAACATGCAAACTTCTATAAAATGCAATCTAATAATGAAAAAATTAGGAGAAGTTTCAGAAAAAGGTAGAAAATAAGAAGTGGGTTTAGGATTAGTCTAGTAGGGTAAAAAGTAAGAAAAGGGTTCAGGATTGATTGGATAGAATAGGATGTAAGAAGGGATGTCAGGGATTAGTCTTAGACTAATAAGGTTGACCTTATGGAATTGATGTACATCTACTGGGTTTGTTTAATGGAAGGACGGGTCACTGATTTTAGGGAAGAGATCTTCAATTGGGGTTAATGGTGTGACTTCATCCTGAGGGTGTTGATTTAAAGAGATCAGGTCCTTAATGAATTCTTCTGGTTCTTGAATCAAAGGACTAGACTCTACAATTGGGCTTTCTTCTAGTGGCTCCTCAGGTAAGATCCTAAATAGTAATATCTGGATTCTCTTCCTCTAATTGGTCTTCCATTACAGGTTCAGTTTGGATGGGGTCGGGGTCAACTAACTTTGGATTGGCTTTTACCTGGGTATCTATTGGGTCAACAAATTCTAGGTTGGCTTCTACCTGGGTATATACCTGGTCAACAAATTCTAGATCTTCTATAGGTAACTCCTCTTCTTCTTCCTTATACTGTTCCACTAAGTTCATGTCAGCTTCATATACTTCCTCTTCAATGTCAGCTTTGTGAACCAATGGGATAGTAGGAGGGGGTTGGCTGAAGAAATATTGACTAATGACTGGGGTGGGGGTGGGTTAACTAAGGGGTTCCTGACTAATACTAGGCTCAACAATAGGTTTAGACTCATCTTTATCTAACTCACCTAGGTGTAGGGTGCTGACTGGATACTAGCTAACAAAATGGCCTGGTTTGCAACATCTAAAACAAACTCTCAAGGGATTGGAACTCCTCTGAACCACTACAGACTTGCCTCTATCCCCTCTACAGGCCATAGTGGTACTGGGCTGGTTAGGATCTGATCCTGGGCTAGGAGCACAGTCCTAAAGGGTTTAGGTTGACAAAAGGGAAGTGGACTAATATTAGGCTCATATCTAGGGGTACTAATCCTATGGGGTTCAAGTCGACTAAGGGATAGTGGGTTACTATTGGATTCATATCTAGGGACTATGGATTCCTGGGGTCTATAGGGCAAGGGTTCAACTCTATAGGTCTTGCCTAGGGTTCCTAATTGGTTGAATCTTTGGTTCATTTGATCAAGCTTAGTATCGGACTGGTCAAACCTACAGTCTATTTGGATAAGCTGATTTTGGGTTTGGGTGTTGGACTGGTTTATTTTGGTAAGCTGGGCTTGGATTTGGATATTCATCTAGGCAATTTGAGCTAGGATGGCCTACAAAGTGGGGTCCATGGTTGGGGTGGACTGAGGTTTGGACTTTTGATATTGGGTTCCTAATCTAATGGTCATGCAACAAATCAAACAATCAAAATGAAATGATGCAACCAAGCATGCAAAAGAGAGAAAAGGCTAGTATAATCTAGGGTTTTCTAGACCTAGAGCCAGAAATTGGGTGAGCCAGCTCAACTTACACCTAATCAATAGCTAATCCTTCCTCTGGCCAAGTAGAGGGTGAAAGTGTGGGAGGCCCCCTGGCTTTCGCAGGGACCCAATTAAAAATCACAACACCACTTAGGTCGTTTGACTCTGGACCCTCAGCCTTAGACACCAGATTTCAGTAATAGCCACAGGATTAAATATACTAGTTGGCCCACACGGTTCAGACCCGACCTGTTGGTGTCACCTAGCCTACTAGGACAAATTAAGTCTAATTAATTTTAATTAAGATTCGGGTTAGAATGCAAGGGATTGTTTTGGGCCCAGGACAGATAATGACCTCCTGCTCTGATTTGAGAAAGTAAAATTGCCCTTAAGATTGATTTAAAGAGATGATGAACATACTATGAAACTTGATGCAATCATAACACTGTAGAAAATAAAAGAACTTTTGTCTCTTTTATGAAGTTGCAGCTTAAATTTAAGTTGGTTAGGTTATCAAACAAAATTGGCCTGGGTTGGGAGGGGTTTGGTAGTTGATTAGGTTTAGTTTAGTGAGATATGCAGAAATTGAAATTAGGGTTTTGTTTGATACAGAAGTTAGCATGGATTTCAATAAAAAAAAATTCTAAAAAATTTAAAGAGCATAGAATGATGTGTGATTATGATTCATACCAAATTTCATGCAAAACAAAAATGCTATGATGATGCAAAACCTAGGGTTTCTAACTGGATGTAGGAGAGAATAGAATTCGGGTTAGGGTTTCTAGGAAGCAGGTTTCCCTACTATTTTTAGATTAAGAAAAATCAAGAAGAATATCAGTAAAATAGAGGACGACTCAATGGTTACTTAGTCTAAAAATAAGATAAAAACAGTAACTCTAAGATGGGAAACTCGGCCTAAACTTGGACTCCTAATGCAGAAAAGGATGCAGAGATTTTCTAGGGCAAAAAAAATAGTCATGAAAAAACTTTTACTGATATAAATAAATCATGAGAAAATTTATAAAAACACTAATAATTATTCAGGATATAACAAAAGAAAAATAAAAATCTTTGGATCTACCTACATGTAGAAACAGGAAAAACAACATACCATGTATGGGAATGACAGGATGCAGAAACTAGCCCTAAACATGCTCTAATACCAAATTGTTGCGGGACTATTCATGCATGCCAATTATTTTTTATGTATTAAGCATTAAACTAGGAGTTTATATCCTAAATTTTAAGCCAATGTTCAAAGTAGGGAATTCTATAAAAATTCTAGAAGAAGATGCATGCAGAGATAGATCCTACAAGTGAAGAAACAGGATCGCCAAGGCTAAGAAGCCCTGGTTAGGACTACCTCTTCAGCAATATCGCTACCGATGAGTCTAGGGGGTGTACCTGGTAGATATTTGAAGATTGATTTATGAAGAGCTCGCTCTATGCTCGACAGATACGGCCTGGAAAACAAAGCTATTGACCCTATGGATTCGCGGCTTTCAATTCAGTGACCCGAAAGCTTGTCGATTGGAATCCTGGATTCGTGAACTCTGAGGGACCTGTAAATCACCATTCAAGGGTTAGAAAGAAGAGAGAAAAAAAGGTTAAATCATTGAAAGAAGAAGGGAAGGAAGGGAAGGAAGAGGGGTGGCTAGGAAGATGAAGAGGCTGTCGGCTTGGAGGCGGGGTGCAGGGATCACACATATACCCTAAATCATATAGAAAACTTCACACACAATTTTGAGGAACTCAAGAATAATTCATTCATCAATAATCAGCAATAATACATAAGGGGGGAAGGGGCCTTTATATAGGCAGGCAAGTTAGGGCATACAAGAGATTTTATATGGTTTTCCTTTTTCTTTACAAACTCTTCCACAAGTCCTCTCCCAAATAGGTTCAAATTTCTTTTCCCAACAAGGATTACTCCTCTCCTCCTCTTTGACTTGGTCTTCTCCTTCTCTTTGACTTGGTCTAAGGGGGTAATCATAAGGGGGCGCCATATGGAGGGTGACCATAAGGTGGGGCTCCATATGAAGAACTTTGGGCTTTTGGACTTTGGACGGCCTACTTCAGTGCTGGGCTGGTTCTTTTAGGATTTCTTCCGGTTGTCCATCTCCTCATGGTGGGCTGATGTACTTGTCATCCAGGTCTTCAATGATAGCTTCAAGAATCCTTCTATGCTCCCCAAGTAGCACAATTATATAGATGATTGGATTCCATGCAGTGGTTGTAGTATTATGTTGACTAGCTTCATAAGTGACTTGAGTCTTCTTACACAATTGGACTGGACTCAATATAAGACTTACAAAATTGGACTGAATGCATAAAACTCAAAACTTACAGGACTCATAAGACCCACTAAGCATCCAAAACTTGATTCAATACTCTAATTACAGGACTCAACTATAGAAAGACCCGAAACAGGACTCAGGGGCCAAAATATAGACTCATGTGTAACAAGGCCTAAAAAACAAACTCAAGGCCCAAATACAAAACTCAAATGGCTAACATAGGCAAATTATTGGACTCAAAGATAAAATTTGCATCATGGCTAGGGACTCAAAACTCAGGAATCCATAGTAAACCAGGGTTGACCTGATGTCTCCATCAGCAAATTATTATGAATGATTACTTTGCACTATGTTTATAAATAAAGCATGAGACAAGACCTCTGTTTTGCCCGGCTAATCCAATGGAACTCTCTTAACTTTGAATTAGTGGATTAAATCACATTGAAACATCTGTTTATGTTTTCAACTACCCTCTCCAAATGGATATTCATTTCAATAGACAAAAAATGGAACAGCTATAGGGTTGTATTCTAGATACTTTCCATTGATCAATATTTTACTCAAATTAATAAACAAATATCTAATTAAACTGTTATGGTCTTTCCAAATGCATGTGCCTACAACAATATGACTGGTATTGTTGGTAGGTGGTTGATAATCATAAACCTTCTCGGAATGATATGGGCCTCATGGCTGCCATAACATTTTTCCTTCAATTTCTGATGTATAGACTGTTTGGGGAGATTTACAAATGAACATCATTTCAACGTGGTGCCCCAGAAAAACAAAATGGTACTAGAATTATAGGTCACAATTTCATGGCCAATTGAACAATATGTTTTATTCTGTTATGCACAATAAAAAGACATATGCAAAAGGTAGTAAAATAAGTTCTAGTTTATAGTAAATGCAAATTACAACCTGCATCATTTCTCCATTTTGTAGCATAAAATACCACTTAAAAATTTTTAGTACATAGAACCTGACCAAAAGCAAAAACGAAGTTTACAACCTTGGACACTCTTCCTTATGAACCTTCATAGAGCATGCTTTTGGAGTGCCGAACCAATGTTTTAGATTGATAACATTCCACTTACATTTCTTTTACCTAACAAAGATGGTATAATTCTTGTGTGATGCACATTGACAAATATATAATGAGAGTGTCACCTAAAGCTTGTGTCATTAGAGCTGCATAAAGGCAACATGTTACTTGTCAGATCTACCATATGTCAGCAAGAAAATAAAGCAAAGTTATCTTGGAAAAGACTGACAGGAGAGATCAAACAGCAAAAAACTTGTATTAACCAAAATTTTTCAAAAGAAATCTCGTGTTAGCTACTGATGAACTATCCTAGAAGCTAAGATGTTTCAACATACCTTACCAATCCCTAAAAGATCGAAGGCTAGGATAGTGAGGAAGGGACTCGATCGAAGGCTGAGACGGTAAGGAAGGTACCCGATCAAAGGCTAGGACGGTGAGGAAGGGACCCGATCGATCGAAGGTTGGGATGGCGAGGAAACGGAGGAGATGTAGGACAAGGGAGGGAGGAGGAAATGGAGGAGATGGTGGTGGCGGTCCCTGGGATGCTGACGAAAGTTGGGACGGCGAGGAAATAGAGGAGATCGATGGAGGAGGAGGGAGGGAGGAGGAAATGGATGGTGACGGTGGATCGAATGAGATTAGGGCTTGGGAGAAGGGGAGAAAAAGAAGAACCCACCGATGTTTTAAAGCGTTGATAAGCTCTGTTTTGCCAATGCTTTTAAGCTTTGTTTTTGCCGATGCTTATGAAAAGCATCGGTAGGGTGGTGGAACTTCCCGACACTCCCCTCTAACATCGAGAAAAGTTTGTTGAGAATTCCTTCTTTTGTTGTAGTATACTAAGCAGTCTAAAAGTTTATAAAGAGAACTAATGTAGGTATAAGGAATAATTTAGATGAATAGCACACAAACATATGTGATGGCAATTTGAAAGACCAGAATCTTTAGAAACAAAAATACAAATAATGCAAATCAACTAATTTCTTTCATTAAGTCTTGTTAGGAATGGAGAACATTTTTTGTTACAAAGGGATGATGAATAATACACAATTTTAAAAATGAATAGGTAATTCAAACTTATCAAAGTAAATAATCTAGGAGACAGTCTCATTTAGTATATCCTAGTAAACTTACAATAACACTCTGTCTGCATCAGAGATAAATATAGACTCGAACAGAAATGATTCCAATAAACTTCTCTCCACTACAATTAAATCCCCTTCTTTGCAAATTTTATCAACCTTAGCTCAATCTACTCAATTCAAATAACTTATCATGTGCAATACCATATCCCCAGAGCATGATCTAGATGCACACCGAAAAGAACAATGTTTGGCATCAATCCCTTTTCTAACCACGGACTTGCTCCAAGCTTGCAACTTTTATACTTTTCTTACACAATCCTTCAAACTTGAACAGGGGAATTGCCCTAAAAAATCTTAATTTCAATCCTGCCAGATCTTCCAGTGAGAATCCTCAGCAAAAAATAATCATCTTCAAGTATTCTATTGCTGCAATTTAAGACATCCAAGACCTCCATCAAGTACTGTTCAACCCAATTTAGAATCTAATGATTCACTCAACAAACTGAGACTCAACACCTGAATCAAAAAATAAAAAAAATGAAATCAAGTCAACAATTTTTTTAAAAAAAAAAGAGTAAATGATACAATCTAATTTTAACAAGTTTCCACAATACATAAGAAGACATTTACCCACCTTGGACAGGAAAAAATGTGCCCATCCCCTTAAAAAATAGGATTTTGTTAACTACTATTTAGTCCACAAGGTATTTATCTTAATGAATTGATATTGCATAATCAACACAAAAACTCAACATAAATAAACTAATTAGCCCTTTATTAACATGATTTTTATGCCTCTATATAGGTGAATTCTTTCTTCCTTTCTCTCTTTTTTAAAAAATCTTACCATTGTTATGGATGAAGCCCTGTGTGGAGAAGCTTAATGCTCGTGAGTGGGTGTGTAGCCCAGCTAAACATAGAGAGCTCGTCCACCAGCCCAAGCCTAAGTGGGGTCTATTTTCCCTTCTATCGCAATGCATAATGGACCGAGAAGCGAGGGACGGTCTACGCCATGGTGATGCACAAAGTGTGCGATCGAAAAGATCACATTATGCCGGTGAAGATCAAATTGTGGGTGGCTAATTTGAGTTTGATCTGGACAGTTACAGCAATCTTTATAGTGGGATTTTGGGCATTAATCTTTGATCAAGTGGTTGGGAGTGTCTAGGAGTTTTTTACTTTGTTTGGGAGTCTTCTTTGATGAGATTTTGGACTCTTCTTGCCTCTTCTTCTACCTAAGACAGAGCAGTCAGTTTGTGAGTCCCCAAGCATTAGAGAGAGGATCTATAGAGGGCTTTCATTGAATGAAACCTTGTAGAGAGAGTTTCTTATATATTTTTTTTAATTGTATACATTTTGTGCCATTGATTGAATAAACAATTATCGAGAAGATCTTGTCCATAGGTATAGGCCAAGGATTGATAGACCAAACTACATATATCTAGTATACTTTCTTTTTCTCCTACTTTTATATTACTTGAGTATCTCTCTTTTATATTTTATAATTTATTCAAATTTATTTTTTCTATAAAATAATCCTGTTTCTACTATGCTTGTGTACAACGTGGGTTGAGATGTACTTGGTTATCCCTTGGCCCCCTGGTCCTTTTAGTTCAATATTAAAGCATAAAGATCCTTTTGTAACTGATTTGATTTGAAACAATGACGGACAAGGTGACAATAACAAAGTATGAGAAACTGAGGTTTGATAGATCAAACTTTGTACTTTAAAAAATAAAGATGCAGGTGGTATTGATCAAGAATGGTTATGAAATTACTTTACAACAAATTGCAAGAGATGTTGAATACGTAATATGAGAAGAAAGATAAACTGGTGATGGCAAACCTCTATTTGGCATTGGATGATTCGGTATTATTTAACATTGAGGCTGGGACTACTATAAAAAGAGTTTGAAAAAAGTTGAAAAACCTATATGAAGGAAAATCTTTGATGAATAAAATTTATTTGAGATGGTAATTATATAATCTGAAGATGAAGGAAGTGGCATCAGTTCAAGAGCATTTGGGTGTATTCAATTCTATTGTAAGTTTACAGTCCTAGATATGAAAATCGAAGAAGAGAAGGCTAGCATTCTACTTTGTTCTATGCTGGAATCGTGGGATAATCTTATCATGAATTTGAGTCACGTTGAAACACTCAAGATGAAGTCAGTTGTTGCATTATTACTAATAAAAGAGATGAGATGAAAATCTAGCTAAGAAAGCTCTTCCGGGAAGGCTATGGTAGCATGGAAAATACTTTTCAAGAGGGAATATGGTGATCAAGGAAATGCAAGATCTAAATCTAAAGGCAAGAAGAAAGTAACATGTTGAAATTGTGAAAAATCAAGACACAAAGAAAGGTTACCTTATTAAAGGAGTTGATACAAGATCTAAATCAGAAAACTTTCAAAGTAATATCGTAAAAGGTGAAACTAGATTGGCTATTTCGGAAGATAGAGATTCATTGACAATATTAGAGAGATCTAAACTTATACTCTATTAGATTTTGGATCTGGGGGCATCTTTTCATATCACTCCTTTTAGGGAGTGGTTTCATATATACAAATCATAGGATAGTGGAGTTATTTATTTGGATAATAATATAACATGTTATATGATTGGAGTGAAAAATATTCAGATCAAGATGTTTGATGATATAGTTTGAATGGTTTCTAATATTTGGCATGTTCCTACACTTCACAAGATTCTACTATCATTTAAAAAAAATTATAAGCAATGCTTGAAGTTTGTCAAAGATAAAAATCAACTAAATGTAAGTAAAGGGTATTTGGTGGTGATGAAGAAATAGCCTGTAGCTGGTCTTTATAAATTAGTGGACGAGACTCAAGTGGGAGAGGCAGTAGTAGCAAGTGCGAAGATGGTATCTCCGATGGTTTGGCATCATCATTTGGAATATATGAGCAAGTACGGGCTGCAGGTATTATCAAATAAGGAACTTTTTTCGGAGTACAAGTTAGTGCCACTATAATTTTATAAAGATTGCATCTATGGTAAGCAAATAAAGCTTTCTTTCTCTTCATCGTAGCAGCAAAGTAAGGAATTTCTTGAGCTAATTCACTCAAAAACCTAGAAGTTGCCTGATATGTCATTAAACGAGTATTTCTGCTTTCATCTCCTTCGTTGGTGACTATTCTTGAAAGGCTTGATATATATATTCTCAAATGAAAGTCTGACATCTTTGAGACCTTCAAGAAATTCAAGATCCTAGTAGAAAATAAAAAGGGTTTGAAGATCAAGTACCTACGTTCTGCTAATAGAGAAAAATATTGCTCCAAGAAATTTAAAAAGTTTTATGGTAAGTATGAAATTCGATAGCACCTTATGGTTCTCGGTACACCATAATAAAATGGTGTAGCTGAGGAATTAAATAGAATACTAATGAAGAGGGTCCAAAGTATGTTAAGTTACACAAAACTTGATAAGAGATTTTAGACAACGACTGCAGTATGGCCTATTACTTAATCAATCGAGCATCGATAAAATCACTTGGATTAAAAATTTTAGATAAAATTTGGAGCGGCAAATCCATAAATTATTTCTATCTCCATATCTTTGGATGTGATGCTTATATATAGATCTCAAAAGAGGAGGACAAAATCTGACAAACATTAGAGAGAATCCAAAGAAGGCTTTCATTGTCAGAAACCTTGTAGAAAGAGTTTCTTGTATTTTTTTAAAAAATTTTGTACCTTTTGTACCGTCAATTGAATAAAGAATCATCGAGGAGGTCTTGTCTGTGGACATAGGCTAAGAATTGATAAGTCGAACCATGTATATCTAGTGTGCTTTTTTTTTTTCTACTTTTATATTGCTTAATTATCTCTCTTTCGTATTTTATGATTTGTTCAAATTTATTTCTCTATAAAATAATTCTATTTCTACTGTACTTGTATGCCGTGTGGGTTGAGATGTATTCGGTTCTCCCTTGATCGGTCTTTTCAATAATATGTTGAGCAATCAATAAAATCTCAACTGCATTGAGGAGAGAATCCATAGATAGAGAAAAATATGTACATATAAAGAACTTAATAAAATTTTGGTTAATATTCAGACAACTTGATAGAAGACCACCAATGAAAGAGGAAATTCTAAGGCAAAATCTCCTCTCGATTAGGAGAAAGCTTTTTTTTTTTTTTTTTTTTTGCCTTTGTTATCTTTATTTTTGTGCAACTATATGAAATGGAGAACAACAATAAAAATTCCACCTAGCATATGTGTTCCTCAAACCGTCTCATTTCCATTTTGATGTCTTTCTTAAATGGATGTGAAATTGATCTTTCTAAATTATCAAAACATTTTCTTTTTGGACTAAGAAGAAAACAATATGAACTATATGAACACATGGGAAACAATGTTTCAACAATGCGCTAATCTTTAAGATGCCTGCATATGATTTGAATTTTCATTTGGCATGAAAATTTGTCAGAGCATTAGAATTTTGGTCTTACCCTGTTTCCAACAAGCCAGCCAACAATGAAGAGAAACACCATACATCTCAAGCAGAGTTAATAGAACTGATGTTATAATTATCTAAAAACCAGGGTGTTTACACCAAGGTTAAATAAAAGAGTGGGAGGCTAAGGTTTGAAGAACAGTGGTCAGCATTCACTGTTCAAAACCTTTTGTTCAAAGGGTTTGGGGGAAAGAAGTTAATCAAGGCAAGGTACAGGAAATGGAAAAAGATAAAATTCAAGGTGAAAATGAATGGATTGCTAACCTCCTCTAAGATTTTCTACTGCAAGACTGGTCAGATCTGAGTATAGATATGAAGAAATTGAGGAAACAAGGAAATGGAGATCTTGGTTTAGGTCACTAGTGGCCATCTTAGTCAAATGATTTGGACTGAGAAACTGGATAGGCCAATGGCTGGGTCAACATTATCATTCTGATCTATATCTTATTTTTACTGCAAAACATGCAGAAATGAAATTAAACAGAGGAACAGATGTGCTTGGGACGTAGGGTGAGATTTTATAGACTAGAGCTTGGATGCATTCAATGATCAAGGTACTGTGCAGTGTTTACCGAGGATCAACGTAAGGAGCCTCCACAGTTTTTGCCAGTGACTTCTGTAAGTTCCTATTAATAGTTTTGCCATCACTAAATGCGCGTGCGAGAAGAGGGAGAGGTGGGAATAGGTCAAAGATGGGCCAAGCTTTTGTCACGTGCGAATGAACATAAATTATGAACATGTGTTCAACTCCTTTATAGCAAGCCCATGGGTTTCGTCCCACCAACGGCGTGTCTCATTCTCCGGGTTCAAAATTTTATATGATTTATGGGATTGGGCCAGCATAATGAAGAAAATTGTATAAATTTTGGGGCCAACCATTTTAAAGGCCCTACAATTTTTGTCCAAAACTAGCTCAAGCTAATTTTCGTAGTTGTTCCGGCTCAATTCTATATATTCTATAAGATTTTGGGCCCAATAACCAAACAAACATTGGTTAGACCCAAAATCCTATGGGATTTATAGGTTGGGCGAATACAACCATCAAAATTAAGCTGGGCTACGCCTACATTTATAAATACTCAAAGTATCTCTAGATAAGAATAAAAAGATCTCATGAGATTTTGGGCCAAATCTTAAGGCTTATGTGAATGAATAGACTGAAAATCCTATTAGATTCGTGGATTGAGCAGGTAAAATCACTGAGATAATAAGATTATAAGGTAGTCTAGTCCTATATCCATAACTATCCATGATTGGTTTTGAACTAGACTAGCACAAATTCCATAAGAAAGAAAGAAAAAAAGAGACCTGTTGAGGCCTAGCCCAGTCTACAATCCTATTATCTAAGTGATTTTACTTGCCTAATCTACAAGTCCAATTGGATTTTCAATCCAATTATCAAAACATGTCCTAAGAATTTGTTTGGATGATTGGCCCAAAACTCTATAAGACTTGTGGGTTGAGTTAGTCAAACTAGTATAATTAGACTGGCCTAGGCCTATATTCATAAATATCTAAAAATATTTTTGGAATAGACTGACCCAAATCTCATAGAGAGAAAATAAAATACGAAAAAGAAAAAGAAAGGCCTGCCTAGCCTAGATTTTAATTCTATGGTTTGATTGGTTGTACTAATCCAATCCAAAAATTTCATAGAATTTTTAGTCCAATTATTCAAGTAGGCCCTAACCAACATTGGGCACTTATCAACAAGAAAAGAAAAGGCAGAAAACAAAAGAAAAAATTGTATCCTATCCCCTCGTATCTTACCAAAATCCTAACATATTGAAGAGGCTTAAACCATCCTCTTCACAAAGAAAATAAACAAATACGGCTAACCCGAACACACTAACATTTTGTCAGTCATTTAGTAGTATCCTCGTCGTGTTCAAAATTGTTAATAGCTTTTTTTTTTTTTTTTGATGAATCAAAAAAAAGGGGAGAGGAGTTAGACCCTAAGCGTGGTCATCTTCAGACGGTCCTCTACCCCACCCAGGGAATATTCGATACACGGTGCATATTAATTTTTTCGTAGCCGTTCCCCACCCGAAGGTGAGTACGTCAACCTGACTACCAATGGTGTCAACCGAGTGAACGGGATTTATTATATATATCCCTAACTTTTTCACTACCACCAACCAACAGGGTTCCAAGATTATTTTATTAATTTTTAAATTATTAATAGCTTTCACGATAAGAGATAATAATACCCCATGTATTATGGGTTAATAAAAAAATAAAAAAATAATTAAAAAAAAAAAAGGCTATTTGAGTCTTAAGGCTACATAAAACTTCTGGCTAGGGCTTCATGGTCTTGGTCTTCATCACACGCTTCTGTCTTGGATTATTTAGCCTTAAGTTCATTGATGATGCTCATGTTGTACATCAACAATAGTAGAAGAAGGCCAAGAAAAATGGAGACTTTTAATTCTAATAGCTAGCACCTTGATTGCATTTGAAGTTAACATTCATAAAAGTAACACATTCCCTTACCTTAAATTGCACCGGTAATTGCTCAAGTAACAAAGGCAATGAAGAAATATATCTGAAACCTTCGCAGGCATAACGACAACTTATCAACCTCCACCATCATTTTATCTCCAACAGTGAACTTCAGCAAGGCATTATGCCCGATTCATTTATCTTGCCATTTAGTTATTTAAGATATTCTTCAAATTCAATCTTAAAATTATATTATCTGAAAATGTTTTACCAACGAAGCTCATTACTTACCAACCAAGGGGCATATTTTCCCACCACAACTGACATTTGAAAGAAACAAGTAGTTGTTTCCATGCTAAATTTATATGCTTTATCCAAGAAAACTCCCACTATAACCCTTGTGGCCTGTGATTGTAAGATTTGTTCTTATCCCTAAAACAACCGTTCCTGGCTTCAATGAAAGGACCAGCTGAGAAAAAACTGAGTACACCTTAATCCACATGATGTATAAGTACAGCAGGAATAGGATCATATTGTAAAAAAAATAAATTTGAACAAATTATAAAACACAAAAGAGAGATAATATTATAATAAAAAAATAGAAAAAAAAGAGAGCATATCAAAGTAAAGAAGAAATAAAAAACTCTTTCTTTATAAAGTTTTCTCACATAAAGAAAGCCCTTCAAATCTCTCTCTGATGCTGGGGGCGTCAACAAGAAACATGCTCTTGGTCTCTATTTAAAAGAGACCCTCGGCTTCCCCGTACACAAAACGGCGTATTAGGCTCCAAAAAAATAAACTCCTAAGGACACCATGAACTCTAAAGCAGAGTCCTAGTAGGACTATTGAACAAAGCTAAAACCCCAAAGGACTCCACCCCACATTCCATTGGGTTCTATGTCCTGGCATATCCACAAGGATTCAACTGTCAACAATTCTTTCATTTGAAGATATATACCGAACTCTAAAGAACGTTATCCCTAAAGGCCTTGCCTCCACCCCACATTCCATTGGGTTCTATGTCCTGGCATATCCACAAGGATTCAACTGTCAACAATTCTTTCATTTGAAGATATATACCGAACTCTAAAGAACGTTATCCCTAGAGGCCTTGCCAATCTCCACTCATACAGCTACAAGACCAAAAGAAGCTTTACTTTAATTTAACTTTTCTCAAGCCATCAATTTTGTCACACATCTACTGGGTTTGCATATATATGAATCTTTAATAACATGACTAGACCATTATCCAACACATTTCTTATAAAATGATAATGAATGTCGATATACTTCGTATGAGAGTAAAATGCTCAGTTTTTTGCCAGGTACAATATGCTTTGACCATTACAATTCACCCGCATCACATTCTGCTTTACCTTGAAGTCTCCAAGAAGCCTCTTGAGCTATATAGCTTATTTACATATATGTGCCACTACAATGTACTCTGCTTTTATCATTGATAATGTCATCACTGACTGAAACTTAGATTACCAGCTTATAGTTACGCCGTCTATGAAGAATACATAACATGTGGTAAATCTTCTCTTGTCCCGATCTACTATAAAATCAGAATCCATACATCCAATGCACTCTAAACCTACAAAACCATAATAGAGTGAATAATCAGACATCTCCCTCAGATACCAAAGGATCCACTTCACCATTTTCTAATGGTTGCTACTTAGATTTGCCATATACATGCCCACAACTCCCACTACATATGCAATGTCTGGTCTTGTGCATACTATAGCAAACATAAGACTTCCTATTACTAATGAATATGGTACCAGGGCCATGTCAGTCTTTTCTACTTTTATGCTGGATGATTGCTCAACCAACAATTTTAAATGAATAGAAAATAAGGTAGAAACCATCTTTGCATTCTATATATTGAAACATCATAGAACCTTCTTCACATATCTTTTTTATAAAAGCCAAACCTTCTTAGTCTTCCTGGTCCATAGTACCTTCATCTCAAGTATTTGGTTTATGGCTTCTAAGTCCTTCATCTCAAATTTCCAGCCAACTGAGTTTTTAGATTTGATATCCAACTCTTACTATTCCTCGCGATCATCATATCGTCGATATACAATAGTAAGATATAGAAGCTCCCATCATTATAAATGCAGAAGTATGCATAATGATTTGTCTCCAATCAATCAAATTTCAAACTCATAATGAAGGAATCAAATTATTTATACCAATACCCCAGTACCTACTTGAGATCGTACAATGATTGGTTTAGCTGATAAACTAACTGCTCCTTTTTTTACAAAACCTTCGAGTTGCACTATATAGATCTCTTGTTCCAAGTCACCATACAAGAATGTTGTCTTTACATCTATTTGCTTGACCTCCAAATCCATAACTACCACGATCGTTAAGATATCCCAAATAGTAGTTTAACGAACCACCGGTGAGAAAATCTCATCAAAGTTAATTCTTGGCTTCTGGGCATAACCCTTCAATACTAGATGCTCTAGAATCTCTCCATATTTTCATCTATATCTTTTTTTACCTTATACCTACTAACATCCGATCAGACTCCTCTCCTTCAGTAGAACTGCAAGATTCCAAGTATTGCTTTTTTGAAGTGACTCTATCTCCTCCATAGCACAATGCCACTTTCCAGTATTGGTAGACTTACAAGCCTTTCTATATGAAGTCGACTCATCCTCCTCCATCAAAGTAATATAAGCACAAATATGGTTAGCAGAAGGAATAAAAGAAGTGACATAGTCATCATATGTTGCCCAGTTGGCTAACCCAAGAAGGGGTGAATTGGATATTTAATACTTTTTCACAAATATGTGCTCTTTTGAAATCTTAGTGTGGTGAGTGAAGTGAGTTAGATGTTAAATGCAGAAGTAAGTAAATGAATACAAACACAAGCAAGCACAAACGCTACAAATTTTATAATGGTTCGGAGCAACCCAGCTCCTATGTCCACTATCCAAGATACCACTTGAGATTTTCACTATATTCATAATGGAATATAGCTAGTTTGTTTTACACCGGGCTCATAAACTAAAATCCAAACTTGGTTTTACACTGGGATCACAAAGAACCCAAACGTTGGTTTTCACGGGCTTACCAAAAACCCTTTCTTGGTTTTACACCGAGCTTACCAAGAACCCAGTCTTGGTTTTTACGGGCTCACCAAAAACCCAAAAACAAAAACAAACAAAACAAATAAATAATGTAACACAAAATACAAACTCCGGAAGAGTGGATGGTTGCAACTTTAGCTTAATTTGGAGTAGCTCTGAGGCTTCAAGATGTGCTCTTCAAAGCTCTTTCTCTTCTTCAAAAGATGTCTCAAGAGTTGTAGTATAATGATCTTGCATCTCTCTTGAGTATGGAAGATGGAGCTCACTTGATTTCCTAAAAGATTTTTCTTTGAAGCTCACTCTTTCTTCTCTAACTCCAAAACTATTCCATTCCTCAAAAAATCTTGTTCCTTTTGAGTTTAGATCTTCATTTTATACTCCTCGAGGTGTTCCCTGGTTGTTTGGACCGTTGGAGTGTCTTGAAAAATGAAATATGACCGTTTGGAACTATTGGAAGGAAGAAAAATAATTTCTGCAACTAGCCGTTGCTATTTGAATTTTGGGATTCGAGTCAGCTTGGATGACTCAAGTCGACTCAAATAATTATGCTTCTACCATTCTAGAGTTAGCTCTATTTTTTGAGTCGGCTCGGTTGACTGGTTTTCTCATAACTCAATTTCAACCACTCTAGAAGAGTCGGCTCGGATTCTCAATGAGTCGACTCGAGTGAACTTTGTCCAAAAGGCTTCCAAAAGTCTTCAAACTTCTCCAAACTTCTTCCAATATCTTCCAAACCTATGATACTCTACAAAAATAATCTTTACAAAGATAATTAGTAATATAATCATGCATCAATATTTTGTAATCATCAAAATCAATCCTATGATTAACAATCTCTTCCTTTTTGATGATGACAAAACATTAGGCATGAAAAAGAACTTAAAAGAAATTAACTCTAGAAAAGATTGTATTTCAATCAAATTAACAAGTATCATAAACTCAAACATATAAACAATAAACTCTTCCTTAATTTATCAATATATTTCAAAAATAAAATTTCTCTCTTTTCAAATATTCTTTTTTTATGACACCTTATATTTCTCTCCCTTTTTATCATCAACAAACAATGTTCTTAACCATTCTTTATGGGGATATCAATCAATAATTTTCAATGATTTTCATAATACCACAAGAATATTAAGATATTTTGAGATAATTTCACCTTCTTTTTACTTCCTTCATATTCTTGTCAACATACTTCGCCCCCTATATCTTGTAATCTAATCTCACTTCTATTCATTCATCACATACATTCATGCAATACATATGACAATTATGCAGTTTTAACAAACTAGAGAGAGAATGAGAGGGAATTAAATAATTCTAAGTTTTTCATAAAGTTTTCTAATTCTTTCAATTATCAAGCAATTTAATTTCTCTTTTTATATCCAAATTTATCAAAACCATAGTAGATGGAGCATTACATTACCTAATAAGATTTTCAATGTATATGCTCAACAATTAAGTGTATTAAAGTCATGAGAGCATAATATGTATCAAAATCAATCATTTCTCATGGTCAACAATTTTTTACATCACATAATAATTTTCAATAAGGCATTCAAATCATATATATTATAAGCATAATCAATTTTAATCATTAACATAAATAAGCTTATAACGATCAAATTGAGACATTTTCAATTAAAAGCACACAACACAAGCATAGTCACATTTAAACATTTATTAAGCAAATAATTGACTAAGCTCATGTAGATCAATTTAAAACATTAAGTATGCTAGCACATTTCAAATTATCTGTGCTAGAGTAAGCTACACTTCTTGAAATGAATAGTTCATTGTCATATGACTTGAGTATCATTCATATCACCAATATTCAAAATATCTCAAGTCATAGTTCAATGAATTTCATATTTTCGAGAATGCTAGTTGATGTGGCAGGATCGCTGACGTGGGATACCTGTCGGATGCCATGTCAAAGTATGCTACCACGGTGGATGTTTCCTCCCGGGCTCCCCTTCCCGGGCTGAGCTCCCTTAGAACACCGGAGTCGCATGCCGAGACCGAGCACCGTCCTCAGCCAAGTCGGTCCCCCCCACGCGAGGTCGGGGACACTTAGGCCAAAGTCGAGCGACCTCCCCAGATCGAACCCCTTGAAGCCGAGTATCGCGATTCGGAGTCGAGCTCAACCCTCCTCCATCGCGTGGAACCCCTTCGAAGTTGGGCCCTCCCGTCTGGGGTCGTGTGCCACCCTCCTCCGCTAGATCGAGCCCCTCGAAGCCAGGTACCGCGGTTCAGAGTCGAGCTCAGCCCTCCTCCACCGCATGGGGCCCCTTCGAGGCCGAGCTCAACGGACCTTAGCCCTGCTCTCCAGCTCGGCCACCACCTCGGTCAGGGTGCCAATCGCCAGGGAAGCAGCGCCTTCCCTCCCAGGACACTGGCGAGCCTCCCGAGGGCCATGAAGCAGTGCCCGCGATGCTGTAATAAATGTTTGCACTGCCATTTATGCCAGAAGAGAAGGGAAGGAAGCTCCTTGACCAAGATGCCATGCCCTCCACCAACCGCCCATACCGCCAGGAAAGGAGGCCAGTTGAAGGGCACAAATCCCGGGGGCGGCGGCCCTCCGATCGAGGCCCTGCCAGGCTTCCCAGAATGGTACGGCCAGAAGGAATGTCAGGGTGCATAGAAGCTTCCCCTACCGCATATCAGGAGACACGCCCCATCCATGGCACGGACACCGCCGCATGCGCTTGCCAGCCCAGCGAAGGTCCCAAGGCATGCGCCTAACGATCATCTTGGCTACAAAGAACGTTCGACATCCCCACGGGGGAGAGGTATACAAAACCAAAAAAATACAAGTGCGAGCTCAACCAGGGCAAGGCACGAGGAGAAAAAAAAAGAACCCAAGCGAGGGAAGGAGAGACAAAGCCACACAAGAGGATCCTTCCACCTCGGCCATCACTTCTCCCAACCCACTCTCAATTCCATACACACCTCACTCACTCCTCCTTGCATGGAGTCCATCAAGAGGGGCTCAACCAGGAGAACCTGTTCTCCTGGATCGTCACTAACTTGACCGTCGAAGTGCCCCCGCAGGAATCCCCAGCCCGGGTCTCTAACATTTTTTCCTTGCAGGTCTCGAGGATCTCTAGGGAAGATGGCTGGCAGTCTGACACCCCTAATAGCTACGGGCCACGGTGATCTTGGCAAAAGGGGGACTAAAAGGCTAACTATCGGAAGGACCTTTCTTAACCTAAAAGACCGGTCCCTCTGCAAGCGATTCAATGAAAGGATGGTGACGACGAGGGCGAGAGAGGCCTCCATCAGTCATGCGGGAGACTCCCCCTCTCATGAAAACCCACACAACCCGGAGGTGGAGCCACCTGCTCCAGCTCAACCACCTCCACCGGAATCTTAGCTGGCTGGACTCACCCAACAGGTACAAATCCTTGCTACAGCGGTGCGCTAGCTTCAGCACCAGCACCGATCCTTGGCTACTCACCAGCAGCCAAAAACCCCCATGGCCCATGTCGTAGCTTCCCACGACAACCTGCATTCCTTCCATGGGAGGCCTTCGCAACCGCGGGCCATTACTGACAACCGAGGTAGCCATCAAACTTCGGCGAAAAAGCAATGAGTCGGGTCTGCCGACAGGGAGAGACGCTCGCCAAACCTTGAACGGGGGGCATCTAAACCCTACCAAGGCAGAAAGAGCAAGACCCCCCATCACGGGTGCCATGCACCCATGTCACCTTCTCCGTCTCCATCAGCGAAGGGGTCTACCGATGATGTCGCAAGGTGCATGACGGAGAAACGCCTGGAGGAACATGACCACAAGTTGGCGGAGTTATCCTGCCAGTTTGCCAACCTACCGGGCTCCGCTAGCGAGCCAGCGGGCTACGACGCCCGCCCTGATGGGGGACAGATGGTAGGATCGTTGGCGAGCCTAGAAGTCACCTAAATTAGGATACTTTTTTTTGGTATTTTTTTCTAGGGGTGGCGAAGGAATAGTTGGGATGTAGGATAGGGATCTGGATCTCATGGACTTTTGGACTCATCCTAATGAAGAGACCTCTCACCTCTAGGGCATTACACCCTCCTTGATACTTGGAGGCGCTAGGATGGATCTCAAAGGCCACGAGGGGATAAAGAAGATGGAATGGGAAGGGGGATAATTGGGCATGACCTCACATCATGTCCTGGGGTTGGGCTTCACACCCTCTCCTCACGGAGTGTAAAAAAATAACTCTTTTCTAAAACTCATTTTCATTCCCAAAACTTGATTTGTTTGATGGGGGACAAGGATAGGGTAGGATTGTCGACGAGTTGAGAAGTCACCGAAGATTAAGGTATCCTTTTTTTTTCTGTTGATTTTTATTTTTTTCTACGGTGGTGGTGAAGGAATAGTAGAGATGGAGGGTAGGAAAATTGGAACTCTAGAACCTGGGACTTACATTCACGGAGAGGCATCTCATCTCTAGGGCATCTCACCCATCCTACTACATATAGCCTAGGGCATCCCACCAATCTCACTACACGCGGAGCCTAAGGCATCCCACCCAAATCGCTACCTGGGGCCATGAAGGAAAATCCCTAAGACCTAGAGGGGACTCGACAGAGCAAAGTGGATAACTAGGGTCTCTCACCCCTCGACGTTCGAAAGCAAAGGACTAGGGTCTCTCACCCCTCGACGCCCGAAGGCGAAGGACAGATGGGCCTCTCACCCTCCCCATACGGGACAAACAAAAAGAAAATACTCTTTTCAAAAAAAAAAACTCTTTATTGACCAAACTATTTTTTTACAAAAGACTGATGATGGTATTTATAGACCTATCCAACCCTCATTTAAATTTGAATATAAGATAAAAAGATAAGAATGATTCAAATTCAAATACAAGATAGGATAAGATAATCCTATCCATATCTAAATCCTAACCAACCAAATCCTAATTCAAATTTCAAATAAAAGATAAATCTTAAATTTATTCTGGATATGTTCCGAGATTTGCGCAGCTCCAAGATTCGTGCTTACATCGAGATTCGTGCTAGTGAGGTCCCCATCATGCCCTCCATTCTCCCAAGAGATCCAGAGGGAGCCAATCCTGCATCGGTTCCGCATGCCGCAGGTAGATCCTTACAACGAGACCACTAACCCCCTGGACCACTTGAAAAGCTACCGAGCCCTCATGAGGGTCCAGGGGGCCACCGACGCACTCCTTTGCATCACCTTTCCTGCTACTCTCCAGAAGGTGGCACGAGTGTGGTTCACCCGCCTGGAACCATAAAGCATTAACTCCTTTGCCCAGCTAGGGCAGAAGTTCGTGGCCCACTTTGATGCTTGTCGGAAGATGCCACGAGAGACAAACAGCCTCTTCTCCATCAGGCAGCAGGACAACGAGCCACTGCGAGACTACGTGGCCCGCTTCAAGGCTGCCGCGTTAGAGATCTACAATCTTAAGGAGTCGGTTGCCATGCTGGCCATAAAGCGAGGGCTCAGGACCTCTTGCCTGACCTACTCGCTTGACAAGAAGTCCCCGAAGACTTACTCCGAGCTCAGAAGTATATCCATGCTGAGGAGGTGGATCGTACGAGGCGAGAGCTCGACGGAAGGCCACCGAAGAAGCCAACCCCTGCCAAAACGTCTGGAGCACGGAAGCCAAAACCGCCTGGTTCGAACCCCCGGTAAGGATCGCGACCGAGAGGCGCTCCCATCGCTGAGGAGAATTACACCCCCCTCCTCATCGCGAGGACAAAAATCCTCATGGAGATTAAGGGCGAGAAATATCTGAGGCCCCCACCTCCAATGAAGCCGTCCTCTAGCCGAGGCAAAACGAAGTACTGTCGCTTCTATCGAGACCATGGCCACGACACCGAGGAGTACCGCAATCTCAAGTGAAAAATCGAAGAGCTCATCAAAAGGGGCTACCTTGGAAGGTTTGTGGGGGGCAGATCTCAAGCAGAACCCCAGGCACTTGTCGCTCTTCCACCAATTCCGGCGGTCGACAACTACCCTACCGAGAAGCCAGTAGGGATGATATGCTGGGGAGCCGAGCACGCATCCAAGAAGGCCCGAGGGGCAGGGCATTCTGAAGATGTACTCTCTTTTATGAGGGAGGGGATAGATGAGGGGAAATATGTAAATAATGATGTCGTGGTCGTCGAGATGACGATCGCGAAGCATCCTATAAAGCACATCATGATTGATACTGGAAGCTCAACGGATGTGATTTTCTACGATGCCTTCTCCAGGATGAACCTTTCTCCCACCCAACTCAGACCTGTGCGCACTCCCCTCGTTGGGTTCATGAGTGATTCCGTAAGGGTGGAAAGAGAAATCACTCTTCCAGTCACTACCGGGATCCCACCTCGACAGAGCACTGTCATGATGACTTTCACGGTTGTCAGGCTTCCTTCGGCCTACAACGTGATCCTGGGCCAATCCGGGCTCAATCTGCTCGACACCGTCATCTCCACCAAGAGGCTGCTTGTACAATTCCTAACCCTTATGGCATCGGGGAAATGAAGGGGGCACCCCAGCCAGTGCAGCATTGTTTCCAAACCCATCCTGGGGCTGACACCCCCACGGTCGGCCACGGAGCGGACGATCTCGACCAAAGGGATCAAGACCCCAGGGGAGGCCCGGTCAAACACCTGTTGTCTTACCCGCTTGGAGCTGACTGGACGAGGACGGTGCAAATGGGGGCCCAGCTACCGAACGAGGAGAGGGCCCACCTACTGGAATTCCTATGGGCAAATATGGATGTGTTCGCCTGGACGGCGGTAGACATGCCGGGTATCCCACCCAACGTCATCACTCACAAGCTGAGCATTGATCAAAAGTATAAGCCAGTCCGGCAAAAAAAGAGAAGCTTCACCCCGGAGAGGCAGACGGCCATCAACAAGGAGGTAGACAAACTCCTCGCCGTCGGTTTCATTCGGGAGGTGCAGTATCCAAGCTGGCTAGCGAATGTGGTGATGGTGAAGAAGAACAATGGTAAATGGAGGATCTGTATGGACTACACCGACCTCAACAGGGCATGCCCGAAGGATAGCTTTCCCTTGCCAAAGATTGACCAATTGATAGACATCACCTCGGTGCACCGCCTGCTTTCATTCATGGACGCATTCTTCGGGTACAACTAGATACGGATGCACCCGAAGGATGAGGAACACACCGCCTTCATCACCGATCGAGGGACCTACTGCTATAGAATGATGCCCTTCGGTCTAAAGAATGCTGGGGCCACGTACCAGCATCTGGTCAACAGGGTCTTCCAGAACCAGATCGGCCGGAACATGCAGGTCTATGTCGATGACATGCTCATCATGAGCAAGCTGAGCTCGGACCATGTCACCGACCTCACCGAAGCCTTCCACAATCTCCGAGAACACCGGATGAAGTTGAACCCGGCGAAATGCATCTTCGGGATGGCGGCGGGGAAGTTCCTTGGCTTCATGGTCACCCAGAGGGGGATCGAAGCCAACCCGAAGAAGGTCCGGGCAATCATCAACATGAAGCACCCCACGTCCAAGAAGCAAGTCCAGCGCCTGACGGGGCGGATTGCAACCCTGAGCCGATTCATCTCGAGGTCGGCTGACCGTTGTCTCCCCTTCTTCAAAGCCCTGTGCAATTTGCACGACTTCACTTGGACAGAAGAGTGTAGGATGGCCTTTGAGGAGCTGAAGGAATTCCTAGCTTCCCCCCCGTTGCTATCCAGACCGCAAGAGGGGGAGGAGCTCCTACTCTACTTAGCAGTCACACCTGGAGCCGTCAGCTCGGTTCTCGTCCATGCAAATGAGGATGGATCCTAGAAGTTGGTGTACTACACCAGCAAAATTCTTCGTGATGTGGAGATCAGGTATACTCGCTCTGAGAAACTCATTTTTGCACTAATAATGTCTGCTAAGCACCTCATGCCCTATTTCCAAGCGCACCCTATCATGGTCGTGACGGATCAGCCATTACAAACCATACTTTGCCACCCCGAGACCTCTGGAAGGCTGGCCAAGTGGTCCCTGCTATTCAGCAAGTTTGACATAGCATATCGGCGAGGTCTTCGCAGAAGATCCAAGTCCTAGCCAACTTCGTGGTCAAATGCACCGGGCTTGCTGAGGAGCTCGAGCAGACAAGATGGAGCACCAAGCGGAGCTCAGACCAGGGGAGGAGCCCTGGATCCTCCATGTGGATGGCGCGTCCAACTCTGACGGGAGCGGAGCAGGCCTCATCCTCGCCAACAGCGACAGGTTGGTGGCAGAGTGTGCCCTCCGCTTCATGTTCATCGCAACAAACAACCAAGCGGAGTATGAGTCGCTTCTCATAGGTCTAAAAGTTTCCTGTGAGCTTGGCGTCCAGAACTTGAAAGTTTTTACCGACTCCCAACTGGTTGCCGGACAAGTCTCCGGGAAATATGAGGCCAGAGACCCCCAGATGATGAAATACCTGGATCAAGTCCACTCCAGCATAGCAGGCTTCCGACACTTCAGCATCTCCCATATCCCTCGGGGGGAGAACGCACGTGTGGATGCACTGTCGAGGCTCGCGACCCTACCAGATTCGTCGCTGGGGCATGCCTACATCACGTACCTCGATAGTCCAAGCCACGAAAGCCCAGAGGAGGTGCACCAAGTTACCCCCGAGCCAAGCTGGATGGACAGGTATGTCAGATATATCACCGATGGCACCCTGCCGGAGGACCACGCGGAAGCCGGCCTCAGCAAGAAGAAGGCCTCCTGGTTCGTCCTCATGGAAGGCTAGCTTTACCGCCGGTCTCACTCCTACCCACTCCTGAAATGCCTCAGGCCCACGAAAGCAACCTTTGTACTCCAAGAGATCCATGAAGGCCTTTGTGAAAACCATGTAGGAGGGAGAACACTGGCCTACAAAGCTCTTCACCAGAGGTATTTCTGGGAGACCATGAGGGAGGACGCCGCTGACCTCGTCAAAAGGTGCGACAAGTGCCAGCGCCATGCCAACATACAGCACCAGCCTATGGCGCCGATCTCCCAGCTTTCTTTCCCTTGGCCCTTTGCTCAGTGGGGGATGGACATCCTAGGGCCGTTCCCCCCGGCGCCTGGACAGTGAAGGTTCCTGCTAGTGGCGATCAACTACTTCACCAAGTGGGTCGAAGCGGAACTGCTAGCTAAGATTACTGAGGCCAATGTCCGCCAGTTCTTTTGGAAGTTGATTATCTACCATTTTGAACTCTCCCACTACATCATCACCGACAATGGGCGATAATTTGACAGCCGGGAGTTCGAAGGGTTCTGCACTGAGCACGACATCCAACACCACTTCACCTCGATAGCCCATCCACAAACAAACGAGGAGGCCGAGGTGACAAACCGGACCATCCTCCAAGAGCTCAGAACCCAGCTGGATCAAGCCAAGGGCAAATGGGCGAAGGAGCTCCCAAGTATCCTGTGGGCCTACCACACAATTCCCAGAACGGTGACCGGTGATACACCCTTCAACCTCGTCTTCAGCACCGAGGCAGTCATCCTGGTTGAGCTCGGCGTACCCACACTACAGGTGCAGCAGTACGATGAGGCATGGAATTCAGCATACCTTTTGCTCAACCTGGATCTCCTCGAAGAAATAAGGGACAAAGCACGTCTTCAAATGGTGGCATATCGGCAATGGGTGGCCTGGTACTATAACGCACATGTAAAACCGAAGGTCTTCAGGCCTGGCGACTTGGTGCTACACCGAGCCGAAGCATCCCAGCCTCGGGAGTGCGGCAAACTCTCGCCGAACTGGGAAGGCCCCTACAAAGTGGCTAAGGTCCTCTCACACGAGGCCTATTACCTCGATGATCTTGATGGCATCAGGTTCCCTCGGACATGGAACTCCTGCAATTTAAGAAGATACTATTAATAATGTAAGACTCTCTTCCAGTGATAATAAAGATTTTCTTTTGCATGAGTAGCTATTTGCCTTGCAGGAAAATCCCAAACAAGTCTTCGAGCCCAGCTCCAAGATATCAACTCCGGAGCCCAGCTCTCCGGCCAAACAAGTCTTCGAGCCCAGCTTCAAGACATCAACTCCGAAGCCCAGCCCTCCGGCCAAACAAGTCTTCGAGCCCAGCTCCAAGACATCAACTCCGGAGCCCAGCTCTCCGACCAAACGAGTCTTTGAGCCCAGCTCCAAGACACCAATCCAGAGCCCAGCTCTCCGACCAAACAAGACTTCGAGCCCAGCTCCAAGACATCAACTCTGGAGCCCAGCTCTCCGGCCAAACAAGTCTTTGAGCCCAGCTCCAAGACATCAACTCCGGAGCCCAACTCTCTAGCCAAACGAGTCTTCGAGCCCAGCTCCAAGACACCAACTCCGGAGCCTAGCTCTCCGACCAAACAAGTCTTTGAGCCCAGCTCCAAGACACCAACTCCAGAGCCTAGCTCTCTGACCAAACAAGTCTTCGAGCCCAGCTCCAAGACATCAACTCCGGAGCCCAGCTCTTCGACCAAACAAGTCCTCGAGCCCAGCTCCAAGACATCAACTCCGGAGCCCAGCTCTCCGGCCAAACAAGTCCTCGAGCCCAGCTCCAAGACATCAACTCCGGAGCCCAGCTCTCCGGCCAAATAAGTCTTCGAGCCGAGCTCCAAGACATCAACTCCGGAGCCCAGCTCTCCGACCAAACAAGTCTTTGAGCCCAGCTCCAAGACATCAACTCCGAAGCCCAGCTCTCCGGCCAAACAAGTCTTCGAGCTCAGCTCCAAGATACCAACTCCGGAGCCCAGCTCTCTGGCCAAACAAGTCTTCGAGCCCAGCTCTCCGGCCAAACAAGTCTTCGAGCCCAGCTCTAAGACATCAACTCCGGAGCCCAGCTCTCCGACCAAACTAGCCTCGAGCCTAGCTCCAAGGCATCCAAGACCTGAGCCTAGCTCTTAGGCATTCAAGCCCGGGGCCCAGCTCTCCGGCACCAAAGCCTCGAGCCTAGCTCCAATGCATCCAAGACCTGAGCTCAGCTCTCAGGCATTCAAGCCCGGGGCCCAGCTCTCCGACACCAAAGCCTCGAGCCTAGCTCCAAGGCATCCAAGACCTGGGCCCAGCTCTCAGGCATTCAAGCCCGGGGCCCAACTCTCCGGTACAAAAACCTCGAGCCTAGCTCCAAGACATCCAAGACCTGAGCCCAGCTCTCAGGTGTTCAAGCCCGGGGCCTAGCTCTCCGGCACCAAAGCTTTAAGTCTAGCTTCCAGGCATTCGATTCCTGAGCCCCGCTCTCAGATATTCAAGGCATGGGGCCCAGCCCTCTGGAATACAAGTCTTCAAACTCGGCTCTCAAGCATCCAAGACCTGAGCCCGGACAAAGTAGAGCCCTTCTCCCTACTCTCCCCATGCCAAGTACTCATCTAAAAAAAAAGGGAGGGAGAAGAGGGGGAAGAGGGAGATGAAAGAGGGAAGTTGGACTGATGAAAATGCTCTTTATTATTTCATACGAAATGTTACACTATCCTCCGGGCCCTGACATGCCAGGCCGCCCGGACCAACAAAAAGAAAAATTACAAGAGGCTCGATGGTCCTAATATACTCAGCCGGTGCCTTTCCCGGACAACGCCAGACTTGGGTTTCTCCTTCCTCAGCCTCCGCTACCGGGACACCATCCTCAGCAATGCTGCCAAGGGGACTTCCTTAGCCGCTACCGCTCGTAGAGCCGGTTCAACTATCTTCACCTGCGGGGCCGGCTCAACGCGCGCCAACACAGCCGAATCCGCTCGTAGAAGGGGCCCAGCCATGGCAGCGCTCTCCTCCACCGCGACCGGCACCAGGGATGTGGAGGTTATGCCCGGGAGTATCAACGTGGCCATCCACTTGTCCGAGATGATGCCGCGTAACTGGGACTGGCAGTAGGCGAACCCCTTGAAGAAGGAGTCCGTCGCCGCCTCCTTGAAGTCTGCCAAGTACTCCAGGGAAGCCTTAAAATTGGCCACCGCCTCGATGACCTCCTTCCTCGTGGCCCCTACCTGGCGAGATGCCTCAGACAACTTCTTCTCCACCCACTCAGCCAAGCGGACCGCCTCAGCCATTCTTCTCTCCGCCACCTCAACCGAGCTGGCGATGGCAGAGGCTTTCCCCTCTGCCTCTACGGCCCTCTGCTCAGTGGCCGTGGCCTTCTTCTCAGCGGAGGCGGCCCACTCTCTCGCCGCCTTTGACTTGGATGAGAGCTCCTTCAGCCGAGTCCTCTTCGCCTCGAGCTCCCCCTCGAGCTCCCTCTTGAGCCGCTCAGCGTTGGCAGCCTCACCCATGAGGCTCTTGACTTTCGAGGTGGCTTCCCAGGCCTCCTCATTCTTCCGCCTCAGCTCGGCCCTCAAGGACTCGAGCTCTGCCTGATGCTCTTTGTCCCTCTTAGCCCAGTTATGGCAATAATCCTAGATAAGGACGAGCTCTCTACCTTGATGCATCAGAAAGCATGTTAGTCGCAACGGCAAGGAATGTCGAGTGGGACAAAGCAAAGCGAGAGAAAACTCATGGCATAAAGGTTGGAAAAAGATGTGCTGATGACGTCACCGAGGAGTCTCCCACTCCCTTCTTGTCATCACAGGACTGAATGGAGAAGTCCATCATTTGCTCAGCGAGACTTGGGTCCTTCATGAGGGAGACGTTGGGCCCTAACCTAAAAGGGACCCGGCGATAGTCCCTACCTCTTTGGCCCACCACCGGCGCAGACTCTTCCATGGCGGGAGAAGCTTCTGGTGCAGGTTGCGAGCTCGGCACCGGCTCGGACCGTGCTACTAGCACCAGCCTCGCACCTTCTGGCTCCACGTCCCCCTCGACATCGACGATCTCTAGAGGCAGGGTTTCTACCGCAGCAGTAGCAGCCGATCTGGCCCGGGCCACCACCTCGGACTCGGGTGCCGGAGTTGAACCGCATTGCCTCGAAGGCTCCAGGATGGGCTCAGCTGCCCTCTTCCGCCTCCGCTCAGAAACAGGCACGACGAGCTCAGCCTGCACTGGCCTCGCGCCATCGTCTACGCGAGCCCTCTTCGGAGCGAGCTCGCTAGCCCACGCTGCCTGATTCCTCTCCTCGGAGAAGGAGAGCAACTCGTCCATTGAGAATTTCATGTCTGCACCAAGAAAGATGTGGTCAGCTCCAAGCAAAAAAAAAGAAGAAGAAGAAGAAAAAGGAAAGAGAGGGAAAAAGATGATTGAGTCGAACTCACCCGACTCCCGCGTCGAGTCGATCTTGGCCTCACGAAGGTTATGCTCTGACAGCAGGACCTCGAGCGAAGGGATCTCAGTGGAGCGGAGCTGCTCATACACCTCCAGGTCGGTGGCCTCGATCGCAGAGTTCTGGTTAGGGGACCGATCTAGGTCACACCAAGCCCAGTCGACCCCCTCGACCAAGGCAAAGAAATACCTACTCTTCTACCCCTTGATGGAAGAGGGAAGCTCAAACCTAATGCCCCTAGGGTGGGAGGAAAGAGACCACCACCCCTCCTCGGAGGGGTGGCGCTTTAGGGTAAAGAATGCCCCGAACAGAGAGAAACGGGCGACTATCCCGTGGAAGTGGCATAGAACGATGAAGCAAAAGATCGTTCTGACAGCGTTTGGGACAAGTTGGGCAGGAACAAAGTGGTAGTTGGTCAAAAAAGAGAGGAAGAATGGATGGAATGGGAATCGGAGGCCCCCGGCGAAGGTCTCCTCGTAGAAGGCTATCTGGTGAGGGCCGCTGGAAGTGACCCGCTCCCCCGAATGAGGGACCGAAAGTCGAATGGAGTCCGGGATGCCATAATCATCCCGGATGGTCACGAGCTCCACGGAGGTGATCACAGAAGCAATCCCCCCGGGACCTGACGACCGAGGAGGTTCAGAAGCAGGGACAGAAGAAAGAAGGGGATGAGGTGGAAAAGAAGAACCAAGTTCCCTAATCGATATCCCCCGGGATGCGGGCCTTCTGCTAAATTCATAGCACGCCGCATCCCCTTCCTCGTCAGATGAAGAAGGAGATCTTAGCCTAGAAGGCCCGGCCTCAGCCTGGCAAGAGGGACGGAAATCCGAACCCAAACGAGCCATGAAGGAAGAAGGACTAGGTATAAGAGAACCTAAGGAGACCCCTATTCGGCCGACATAAGGAGGGAGAGAGCTAACCTGCTGGAAGCTTGGGGAGATCGCTCGAACGGCCAGAGGGGATGGAAGGAAAACTTCGGTATGACTACGGGCACGAAAAATTTGAAAGAAGGTGAGTTCTGGAAAAGCTACCTTTCTTTTCGAAGCAACCAGCGCTCGACCATACTGTTATGACTCCCTAGCCAAGGGATGCCCGCCACATGCCATCGATCGATGAGGCAGGCACCTCCTTCCGACTGTGATTGCTCTGAATTTCGTGCCCGCCATAACTATTCCTCAGACATGGCCACATGGCGCCACCGCACTGGCTCGATGATCCACCTCGCGAGGCACCGTCGATCGTGGTCATTATTGCACCGGGTCCTCACCTTTCCATGTCAGCACCGCAATTACTCCCTTCGCCCCGAGCACCATGCGCTAACTGGCCTCGGGAGTGGGGGACAAATGATGTGGTAGGATCGTTGACATGGGACACCTATTGGATGCCATGTCAAAGTATGCTGCCACGGTGGATGTTTCCTCCCGGGCTCCCCTTCCCGGGCTGAGCTCCCTCGCAGGCTGAACTCCCTTAGAACGTCGGAGCCGCCTGCCAAGACCGAGCACCGTCCTCAGCCAGGTCGGTCCCCCTCACACGAGGTCGGGGATTCTTAGGCCGGAGCTGAGTGACCTCCCAAGATCGAGCCCCTCGAAGCCGGGTACTGTGGTTTGAAGTCGAGCTCAGCCCTCCTCCGCCATGTGGAACCCCTTCGAAGTCTGGCCCTCCTGTCTGGGGTCGCATGCCGCCCTCCTCCGCCAGATAGAGCCCCTCGAAGCTGGGTACCATGGTTCGAAGTTGAGCTCAGCCCTCCTCCGCTGCATGGGGCCCCTTCGAGGCCAAGCCTAGCGGACCTCAGCCCTGCTCTCTAGCTCGGCCACCACCTCGGCTAGGGTGCCAATCGCCAGGGAAGCAGTGCCTTCCCTCCCAGGATGCCGGCAAGCCTCCCGAGGGCCGCGAAGCTGTGCCCACCATGCTGCAATAACTGCTTGCCACTATCACTTACGCCAGAAGAGAAGGGAAGGAAGCTCCTTGACCAAGATGCCATGCCCTCCACCAACCGCCCGTACCACCAGGAAAGGAGGCCAGTCGAAGGGCATGAATCCCGGAGGAGGCGGCCCTCTGATCGAGGCCCTACCAGGCTTCCCGAAATGGTGTGGCCAGAAGGAATATCAGGGTGCATAGAAGCTTCCCCTACCGCATGTCAGGAGACACGTCCCATCCATGGCACGAACACCGCCGCACATGCTTGCCAACCTAGCGAAGGTCTCAAGGCATGCGCCGAACAATCACCTTGGCTACAAAGAACGTTCAACACCCCCAGGAGAGAAAGGTATGCAAAACCTAAAAGATACAAGTGCGAGCTCAACCAGGGCAAGGCACGGGGAGAAAAAAAAGAACCTAAGCAAGGGAAGGAGAGACAAGGCCACACAAGAGGATCCTTCCACCTCGGCCATCACTTCCCCCAACCCGCTTTCAATTCCATACACACCTCACTCACTCCTCCTTGCATAGAGTCCATCAAGAGGGGCTCGACCAGGAGGACCTGTTTTCCTGGATTGTCACTGACTTGACCATCGGAGTGCCCTCGCCGAAATCCCCGGCCCGGGTCTCTAACATTTTTTCCTAGCAGGTCTCGAGGATCTCCAGGGAAGATGGCCGGCAGTCCGACGCCCCCAATAGCTATGGGCCATGGCAATCTTGGCTGCAACACTAATAACTATGCATAGTCAAAACATAGCTCATCTTAAAGCATCTAATATATGATTAACAATAAATATAGTAAATTGCTTCAAGTAAATGACTAGCATTACATTTTAAAAATATAGAAGGGATTTGAATAGATTATACCAAATAATGATCATCCTCCTTTACCATTATGCTCAAAAGTTACTAATCCACTTTCTTTTGATTCGGTTGTTGAATTGAGCTTTATCATCTTTCATTGTGCCTTGTACAGCCTCATTCATGCAATATCTTCTTTTCTTTTGTTGGGCTGCAAGACAACCTGCAAAACATACTAAGTGGACAATCTAGGTACCAAAACTTTCATGGTTCCTTTAAAGTTAGTGCTCATGATTCCTTTTGGAACACAAATCTTTTTAATTGAAATTTTCTTTTTCTACTTCAAATTACAAAGATAAGCTTTATGCCCAAGCTTTTTACAACAAAAGCATACTACTTTATTTTTTTATTTTTTTTATTTATGTAAATAATATATTTCATCCTATTGGAGAACTGTGGGAGAGAAACATCTAATATACAAAACTAATTCTAGTTCCTCTATTATTAGTTGATATAGCACTAATAAAGAAATCACATGATAAAAAATTAAAACATGTTATTTTTTATGGCAATTTGATTTCTTAATATGTGAGAGGTAGTGGTGGGGACACCAGGATCAGACACAGATCCCTAGATCCCATATGGTTTATTGATTAGGATTTCTGTAGAACCTTAGTCATGTGTCACAATTTTGTAAGCAAGAAGATTGAGTCCTGTAATAAGTTGAGACTAGTTAATTTGTCTCAACCTAGTCCAGTCCATTGAGTCATGTATTTAAGTATGAGTCCAGTGAGAGTCCAGTTTTTATACAAGAGCAGAGGATACTCTATTTTGGAGTTCCACCATGCCTCACCCAGGAGCCAGAGGTATTTACATCAGCTTATGGGATCTTGTTTGACACCCTAGAGCCCTAGATACCCTCCAGATGCTCTCTAGATGCCCTGATTCCTTCCAGATACCATTCCAGATGCCAGATTCCCTCTAGATGCTCCAGAATATGCCAAGTGCCCCATGATTCCAGGAATATGCCAGCACCCCAGGCCAAGAGATTCTAAGCCCAGAAGTCAAGCCCATGAGCCCCAGAACCAAGATTCCAAGGAATATGCTGATACCAGGGCACCCCAGCTTCCAGGGCCCAAAGCCCATGCACCAATCCAAAGAAGGACACCCCTTGCTGCCCTAAAGCCAAGACCAACTCTATATTGGTGCCCAAGCCCAAAGAGAGCCCTTGGACCAAGTCAAATGAGGAGAGAAATCCAAGTAGAATAAGGAGAACTAGTTTTATTTATATTCAAAGTGTATTCTCCTAGTCTTAAGCAAACTTGTAAATCCCTCTCCCTCTCAACTTTGTAATCCTATCCTAACTAGGAGAGGACTTGGGGAACATCTATAAATACCCCACCCCTCCTTCTCTTGTAAGCAACTTTTATCTCATGAATTAAATTTTTGCTAAAATTTTGGTTTAAGAACTTGTGTTCTTATGTTGGTGTTGGAGTTTTTGTGTTTCATTGGTTACTTTGTGTGCCCTAATCATCCTTGCTGCCCTAGCATCCTTCCACGCCCTATCTTACTACCATCCAAGCCATCACATGCCCAAAGAAAGAGTGCCCTAGGCCGCCCAAAGCAAAGAACAACATCCTTCTTCAAGCCGCCACATACAAACCTTGATTTCATATTTCTACAAAACCTAATCTCCTTTTATTATTTTGTTGTTGCTATTTTGATTGACCCCTGATGCTTGCAGGATCCTCGAGATATTTCACCTCCCCAGAGGAGGCTTTCCTTGCCTCCATGACTGCCCAAATCAGTCATCAAATTCAAGGGGACCGAAATTCATTATCCAGGCTCCAATCAGAGTGCTATGTGATCTCTTCATCGGAAGTTCTTCAAATTTCTGACTGGTAACATCCTTCTCTTCTCTTGATATCTGATTTGTTGAAGATAAGCTATCATAAACTGGGAGTTTCTTAATTCCCAGGTCCTGATTTTCATTATCTTGCATGAGTTATTTTGTGATCATGGTGATTCTTTGCATTGCTACTTTTTCTGCTAGTTCTTACCTAATTTTAGGAATCTAGCCTATAAATTAAATTATAAAAAATATATAAAAAATTAGTTCACTATTTTTCCTGTATGTTTAGCAATCTTAGAGTCATCCTGCATCAGTTTGATATCAGAGCGGGTTTAGGATAGCATTCATCTGCATCAAAGTCACAAAATCCTAATTCCTGAATTTTCTGCTTCCTATCCACTGCATTAGGTATCTACTTTTCATCTAATTTCAACTATCTAGAAATTTTATTTTTCTATGAGATTTGCATTAATTGTTCTCTATCTTGTCCTTTATTTTATCATAATTTTTAATTAAGTTTATCAAAACTCTGTTTTCCTAAAATTTGGCATATTAGAAACCCTAACAAAAATCCTGAGATTTCTGTAGCAGTCCGAAAACCCTAGGATTTGAATTATCATTTGATTTTTGTTTTGTGTAATATTTGGTATAGTTTATCACCACCATCCAACCTCTATCCTAGAATTTTTATGATGTTTTTCTACATTAGTAACTATGTCAAAACCTGCATCATTTGAACCCTAATTTTTTGAATTCTACTATTTTTGCACCTTGACTCAACCTAACCTAATCAACTTTCACACACTGCAATCCCAAGCCCAATTTGTTTGCTAACTTAATCAACCTAAACTTAACTTGTCACCTCATAAAACACACATAAAATATTTTTATTTTTCTGATTGTTTTAGATTGCATCAGGACCATCGATTGCCATCATCTGTATTAAATCAATCTTAAGGGTAACTCAATATTTTACATCAGGGCAGGAAGTCATTACCTGTCCTGGGCCCAAAACAACCATCTAGCATTTCCATCCAAGCTTAATTAAAATTAATTAGACTTAATTTGCCCTAGAGGGCTAGGTGACACCTAACAGGTCGGGTCCGAATTGTGTGGGCCAACTAGTGCACTTAATCCTGTGGCAATTACTAAAATCTGGTATCTAAGGTTGAGGGTCCAGTGTCAAACAACCTAAGTGGTGTTGTGATTTTTAATTGGATCCCTGCGAAAGCAGGGGGGCCTCCCACACTCCCACCCTCCACCTAGCCAGAGGAAGGATTAGCTGCTGGGTTAAGTATAAGTTGAGCTGACCCATTTAGTTTTGACTCTAGATCTAGGAAACCTTAGATTGTACTAACCTTTTTCTTTTGCATGCTTAGCTGCACCACATCTCTTTGATTGATTATTTATTGCATGACCATTAGACTAGGAACTCAATACCAAAAGTCCAAACCTCAACCCAGCTCAGCTATGGATTCCAATTTTGAGGCTTTCATGAAAGCCATGACTGATCAGTTTGTCGAAATGAACCACAGGTTTGACCAATCCGATACCCAAATGAACCAAATCCAAACCCAGCTTGCCCAGTTGACCACTCAAATTAACCAGATAACCCAATCCAATAACTAAATGATCTATAGGATTGATCCATTAGATGACCAAATAGGAATCCTAGACAAGGTCCATAGAGCTGAACCCTTACCCTATAATCCATAGAAACCCATAGTCCCTAAATATGAACCAGGTAGTAATCCACTATCCCTCAATCTACCTAAACCCAATAAGATTAGTACCCTCAGATATGAACCCAGTGTTAGTTGGGAACACCTTAGCCAACCCATCATTGTCACCCCAGTCATTAGTCAGTTTTTCGTTAGTCTACCCTCTCTTACCACCTCATTAGTTCACCCAAATGACCTTGAAGAGGAGATATATGAGGCTGACCCAAGCTTAGTGGACGAGTATGAGGAGGAAGAAGAGAAATTCTCCATAGAAGACTTAGAGTTAGTTGAATCAATAGATACCCTGGTAGAAGCCACCCTAGAATCAGTTGACCCTGACCATACCCATATAGTAGTCGACCCAAAGTTAGATGACCCAGATCACACCCAAGCTGTAATGGAAGAGCAATTAGAGGAGACTTTAGAAGAGGACCCAATTGTAGAGCCTGGTCCTGAATTTCATGAGCCAGAAAAACTTATTAAGGACTTGATCTCTTTAGACTAATACCCTCATGATGAAGTCACTCTTTTAACTCTAATTAAAAATCTCTTCCCTGAAATTAGTGACCCATTCTTCCATAAGGCAGACCCTGTAGATAGATATCAACCCCTTAAGGTCAACCTAATTAGTTTAGGACTAATCCCTTACACCCCTTCTTACATTCAATTCTATCCAATCAATCCTGAACCCTTTTCCTGCCAGACTAACCCTGAACCCACCTCTTATTTTCTACCCTTTCCTGAAACTTCTATTTTTTTAGTATTAAGTTGCATTTTATAGGAGTTTGCATGTTGCATTCGTTCATTATTCATGTCATTTTGCATATTACTTTAGGAGAACCCTATGGAACTTAGTAAGTATACATAGTAAATTCTCATGTGCATGCTATGATAGGATCAAACCTAAAGAGTTTCTAGTCTGTTAGGTTTTGTCCCGTAGAGTCAAATAAAATTTTCTTTGATAGGGATGTCTAGTTGAGTCTATTAGGTATTAGTTGAGTCCAATAAATTCACAGCCTGTCTTATATGTCAGCACCTACACTTACTTTTGCACAGCATTTGTATTTTGAAATTAGTCAAAAGCTGAACATAAGTAATAAACTAAATAACAACTTGGCTAATTTCCAAAGAAAAGATAAAAAAATTTATGCAGAGGAATATGTGATGGTAAAGGAATTTTCTGCTTGCAAAGCTAGCCCATCCAAAATAATGAAGAGTAATGGATCCAATACTTATGTGCCTGAGATATCACCTGATTTAGGTATTAGCTCCACCTTCATCATCTCAGATCTTATAGAGACTAGGAAGCCAGCAGTGATACCCAGCGAGCTCCTTCAGCCACTCCCTTTCTTTGTGAGTGAACCCATCCCAGGGTGACCACATACAATTTAGCCTTTTGGTGAGAAAAAGATTGAGAGAACCATGGATGATCAAGCCATCGTACCTGGGATAGAGACTGTCAATGATACTTGATCCGGTGGCAAGGTTGACCATAATCTGAGGACTTATGGAATGCTAGTACGGATCTGCAGTGCCTCAACCCAGACCCTCTTTAAATCAAATTGACCCTTACTCGACGGGGTTGAGTTCCTCCCATCCCGGGAGAATTGGTGGAGACACCAGGATCAGACATAGATCCCTAGATCCCATATGATTTACTGATTAGGATTTGTTTAGAATCTTAGTCATGTGTCACAATTTTGTAAGTAAGTAAAATTGAGTCCTGTAATAAGTTGAGACTAGTTGATTTGTCTAAACCTAGTCCAGTCCATCGAGTCCTATATTTAAGTATGAGTCTAGTGAGAGTCCAGTTTTTATACAAAATGAGAGGATACCCTATTTTGGAGTTCCACCATACCTCACCCGGGAGCTAGAGGTATTTACATCAGCTTCTGGGATCTTGTTTGACACCCTAGAGCCCTAGATTCCCTCCAGATGCTCTCCAGATGCCCTGATTCCCTCCAGATGCCAGAATCCCTCTAGATGCTTTGAAATATGCAAGATGCCAGGTTCCCCATGATTCCAGGAATATGCCAGCACCTTAGGCCAAGAGATTCCAAGTCCAAGAGTCAAGCCTATGAGCCCTAGAACCAAGATTCCAAGGAATATGCCGATACCAGGGCACCCCAGCTTCTAGGGCCCAAAGCCTATGCACCAATCCAAAAGAAAACGTTGCTTACTACCATAAAGCCAAGCCCAACTCCATATTGGCACCCAAGCCCAAAGAGAGCCCTTAGACCAAGTCAAATGAGGAGAGAAATCCATATAGAATAAGGAGAACTAGTTTTATTTGCATTCAAAGTGTATTCTCTTAGTCTTAAGCAAACTTTTTAATCCCTCTCCCTCTCAACTTTGTAATCCTATCCTAACTAGGAGAGGACTTGGGGAACATCTATAAATATCCCACCCCTCCCTCTCTTGTAAGCAACTTTTATCTCATGAATTAAATCTTTGCTGAAATTTTGGTTTAAGAACTTGTGTTCTTGTGTTGGTGTTGGAGTTTTTATATTTCATTGGTTACTTTATGTGCCCTAATCATCCTTGATGCCCTAGCATCCTTCCATGCCCTAGCTTGCTGCCATCCAAGCCATCACACGCCTAAAGGAAGAGTGCCCTAGGCCGCCCAAAGCAAAGAACAACATCCTTCTTCAAGCCGCCACATTCAAAACCTGATTTTAAATTTCTACAAAACCTAATCTCATTTTATTATTTTGTTATTGCTGTTTTGATTGACCCCTGATGCTTGCAGGATCCTTGAGGTGTTTCACCTCTCTAGAGGATGCTTTCCTTGCCTCTAGGACCGTCCAAATTAGTCATCAAATTCAAGGAAACCAAGCTTCATCATCTAGGCTCTAATCAGAGTGCTATGTGATCTCTTCATCAGAAGTTCTTCAAATCTCTGACTGGTAACATCCTTCCCTTCTCTTGATATCTGATTTGTTGAAGATAAGCTATCCTAAACTGGGATTTTCTCAATTCCCAAGTCCTGACTTTCATTATCTTGTATGAGTTATTTTGCGATCATGGTGATTCTTTGTATTGCTACTCTTTCTGCTAGTTCTTACTTAATTTTGAAAATCTAGCCTACAAATTAAATTATAAAAAATATAAAAAAATTAGTTTGCTATTTTTTCTACATGTTTAGCAATCTTAGAGTCATCCCGCATCAGGTTGGAGGGTTTGTTTTATAAAATGGCAAATGCATGAAAATAGAATCTAGTGGTATTTTTGAACATACAGGTAAAATTTGTGGCATGTTGCAAAGTCGTAATTCATATTACTTTTATTATGAAACTTTATCCTGGATCTTATAATTATTAATTTTATCTTAAAATCACTTAAAATTTATTATAATCATAGTACAGCTATGTTCTTTAAAGGAATAATAAAAGTTTTCATTATCTCTATTTATGTAAAGATAGAATATTTGATAGTCAGAGATTTTGATTAAAGAAAAATATTTTATAAAATATATTTGTATAAAGTTAATATTTATTGATCTCCTAATTAAATGAATAAGACCCATAGTTTTAATAAAATATGTTAAGAATATGAGTATTTTAGAATCTTTTGATTTTTTGAATTAGTGGGAGTTTGACATATTTTGATATATTTTGTATTGACCTAATTGATAAATTTTATTTATCATTGATTGCTTTAATTAATGGATTATAATCCAAGGACACATAAGTATCGAGTGCATATATATAAAATCTATGTTAGTTTATCCTCTAACCAAGGATTTGAAGCCTATATGCTTTATAAAACATGTTAAAAATATAGGCATATTGAGTTTTTTTATTATTTTGGTTAGTGGGAGTGACTTTATATTTGTACTTTATTATTATAAAGCTTGGTTTTATCTAATATTTCTATCATGTATATTTATATATATTGTTGACATGATAGTTGATGGATTGCACTCCTATATAGTTTATATGCACATATGAAATATAAAAATATAATATAGTATCTCAAGAATGTGTTTTATCTTGAGAATGATAGTTGTATGGGTATGTTTCATTTGATAATTATGAGATCTCATTGTGCTTGGAGACTGGTGCAGGGCAGTTGTCAAACGCCTGCAGCAACCAAAACCCCGATTCAGGGAGAACGGGTTCTGGAAATTTTTTGATGCTAGGATTGAGCAAGATGGGGAAGATCCTTTGAAACCTGCAACGATCAAGCGCTGGAAGGGCCGCGTGATTCCTCACGTTGTCAGCCCTCTACCGGATTTCAATCCCGGTCTTCAAGATTGGAAGGGACGAACGATGGGTTTCTCACCGTGAGTCCCTATTTCTTTTTTTTTGTTTTTAATCAGGAACTTGGAACGGAAGGAAGAGATTCCTCACGGAATCGTCTTCTCCCAACCGGGCTTTTGGCCTCGTGTGTGCAAGGGGGAAAAAACAATGTTGGCGTCCTTCCACGGAATCACCAAAAGGAAAAAAAACCACACCGTGCAATATCTTCCCCAAAACGAAAACAACACGCTTCCCAATGTTATTCCAAAAACAAAACAACGTCCAATGGGTAAAAACCAAAACAAAACTCTCTGCCACATTATCCTTGGTTCGGGTTTTAAGGAAAAAGCCATACAAGGTTTTGTTTCCCTAACGTGACTAATTGGGAGGGGAATAATAAAAAAAAACTAAACACTAATGTAAACAAATCCAAATGCTGACTCTTGCGTGAAACTCTTCAAACGGATTTTTCTTTTTTATAAAAAAAATCAAGAGATCACGCCACTAATAAAATTATAATAATAATAAAACTAAAGACTTCGGTATTTTCCCGGATCCGAAATTTCACGGACGCAATTAGTGTATTGGGCCTTCGGCCCAATTTCCAATTAATTGTTTTCATCTCAAAAACGGGTCAGATTTAAAACTTGCTTTCCTTGAAGGCGTCTGGACCTGCGCACGTTTCCTGCTGGCGAGGCTGGCGGCCCCAAATTATCATGGGCTGGAAGCTAAACCGAAACATCTAGGTTGGGCTTCGCCGAACTATCACCGGGCTATCTTGTTATATGAGTCAACTGATCAGGTTCAATATTCATCTCGATGTCCGCATCACTCTCCCCTTCCTCTGAAAAAGTTATCCTCAAGCTTGAATTATCACCTGCATAAGGGGTTAGATGTCGAATATTGAATACATCAGAAATAAGGACATCGTCTGGTAATTCAACTCGGTAGGCATTGTCACTAAATTTCTCCAACACTTGACAAGGACCAATTTTCTTTGGCTTGAGTTTGGTGTAGGCCCCCTATGGATATCGTTCTCTTGGCAAGAAGACCCATACCAAATCACCAACCTCAAAAGTCTGCTGTCGACGCGTCTGATCAGCCTTAGCCTTATATTTAGCATAATTTTGCTCTAGATTGGCTTTAACAGTTGCGTGCACCTCATGGAGATCAGCCACTCGATCTTTAATTTTTTTATTTTATTTGTTTGGCACATCAACAGGTAAAATATCAAGTGGTCCTCTTGGCAGAAATCCATACAATACCTGAAAGGGTGCAAAACCAGTAGAACGGTTCACCAAAGAATTGAACTCAAACTCAATCTTTGGCAAACATACATCCCAGTTTTTAAATTCTTGCACATTGGCTCTCAACAAGTTACCAAGACTTCGGTTGACAGTCTCAGTTTGCCCATCGGTCTGAGGATGATAGGGACCACTGAATTTTAATTTTGTACCCAACTTTTTCCATAATTCACGCTAGAAATGTTCCATAAACTTGCTATCACGGTCCGAAATTATTGACGATGGTAATCCATAATGTCGGACAACTGCAGAAAAATAAAGATTAGCTACTTTCGACGCATCAAATATTGTTTTGCATGGCAAGAAACAAGCCATCTTGCTGAACCGATCTACGACTACCATAATTGAATCTAGACCTCTCACTGTTCGTGGTAAACCTACAACAAAATCCATAGATACCTCTCGCCACGGCTCATCTGGAATCGGTAAAGGGGTATATAAACCTTGATTTGTATCTGATCCTTTGGATTCCTGACACAAACGGCATCTCTTCACAAAGGTTTTGACATCTCGGTCAAGCCCAGGCCAATAAAACCGTTGACGAATTAACCATGCAGTTTTGTCTCTTCCAAAATGTCCTTGATTATGCAGCTCCTGAATAATCAATACACGCAGTGAAGTGTTAGGAATACAGAGACAATTACCATGGAACAAATATCCATCATATAGGACGAAGTCAGATCGACCTCCAGCTTCCAATTCAGTCACAATGCTCTGGAAATGTTCATCTACAAGGATATCATCCTTCATGCTTTCAAACCCAAGGGTATATACTTGCATAGCACCAATCAATAAACTCCGTCTACTTAAAGCATCTACTACTTTGTTCAAAGTGCCTGACTTATGCTTGATGCTGAAAGTATACTCCTGTAGAGTACTTACCCATTTTGCATGTCTGGAGCTCAACTTATGTTGTCCCTGTAGAAATTTTAATGCTTGATGATCTAAGTACAGCACAAATTCTCGCTGGATTAGGTAATGTCGCCAATGTTGCAATGACCTCACAATGGCGTATAACTCCAAATCATAAACCGAATACAACAGTTTGGCACCTCCAAGCTTCTCACTATAGAAAGCAACGGGTCTCCCATCTTGGCTGAGTACTGCGCCAATCCCAGTCTTCGAAGAATCACAATCCACTTCGAATACCTTGTCAAAATCTGGAAGAACCAATAGTGGTGCTTGGGTCAACTTGACTTTCATTTCATCAAATGCTGCCTGAGCAGTGTCATTCCATCCAAACTGATTTAATTTCAACAAGTCTGTTAAGGGTGCAGCAATCTCACTATACCTCTTCACAAATCTTCTGTAAAAATCCGCAAGACCCAAAAAGGATCTCAATTCAGTTAAAGTTGTAGGTGCTGGCCAGTCCACTATCGCTCGCACCTTACTTTCATCTAGAAGAATTCCATCACCAGTAACAACATATCCCAGAAAAATTAATTTGTCTACCATCCAAATACACTTCTCTGGGTTAGCTAAAAGCTGATTTTCACGTAATACTGTTAGAACTTGTGAAACATGCTCAACATGCTCTTGTGCTGTCTTACTGTATATCAATATATCATCAAAGTATGCAACAACAAAAGAACTAAGGAATGGGCGCAAAACCTGGTTCATTACTCGCATGAACGTACTAGGAGCATTAGATAGCCCGAATGGTATCACCAACCATTCATACAGGCCTTCCTTTATCTTGAAGGCTGTCTTCCATTCATCACCTGGCTTCATTCTGATCTGATGGTACCCACTTTTCAAATCAATCTTAGTAAAGAACACGGCACCACTCAACTGATCTAGCATATCATCCAGCCTCAGTATTGGAAATCTATATTTCACAGTAATTCTGTTTAATGCCCGGCTGTCAACACGCATACGCCATGAACCATCCTTTTTCGGCACCAAAAGTGCTGGTACCGCGCACGGGCTAATGCTTTCCCGTACAAAGCCTTTGTCTAAAAGATCTTGAACTTGCCTCTTCAGCTCCTCATACTGTTATGGGGTCATTTGATAATGAGCCTTATTCGGCAACACAGAACCCGAAATCAGATCAATCTCATGCTGAATATCTCAAAGTGGTGGCAAACCCGCAGGAAGCTCATTTCGTACAACATCCCGAAATTCCTCCAAAACTGACACCAACTCCTGAGAAAGATCATGTAGCTCCTGCTCCCCATTCTGGCCAAACTCCTTTGGCTTACTAATCAGGGCAAAACAGAAATCTTCTCCCTCTAAACTCGCCTCAAACTCCCTGCTTGGCAAACAAATTACCACCTTCTGTTCAGCCATGTCCTGTAACAATTTCAAGATCACTTTTCTCCCATCTGGTCGCAGCATATAAGTATGAGTGTAACCATTATACACTGCTTTATTATCAAACTGCCAAGGTCATCCCAAAATGATGTGTGTCGCATCCATCGATACAACATCAGCTACTATTAACGTCTCAAGCTGAGGACCAAAAGACAAGGCCAACCTATAACGTCAACTGACCTGAATGTCTGCATCTCGATTCACCCAGCCGAGCTTGTATGGTTGAGGATGGGGCTCAGTCATCAACCCCAATTTCTTCACAACTTCCTCAGCAATCACATTCTTCCAACTTCCAGAATCAATAATTACCTTGCAAGTTTTACCAGCTACAGTGCACTTTATTGAGAAAATATCATGCCGACGCCAATCTCCACCAGCTCTTGGTGCAAGACACATCCTCCTAATGATCAGACTCTCTCCCTGGATGTGGTCTGGGTCAATCACATACATCTCATCCTCGAACTCTTCATCCTCGGGAAATTCAACTTCCTGCTCCTCCTCCATAAGTAACTGGGTACGTGCCTTGGGGCACTCATTGGCATAATGTCCTAAGTCATGACACCGATGGCAGCGAACATTGGCTCGATTGCTGCCCACCCTCTGCTGGGGACCTGAAGCCCCACTCGGCACTGTAGGTCTCGGAGGAACTGCCGAAGTTTGTTGCCTCACCATAGGAGGTGCACTCCTGCTACCAGAACTCTGCCCCGAAAACTGACCAGATAATTTTCCTCTACTCTGGAACCCTCTATTCCGCATCAGGCTCTGCTCCACTGCTTGCGCCCGCATGTGCGCATCACCAATACTGTCAATCCGATGCAGAGCCAACGCATCCTGGATCGGGAATCACAGTCCAAGCAAATACATGGCTACCAACCTCGGTTCTGACTCCATCAATCGGTTTGGAGCCACCAATCGGTAGAACTCTGTAGTATAATCTTCCACGCTTCGATTTTCTTGTGTTAAACCATGCAATTTAGAATAAAGGACCTGTTCATGATTCTGAGGAAGGAACTCCCGATTCATCTCCTGCTTCAAGGCTGCCCATGATGCAATTGGTGGCCTCCCATCCATATACCTCCGGTAGTGCTGTGCATGCCACCAAGCCGCTACTCGATCTCGGAATCGGATTGTGATAAGCGGCACTTGCTTGTCCAAAGGCACTTCTTTCAGCCGAAAAACATCATCAACCTGCAGGGTCCAATCCACATACTCATCAGGATTCAAACCACCTCTGAACTCCGGTATTTCAATCCGAAACCCAGACTCCCAACGAGTCTGATTGTCATGCACAGGCGGCGGTCCGAAATCCCTGGAAAGCGCTACATCATGCCGCGGTTGCTGCCCTCTTTGCAATGGTGGAGGATCTTCAATATTCTGGAAAGGGTCGGCATCACCTTCTCGATGTTCATCAAGTACATTGCGATCTTGATGAGGTATAGCATGATCTTGCGCCTCCAACCGTGCCAGCATTGCTTGCAAAATATCCATCATCTGCTGCTGGGTCTCCACAATGCCACGAAGAGAAGGCTCCCCGTTGTTCCGCTCCATGGTTACCGACAGAATTTTTTTTTTTTTTAAATCAAGAACGGAACAAGGACAGATCAAGAACGGATCAGGGACAGATCAAGAACGGATCAAGGCTCTGATACCAAGCTGGTGCAGGGCGGTTGTCAAACGCCTACAGTGACCAAAACCTCGATTCAGGAAGAACGGGTTCTGGAAATTTTTTGATGCTAGGATTGAGCAAGATGGGGAAGATCCTTTGAAACCTGCAACGATCAAGCGCTGGAAGGGCCACGTGATTCCTCACATTGTCAGCCCTCTACCGGATTTCGATCTGGGTCTTCAAGATTGGAAGGGACGAACGATGGGTTTCTCACCGTGAGTCCCTGTTTCTTTTTTTTTTAATCAGGAACTTGAAACGGAAGGAAGAGATTCCTCACGGAATCGTCTTCTCCCAACCGGGCTTTTGGCCTCGTGTGCGCAAGGGGGAAAAAACAATGTTGGCGGCCTTCCACGGAATCACCAAAAGGAAAAAGAATCACACCGTGCAATATCTTCCCCAAAACGAAAACAACACGCTTCCCAATGTTATTCCAAAAACAAAACAATGTCCAATGGGTAAAAACCAAAACAAAACTCTCTGCCACGTTATCCTTGGTTCGGGTTTTAAGGAAAAAGCCATACAAGGTTTTGTTATCCCCCACGTGACTAATTGGGAGGGGAATAATTAAAAAAACTAAACACTAATGTAAACAAATCCAAACACTGACTCTTGCGTGAAACTCTTCAAATGGATTTTTTTTTTTTTATAAAAAAAATCAAGAGATCATGCCACTAATAAAATTATAATAATAATAAAACTAAAGACTCCGGTGTTTTCTCGAATCCGAAATTTCACGGACGTAATTAGTGTATTGGGCCTTTGGCCCAATTCCCAATTAATTGTTTTCATCCCAAAAACGGGTCAGATTTGAAATTTGCTTTCCTTGAAGGCGTTTGGACCTGTGCACGTTTCCTGCTGGCGAGGCTGGCGGCCCCAAATCATCATGGGCTGGAAGCTGAACCGAAACGTCTGGGTTGGGCTTCGCCGAACTATCATCGGGCTGTCCTGTTATATAAGTCAACTGATCAGGTTCAATATTCATCTCGATGTTCGCATCAGAGACATACTAACTTCTTTTGAAGTTGTGAGATTTCTCTTGCTTATTTTGTTTTTCAAGCATGCCAAAAAAATTTTGAAGGATTGATAATGAAAAATAGCATGTTTTATTTTTGATCACCTTAATACTATTTTTCGCTACACTACCACATCAAGATTCATGTCGATAGTATTTATGATGCTTGTAACTATGGATAGGTCTTGTATCAGATAAGTGGTATAATGACTCTCATGATTCGATATGATGGATATTGTTGGATCAAGTTATTTATAGGTGCTATCCATGGATCATATAGTGGTCACATATTATTTTCAACCCGAGAGTTATTTTTGAAATAAAATATTTTTAATATCATAATTAATGTTATCCAAGTGAAAGAATGTAAAATTTTTTATTATATTTGGGCTAATATTAATTATTATTTTTATGGTTTATTAAAATGAGTTGATTTTATGATCTATGTTGATAGACATTATTGAGCCTAATATTATGTGATCATTGTGTTTGGGCTAAGAACACCTCATGGAAGTTGATGTGGTTGAGGCAGCATAGTGTAGGCCTTGGTCCAACTGGCCCATGATTGGAGGGCCTGTTAGGATTTGCTTATAAATAATAGGCTAGGTTCCCTCTCCACTTCTCATGATATATGTATTATTGTTCACATGAGATTTGTTCTCACGGCTTGCCCCATCGATGAGTCGCCTGTTGTGAGAGGATGTTGGAGATGACTCTTCCTGTGAACATCTCTTACAAGTTTAGGATTAATGACAAATACAGGTATGTATCGCAAACTTCTTTTAATAGATCTTGATAATGGATGTGATAAAAATTACATATCTATTGTTTGCTCAAACCAATTTTAGAAAATAATATTATTTTTGGTGTTTTAGAAATCATGCATAGAATCTTGGAATTTCAGAAATTTTTTTACAGTCCGAGCCCTAAAGTATTGAGTGGAAAGCTGGCCTTTGCATACCGGAATCGAGATGGTCGGGACTTCTTCCTCATTTCGGTTCACGATGACCATAACTCTAGCATGTGATGCACTGCATGCTATTAGCCTAGCCCAGTGCCTGATGTATATATTTTGAACCATGTCTAATCCCAATAAAATTTAAATATCTTTCTTCAACTTTATCCATGTTTTCATCACTCCACCAAATACAAACTCCACCATCACATTTGCAATAGTAAATCAAGAAACAATTGGATGTCATCATAACAACAAAATAAGTCAACCAAATCTAGATTTGATCTATGAGAATCCAAATCATGTATCTCATAAATAAATAAAAATACAAAGGAAAATTGAAATAATATATATACCAACAGTAATCCAGCAATACAATAGATTCTTGAACCATGAGAATTTCTCACTAATCTTAACAAAATGATTAAAGATTAAATCTTGGAAGGAAACCAAAATCAAAATTGTTGGGATAGTGGAGCATGAACCATCCTCCTAACTTGAGTTTTATATATCTGCACTATAGTTAGTAGTCACAGGTCCCACTACATGATAAGTGAGTGGGGGGTCAAGGGGGCAGTGCCCCCTTGCCCGAAAGCTAAGGAGGTGGAACCTCACTGAAAAAATGGTATACAGTATATATTATGGATGGCTATGTTTTTTTTATCCTATCTCAATGGAATGGAAACAAGGGACACTATAATTTCCACTTTGATTTGGACTCCAAAACACTATGACATATAGACTAAAGAAGGAAACAAGAAGATAGCTCAAATATCTATAGCATGGATGCTAAAAGAAAAAATAAGGAAAGCACTATACTTAGAGTCTTAGAGGAGTGGGGTGCCCATCATCTAAAGGAGGAAAGAAGGGTGGCAGCTTCAGACCCTAGGATGCCATATATATAATTGTGATCAAAACCTAGGATGGGTGAATTAATTCAAGAGAGGCATGAGATCTTGAAAGCTTCTTCTAAGAGAGAGAGAGATGAGGCATGGGATCCTTGGAGGTATCATAGGGAGGCATGATCATATTTAGAGGGCTTTATTGCATCCAGAAGAAAGGAAAGAAAGAGGTTCTTCTTGTTTTTCTCTCTTATGTTCCACTATAAACTTCTTGTGATTATATAAAAGGAATATATTATTATGTGCAGCCGTGAATGTAGGATCAAGAGACTTCGAACCATGTATATCCCTACATTTATGTTTTGTGCTTGTGTGTCTTCTATCTACCGTGCTTGCCCTCTTCTCTTGTGACTCTTGCATATCTACTGCATACATCATTCGCTCACAAAAATTTCTCAAGAGATGAATTAGTCCTTTGGCAACAACCTTCCAGCAATCTTGACATAAAACAGGGGCAAAATAATAAGATTCAGGTGTAGAGAATAGGAGGGAGAGAAAGAGGGATGGAGATCTCACCCCACTTGTCTTCTTCGACCTCCAGAGCGGGCTGAGTTGGAGAGGGATCCATGGAGTGCAAACAAACATGGATTTCAATAGTTGCTAGGGCACAAGAATGGCTACAATTTTATTGAATCTCTTGAAGAAAATACAATAAAAAAAGAATGAAGAAACTGAGAGAAGATATCACGAAAAGAAGAACCTTGGAAAAGAGAGACAAAGACACGAGGGTTCCTTAGGAGCTCAAACGTGAATATTAATGAATAAATTTTCTTCAGAAGTCAATAGAAAAAATGCCCTATGCTTTGTTGTGAATAATGAAGATGTGTGACTATTATGTGTGAGGGAGTGAAGGGTAATACCGTTAGTGAAGATGTTATAAGAGTATTTTAGTTCTAGGAAAATAGCTTTGAAAGAGTGTAGGGTTAGAGCATATTCCTACCTCACATGATGTGTTGTATTATGATAGTTTTTTAAAAAATGCATACAAATAAAGTAATGCTAGGATAACACAAAGTCACACTTTAAAAAGGAAATTGAAATAAAAGAAAGGAGTGAAAAATCTTGAGACACCTTTGATTATAGTTTTTAGGTTTGGAATTATCATTGAACCAAGCTTGAGAATTAATTTAGTTCAATTAAGTTCAACTTGGTAAGGTTAGAAGTTGGATCTATTGTTCATGTTTCATAGTATAATAACATAAAAAAAATTTGATTTATGATCTGGAAGATCATATTTCATCAAGTGATATACATTCAATAATGTATTTTAATAATTTTATATGAATTTAGTATTTATGATCAAGATTGCTATTTTTTGATTGTTCAAATAGTAAGAATTATGATAAACTTTAATTCAAACTTAAATTGACTTCAAGTAAGCAAGATTTTAAATCTTGTGGGATGGAGATATCCCAGCATCTTCATGGAACGAGATGCCCCATTATCTTGTCATCTTGGCAATGGTTATGATCATGATTCCGGTAGATATCCTTCATATTAGCACAGACGTAGTGCTCCCAACCTTGGAAGGCTAGGAAAGAAGTCATGACGATGGCTCTAAAAGTTTAGGATCGATTTGCTAGGACCAGTTTGGTCCTAGGATCAAGGCTCTACCCTTCACGGGCTCGAGATCTAGGATTTTGGATTTTGAAGAGGCTAATCTATGTTAGATCAGGTTTGGATTTAAGTGGATGTGAAAGTGGGTCAAGTCATAAGTGTGCATAGGCTTTGGTAAATGCTCTCTTAGTTGGATTAGCCTTGAGAGATATTTGAATTAGGTTAAGTTCATATTTCCTATCCTTATTCGGTTTAGGAGAGCCTTTTGGTCTATAAAAAGACACACTATGTAAACATAAGAAAATGGAATCACAATGTAACTTAATTCTTCCTAATTCTCTTTCTCTTCTCTCTCTCTTTATGCCATCTAAGAGGGCTTCAAGCCCCAAGGAATATCACTCCTCAAAAGGAATAGTGCTAGAAGTTCAAGTGCCAGGAAAGTTATAGCACCAAGACTTTCTCACGCTAGGGACTCTCTCTCTTCTGCTACAGTGCTATTTTGCTGACCAAAAACACTAGAAGGGAGGCACACAAGAGACTCCAAGTAGATGGTTAGCTCATCCTAAAATCAGATGGAGTGCTAGGGAGAAATAGTGCATAAAGTATAGCGCCAAGAGATCTTAGTGCTAGGAGTCCATATCACTTGGGATTCTCTCCATTCTTGTCTTCATGTCATGGGGTCATCTCTACCCTTTTGAAGCAACAAAAGGAGGTGCCAAGACTCTCTAAATAGGATTCTTGGCCATATTGGGAGTTGGAGTGCTAGGTTTTTCAATGCCAAAAATCTAGTTAGCGGGTTGGAGTTCTTGCTGCTTAGACAATCCTAGTCCAACTAGGATTGGGTTTGCTATTGTCCAAACTTTCACAAAGTCTAGGATTCTTTCTTGGAGATATGTTTCAGGTCTGAAATAGGTGGAGCTATTACCTAGAGGCTCAAGAAATCAAGTGGGGTGCGAAATGGACGCTAGTGTGTCAAGTATCTAGGTTCCAAAATTTTTTATACCTAGGTTTGATGATTGGTACTGCTAGGGTTTGGCATTTGCTATCCTAAATGAGTTCGGATTAATATAAAATCTTGCTGAAACACTCCTTACTAGTCTTCAAATGTCCACACAAAGATTAGGCGGTCCTACACTCTATCCCTTTCTCCTTCTTTCATTTCCTTTTTTCCATCTTTTCTTTATTTTTTATATCTTCTTTTCTTTTATTTCATTTTTTCACTTTCTTATTTCATTTCTTATTTCATTTTTCTTATCCTTTTTCTCTTTTTTTCTTCTTTTCTTTCCTTTTTCTCTATTCCTTTCTTTTAAAAATTTTTCTTCTTCTTTCATTTCATTTTTCTTTTATTCATCTTCCTCTCTTTCTTTTATCTTTCTCCTTCTCTCCTAACATAAATGGGTTTTGAAGTTTCGACCCCATCTCAATCCCATTTTCTCATAGAAATGGAATGTGATAGCCATCCTGTAGCCCATCCCGCTAGGATTTAAAACCTTGCAAGTAAGCTTGATTCAAACTTATGGTAAGACTGAAATGAATTTAGCTTAATAAACTATAACTTCACTCACACACACATAAAAGATAGATGTTGGAGCAAATATGACATACATCTGCCATTTGTAGAGCCAACACTTGTCATTGATAATATTGGAAGAAGTTTAAAATGAAAAAAGAAACTATTACAAATAACCTCATACTAGAGAAGATGTTATAGAAAGTCCTCTATGTTAATTTGAGTTAATTATCTCATTTGGATTGTTGGAACTAGCCCCAATGAATCAAAGAACTATTAAACTAACCCACTTGGACCTCCATCAATTTGCTGAATCATTTTTTCCATGTTATGAATGTGGACCAAATTTTTGTTTGTCTATTTCTTTTTTTGGCATGTCAGTATACAAATGCATGTCTTAGATATCTTTTATAAACTTCCTATGAGTACAGGAGCAAGTATAAGTTGTAGGTATTGATTATAGTGATTCTATTTTTGAAATCTAAATTTAAGTATGTGTGCCAACACTTATTGAGTCATTACTTTGCTAAACAGAATTTGTTCAGTATAAACTAATCATCATTATTTGTCAATTTAAGGTGGCATTCCTAGCCTCCGTTTCCATTAGAAAAAAACATTATTTGTCTAAATGAATCCAACTAAGTTCACAAAAATAATAAATCCAACTAAATGAACTTTATTATACAGGTATTTGCAAATAACTAAATGAAAGTGAGTGGCCTAATCATAATTTTCTTCTCAGCATTAATTGTTTGAAGAATATTTTTAAGTCTCTATATGGAACTCATAAAGTCAGAAATTTAGAAATAATTAAACTTTTATTTAGGGCCTAGTATGAAATCTTATTTCAGCATGTTGTATAAAGACCATAGAACCTACAAGCAAGAAAATTGAAAGTAATTAAAGACTTGATTAGAGACTTACTTTCACATTTAATATATTCAATGTGTAAGTTAGGAGCATGAAAAAAAATTAGAAGCCAAATAAGGACCCTTAGGATAACTTCTGCTTGACATTTCTCATATTGGGAATTTGTTTATATGTAATAACTTTTCTATAAATAGCTTTAAAGTTTAGACATGCTAAGAGGCTTCTATATAATTGTATTTCTTATGTTATTTGCATAGACATAACAAATTGTTTGTAATCTCAAACTTAAAAAGAAGTTAGGAACCCTAGCCCTCCCCATCTTTCCTTTCCTGCATCTCCTTATTCCCAAATCCATATCTACTACCATGCTCTCATAAAATTTGAATTCTTAATCATTTCTATTGCACCTCTTCACCTCTTTTCTCTCTATTCTTTTTAGGGAATTAGGATTCGATGGGATTTTGAAAGGGAGAGTAGGAAAGATGAAGTTGTGTTAGAGAAAGCATCATTCTCCACCTATCTCATCTTCTCATTTTGCAATTTGCAACAAAGAAAAGTTTTTTACACCATTGCCTATTTCTACCTCGAGCAATTCTAGCATTGGATTTGGATTCGATTTGTCATCACAAAAACTCTTTCTTACCCACTATCCAATAATGCAAAAAAATCTCTTTTGATTCAATTTCTTCTTATTTTCTTTTATTCTTTTCTTTCATTTTGCTAAGTTGAGTTGATTACAAAAGATTGACCAAATGACATGATTTTGATCCTCTTGTAAGTATGATTAGTCTACTGGAGTAGATTTATTATTTTGTTTACCATTTAAAAGAAGGCAATCCTTGGTGTAATAGGTGTTAGAAAAATCCAAAATTTCATTCACTAACCTATTAATTATTTGACCATTTTACTTTTAATTATTTGATCATTAAAGTTTTTAATGATTTAACCATTAGAATTTTTAATGATTTGATCGTTAGAGTTTTAATTATTTGATCATTGGACTTTTTAATAATTTAACTATTGGACTTTTAATTTCTGACCATTAGGCTTCTTATACAGTTTTTAATAGGCCAATAAAAATTCAAACACTCAGACTTTATATAGCTATAAAAAGACCATCTTGGAGGCCTAAAGATATAGGTTTTATTTTGTATTTTCATACTCTCTTTTCTTTTTCTCTAGTATTTTTTTTCTAAATCTTTTTTATTTTAAAATTATTTTACTATGTGCTAAAAGAGTCTCTATCAACCTCTTCCATGATCATGCTCGCAGGCGGAGAAATTTCAATCATATCTTGGAATAGTGTTTCTGACAATTTCCATATAAGGGATGAAAATATATCTTAGGACAGTATCTCACTTGCTTTCGGGTTTGATTTTATTTTTTTATCAATTTTAAATAAATATTTTATAATTTTTTTTATATATTTAAAATTTTTTTATTATTTTATTTAATTACATCTATAATTTTTTAAAGTCCTGTTCTAACAATCTAAGGTATATTTCTCTAAATTATGATTAAAGAAACAAACATGGTATTATTTACAATACATGATTAAAATAGAATTCGAGTTAGAACGATGATTGATAACTAACAAAATTATTATCTAATTACTATTTATAATCGTTATTATTCTCTTATACTTATTAATTATTCTTTTATGTATACTCTAAGTTAGATATGTGGTTTTGCAAAATACCTAGCTGGGAATGTTTATATGTTGAAGTTTATTATTTACAACACATGATTCCATTTATGTTTTATAGCTTGGCTTAAGAATGCTAATTTCCTTGCCATTACTTTTAATCATGCATTGACCTTATCATTTTTTATAAATAGGTCTACTTTAATTAAGTTGCCTTTCCATTTTTGCATTACAACTATAATAAAAAAAGGTAATATTACAATGATCATTAGAATGATTTTGAATGGCTGTCTATTACTGGTTAACCTGCTTATAACCACTATTATATTATAACTAGCATAAATAAAATATTAATAACGAGATCAATGGCTTTTACTTATATCAAAATAGCAAGTGTCATCCATTATCTCTTGCTTTTATCTTTTTTCCTTTCTTGAATATGCTTGATTAAAATAGAATGGTTTTAATTTGTATATGTGATCTAATATGCAGATATAGATCTTAAGATTTTTTCTTCAGAGAAGGCTATCTATTTATTCACCATAAGATTTCAAGTTTGTGATATATCATGCTTGAATTATTCATACTATCTAATTTTTTGCCATTAGATAACAAGTAATTGAGATTCTTTCTAGTTTGCTAATATTCTTAGCCCCTTTAATTTGGTATATTATTGGTAGCTGCTGCAATAACATACGACTATAATTTATCTTTTCAAACCATAGATGTTGGACCAATTAGTCTTTTTTGATATTGCTTTTACTTACATTATGCAATATAATTTATCTAGTAAAAAACTAGGCATACTCTAATAAGAGCCCATTCATATATGATGGTCAAAAAAAGTTGATGAGAAATTCCATAACATGTAACCTATATCAGTAGATTATAGCTTGTCAGGCAAACATCACATGTTTATATGATGTTGATAAGGATTTGGCCTTCTACAAGCTAAGAAAATAGGGTTTGTCATGAGATTCCTGATCAAAGCATATTTAGGAAGAATTTATCATGTGGCCTCTGATAAATCACATCCTCTGATAAATCACATATTTATATATTTATTTTAAGTATTTTAAGTAATTATTGGTGCTAACATCTTCTAAAAATTTTAATTTCATAATTAAACTAGACCTTCTTGAAAAATTAACTATTTTTAAAAAATATCTTTGAAAAAGATGAAATTAGAGTATAATTATAAAAAAGTAGATGCCAAGCCGAAGTACCACTACCTATTCAAATATTTAATAAAAAGTCTTATTCATATTTCTTCCTTTGGCAGGTATCTTAAGATTGATGAGAGTTTTTGAAACTCTAGAATCTAAGAAAATGGATTGGATTACTGACTAGAAAGTCTACTAATATGGAGACCTTGAGTTGTAGAATCCAATAAATCAAATGGTATGTGAATCGGATTTTAAATGGATCCAGAATAAAAAAAGATCAAAATATCAAATTATGCACATATTTTAAAGTAGCCGGTCCACCATGGATCGGTCGCTTAGTCTATAAAAGCCCCTATGGTCAAGAGACACCAAAGATTAATCATCACATGGTCCATATTAATCTCACTTGATTTAGATCCTTTACCAAGATCTATTTAAAGGATCCCTGGGCTATAGAAGAGGGCATCCTGGAAAGAAAGTACGGTATAGGATAGAGAGCTTAGCTTTGGATTGCAGGTTGGCCTCTAAGAGTAAGATTTTCTAAAAAAAAGTTATGCCCTTCACCATCTTCAAGCCTATTCCATCTCTAAGATTAAGATCCAAAGAGTAGAAGAAGAGGAAGCCTGGTTCGCCCTATGGAATACAATGGAAGAAGGTGAAGTGACATCAACCAACTTTCTGACGAGTCTATGGCAAATCAACTTCAAATACTTTATTACCACTTTTTGTTAATTATTTAGTTATTATTTTCTTGTAATTATATTTTAATTAATGTAAAATTTATGTTTATGCAATTTAAATTCTTGTCTTTTACTTTTCTCACAAGTAGATGTTAAGATCTGATTAGTAGATTGAACGTACCAAATTTTATTTTTTTATTATACTTGTAATTTCTATTTTTTTAACTTAAAAATATTTTTTATTTTATAAAATTAATTATATTAAATTATCTTAAGTACTATCTTCTTCATGGATTCGACCCGACTCGCTACTTTGTACACAAATTTAATTAATTAGAAGTCAGATTTTAAACTGATAAGCATGATGTCCTAACGACAACATCGTGACCTATCAAGTTTTTGGCATCATTGCCCTGGAAGGCACGAACACTAACATTTTTTATCTTTTTGATTTCTTGTAAATTCAATTTACTATTTTTTTGTAGACCAAAAAAATAAAAAAAGAAAAAAAAGAGAAGAAAGAAAGTTCTATAATTTTGGTGAGATCAACCCTAATCCTAAATTATTTTTTTTAGTTGATTTTAATTAATTTCTTCCTTTTCATATTAATTATTTTTTTTATTAGTCTCTTTTTTTAAAAAAAAATATATCTAAATTTTATTTTTTGATTAGATTTATTTCCTTTTTATTGATTTTCTCCTTTTCAAATTAACATAATATATATATATATATATATATATATATATATATATATATATATATATATATATAGTTAGTTACTTTCAATTAATTTCTTTCCTTTTCAAACTAGCCTAAAAAAATTCTATTTTTATGTCTTCCTTATCAAATTAAACTAAAAAAATATATATTTTTTTGTTTACTTTTAGTTAGTTTCTTTCTTTTCAAACTAACCTAAAAAAAAAAAATTCCTTTCAAGTTTCTTCCTTTTTAAATTAACCTAAAAAGAAAAAAATACTTAACTTTTTAATTAGTTGCCTTAAATATTTATATGATTTCTTGCTTTAATATTAGTTACTTTATATTCTTAGTCTATTTTAGTCTTTTTTTCTCTCACATCTAATTAACTAAGATTAAAACCTATCTTTTATTCCTCTTGCTTAAATTAACATAACATAAAAAGAAAACAAAAATATCACATAATACTTAACTAAAATAGAAAAACTAATTAATACTTAAAAATATACTACTTATTTTGGACATCTTCTTTTTGCATCTCATTTTTTATAAAACATCTTAAGGGCATTAACCCATAAATAACATAAGGTGGGGGTTTGATAACCCTTCTTTGTTCTACAAACCACCACCCTGCATCTTGCATTGATTCAAGCCTATTAATTAAAATCAACTAAATATCAGTCCCTAAGAAATTTGAGCTTAATATGACAAGGCACTCGAAAGAGTTAAACCGGGTTAAAATTGGCTGATTGACTGATGTCTAGGAAAAAGGTTCAAGGATGATATAGCCCTGAAGAAAAGTAATTTTTAATTAGTTCCATTAACTGACCTAGCCAATTAATTGGTGTTTAAGGAAAGCAACAAAGGGACCCCTACCGATCTTACCTTTACCTGGTCAGTTGATTAATTAGTTTCTGACTTGGAGGGCTCCAAAGTAGCCTTAGAGTTAAGAGCTGTCTAGATTTAAGATAACCCTAGGATAGAAAGTCCATGTTATGCTAACTTGTTTATAAATAACATCAAGTCTAACTAATTTTTTTCTCTCTTTTGGCTCTAGGATAACCCTAGGATAAAAAGTCCATGTTATGCTAACTTGTTTGTAAATAACATCAAGTCTAACTAATTTTTTTCTCTCTTTTAGCTCTAGGATTCCTTAGGCCCTCATCTTTAGAACTCTTTTTTATCTTTCTTTCTTCTTCATCTCACCACTATTCTTAAATAAATAAATAAGAATTACTCTGATCTAAAATCTTGATTGCATATTCGAATAATCATAATAATCCAATAAACTAAATTAGTACTAGAAGCATGAATTCTTATAATAGAGTACGCTTTCTTCAGCACACCAAGTTTATTCGAATCTCACGTACTTTAAGAGTGAATATCCAACAGTGTACCAACCTCTTGAGTCTATGTGTGACCAAGTTTATTAAGATCAAATCCAAATGGCCTACATCTCAAGAAATAATCTATATTTATCAAGATCAAATCCAAACAGCCTACAGCTTAGGAAATAATCTATATTTTAATGCCTATAATTCAGGTTTAGGGACTCAACTAATTTTTTTGTGGCAACCATACCTAGTGGTTATCCTAGCAACTCAAGGATCCATGTTCGTAGATGCACTATATTATGATCAGCCCTATCTATAATGTCAACCTTCTCTAACCACCTATAGGCCATTATTTGAAGCGAAGGTTCAACAAGCATCATACTCACCTCTCTACAGGCTAGCTTAGATGTCAATAGGTTTGCTCAATTTCAATAAATAATTATATTTCAACAGTAATCTATCGATAAGCTAATAAATCAAACTGATCAATATTAATCAAGCTTAATAAGGAGAGGGAGGTGAACTGCCTAGTCAATCCGAGAGTAACCTAGAAAAACCATATCTAGTTCAAAACTTTAATGACCCTCTATCTTTTCTTAAATAATCAATTCTAACTTCTAGAAATGAACTGGTCTTAGAACAATTCTGCACAACCATAAAGACCAATATAGATAATTTGACTAAGGTAAAAAAATATATGAAGAAATTAAACTTGTGGGATGAATCAATTTCATTATTACCCCACTCATCTATGATCACATTTTCTAGTACCCTAGAATCATCCATGCCTTTTAATGGGATGAGAGAACAAATAAATGTAATGATGATTTAGTAGAGACTTTCCAAGAACCATAAATGTATAACTTAATAAAGGAAGCTACCCCCAAGATTCTCTTCCAGGATTCAGTAGATCCCTATTTGGCTTATTTTGGATAGATGATTCTGATGCATATGGGTATACTACAGAAATTCATAACTTAATACAAATACCCTACTTTGAAACCATCCCATTTTGGATTGACGAATGACAAGAGCCATCACCTAGCTCACTAATAGCTCTCTTGTTAGAATCACCACCTAATCTAGAATTAAAACCACTTCCTCATGTACCCATTGAAACTCTTCCAGTGAACCTTACCCAGGAAGCCCAACTTAGTGATATTCTAAAAGCACATAAAGAAGCTATCGGGTGGTATATTACTGAAATGAGAGATCATGATCTTGAAAATTTTATAATTGATTTCTCCATATTCGGCACTAATCTTGAGGACTGCCTTCAAAATATTTCTATGATATTAAAATGATGTATGGAGCAGGTTTAATATTAATTTGGAAAAGGTGTCTAGCTTTGAAATGGGAAGGGATATTGACTAAAAACATCATGTCCGAGAAGGGGAGTAGGGTAGAATAACTTATAAGTAAAAAAATTCTTAAACTACTACCTCCAATCTTGATCCAACAAGCACAATCCCTTTCTAATCATCATATAAACTATAACAATATTTTAAAATCCTGCTACTACTTCCAATCTTGGTCCAACAAATATAATCCCTTTCTAATCATTTATAAACTATAATAATATTTTTAAATCCTGGAATAACATGCTTACCTAGTATACTTTATTGATTTGGACTAATCATCATAGAGTACTCTATAAATATTTTTCTACCATAATGACAAAGCCTCCTAATTGGCACTGTCTTTTTTATATCATGAGGGATATATTAAAATTAATTATTTACTAGACTCCCTCATAATGTCTGGCTAAAGACGTTAAACTTAGCATTAGGTGTAAAAATTCCGTCATCATGGCACGTCATCCTTCCTTGAAATGGAACAAGAAAGATAATAAAACAATCATAAATACATATTTATAAAAATATATATTAATATATATTAATATTAATATATTTATGTATTTAAATACATATTTGTAAAGTCAAAAAAATTCTCCAATTTCTTTGAGTAGATCACGTTTTACTTGGTTTTTCTTTCCTTTTAGCAATCGAAATATGAATGAGATCAGCTTATTGGGAGGCAATCTAATATTTATTTTTATGCTCTTAAAAATAAAATAAAAAATAATTTCAATCCAAAGTGATTGTTGCAGCCTTTATCTCATTTATAAGCTCCTCTTCTTAGATAACCTCTATTTCTATATATTTCTTTTTGTCCTTATGATTTGAATTTATTTCTTTAATTTGTTATACCATTAAAGACAATGGTATTTAAGTTGAGGAGTAGAGATAAATTTTTAAAAATTTTGAAAAACTTTAAAAAAATTTAAAAAATCTTGAAAATAAAAATTTTTTATCATGTATCAAGAAAGAAAATCTTGAGAAAAATATACTTAAAAAATGTAATAGAGTTAGAAGGTATTTACTAATGACTATAGCAAGTTAAAAAGTAGACTAGTGGTTGGTCTTTTAGCAGCCTACTTAGGTTACCTAAAGGCTACTAGCACTTTTGATTGCACATGCACACTGACAAGGCAAAGCAGGTGTTAGTTGTAAGGTCAACTAAAAACCTAATTATTACTAAAAATTGATAATTGATATATATGTCAATTAAAGAAACTTGAATTTAAGGAAAGAGTTATCTACCTGAAAAAAAATTAAGTAGTATGAAAGCTATCTTGAATTTAAGGAAAGAGCTACCTATCCAAAATAAAAGTACAACATATAAAGTATATGTGGATTGCCCTAAATTTAGTTACCGAGTTTTTGCACCTAAGTCAAGTATGGAGGTTCGCATCAAACAGTGAAGGGAAAGCCATAATGCTTAGCACTCAAAAAAAAAGAAAAGAAAAAAATTTTAGGTAGTGTGAAAGCTACCTTATATTCATGCACTTGATTTAGGGATGTATAGAAAATTAACTAAAATAGATGATAAGCGAAGAAACATTTATCCTTTACAAACTAGCACTAAAATGCTAAGTTAGTCAACACAAACATGAGTGTTGTAGATTTTTAGATGAATTATAAGGAAGTTCCTAATTATGTTGACTACGAAATTTATTTTAGAAACTCAATACATAGTTAGTGATACTTGCTAGATCTTTTTACTTTCAATCTTAGATCTATTTTTATAAAAAAAGCTCTTAATGATACATGGTTATAATTTAATACTTAAATATCTATTATATTACTAAGAGACTAGCAATAAGTAAGTTAGAAGGTATGATAAATCATGTTTTATATATTTATTTTAAGTATTTTAAGTAATTATTGATACTAACATCTTCAAAAAATTCTAATTTTATAACTAAACTGGACCTTGTAACTATTTTTAAAAAACATCTTAAAAAAAGATAAAATTAAAGCATAATTATGAATAGTAGATGTTGAACCAAAGTACCACACACCCATTAAAATATTTAATGAAAAGTTTTATTCATGTTTCTTCCTCTTTGGCAGGTATATTAGATTGATAAAAATTCTTAAAACTCTAAAACCTAAGAAAATTGATTGGTTTACTGACCAGAAAACTTGCCAACATGAAGAGCTTGAGTTGTAGAATCTAATAGATCAAACAGCATGCAAATCGAAGTTCAAATGGATCCAGAATCAAGAAAAGATCAAAACATAAAATTATGTATAGATTTTAAAGTAGCTAATCCACCATGGATCGGCTGCTTAGTTTATAGAAGTCCCTATGGTCCAGAGACACCATAGATTAATATCCCATAGCTTATATTAATCTGACTTGATTTAGACCATTTACCAAGCTCTATTTAAAAGATTCTTGGGCTATAAAAGAGTGCATCTTGGAAAAAGAGTATAGTATAAGGTAAAGGGCTTAGCTTTGGATTGTGGGTTGGCCTTTAAGAATGAGATTTCTTAAAGAAAAGTTTTGTTCATACATCATCTTCAAGCTTATTTTATCTTTAAGATCAAGATCCAAAGAGGAAAAAGAAGAGAAGCCCAGTTTGCTCCATGGAATACGATGGAAGAAGCGAAGTGACATCAATCAACTTTTTGATAAAACTATGGCGAATCAACTTCAGATGCTTTGTTACCATTTTTTGTTATTTATTTAGTTATTATTTTCTTGTAATTAAATTTTAATTAATGTAAAATTTATTTTTGTGCAATTTAAATTCCTATCTTTTACTTTTCTTGTAAGTAGATACTAAGATCTGATTAGCAGATCAAATGTACTAAGTTTTAATTTTCTGCCTCATTTTTAATTTTTAATTTTTTGATTTTAAAATATTTTTTTTATTTTATAAAAATCAAAAATTTTAAATTATCTTAAGCACTACCTTCTTCATGAATTCAACCCGACTCGCTGCTTTTTACACAAGTTTAATTTATTAGAAGTTGAATTTTAAATTGATAAACATGGTGTCTTAATAACAACATCGTGACCTATCAACCTCCTAATAATTGATTGGTCAGAAGCCTACCATATTAATTATGAAATGCATGTTAGTTTCTTTTAATACTTAAGATATACCAAAAGTGATGCACATGATTTTCTAATGCTTAAAAGTAGGATTATGAAATATAAACAGATCAGTGATGTGCTACTTGTGTTTGTTTCTCTGAAATTCAAATATATCCTAAACTAAGCAAACTTGGATATTGACTTATGCTTCATGTGTATATATAACTATATTTATATAGATTTATATATTCAACATGTATACATGTTTTTATACAAATTTTGTAGATGATTATTTGATACAATATATTGAAGCACAGTAATATTGCTTTTGTATGATGATTATATATATATGTATAAACAGTTATATTTACATTTGCTGCAATTCAAATCTATTAATGGTGTTTGGAATCAACTTTGTTACAAGAACTCAATTCTAGTGTACCCCAAATATTTGTTGAAAAATTTTTTTATCAAATATAGTACTAACAAGCTAATCAGTTGGTCAGGAAATACATGTAATTTATTTAATATAGGAGTCATAGATTCCATCCCATTTTTATGATGATTAGTGCTCTTATACAGTGGTTAAGAAGAGTTTATCTTTGAATGAGATTCGAGAGTCATTTCTCGAGATATGATACTATACACATCTTTAGAGAGGCTTGCCTATATAAGAGTATCCATATATAATTATGATTAGATACATTGATAATCTTTAGAAGCTCTCATAAAAAATCAAGATATATGTACAGGACCATTAATACACAAACTTATGATAGAGAATTCTATACTATGTGTGTCATAGTTGAAATCTAAGTCAAAGTAACGTAGTTCAAAATCTAGTTCACTCTTATTTTTTCAAATAGAAACTATTTATACTATGTGAGATTAAAGTTACCTTACCAATTGCATAGTATAAGACTTAGAAACTTATATTTTATTATTTTTCAAAAATTTTGAGTTTTGAGAGAGATTGTTGGGAAAATCCAAAGTTTTCTTCACCAACCAATTAATTATTTGACCATTTTACTTTTAATTATTTGACCATGTTGCTTTTAATTATTTGACCATTAAAGTTTTTAATGATTTGATTATTAGAATTTTTAATGATTTAATCGCTAGAGTTTTAATTATTTGACCATTGGATATTTTAATAATTTAATCATTGGGCTTCTTATTATAGACTTTAATAGGTCAATAAAAATCTAAATGGTCAGATTTTGGATGGCTGTAAAAAGACCATCTTGGAGGCCTAAAAATATAGATTTTATTATATTTTCATACTCTTTTCTTTTCTTTTAGTATTTTTTTCTCCAAATCTTTCTTGTTTCAAAGTCATTTTACTGGATGCTATAAGAGTCTCCATCAACATTTTTCATGATCATGCTCATAGATGGAGGAATCTTGATCGTTTCTTGGAATAGTATTTCCAATAATTCCCGCATGATGGATAGAAATATGTCTTAGGAAAGTACCTCGCATACTCCTAGATTTATTTTTTTAATAATTTCAAGTAAGTATTCTATAATTTTTTTAATATATTAAAAAAATCTTGTTAATTTATTTAATCACATCCATAGTTTTTTAAAGTCCTATTCTAATAATAGGATTGCTTCATTATGACCTAGGTTTCTTGGGTTCAAAACATAGAAACACATACCCTGCGATGACGGGAACCTTGTGTATATGTATGCCATTTTTTATTCACCAATATTTGATATTTTAGTTCTTTGGTCCACCTAATTACCTTTGATAGTGATCATGTTGAAGGTTCTTTGTACTTAATTTTATTAGTTGTTTGTATGTTTGTGCTTCATCGTAATGAATGATTTATTCTCTATTCCAATGGAAGATTGCTGGATGCATGAATTTTTTATGATTTTTTATTTTCTTTTTGTCAATCTTTTTTACTAAAATGCCTATGCATTAAAATTATATTATATAAGAATGGTTTATGCTTGTAGAATTATAAAGAACTTCTATGTTGATGATCACAAGTCCTTGTTGCCATTCTACTTATGATTAAGGCTTTGAAATTTAGTATTTACAAGTGCTTTATCTTGGTATGGAATTAGATCTAGTAAAGATAGTAAGTTAATTCTTGATCGAATGAGAATAGATTGATTCACCATTAGCCTTCTTTTTTTTAAGGATAACGAGCATTCTTTATATAATACTCGTGTTCTGTATTTAGCTCAAATACATGGTTTAGCTCAGCTCACCACCCTCTTTGACAAGCCTTTGTTGCTAAATACATAAAAAAAAAATAATTTATTTATTTCATCATTAGTTAATCATGTAATTTAGATCATCTTTGTATCACAGAAAGGCATGCTTATCCTTACCGTGAACTCTAATTGAAATAATTTTACCTTTTGATACTTCAGAACTTCATATTGTTTAATAGTTAAATTGTAACATTTGATGTTAAGAATTTAATGTTATTTTTTGATCTACTTAGGTAATACATCTAATAATAATTTACCGATTCAAGATGGGTCCTCCTTAATAGACTTAGTTTTGTCATGTATCAAAGTATGATTCATAGGAAAGTAGTCTCATTCCAAGAAACCTATCATGCTATCATATTAAGGAGATTGCTACAATAGTAGGTGATAGAGAATCCTCATCTATAGTAAAAAGTTAATATTAGTGTTAAACTTAGTAAAATCTAGTATTTTTTAAATATATAACGATAAAAATAAGAAATAAAAAAGAACTCTAAATGTGACAATCCATACAAGTGTATGTTTAGTCTTACATTGATTGCATACAAAGAATATCTTGATACTTATTCAAGATGAAGGAATCCAAATAACACCTTCTAGTTAACTTTTTGTATAAGGTCATGAATTGTTATAAATGGTATTAGTGTGGACCCAACCCATGGCAAATGTGGAAAGGTAATATTGCAGCACAAGCCAATTAGGGCAAACTATTGGTTGATCATAGTATTTGTGATTGAATTTGATTAGATTCATAGTTTTAGTATGGTGAGGACACTAGGATTTAAAATAGAAGTAGTATTTGAGAACTTGTGCAAACATATTTTGTTCAAACCCATATTAGTTGTGCAATGGAAATATCTTAGATACCTATATAAGACCCAAAAACCTAACTAGCACCTTCTAATTGGCTTTTTGCATGAGGTCCTACGTTGTTATATATGTATAGGGATTTTATGGATTATCATCATGGGCTAAAGCATGGGTATTATAGTTTGCTGACATAAGTCGATGTATGGGTCTTAAAAATTGTCTCCATAGATAGAAGCATGAGTATTATGGATTGCTACCACCAATAGTAGCATGGGTATTATGGATTTCCTCTATAGGCTAAAGCATAGGGATCATAGTCAAGGTTAAAATTAAATCTTTAGATGATTCTATAACTCTAGTAGTGGAGAGTGTAACTAGGTACAGGGCTCTTATTAGCTAAAGAGAATGAGGTGATGTATGACTAAGATTTAGAAGGAGTGTGTTTACTCTCATTTTATTTCTTTCAATGTTTAGGTTGGGAGATTTAAGTTGTATGGTGGAGATGAAAGGATCTTAAGGATTGTTGATTAAAATTTAGATGACACAAGAGGAAATGATTGGTTCAAAAAAGTTTGAGAGGATTAAGGGAAGGAAGGGTTGAGATGATTTAAGAGTGTGTTATATTTATTTTAGTGGGTAGGATGAAGGGATACGATGAAGAGCAAGGTGAAGGAGGGAGACTAAGATCTAAAGGCAAAGAGAGATGCTAAGTATACGAAAAGGATTGGGTAGTCTTTTTTTCTTGAATTGGTGATATGCAAAGGAAATGAAGAGTTAGGATCATAATGGAGATGAGAGACAAGATTCAAAGGAAAAGAGATGAGTGGCAGTAGTGTTATTAAGGCTAAATATAATAAAAGACTCTAGGGCTAAATGAGTTAATGGGGGATGGTATAAGAAGGAAGAATTAAGTTAGATAAGGTTGGTTGGATTGGGTTACATTATAATGAATTTTGAAAAGATTGGGTTGGAACTAGAAAGATCATCTTAGATTAGGTTGAACTAAGTTGGTACAAATTGGATAGGACTGAGGCTAAATTGCATTGTATCAGGCTAGATTAGATTTGACAAGGTAGGATAAGGTCAGATCAAGTTAGATCAGGTTGGTTGGATTCAATTTGTCAAGGTTTAATTGAGTCAGATTAGGTAGAATTGAGTTATATCTAATTAGTTTGGTATCCTAATATATATAATTCAGCTCAAATATGCCAAATTAAGGCATGAGAAGGGATAGCTTGGGATAGATCAAGGTTTGGTTCAATTTGGATGCAATTAAGCAAGAAGAAATTATTTTACCCAAATAAAGTTGAGGACTATCTATAGATTCTATTTTATTTCCTTTATCATGCTACTAGTTATTGCCTTGTAGGGATATGAATCTTATCTATTTTTTATTTTGTTTTATCATCAATGATTTTCTAGAGAAATTTTATCATGGATGTTACATTCTTCTTCATGACTCTTACATTTATGTACATGTTGTGGGTGGCATCATGTTATCTATGGATTTATGATGAAATTATTTGTATGGTTAATCTTTGGATTAGTTGATTTTAATGTTTATATATAATATTTTGTTTTCTATATAGGCTCTGAATCTATCAAGATTATGGTTTGGTAATGCATGCAACTTGTTTAAGTGTGATTGGTCTAAGAAGAGATTCTTAGTATTATCCTTCCTAATTATGATTTGTATTAACCTTTGGATTGTTGTGTTTAGTTGGTTTGGGTTTAGCTATCTAAATATTTTGTTTCAAAATGTTTGAGGTGTTGAAAAAAACTAAATAGAATGTAGTTTTACAAGACTATCTTAATGGATCTGGTTGTGGATTAGTCTATTTACAAGAAATTAAGAGGAAGGTTACTTGTATCAAATAGGGGATGATGTCCATGTTGATTATTCGTATAAACATTTAGTTCCCTCTAATGCACCACAAAATATTAGTATCATTCCTTGTCACTTGGACTTGGTTTGGAGGGGGGAAGGGGGGATGCTGGTTTATTTCTTGTTAGGTATAGGGTAGAAGGTGGGGATTAGGCTCAGGAAATTTTATACCCTTGGATTCAAAAATACATAAGTTCTGCATAATATAATAGTTATCTACCATGATACCTTTGTTAATGACCTTAAAATTGCCATTTGAATAACATTTTTTATGCAAGCTTTTTAACAGCATGTTTGGATGTTGGGCCCAAAATCCTATGGTATTCCTGGTTTGGACCAGTACAACTAGCAAAATCAAGTCGAGTAAGTCTTGTGCACCATGTGCGGTGCAGCAAATCCAATGTGGCCCGTACTGCCTTAGCTTATTGATCCACCTGTATTCGAAATAGCATGATGGGATGGGGTGGGTTACAGGTTATAAGTTGAGCGTGACTAGTATTAATTACCGTTCAGCTTTTATTCAAAATTTTTTTCCAGACCAAAATACCATTTCCCTCCAGCCCCTTTTTCCCTGCTATCTTGCTTGGATTTTGGTAAATGTTTTAGTCTGAAACATGCTCTAGATTTTGTCTAAGGAATCAGTAAAGGTTGAAGAAGAATCTCCCTCACTCTAAGAATGTGCTTTGAGATTCCTGTCACAGGAATCAACTTTTAAATATAAATACTAGCTTCTTCCTCTCTCTAAAAAAGTACTTTGTTTTGGTTCGAGATTGGAATAAGCCATCGAAGACTTCCTTTATTTTGATCCAAAGTTGGAATAAGCCACCGAAGAGTTCTTCTATATATTCAAGACAAAATGTTATATCTGATATAAAGTAAACCAGGCCTTCATAGAATCTTATTTAGTTTTCTTTTATAGTTCCTTTAGTACACCAACTATTTTGGTAGTTAGAGAAAGTTAATGATACTCTGGGAGTCATAACTCAGTCTACAGGTTATAGATATTCCTAGTAGGAGGAGATAATAAATATAGTTTAAGTTTTTGTGCAGGAATATTGTAAGTTTATAACTAGGGTGTCATAGTGTTTGAACTAGGATGTTGTAATACTGTTTTAGCATATATTTGTGATTCTTTTGCATTTATAGCATGTTATGACATCCTATGAGTCATAACTCAGTCTACAAGTGATAGGTTCTCCAAGTAGTAGGGGTTACTATATTTAGTTTTATATTTTATGATCTGGTATCATAATCTTTTAACTAAGGTATTGTACTTCTAAACTAGGATGTCGTAACTTCTGAACTAAGGTGTCGTTCAATAAAAACTCCTTTTTTTTTGAAATTTTTTTTTTCTTGATCTTTTTATCACAATCTAACAATCTTATTTAAGTCAATGCATGGTTGAAATGTCCCATGATGGAGGATAAAAGCTTTCATTTTTTATTTTATACCGAGTTGTTCATGTTTCAAAATTTTTGATACTCAAGTTTTCTCAGAAGCATTTTATTACATTGTGGGTATCATATATCAGCAATGCATATCAAAACACATTTGTTATGCATGATCAAAATATTCGATTTAAGTTTTTGTACAGAGATGTCATAGGTTTATAACTAGGATATCGTAGTGTTTGAAGTAGAGTGTCGTAATACTGTTTCAGCATATATTTATGATCCTGTTACATCTATAGCATGTTATGACATCCTTGGAGTCATAACTTAGTCAATAAGTGATAGGTTTCTCAGGTAGTAGGGGTTACTATATTTAGTTTCATGTTTTATGATCGTGTATCGTAATCTTTTAACTACGGTATCATAACTTCTGAACTAGGATGTCGTAACTTTTGAACTAGGAGTCGTTCAATGAAAACTCCTTTTTTTGAAATCTTTTTCCTTCCTGGTCTTTTTATCATAATCTAACAATCTTATTCAAGCCAATGTATGGTTAAAATATTCCATGATGGAGGATAAAAGCTTTCATTTTCTGTTTTGTACCGAGTTATTCATGTTTCGAAGTTTTTGATACTTAAGTTTTCTCAGAAGTATTTTATTATATTGTGGGTATCATATATTAGTAATGCATACCGAAATACTTTTGTTATGGAATATCAAAATATCTGGTTTAAGATTTTATACAGGGATGTCATAGATTTATAACTATAGTGTCGTAGTATTTGAACTAGGGTATCGTAATATTATTTTAGCATATATTTGTGATCCTTTTGCATCCGTAGCTAAGTTATGATATCCTAGGAGTCATGACTCGGTCCACAAGTGATAGGTTTTTCAGGTAGTAGGGGTTGCTATATTTAGTTTCATGTTTTATGATCGAGTATCGTAATCTTTTAACTAGGGTATCATAGTTTAAATTTTTATTTTTAGAAATATTTGATTCTATGTCCGTATTATCGTACTATTGTGTCATATTCTATCCAATGTATAACTCATTATTTATTATACTGTAGATAAAATATTATCTAAAACTATGTATATCAATGTTTATGATTTTTATGTAAATATTTTTACATATGGAGTTGAAATTAGAAATCTAGAAAAAGTTCAAGATGATCATTTGGATGAGATTGCTAATGTTGTTCAGAAGAATGCACCTTCTCCTATCATCCCAATTACAGAAAAGAGTCTGTTGATCCTAAAATTAGAATGGAGTTTAATTCTACAAATGATGTATACAATTTCTACAATGGATATATAAAAAAAATAGGTTTTGGAAACACAACAGTGTGTAGTAGGTCCAACAACAACAAAGAAATATGCTTCAAGCACCTAGCATGTTGGAGGTAAGGAAAATCAAGAAAAATCGATAACTCCATGAATCCTAGGGATACTAGCAAAATTGATTATAAGGCTTTGATAAAAGCAAGACTAAATTCTAAAAATGATAAGTGGATATTAGTTAATATTTTTCTAGAATATAACTATGAGTTGTCTATATCATCAGCTGGTTATCTACGGTCCCATAAGAGAATCAGTATACCAGAAAAGATAGAGATCAGCGATTTACATACCATGAATATTTTTACAAGTCAAATATACTCTACCATGGCTAGAAGGAAAGGGGATAGAAGATAATTGGATTTCATAAAGAAGGATGCTCATAATTTTATCTATCGGGAATGTCAAAGTCAGCTGAAAGAAGAAGATGTACAGTCAATGAAATTCATTTCACACAAATGCAAGTAAAAAATCTAAAATTTTTTTACACTTTGGACCTAAATGATAATGGACAGCTCAGGACTATCTTCTGGATCCATCCTAGGTCAAGATTGGCAAGTACTTACTTTAGTGTGTACTGACCTTTGACTTAACCTATTTGACAAATACATATCAAATGCCCTTTTATCCATTTGTCGGAGTCAACCATCATAGATAGTCCACATTGCTTGGTTGTGCATTGTTATCAAATGAGATGACTAAGATATTTAAATGGGTATTCTAATCATGGCTAGATGTAAATGGTGGTCAACCATCTAATGCCATCATAACTAACCAAGATAAGGTAATCAAGGCTGCTGTTAGGGATATTTTTTTCAATGGATGACATAGATTTTATCTTTGGCATATATTGAAAAAGATTTATGAAAAAATTGGTCATATTTGCACTGCAAATTTCAAATTTATGATAGAATTTGAAGAGACGATATATGATTCAGTTACTATAATATCTTTTGAGAAAATGTGGGCACATTTAATAAAAAAATATGTAGAATGCAAGGCTGTATATTGGATAAATGACATATATAAATGTCAGGATAAATGGGTTCCAGTTTACCTTAAAGATACATTCTTTGCAAGTTTGTTAATCATTATGATTGATTAATGTTCATTTTTTTAAAATTTTTAATAATTTTTTTATCTTTAATGGTTCTATTTTTTGAATATTTATGAACAGGGATGTCAACTTCATAAAGGAGTGAGAGCATTAATCACTTCTTTGATGGATTTATAAAGTCCAAAACTATGCTCAAGGAATTCATCAATAAGTACGAAGATGCCTTAAAAAAAAGATATGAAACAAAAAATGAGGAAGATAATAAAATATTATAAATAAATGCTTTCCTAAAGACATCCTTTTCTTTTGAGAGGCAAGTAGCCGAAGAATATACAAGGCGCATATTTAAAAAATTTTAGAATGAGGTCCTTTAAATGGCTACATCAAATACCAAATTAGTTAAAGAAGTTGACAACCATAATGTATATTTTGTTAAATCATTTGAAAGAATTGAAGTTGATGGAATAAAGGAGATTATAAAAAATTATGAGGTTTCATATGACAAAACTTTGGAGGATGTTCAATGCCAGTGTGGATCCTTTCAGTACAAGGGTTACATGTGTAGCCATGCCTTATTAGTTCATCATCAAAGTGATATATTTCGTATCCCAGATAAGTACTTCTGGAGTAGATGGTACAGGGACATGAAATACCAATTCGATGATCTCGAATACAACACTCAAATTTATGATAAAAGCACGCAAAAATTATGGTACGCACTCAAGAAATTATTTAAAATAAGATATCTTATTTTATATTTTTCAAAAACCTAACATATGTCATGAAATCCTAATATAAATATTTTATTTTATTTTATTGATCGTAGATATATTTTGATGAGTCATCGAATGATGAAGCTTGCAGAGATAGCCTACATGTATGAAGATATATTCAATTTTGTGATGGAAGATCTTACATCATTATTCAGAAGAGCTATAGATGCTAACTGTGCAGCTAAGCAAAGTATAGAACTTCTAATCCAAGATCTTGACCAACTTACCACGAAAGGACATCCAAGAGAGAATAGAATTAAGAGTGGAGTCAAAAAGATGTCAAAGAGATCAAGAATAAATATGGATAAGACTTCCATTGACACTTCTATGCAAAATGAAAGAAAAGATAGTACTAGCAAGATGCAGACTTTCCATATTGTAGGAAAGTACCAGAACAAGTAATTGAACACACTATACCATCTTCTGATCCTTTTTTTAGATAAATTTGATGCTTATGTATGCAGTCAACTAACACAGGAGAGGATATAAAATGTTGAATTGTTGTACAGTCCTGTGTATGTACAGTCTTATATATATTTAGATTATCTGGAGAAATTTAAAACAGGATGTATTGGAAATGTTATTGAATTTGCTTATTTTCAAATATAAATTTTAGTACTACTTTAAGTGGCCAAATACTAAAATAGGGATAACAAAATTATGATGAATTTGTGTATTATGATATCCTAGTTCAAAAGTTAAGACACCCTAGTTCAAAACCTACAACACCCTAGTTCAAATGCTATAATCATGAAGAAAACAAAAATTAAAATGTTTGTAATCCCTTCTACTTATAATACCTGTTATCATTGGCTTGGTTTATGACTCCCAGAGTGACAAAAATCTATCACGGGTGCTCTAACAATCAATCAAATATTTTGAAACAGTATTACGATATCCTAGTTCAAAAGTTATGACACCCTAGTTCAAATCCTATGACACCCTAGTTCAAATGCTACAACCATGCAAAAAATATAAATGAAAATATTTTTAATCCTTTCTATTTGTAATACTTGTCATCATTGGCTTGGTTTATGACTCCCAGATTGACAAAAATTACCATGGCTACTCTAAGATCAATCAAATATGCTGAAACAGTATTACGACATCCTAGTTCAAAACCTATGACACCCTAGTTCAAATTGGTACAACCATGCAGAAAATAAAAATTAAAATATTTCTAATCACTTATACCCGTAATACCTATCATCATTGGCTTGGTTTATGACTCCCAGAATGATAAAAATTGCCACGAGTGCTCTAAGATCAATCAAAAATCCTGAACTAGTATTACGACATCTTAATTCAAAAGTTACGACACCCAAGTGAAGGTGAAAAATACCTACACCTAGCATACATTATGCAAGAAAAGAGGGCAGAAGATATGCATTATAAAATTTTTTTAAGGCATGCACAGCGGAAGGCTCGGTAGATAGATCTAAACTATTTATCGATATGCTCGCAACAGGAACTAGTATAAAGACCTAGCAAGCATATAACATCAAAAATAACATAAATATAAAGGTCATACCTCTATACCTTGGCAAGTACTGGAGAAAAGCTGTGAAGAGCTGTGAGGAGGAGGAGGGCACTCGAGCCACACACACGTCTGGCCTCTACAGGATGTCCACACCTTGGCTCGACTCTGATTCAACTCCCTCGGAGTGCTAGCTCTTCGAGATCCTTGGCCGATCTTCAACTTCCAGGAAGACAAGGATGAGTGCAGGAACCCCTTCCCAACACCTCACTCCAAGACCTAGCTAAAGTGCTAGGTAGCTCACACCCAATCCCAAAATCTCTCACACTTCTTAATCCTCTTCTCCCAAAAACTCTTTTGCTATTGTTTTCTAACCCCAACAGCCACCATAATGTCCTACATTTATAGGGGCGCAGGGAGAGGGAGAAGAAGGAAGGAGGAGAGATGAGAGGAGAGAATGGGGACGAGGATCAAGGTCATTCCAAATGGGTCCAACCCAAAGAGGAAGGTATGACCTTCATACCATAAAACCCTGGAGCCAAAACTGGTTTGAATTCAAAATTCAAACCAGGTCAAAACATGCCCAAAAATTCTCCATGAAATCTTCCCAGAAATCTGTTCATCATAGGAAGTGTCGACACTCGAAAATTGCCAAGTGTCGACACCTGCAAAATTTCAAGTGTCGATACTTGGAACAAAGTCAATCATATTGACTTCGGGTGACGATAAACGATTTCCAATCGTCAATTGGCCACAAGATCAGATAGAAATCCTCTATGATGTATGACCCCATAGGTTCGAACACTAAGCCGGTAGCATTGGAACATTTCCAGTACCAGTCAAAGTCCTCATCTAGCAATGATACCTGACGTCCGGATAGGTCGAAGATGCATAGCACCTCACAAGAATCTCTGGCATATGGTTGTCGTATAATTCATCCCTTTGACCTTATAATGCTCAAGATGACCTAGGGTTCGACTGCCAACCCTAATTTGGTCTATCCAGATCAAGTCTCAACCTCACAAGTTCTGTGGCTCCTCACAAGAACTACCCTGGCTAAGGTTTTGTTGAATTGAGACATAGTGAGTAATTGACTCCAAACTATTTGGAGAGATCAATTCCATCTTGATCCACCACCGCTCCACAAGTACTTGCTATACCCAGAAACCTTCCATCACTGGATTAGAAATCCAGATAGTCCGGCACCAAAGTATAGTGAGTTTCTTGCAAGCTGCCATGGTGACCTCAGGTATGAGGGACACATATAGCCATATCCCTTCGCGAGCAATCCTTTGGCAGAAGGGAGCTCTGCAGATGGTCACATTCAGTGAAATGTCATACACTTTACTTGCATATCATACTAGTGTCTCCACACTCCTTGGTTAAGAGATCAACCAACAAATATGACATACAACAACCTACACTTGATACATTGTCATCCTATAACAATGTATCCTTTGATTGTGAACCGGTTTAAGAACTACTTGATATATCCTCTCTATATCAAAACAAAGTAGTTCTAAGGACTCCATCATACAAGTGTTCATTACAGAAAAATGTAAAATGATGGACAGCCAAGATTAAATAACTTTTATTTATTAAAAATTTATATACAAAATACAAAGATTGCACAACTGTCTACAGTCTAGACGATTGGCTTTGGGACACAGTTCCCAACACCAAGTTCAAAACCTATGACACCCTAGTTCAAATGCTACAACCATGCAGAAAACATAAATTAAAATATTTCTAATCCTTTCTACTCATAATACCAGTCATCATTGGCTTGGTTTATGACTCCTAGAGTGACAAAAATTTATCACAAGTGCTCTAACACTCAATCAAATATCCTGAAATAGTATTACAACATCCTAGTTCAAAAGTTATAATATCCTAGTTCAAAATATATAACACCCTAGTTCAAATGCTACAACATCCAAGTTCAAAAACTATGACACCCTATCAATAAACATAATATTCTTGTATACCATCATCATAGCAATGAAGAAATTTAACATTCTGGAAGTAAATATAACATCAAAAATACATAAACTACATGTATTGAGAAAATAATATTCAAAATTTTATTATTTGAATGAATTATATAATTTTTCTTTGGAAATGATGCTTCAAATATAAACATCAATTAAGTTACTAATTTGTGTAACATTTTACACAAGTAGATAAATTGTACAAGTAAAAAAATTTGCTTTTACAAGCTAATTTTTAGCAGCGCTATCAATCTTCTGATTCAAGCTCTCTCTCAATATTGTTGCTGCTAACTGGTGGCAGTACATACTTATATCTTTTTCTGTGAAATCCCAAGTATCAGGCTTATCCTTGCGAGCCATATATCCATGTATTTTAAGCAATACAAACCACAGTCTAGTGAGCCTACAGGCTGGGAAGAGCAATCACCAATCTCTTGCATTGACCAATTCATTACCTCAACATTGTCACAGAAGATATAGAATATTAGACCTAGTATCTTGTACCACTTCCTTGCATTAGCTTTGTACTTGGAATTATGTTTTATTGAATTCAAATGTATCAAAATATTTTCTAGCATATCAATCGCAACCAGGTGCCAGTGAAAATTGTCCGAGTTTATGATGGTGAAGAGAAACCGAAATTCATTCTTATCTTCATCACTAATCCATCAAAAATCATATTCTCGACTGTTCTAGCAAGTTCATGATACGGTGATGTTGAAGTTAGGCACATACCGAAGGTCATTACAGGTGAAACTATATACTTATGATATCTTTCCGATTGTTCTGTCCACTTCTTTGTAATGAACTCCTGCCTGGCATCAATTATCTAACAATGCAATATAAACTGATTAATTACAAGTAACTTGATTTCATAAAATTTTGAAAATGAATGTAATAATTATTAAAAAATATATCATAATATATATAAAAATAAAAATAAAATGATGTAATACTCCATTACTTACATTATCAACTATCATGTCATTATTTAGCAGATCAAAAAGATTTTTTCTAGTGATAGTGCCACCGAATTTATTATTGTAGATGACATCTCTGAAATTAATAAATATGAAGAATATTATATATTTTCGACCATAAAGTAGTATACATAATAGAAAAAATAGATATAACTTATGTGTTCATCTTTTCTTTCAAAAATATGTTGATCAAATTTTCATTATCTTCAATTTGAAGATTCAAATTTGATTTCTCGAGCTAAGATGTGCTCACTATCTTTGTCTTTTTTCTGGGTTGGCCTATTTCGAAAGCAGAATCCGTAGTGATTTGGGAGGCCTTTCGCAGTCTAGGTTCTTTTTTTATCCTCTTGATAAGTGAAGGAATCTGAGATTTTTCTTTTTACCCCTCAGCTTCCTTACTTACAAGGGTATCCTTCAATTTTTCATCTAAAATTTCTTCCACCTCAACCTTAATATCATCTCCTTCCGCCCCTTTGTGCCCTTCTTTATTTGCATTGGTATCTTTATTTACCAATGAACTAAGGAGGGTTTCAACTATCGCAAGCATCTTCTTAATCTTTTCAACTTCAACCTTCACCTATGCCCAACTTGCACAACTTTTTTATTTTTCAAAGGATATTGCTGTTACTATTTTTTTAGTAATAAGTCATTGTTCTGTTATCGTAAGCTCAATAGCTCTCTCCACCTGTAAGCTAAGAACAATAACAAAATAAATTTATATTAATCATAATGATATATTGTTCATTAATGTTGTAATGAAAAAATATCTTTATTTACCGACTCATGAGGCTGCAAGTTCGCAAGTTGAACAATCTTTGTCATCACCTAGTTGTCATACCATTTTAACAGCCTAAGTAGTTTATTTGGATGTGCTGGGGCTCTTAAGGTATTATGCTCGAGGAACCAAACCTATACATAATAATTATGTATGTTAAATATATTGAAGATTTAAAATAAATGTAATTACACTTTTGCTACATATTAATGATACTTACCACCAAAGCAGTTGTACACCCATATAGGGTTGGCTGCCTCTTAAACTTGTCACTTCTCTTGGTTAGGACTGGCTCCTCGATCTCAGGCAAAAAGCAGCATCTAGGAGAGACATAAAAGTCAACTCCCTTATTATGGAAGCCCAGTTTAGTTGACCCAACTGGGATAAATCATCCAAGTAAGGGATGATATATCTTGGACAAGATTGATTTGACTTTGGATATAAGAACATTGTGAACATATATGCAATCTATAATCTCATAGTGTCCTCGACATTCTCTTGTAAGTTTGATGAATGAAGTTGGGCTATTAACTTCTCCAGCCCCTTATTCTGCAGATTTAATTTCCTTCCAAATCGTCTAAATAACCGACTCTTCTTATCTTGATCTTCTATTACAATCTTCTTTTCATGGCATGACAGATCCAAAATTAGGGTCACGTCTTCGATGCTGAATGTAAGTTCCTTACCATAAAAAATAAATTTGTCACCTCCCTTGTAGCATCTAATAATTTCAGCTAGTAGTCGCCCATCGACAACAAACGGTTACATGTCAATGAACGCATTGAAAGGAGTCTTCCGAATGATTTCTAAATGAAGACTCAAAAAATCCATCTTCCAAACTTATTCAACATATACTACTAGCTTGCAATGATTTTTAAATAATTGTGAAGCCTTTACTCTAGGTAGCCGAACCATTGCAAGATCACCTGAAACATAAGTAAAACATAAATGTAAGTTAAGTAATAAATTCTAAATAATAAATTTTATGACACTCTGGAAGTCTTAAGACAAGCCACAGATGACATGTATTAGATGTAGAGGGGTTACAAACTTCTATTTTATAATTTATACATGAGTGTTGTAGTTTTTTAACTAGAGTATCGTAGGTTTTGAACTTGGATATTGTAATATTATTTTGGCCATTTTGAGTAATGTTATTGCATTTGTCATAATTTTATGACACTCTAGGAGTCATAAAACAAGCCACATTTGACATGTATTAGAGGTAGAGGGGTTACAAACTTCTATTGTATAATTTATGCATGGGTGTCGTAGTTTTTTAACGAGGGTATCGTAAGTTTTGAACTTGGATATTGTAATACTGTTTTGGCCATTATGAGTAATGTTATAACATCCGTGGTAACTTTATGACACTCTGGAAGTCATAAAATAAGTCATGGTTTACATGTATTAGAGGTAGATAGGTTACAAACTTCGATTTTACAATTTATACATGGATATTATAGTTTTTTAACTAAGGTATCGTGGTTCTAAACTTGAATGTCGTAATATTGTTTTGGCCATTATGAGTAATGTTATAGCATCCGTGACAATTTTATGATACTTTGGAAATCATAAAGCAAGCCATGATTTACATGTATTAAAGATAGAAGGGTTACAAACTTCTATTTTATAATTTATGCATGGGTGTCATAGTTTTTTAACTGAGATATCGTAGATTTTGAACTTGGATATCGTAATACTATTTTGGCCATTATGAGTAATGTTATAGCATCTATGATAATTTTATGACACTCCGGGAGTCATAAAACAAGCCACAGTTGACATGTATTAGAGATAGAGGGGTTACAAACTTCTATTTTATAATTTATGCATGGGTGTTGTAGTTTTTTAACTAGGGTATCGTAGGTTTTGAACTTGGATGTCGTAATACTATTTTGGCTATTATGAGTACTATTATAACATCCATGACAATTTTATGACACTCTAGGAGTCTTAAAACAAGTCATGGATGACATGTATTAGAGGTACAGGGGTTACAAACTTCTATTTTATAATTTATGTATGGGTGTCGTAGTTTTTTAACTAGGATGTCGTAGGTTTGAACTTGGATGTCATAATTTCTGAATTATGGTATCATGATTTTATACTATGAAGACTTCAATTTTTTTAAAAAAATATCATGACATCTCTTTATAGAGATAAATTATAAAAATTTATATTAAAATAGTAAAACAGAAATTACGACATCCTAGTTTAAAACCTACGATACTCTAGTTTAAAATACATGACATCCTAATTTAAAATCCTATGGCACCCTGGTTAAAAAACTACGATATCCATGCAGAAATTATAAAATAAAAGTTCACACACCTAATGTCATCCCCTCCTAAATAAACAACGAATACAATACTTCCTTCCTCCATCTACATTTCTTTCTTGCATTGTTTTTGTGTTCATCGTCTGTGTTGAAAGACGAAACCACTTTTCTCCATTTTCTCAAGATTTTGAAGGCATATCAAAGGTTGAAGGAAGGTATGCTCAACAACTGGAAGCTCACTAGCGACTTCTCGACCATCAAAGAGGAGCAAAAATACAAAATGGATGTCTCTTGGATATCCAAAAATAATGGAACGAACTCTAGGATGGGGTGTCATAGTGCAAATAGGTTTTTTTTTCTATTTGCAGAATAAGAATAGGTTTTTCATATCGTAACATCTTCCAAAAAAAATGAGGGCAAAATGGTCATTTGCCAAGTTTGAAATGACTGCAGACATGGCGATATCAGATTACATAATCTTAAAGGATACGAAACCTGCCCCATCCCATCATGCCATTTTGGATACAGGTAGACTAATAAACTAAGGCGGTGTGGGCCATGTTAGATTTGCTGCACCGCACGCGGTGCACAAACACTTACTCAAATCATGCTAGACTAATCATTATTCATAAATATCTGACATATGTACCTATAGGATTTGTATAAAATTTGTGATTGTACTACTCTACCCTAACCTGATTTACTAATTATACTAGTCTAAACCATGAATTCAATAAAATTTTAGACCCGATTATCTAAATAGGCTCTAAGTTTTTTATCTGAAATATTTTGACGAACCTTCAAACTCGTTGTCCAAGTAATGCAATATCAAGCTTCAAAACTATGAATGATAGCGAAGGAATTTCAATGATCATAAATGTGGAGACTATTTTGAGTTGCTAAAATTAAGGTGTGGATTTGATTCAATATATAGAATATTTTTGTCCAAAAAAATTGATGATTGAACTATTTCTTTATGTGATTCAATAATGAGTGGCATATCAAATGTTGTTCCTCTCAAAGGAAGAAATGAAAAGATTACAAAACAAAGAAGAAAAGGCCAACTCCAAGGGAAATTGCTTCTGAAGCTCATGTTTAGTCCATAAGATTTACATCAACCCTTCTATTTAGCCCCGGTTTGTCCCATTAATTAGTAAATGTTAAGTATATTCGGATCATTCTAACACCTAAAACCTATGCTGAACATGGTGGTCCTTATACTAAGTGAAGTGCTGGTCATCCTCCTCCCCATGCATTAGTGTTGAAATTTAATTATGAGCAAATGATATTATAGCATAACTGATTTTAAGACGACAAGCTTCATGCCCAAGTTCATGCAGTAGTGATTGATAGTTTCAGTTGGTTTCAACCCTCTCATCTCAATTAGCTACTCTTTCACCAACTTTTGGCAATAGAATAATAACCATTCCGTGGTTTATTGATTCTTTGAGGACCATTTGATTTCTACTTGTGACCATCCAATAAAAAAAGTGGCTACATACAAAGAAGCTATGGCCAAAATCGTTGTCGGCCATCCAAAACCGCATCGATCAATCATTTGCCAGGATGCGAGTGGACCACATATTTCATGGCAAAGCTTGCTCTTGGAACATTTTGTTTCACAGCATGGCAAGGACTAACTTGATGGCATTCTTAGAAAAAGATAGCTTTCTTATTACTGAATTCTAGAACTTACGTGCTAAAAGAAAGTATTCTCAAACTTCTCCATGATAACTGCCACTTCAATGTCCACCATGTATCAAGCTTGTGTTGGTTATCATGCATGCACTCTCTAATTCAATGTGGACCATACTAGCTGCTAAAGTTTTAGACCAACAATAATTTTCAAAAGACTTACTTATGGTCAAGGAGACTTGGGGTAAACTATCAGGAATCATGAGGCCTCAAAGATTGATTATATGTGTAACTTTAACAACTATGTAATTTAAATTCATGAATTCAGTGAAGATGATCAAACACCCAAAATTCTCTCAATTTTGAAAAAAGAGAGACAGAGAAGAACAAAAGAGTTGATTAAGAAAACTATATTGTCCTCTAAAGTGAAAATTAAGAGTTGAGGAGTTTTTGAAAACGCAACTTGCAAACTACCATGCTTGATTGCACCATTTAGAGTAGAGAGGGGAAATCTTCCAGTGGCTAGACAAAAGAGAGGCATATAACGCCCTTGCATTTTCTTCCCCCTAATGAAATGGTTGTGATGATTTTATTGAAATTGTTTAACAATGTTTTTAAGCATGACCAAATAATATAACCTTTCCATATATAATACTTAAGACTAACAAATAATTATTTAGATTAGATCCAAGTGAAACTAACACCTAAAATACAAATTTGATTAGATTTTATCAAACCAAAGTTCAATTTAGTTACAATTATATTGCAAGGTGTTCTCTTGAAGGCATCACTGAATATTATCACAATTACAACTATGATTATGGTTGCCAAGAGCTACCAAGGATAGGAAACTTGGGTTAAATGATGAAAATAATGATGATGATGATGGTTATATAACAAGTGTTATATGTGACTTAAGTAGAAATAGCAGTTGATAATGCTTAAAAAAGAAAAACAATGGCATCATTTTCCTAAATTCCTATACACCAAATAAAAAACATTTTTCTAGTTTGTACAAATTTTTTTAAAATTAAAAATATTATTTCATTTAAATGAATTGTTCAAATATAATACATGGTCCGACTAAATAATAACCCTTAATCAATTTTCTCTTACTAACACCTGTAACATAATTAACCCCTCAAAAATTGTTATGCATGATGATGTCTCCTTTCTTGTAAACAAAAATCATTTATATGGGATAGGTACTATAAAATATCATATGAAATGGGCTTCATAGTTTGTTACGTCCCTCTTAATATCAATCTTAAAAAGTAATTTTAAAAGTCAAATATTTTTTTATTAATCAAGTTATTAGTTTCATAATTATGATATTCTCTTTCTTTCTCATTGTCAGCATATACTTTTTATCAACATATGGTACATATCAATAAACTATCTAGTATTATATCATTTAATTATGTACTATATATTGATGAGCATTATATTCTAAAAACCATATATTATTTTATCAAAAATATATATTAAGACATGGATGAATACAACATTCAAAGAATAATGTATAAATTTATTTATAGGTATGTATTAGATTACTACTAGATATATATCAAAAAAGCTTATAATATATATTAGTAAGTCATTAAGTATTTGTTATATGATCATGCACTGTGTACTAGCATGCACCACATTCTAAAAAATATTTATTTATTTATCTAGATATGTATATTAAAATATCGAATGAATATTTTTCTAAGTATGTATTAACTGATTGTTGCCGATATTACCGCGGTGGCCCGTAGCTCGTGAGCTGGCGTCGGTTCTCGGACTCTCTCACCTCGAGATCTCCAAGCTTCCAGTCCTGCAAAACAAAGTCAGAGACCCGGGTCGGGAATTTCGGCGGGGGCACTCCGACGATCAAGTTAGAGAGCGGCAAGATGGAACAGATCCCCTAAGACGGGTTCTCGAAGGATTCTCGTGCTTAGAGGAGATGTAGATGAAAGAAGTGTGGGGAAGAGAGGGGTTGAAGCTCGGCTTCATGTGCTGGGTTCATCGAGCTCACGCTTGAGGACTTCTTGGGATCTCAGGATCGCTCTCTCGATATTCTTTTTTCCTCTCCTCTCTCCGACTTACCTTTCCGTCCGCTTTTACCGTCCCTTTTATACCACCGGACGGCCTTTGGCCCATGTCCCCTCCCGGAGGCTCCCGAAGATCTCTGAATCTTTTTCTCTCCCTTCTCCTCCAAGTCCGGAAGTTAAGTGGCCAGCACACCTCGTCCGCCATGTGTCACGAAAGGGGTAAACTGGCGAGACCTCGAGCCAAGTACGGGAGCTCTCCTTTCGGGACGTTGGCGGTGGGCTTCTAGCATTCTAGGCTCTTGTCCATGAGAGTTTTATTCCTCGATCGTGGGGCCCTGCTTATTTGATATAAACGAGATTTCGCGTACCGCTGCGAGCCGTACTGGCATCCTGTACGAGTTACGGCGCACGTCGATTCTAGTGGCGACCTCCCGAGACCAGCCCGGCCACTAGCTATGAGTCGGTGAAGACCCTGAGGCAGGCCACACCCAGCTCGCGGGACACTCTTAGCCCCACGAGGAGCGCTTCGTACTCTGCTTGGTTATTGGTGGTGGCGAACTGGAAGCAGAGCGCACACTCGACGATGACCCCTTCGCCGTTGGCAAGGATGAGTCTAGCTTCGCTCCCACCGGAGTTCAAGGCTCCATCTATGTGAAGGATCCAGACGTCCTCCTCTAGTCCTGGCTCTGGCTACCGGTCTCTGGGGCTCTCTCTGGCCCCTCGTCCAGGTCTGCACACTCAACCAAGAAATCAGTGAGTACCTGTACCTTCATGGCCAACCTCGGCCTATAGGTGATATCAAACTCACTGAGCTTGAGCACCCATTTTGTCAGGCGCCCTGATGTATCCGGTCGGCTGAGCACCGCTTTCAGTGGCTGATCCGTCAGGACCGCAATGGGGTGCGCTTGGAAATAAGGCCTGAGACGTTGGACGAACACGATTAGCGCAAAAATCAGTTTCTTAGATCGAGAATACCTGAGCTCCGCATCGCGGAGGAGTTTGCTCGTATAGTACACCGGCCTCTGTGTCCCTTTGTCATCCGTCCGAACCAAGACCGAACTGACGGCTTCTGGTATGACCGCCAGGTACAGGAGGAGCTCCTCTCCTTCCTCCGGCTGGGAAAGCAATGGCAGCGATGCCAATGTCCTCTTCAGCTCTTCGAATGCCTCCTGGCATTCCTTCATCCAAGCGAAGTCGTTCATCTTCCTCAGTGCCTTGAAGAAGGACTGGCAGCGATCAGTGGACCTTGAGATAAATCGACTCAGGGCGGCTATCCGGCCGGTGAGTAGCTGCACTTGCTTCTTGGAGGTGGGTTTCTCCATGTCCAGGATCGCCTGGACCTTCTCCAGGTTGGCCTCTATTCCTCTTTGGGTCACCATGAAGCCTAGGAACTTTCCCGCGGATACGTCGAAAGCACACTTCATAGGGTTCAACTTCATTTGGTGAAGACGGAGGTTGCCGAAGGTCTCCGCCAGGTCGCCGACATGGTTTGAAGTCGGCTTGCTCATCACCAGCATGTCATCCACGTATACCTGCATGTTGCGGCCAATTTGATCTTTGAAGACCTTGTTAACCAGACGTTGGTACATAGCGCCTGCGTTCTTGAGGCCGAACGGCATCATCTTATAGCAGTATGTCTCGCGGTCGGTGACGAAGGCAGTGTGCTCCTCGTCCTTCGAATGCATTCGGAACTGGTTGTACCCGGAGAAGGTGTCCATAAAAGAGAGGAGGCGATGCCCTGAAGTAGTGTCCACGAGCTGGTCGATCTTTGGAAGAGGAAAACTGTCCTTTGGGCAAGCTCGGTTTGTAGTCCACACAGATCCTCCACTTGCCATTGCTCTTCTTCACCATGACCACGTTCGCCAGCCAGCTAGGATACTGTACTTCTCATACAAAACCGGCGGCGAGAAGCTTTTTCACTTCCTCATGATGGCTTTTTGTCTTTTCGCAGCAAAACTCCTCTTCTTCTGGCAGACTGGGTGGCACCTTGGATCAATCTTCAACTGGTGGGTGATGACCTCCGAGGGGATACCTGGCATGTCTGCAGCAGACCAGGCGATCACATCAGCATTCATTTGGAGGAAGTCCAGCAAGCGAGCCCGCTCTTCTTCCTGGAGTTGGGCTCCTATCTGCACGATTTTTTGAGGGTCCGATCTGAGGGGGTACGTCAATAAGCACTCCACGGGACCTCCCCTGGGATCTTGTGCTCTTAAATCGAAGTCGTCGATGTCGGAACTGACCTCGGCACTCGGGGCCCCTGGGACCATCCACAGGCAATGTGGAACAGGTTGGGCCGTCCCTCTCATCACCCCCATCCTAGAGGCGATAGGGAACTGCACCAAAAACCTCTTGGTGGAAATGATCGCATCCAGCAGGTTGAGCCCTGGACAGCCTAGGATAGCATTGTAAGGTGATGGGAGTCTGACGACGTAAACATCATCATGACCGTGCTCTGTCGAGGTGGGGATCCGGCGGTAACAGGGAGAGTGATCTCTCCTTTGACCCCCACAGAATCTCCTGTGAAGCCCACAAGAGGGGTGTGCACTGGCTTCAGCTGATCATGAGACAAATTCATCCGGGAGAAAGCATCATAAAAAAGTATGTCAGTAGAGCTCCCACTATCCACCATAATGCGATGTACAGGATGCTTTGCGATGGTCATCTCAACCACCACCATATCATTGTTTACATTTTCATTTTCATTCCCCTTTTCAAAGGGGAGTACATTCTCCAGGTCTCCCACCTCCCGGGCTCTCTTCGAGGCGCGCCCTATCCCCCACGAGATCATGCCCACTGGCTTCTCCGTCGGACGGTTGTCAATTGCAAGGACGAGGGGAAGGGCCGCGAGCGATTGGCCCTCCACTGGGGCCTCGCTCCTCACAAACTTCTGGAGGTAGCCCCTCTTGATCAGTTCCTCGATCTCCCATTTTAGATTGCGGCACTCCTCCGTGTCGTGGCCGTGCTCGCGGTGGAACTGGCAATACTTCATCTTGTCATGAATGTTCCTCGGGTTCTGAGAAGGAGGTCGGCGGAGGTAGTTCTCACCCTCAATTTCCATGAGGATCTTCATTCTAGAAGCAAGGAGAGGGGTGAAGGTCCGCTCCGAGACAGCACCATTCTTCTGCTTCGGACCTGGACGGAAGTCCGCAGGTGGTCCAGGCCTCCGGGTCCCAGGGACATCCCTTGGGGCAGGCTTCTTCGAAGTCTTCTCGTCTAGCTCTTGCTTGGTATGGTCGGCCTCCTCAGCTCGGATGTACTTGTGGACACGGAGGAGGAGCTCAAAATACGTCTTGGGAGGCTTCTTGTCCAGAGAATACATCAGGCGAGAGGTCTTGAGCCCGCGCTTCAATGCCAGCATAGCGACGGGCTCGTCAAGGCTATAAATCTCCAGGGCGGCAGTCTTGAAGCGGGTGACGTAGTCCCGCAGTAGCTCCCGGTCTTGCTGGTGGATAGAGAAGAGACTATCCACCTCCCGTGGCACCTTGTGGTAGGCGTTGAAGTATGCCACAAACTTTCCTTCCATCTATTGGAAGGAGCTGATGGATTCTGGCTCGAGGCGGGTGAACCAAACTCGAGCAGCCTTCCGGAGGGTGGCTGGGAAGGCGATGCACAAAAGAGCGTCCGTCGCTCCTTGGACCCTCATGAGAGCCTTATAGCTCTCCAAGTGGTCCAGGGGGTCGGTGGTCCCATCGTAGGGATCCACCTGGGGCATGCGGAACCGATTCGGGATCGGTTCCTCTTGGATTTCCCGGGTGAATTGTGGCTGGGCATTATAGCCCGCTGGCTCTACTAGGGAGGTTTGCATGTTGGAGAAACGGCAGGAGAACTCTGCGAACTTGCGCTCGTGTTCTTCCAGACATCTCTCGGCCTGGCGCCTGATGGCCTCATCGGTGGAACCTTCCACCGAGGCCGCTGGAGAAGGAGGTGCCGATCAGTCTCGGTGAGAGGCCTTGCCCCGATGGTGCCTGCTGCGCCGTACTGCTTCAGCATCGTTGGCTAGGGATCGACTCTCGTGATCCGTCGAACCAGAGTGGTTTCTCTTCGCGGGAGTCTGATGGCTCCCGCGAGGGTTGGTAATTGCCCGTGGATGGGAAGGCCTGCCTTGGATGGAGCGCAGGCTTCCGCGGGTGCCCGTGGCTCATGCCGCAGGGGTTCCTGGCTAGGGCTGAGTGGCCAGGGAGCACTGCTGGTGCTACAGCTGCCGCACGGCCGTAGTCAGTGTTTGTAGCTGCTGGACGACAGCTACGAAAGGACCATCCACCAAGGATGGCTGAGGAGGAGGAGGTGGAGCAGGAAGTTTCCTCTTCGGGCTGCGCAGCCCCTGGGAAGAAGGAACCTCTCCTGCTCGGCTGGTGGATGCTTCGCACCCACGCATCACCACCATGGTCGACGTATGCTCTTGCTCACGAAAAGCTTGTCTATGCAGGGGTTGCTGTTCTACCCCCCTTCCTGGCATGCCAATCTGTTGCCGATCTTATCGCGGTGGCCCGTAGCTCGTGAGCTAGCGCCGGTTCTCGGACTCTCTCCCCTCGAGATCTCCAAGCTTCCGGTCCTGCAAAACAAAGTCAGAGACCCGGGCCGGGGATTCCGGCGGGAGCACTCCGACGGTCAAGTTAGAGAGCGACAAGATGGAACAGATCCCCTAAGGCGGGTTCCCGAAGGATTCCCGTGCTTAGAGGAGATGTAGATGAAAGAAGTGTGGGGAAAAGAGGGGTTGAAGCCTGGCTTCCTGTGCTGGGTTCATCGAGCTCACGCCTGAAGACTTCTTGGGATCTCAGGATCGCTTTCTCGATATTCTTTTTTCCTCTCCCCTCTCCGACTTACCTCTCCGTCCGCTTTTACCATCCCTTTTATACCACCGGACTGCCTTTGGCCCACGTCCCCACCCAGAGGCTCCCAAAGATCTCTGAATCTTTTTCTCTCCCTTCTCCTCCAAGTCCGGGAGTTAAGTGGCTAGCATGCCTCGTCCGCCATGTGTCACGAAAGGGGAAAACTAGCGAGACCTGGAGCCAAGTGCGGGAGCTCTCCTTTCGAGACATTGATGGTGGGCTTCTAGCGTTCCAGGCTCCTATCCACGAGAGTTTTATTCCTCGATCGCGGGGCCCTGCTTATTTGATATAAACGAGGTTTCGCGTACCGCTGCGAGCCGTAATGGCGCCCTGTACGGGATGTGGCGCATGCCGATTCTAGTGGCGACCTCGTGGCCCATGTCTTTGCCTCCTCGAGGCTTTTGCAGAGCCTAGCTGACTTCGGTTGAGGTGGACCCATCTGGGGGTGCCACATGGCGAAGGAGCAGGAGGGCCCGGCTCGACCTCAGCAGAGGTGGACCCGTCTTGGGGTGCCACCTGACGAGGGAGCAGGGGACTGCCAGCTTCGGCCGAGGTAGACCCCTCCTGGGTGGACACCTGGTGGGTTGGTAGAGAGAGGCTCGGCTTCGACCGAGGTGGACCCGTCTTGGGGTGCCACCTGGCGAAGGAGCAGGGGGCTGCCAGCTTCGGCCGAGGTGGAACCCTCCTGGGTGGACACATGGTGAAGTGGCAGAGAGAGGCTCGACTTCAGCCGAGGTGGACCCGTCTTGGGGTGCCACCTGGCGAAGGAGCAGGGGGCTACCAGCTTCGGCCGAGGTGGACCCCTCTTGGGTGGACACATGGCGAAGTGGCAGAGAGAGGCTCGACTTTGACCGAGATGGACCCGTCTTGGGGTGCCACCTGGCGAAGGAGCAGGAGAGCCCAGCTCGACCTTAGTCAAGGTGGACCCGTCTTGGGGTGCCACCTAGCGAGGGAGCACGGGGCTGCCAGCGGCTAAGGTGGACCCCTCCTGGGTGGACACTTGGTGAAGTGGCAGAGAGAGGCTCGACTTCGACCGAGGTGGACCCGTCTTGGGGTGCCACCTAGCGAAGGAACAGGAGAGCCCGGCTTGACCTCGGCAGAGGTGGACCCGTCTTGGGGTGCCACCTAGCAAGGGAGCAGGGGGCTGCCAGCGATCGAGGTGGACCCCTCCTGGATGGACACCTGGCGAAGTGGCAGAGAAAGGCTCGACTTCGATCGAGGTGGACCCATCTCGAGGTGCCACCTGGCGAAGGAGCAGGAGAGCTCGGCTCAACCTCGATAGAGGTGGACCCGTCTTGGGGTGCCACCTAGCAAGGGAGCAGGGGGCCGCCAGCTTCGGCCGAGGTGGACCCTTCTTGGGTGGACACCTGGCGAAGTGGTAAAGAGAGGCTCGACTTCGGCTGAGGTGGACCCGTCTTGGGGTGCCACCTGGTGAAAGAGCAGGAGAGCCCGACTCGACCTTGGCAGATGTGGACCCGTCTTGGGACGCCACCTGGCAAGGGAGCAGGGGCCACCAGCTTCGACCGAGGTGGACCCCTCTTGGGTGGACACCTGGCGAAGTGGTAGAGAGAGGCTCGACTTCGACCGAGGTTGACCCGTCTTGGGGTGCCACCTGGCGAAGGAGCAGGAGAGCCTGGCTCGACCTCGACAGAGGTGGACCCATCTTGGGGTGCCACCTGGCGAGGGAGCAGGGGGCTGCCAGCGACTGAGGTGGACCCCTCCTGGGTGGACACCTGGCGAAGTGGCAGAGAGAGGCTCGACTTCGGTCGAGGTGGACCCGTCTTGGGGTGCCACCTGGCGAAGGAGTAGGAGAGCCCGGCTCGACCTCGACCGAGGTGGACCCGTCATGGGGTGTCACCTGGCGAGGGAGCAGGGGGCCGCCAACTTCGGCCGAGGTGGACCCCTCCTAGGTAGACACCTGGCGAAGTGGCAGAGAGAGGCTCGACTTTAATCGAGGTGGACCCGTCTTAGGGTGCCACCTGGCGAAGGAGCGGGAGAGCTCGGCTTGACCTCGGCAGAGGTGGACCCGTCTTGGGGTGCCACCTGGCGAGGGAGCAGGAGCCGCCAGCTTCGATCGAGGTGGACCCCTCCTGGGTGGACACCTGGCGAAGTGGTAGAGAGAGGCTCGACTTCGATCGAGGTGGACCCGTCTTGGGATGCCACCTGGCGAAGGAGCAGGAAAGCCCAGCTCGACCTTGGCCAAGGTGGACCCGTCTTGGGGTGCCACCTGGCGAGGGAGCAGGGGGCTGCCAACGACCAAGGTGGACCCCTCCTAGGTGGACACCTGGCGAAGTGGCAAAGAGAGGCTCGACTTTGGCCAAGGTGGACCCGTCTTGGGGTGCCACCTGGCAAAGGAGTAGAAATTTTGAAAGAAAAATCTACGTGGCACCGGAGGCATCCAGCTGGATCTGACACACGTTCCACGTCAGCAATGTAGTCATATCACTGATCATATATGCATACTGGTGAACATTATATTTAAAAAAGTATATATTAGTTTATTTGTAAGTATATATTGGATTGCTGCTAGATATGTATCATAAAAATTTATAATATATATCAATAAGCCATCAAGTACATATCATTTGGTTATGTATCCTCTGTTGATGAATGCTATATTCTAGAAAGTATGTATTGATTTATCTAAATATATATATTAATTTATTTGATGATTAATTTATTTATTATGTATCATATATAGATATGGTATATATCGGTAAAAAGTATTTTTTGCAAACAAGAAAGAAAGATAATCCTAGAGTTATGAAACTAATAATTTCATTAATTAAAAAGGTATTTGATATTTAGACTTACTTTTTAAAATTGATGTTAAAAAATATGATAAATTATTAAACTTGTATCATATAATATTCTATAATACCTGCCACGTATGATTTTTGTTCTTTTCTTATACCTTGTACGAAGTTAGCATATCAATTTGTATGCATTCCTATCCTATATGACCCAACTTTGATTTGGATGGTCTCTTAGCATTAATTTGTATTCATTCCCTGTGTCATCCCAATTATACCAAGCCATGGCCTTGGCTCATGCTCAATTACTCATCAATCATGAGGATCTCGATGCGTCAAACAGGATAAAGTCCGTGTACCATCAAAGGGTCCTCCCCACTTTTCTAAGATTCTCCATGATAGAATGGCCACGTGAGGACACAAACACCACTAATTTTTGTCACCCTCCCTTTTTTATCGCCAGCCTCTTTGATCCCTTCGAGCGAGGAGGATGACGAAAACCGATGCTTATCGCCACGGGTGTCATCCTTCTATTGGACAAGACGAATGGGGCCTACTTGATTCCCCTCCACCCTATCTGATGGCCTTTTGAGGCTGTCCGAAGTACCCATCCTTACTGACGTTGTTGGCTTTTGGAATCCAATATAATGGGGGCCACATAAAACCTAATAATACATGGCAAACAATTGCATACAGGTCCCTACGCTTCTATAGAAGTATCTTTTATAGCATTTTGTGATGTTTCCGAGTTTTGAAAAGATTTAAAAAGTCATGATAGGAATGTTCGAGGATTCTTGAGATTTAGGAATATATCTCAGATGGATCCTTAAGGTGTTTCACGGTTATTCTGAGTCTCAGGTTGAGAAAACATGTAAGAGTCATGTTGGATAAGGAAGCTTGATCCAGGTTTGAGTATTTTCTCATGTGACTTAGAAGAAAATTTTTGAGAGATTGTAACATAACCCAGTTTAATTATATGATTTCGGTCTAGATGTGTAGTTGGTTCCTTTTAGTATGAAAGGATTGAGACTAGATGGTTAGTTGGTTAGTTGGTTAGCCCAACCAACTAAGGATCATAACTATCTAGGGATTCATCTTGAACCTAATGTCTAAGTCCAAGAATTAGTTGGTTGGTTGTAACCAATTTAAGAAGCCTCAAACCGCCCCATGTGATGAAGGGGTGACCTCCCCATGTGATGAAGGGGTGACCTTTTGGTATGGTGAAAAACCGTGAGATAAGAGATGGTGCGTGAGAGGTGTGCATGGTCTCTCTTTCTCACCGTAAGGAATCAACGTGAAGGTTAAGAGCTTAGGACGTGGGTGTTCCAGACTTGGAGAAGGGAACTGAGCATGAGGGAGTCCGCAGGTTTGGGAGTTTCTTCCTGGGTTTCAAAAATGAGGCTGTGTGTTATGTCTTGTATCAAGATCTTCTCCAAGAATAATAATATAATTTCTTTTATCCTAATCTCTTCTATATCTTCTCCTACTTCTTGGTTTAAAAGAAGGCTACCATCTTCTTGTCAGGATCTCTTTCACGATGCTTTCACGGTATATATTCTGATCTGGAAATTTCTAATATCTTTTAGTCCCAAATGTCATTTGATTTGTTTCACGGAGCCTAAATTTAGTCCATGTTATTCTAACGAGAGTGTACCAAGATAATCCATTCTTTGTTTAAAAATAAACCAAGGTGGAGACCTGACCACCAAGATAACTTTCGTATTTGCATTAAAGTAGTAGGGTTCTTGAGTGCATCACACATGCACCTCAGAGGCCACAGAGGGTATCGAGCCATTTAGAGGACGTGAGGTCCAAAGAGGAGTGTGCAGCCATGATAAGGATAATCATGAGTTCCAATGCATGACGACTTGAAGATCTGCAAATGAGTGTGTTTAATATAAGTTTGCAGTGCATCCGGCAATAGCAATGGGGTCACTCCTATCTGAGTCCAAAAACTTCATAATCTTAGATGTAGAAAATTCTTACAATAAAAATATGTTACTAAGAAAAAAATGTCTTAATTCAATTCACTGGAATAAGCTCGGGATGAAGATTCAAAACCAAATCCAAGAGGAACCAGGTCCAACAATAATAGACTAGACCTAGCCCACGTGCGCGTAGCCGAAGTGCCCGCACGATCTAGGCTTGAGCACAACCTAGGTGGGTGCGTGGCCTAGCATGGCCCAGTGCATGGACATACGGGCACATGGTCTGGTAAGTGCCCGCGGTGCCTAGTGACCGCAATCTACACAAGGTCCATCGTGCTGAGAGGTTGGCGTGGTCCATGAAGGGATTGTTGTGTCCACAAGGGCACGGCCAGTCTTTATCGCGGTCTACGTGCATTTTCTGTGTGATCAAATGATGGCATGCAATCCGAGCAAAGGTCCAACAATTCTAAAGCTTTTCAATACAAATTGGGCTTGATCTAGTATGATTTGCGATGCATTCAATGACAATCTGACGGCCAAAGGTCTTCCACGGGTCAAACATGAGTTGAACAAGAATTTGAAGTCATTTTCCAATGTAGTTTGAATTACTAAACTCTTATTGAAATGCTCTTCGACAGAGAGGTTATAAAATAATGATAAACAAGCCAAGGACCAGGTGTGTGAGAATCTAGAGAACTTTTAGGAGGTGCGGCAGTGGTAGAAAAAGCCTGTAGGGATTAGAGGGTTTCTTTGAGAGTTGAGAATTTTGTGAGAAATTTGAGATTTCTTGTCGAGAAAAATTATACGGAATTGAAAGTGCGAGTTCTTATCTTATAAATAATTATTTAATTTTTTTCATAGTGAAGTCTTACATGTCCTATTGATTGTGCCTTTCATTTTCTCTTCTTCCTTCTCTTTTAGCATCAACAACATTATTGTGATTAGGGATAGACCGTACCAACTTTTCTAGGAGGGGCCAAGAGAATATAAAAATAAAAAATATTAATAAATAATTAAAATTAATTTAAATATTTTTTATAAATATTATTAAACTATATTCGATGTTGTTTCGTAGAACTAAATTCATCAATAATAAAATATACTATAACATTTTCAACTATCTCCTACTCAATATAAGTGATTAAATAATTGACAAAAAAATTATCTTCCATCTTGTTAAGTAATCTAGTCTTGGCAATCTTCATTACTCAAAATGATCTCTCTGTAGTAGCAGTTAAAACTGAAAGAATCATAAACACCTTAGACTCGTGGAGATGCACGAGCACCGGACACGATGGCAGTGGCATCGTGCCGAGTGCTATTGTCACGGCATGATGAGATGGGGTGTCCGTCGAGCGGCAAGGCTGGAGGCGACTAAGCATATGTGTGGCAGCATTGATGCAAGCCAGGGGCACGACGAGCACCTGCCCACCCGTGCCCCTCGACACCCGATTGCACAACATGACAGGTTTCGATCGCCAGGGCAATGCACAACTCCACTGCACGGAGCATTCATCAGTGCGGTGAGCAAACAGAGGGCACCGGGATGGCAGTTGCCTCCTAGCACATTGGTGGTATCCAACCTTACGTGCATACAGTCGCTTGGTCACATAATCGGGGCATTCCCGTCAATCACGCCGTGCAACAGGTCCAATCGCCATGCCATCCATCAGTGTGATGAATGGGATGGCACCAGCCACATGCGATGGCTTCAGCTACAGTAGGTTTTGGAGATGGATGTCGGTTGAGCAACAAGAAAGAAACCCTTTTGTCTATCCTAAATAATTATGGAAAAGAAAAATATTAATGAAAAGGAAAGTGAAAGTTGGAAAATGATCCAACTTCTAAGTAGAGAAGTTGATTTAAGATATTTGTTTCATTTAAATTTTTTTTTACCAATATTATCCAAGTTATATTTAATATCAGCCAATTTTAGGACGGCTAAATAGGCAAATACCTATATATTTAAAATTTTATCTAAAAATCTAATTTATAAATAAAAATTATGAAAAAGTTAAAGAGAGCCAAGGCCCCTCCTATCTTCCTGGTGATCCGCCATTGATCATGATCTTGAAAATGGGGATCTGTATTCTATACGAGGGATTCTCTAATAAGTGGTATCAATACAGATGGTACTATAATATATATGCGTAACATATTTCTATTAGCCTAATAATTTGCTACATAAGCCATTAATATATCTACGGGAATGTTAATTGATTTAAATGAACAAAGAAGCCTATCTTTATTCTCAAAACAAGAAAAAAGAATCTTATCTACATTTATGTTTTATCAGTTAAAATTAGTCACATAAGTCTTGGGAATATTTCCACCACTTAGAATTGTAAAAAGCATGCTGACAATCTCTTTTGCCTTCTCTTCTTTATCTTCTCCCTCGCTGGAAATACAAAGGCAGCTTGGTGCCATCTGGGAGGACAAAGGAGGGCTCCAGTTTGATTCAAAGCACTCTTTTTTCATGTTCCCATCATGACAGTCCTACTAACCCTTTGGATAAGGTCCTGGGTCATTACAAACCCATGGGCCATAACTTTCCTGTTCGCATTAAACTAGTAGAGAAATTCCTCCTTTGCCTATTAATTTCTAGGATGCACAGTCTCAACAATGGCTAGCATCAATTAAAAATGGCAAAAATGGATACAGCAGAGGATTGAATGCATGCCTTGGCTCAAGTCCAGCAAGGTACAATTAGGTGAACTCGGATATGGAGCATCAAGAACAAGATATATTAATTATGTGAATTAGATCAATTAAGTTTAACTGACCTTAGTCCATTTGTTTTCCTACTTGCTATTATATGTCACAAGTAATTGATCATTTGATTAGCCCAACTTGATCAATCTACTGTATGTACTAAAAAACTTAATAGAGACTAGGGCCACAACATGTTTGAGCGAGCACTATGTTTACTCTACTTCAGGGAATCAAATGGCCAACTCTTTTGGAGATAACAAACACTATTCATGCCAAGTGACAGCATTCTAATCCATTGCACATACAACCTTTACCATAAAACAACTCGGTGTTTAAAGAGTTGTGGAATCTCCACCCCACGTTGTCTATATAAACCCTTCTGCTCCTTTGCAACATCCATTAGAGAGGAAGAGAAAGAGAAGAAGCCAAGCATGAGAGGAGCCTTCCCTTTTTTCCTTTGTACACTCAAAGAATAGAATAGAGGAAAAAAGAAAAATCTATAGCCAGTTTTTGTATCACACCGGTTCCTTATCAAACGAAGCATCTTGCATGCCATATATCTTTGAAAAAAATGGGTGAAGTAAGTCTAGTCTTACATTGCAACCTTGAAGTGTCCTCAGTTCTTCACTTCTTTGTGATACTTAAAATATTTTATAAGCTTGCCTCAAGAATATTATCACTAGAATTGTTGGTTAAGGTGTAAGATCATTTTAGGTTTTAAATAGAATTCATGCATGGGCTCATTATGCTCTACCATGAAAGGGATGAGAGCTTTGGTTTGATCAAATTATTTTGAGGTGGTTAATTTCCTTCACATGTCCTAAATAGAGATGAGGTGAACCATCACTTTTTCCTCAAAATAAATAAAAAGGTTAGCTTTCTTATTTAGGTGGTATTATCACGATCAAAATATGGTTGCATGGAATTCTTTTCCTCCAAAATAGATTTTAAAAATATAATTTATATGATATATTTTTGAGAAAAAAACCTATACAATAAAATAGTAGTCAATGAATTGTACCCCTAGATGATTCTTTCAAATCTTCTTTATTTATATGGTCTAAAGATAACTATTTTGTTTTAATGTATAGGAGCAGAAGGAAGAGGAGAGAAGGGAGCAAGAAGAAAAGAAGGAAGAGGGAACTGAAGAGAAGAAAGAGGAGAAGGAAGAGGAGCCACCAGAGATGGTGCTCAAAGTGGACATGCACTGTGAGGGCTGTGCAAGAAAAGTTGAACGATCTCTGAGACGATTTGAAGGTCCCTTCTTCATTCCTTGCCATAACTTTCTCCATTTCTTTAGAATAGTCTGACAGTGCTTTGTTAAATACTTAGTTGGAAACTAAAGAATATAAATAAATAGATGGTCTGAAAAGAAGTTGAGAGAAGGCATAACCATTAATAGAAATATATATGTAGGTCAAGATGATTCCTAGATAACATGTCTGGCACTATTTGATTACCATGGATGCTCTGCTGCTTTACACTTTGCAGGTGGAACCATATACCACTGTTTCATGTTGGATATGCCTCAGTAGACCCATCAAAGTATAGTTGTTCCAATTCTAGTGAATGTTTCCGATAAGATGATCTTCGATTATAAGTGAGAAATGCTTTGATAGCATATAATTTCTTGTCAAGAAATTCCAGATGTAGAATGAAGATAAGCATATCATGGGTAGCACTAGCATGGCCCATTGGCCCTGAAATTTACAAGTTGAAGCCACTTATACTTGAATTTAATTAATCAATGATAGGAATTGGCTGGGACATGAGTAAAATATGTGGCCAAAAAGATGGGTCTTGGTTGAAAATAATTAACAATTTTTAACAGGCCTAACCCTGCTACCTGGCCTAGAACAATAGAAAATCAAGATCATCATGGAATGTCTAATAAATTAGATTCCTCGTAGTAATTAAGGTCAAGATTTTTGTAATTAATAAGTACTGAAAAGTCTCTAATCATTTCTAGACACCTATTAGTTCTTTGATGTGCATCTTTTATCTAAAGTAGTATATTTTTAAATTTTAATAGGTGTTGAAGATGTAAAGACGGATAGCAAGTCCAGGACAGTGGTGGTGAAAGGAAAGGGAGCAGACCCAATTAAGGTATGCGAGAGAATTCAGAAGAAGACTGGAAAAAAGGTTGAACTAATCTCTCCCCTTCCTAAACCTCCTGAGGAGGAGAAGAAAGAGGAACCTCCACAAGAAGAAAAGAAGGAAGAGGTACTGTGCTTTTCTTAGTTTTCTCGACACTAACCTCCAAATAAGGAGTAACATATATGTAAATGATTAAAGGATGGAATCAAACTACCTACTCTTCTAAACCATGTCTCTCCTACATAGGTGCTTCTATTTGTGAATTGTGGAATGGTTGCTCCTATTTGCTAACCTTTCAAGTACATCAAAGCTTCCAAAGACTATGTTATCTATGTTATCTAGGATGGCTCTAAATCAATATATAATTTACTTGGTGAACTGATACATTTTAATCTAGATTCCTAACTCCAAAATGTTATCAAAATAGGTTAAAGCCTTTCAGTTGAAAAGAACTTATTCTTATAAAATTGTATATTAATCTACTTTTGTTGGTATATGCTAAAGTGTTTTAGCATTCACATCTATGCTGAAAAGAAAATTTCAGGACTCCTTGCTTTTAAGCCTCTTATTTAGATTTTAATACAAATACCATGGCACTACAATCTAATGCCAAGAAAGTTTGTTTATATATCGCTTCATTGCAAGCATTCACAATTTCTTACATCATGTTCATCAACCATCATTTGATTCATCTTTTTTTTTTTTTTTTTTTTTTTTAATAATTTCAATGGCAGCCAAAGGCAATCACAGTCATATTGAAAGTTCGAATGCATTGTGGTGCATGCGCTCAAGTGCTGCAAAAGAGGATAAGGAAGATGGATGGTATGTCATGATCTTGGTTGTAGCATATGGTTCATGATGAAAACAATAACTGAAAAGAAATTTTCGATTAAGTTTACATACTTTGGTCATCCGACTCAATTTTATTTGTAAAACTAGAAGCTAGGTTTGGCACAGCTGCCTGCATTATTTTTTTTTCCATGATGCATATTTCAACATGTGATTCACCACTAAAAATTGCAGTGAAAAGAAATATTCAACTAATCATGCATACTTTGGTCATCTAAATGAATATTATAGGTAAAATTGAAGTAAGTTTTGGCATAGCTTTCCTTTTTTTGGCATGCAGATTTTAATGCGTGATCTATCACACATAACCATAATTGTAAAGAAAAAGTTTCAATTAATCTTGCAATTTGCTCTCTCTGTTGATATTATTTGTAAAACCAAAAAATTATGTTTCTCTTAGGTGCCTTTTTTTTTTTTTTTTTCCATGATGCATTCATTATTTAATATGTGACTGACCATGAGAAAAAAACCTCCAATTCTCCATGTCCAATAAGTCTAATGGTTTTGATAGATGCCCAGCTTCATCAAACCACAGGAGGATCTCATCAGGAAGCTAGCCCATCCATAGCTGTTCTTATGAACTTAGTAGTTGCACACTAAATTTATGCAAAAGAAAATTAGGGAATGTGTTTTCCTACTGGCACATCATATAGACAAGATTGCAGCCATATGTTCCAAGCAACAGTCAATTGTAATCAGGTCTTTATCTTTTTTGTATGGCCATTTCGCATACTACCATCACAAGGTTGAGCTGCATTCTATGGGGTATCCATGACCTAACTTGCATTTTGGTAATACTACTTGATTCAAAGATTCATCAGTTATCCTTAAGGTTCTGAGGACATACATCATAACCACAGTACACTTTGGTCAATCATTCAAAACCATAATTAATAAGCATTAATTGTTCTTCATCAACCACTAACTATGGGTCATTTCACACATCTTTCTTTCCTTTGTTTTTCTGATATATATTCTTATTTCTGTAGGTGTAGAGTCGGTGGTTACAGACCTAACAAATGATCAAGTCATTGTTAAAGGCATTATAGACCCAGCAAAATTGGTGGACAATGTGTATAGACGAACAAGAAAGCAAGCTTCAATCGTGCAAGATGAGGAAAAGAAGGACGAAGGGAAGAAAGAAGAGGAAAAGAAAGAAGAAGAGAACAAAGAAGTGAAAGGCGAAAGCGAAAAGAAAGAAGAGGAAAAGAAAGAAGAAGATGATGATAGCAAGATTGATGCTAAGAAATACGAATATTTGCCTTTTAGATACCATGTTGAGCATGCATACCCATCTCAAATTTTCAGTGATGAGAATCCAAATGCTTGCACTCTTATGTAACCAAAGAATGTGACCTCAAAAATGTTATGCTTGCTTGTGTATATTACATTAATATGCGTGCTAATGCATATTTTTGTGGTTAGTAGGGAAACTGGGAAAGGACCGAACCATACCTCCTCTTTGGGAGTAATTTTGCCTTCTTATCCAACAAGTAGGTCTCTTGAAGTTCATGCTTGCTTTCCTATATACTTTTCCCTCATCTGCATTAATTGCTGATAGAAAAATTTACCCCATCATTGGTTTTTTAATTTGGGTACCTTCATGGTCCAGCCTAACAGTGACTTCTTACGAGAACACTCGCATAAAGTGCTGAATTCATCGAAGTTGGAATTGAGTTCTACGATCTACATGGCATGCATCATAGTTATTGTCTAGGTAAACAGTATTTGTTCTATCAATAAGCTATCTATATACAGCCATTGTAGTGTTGCAAGTGCACCATGTGTTGTTTGTTGTTCTAATGCACCTAATGGGATTAGAACCTAAGAAATATCATCCATCCTTGGAATCACTGCAGGAAAAAGAGCAAACGGCGACTGTTTTCTCCCGACGCTTTGATTGAGCATCGAGAGAACCTGAAACCCATCGACGCTTTTAAAAAGCGTCGGTATTCGCTGACGCTATAAAGCATCGCCAAGTATTCAGTATTTATCGATGTTTTTAAGCATCACCGGACTTTCTAAAAGCGTCGTTAAAATTCTGAAATTACCGACGTTTCTAAACGTCGCCGGAAGCATCGCCGGATTCCTGAAATTTCCTTATCTCCCAACCCGAGCCCTAGATCCCTTTGCTCGATCCACCGATCTAGCTCCTCCTCCTCCTCCTCCGCTCGATCCGCCAGCGCAACCTCCTCCTCCACCGAACCCTCCCTCCTCCTCTTACTCGATCGGCTAGTAGCTCCTCTGACGATCCCTCCCTCCTTCGTCTCTTCCTTCAACTCCTCGCGCGCCGGCCACCTCGATCCCTCTCAGTTCATCAAATCCGTAGGTTTGCTCTATTTATTTATTTTATATATATATTGCAATATATATAAGACCTGATTTTATATGTATATTGCAATCTATTCCAACATTGTGTTTCATAGATGATTATAGATCAATTTATGTTTTCCTTATTGCTTTTTTTTTTTTTTGGTATAATTTTTCCTTGGAGTATTTGCCTATAGATTATTCTCGTGCATTGCATTGGTACTTTGTAGAGATGGGCCATCATCTTTTGTTATTGATCAACATATTAGGAGACAACAGTCATATATCTTTTGTACCCAAGGGATTATTGATTGGCAATGCTGAAGACATTTGGCTTCAAATATTTATATATTTAGATAAATTGCAATTTCAAGTAACTTAATTAAAAGTCCATTATTTCTTACATTTCAAGCAATTATTTGGAAGTATGTTATTTTGTATATGACTCTAACTTTTTCTTCTAAAATTTGAATTCAACTAATATGAACAATTGTATTCGTTATAGGTAGTGATAATTATTGCCGCCTAGATCGCCGTGGCCTGCAGCTTCTTACGTAGCCCGGGTGAGTAGGCTCCCCGCCAGCATCACCGGGCTCGTCGGTCGGAGACGATCAAGGGGAACATACCCTCCATCACGGGACTTGGTGGAACCGCCATGCTCGGAGGGGTCGTTGTAGAGATGAAGGGGCTTGATAATGTACTGTGGTCCTCCTGTGGGCCTCGCTGGTAGGAGAAATCTTCTCTGTATCGTCCCTCTGTCGGGTAAACTTGCAAAATAGGGAAGACCTGCGCCGGGGATTCCGGCAAAGACACTCCGATGACCAAGTCAGTGGAACGATCGAAGGAAATAAGAGACCTCTAAGACGGAGAGCTTGGGGGACTCTCTACTGCCAGAGGGTGATAGTAAATGGATAATAATGTAAGAATGAAGAGAGTGTGTTGTCTCTTACTTTCTTGCCTCCCTTTACCTCTCCAATCCGGTCTTTATGTAGACGAATGGCTCCTGTCATTCGGGGGAGGCGTGCTGGTCTTGATGTAGACTTGTCAGGCTAGGATAGCCTGTAAGGCCATGATGGGCTGGTGAACCTTCTTCTTCTGGATGGTTCAGGAAGTTGGTGTAAGGGTACAGTACCTTGAGCAGGGCACCGAAATGGACGGAAGCGAGCCAGGGGTGAAATCGTCCTGGGGCACGGTCAATACACTAAACTTTACATGCCAGGCTGCCCATGGACCGAGAGAAGGCCCGCAGAGGCTTCTCATGCATGCTGATCAGGGTGATGTGCGAGGCTCCATGCACGTGGGTGCGAACCCATGCATTGTGGACCCACGCGTTGCTCCCGGTAAAAGCCAGACCGCGGGAGGGTGGAACCGGACCACGGGCGTGCTGAGGCACGGAGCAGGTGTGGACGGAACTGGTGCCATGCGAGCATGCCAAATCAGGAACGCAGGCGCATAGGCATGCCGAACTAGGCGCCATGCATGCCGCGCGTGCCGGTGCTGCTGCGGGCGGAAGGGCCGAACCGGGGCACCGGACCGGGGCCGGAGCGAGGTCCTGCTACCCTGGACGCGAGGCCGAGCTGAGGTCCCTCCGGGCTATAAGGTGTGCTACAGGGTTGTGGTGCGGGCATGAGCCCGTGGCACTGGCGAGGTCGGGTGGAGCCGCGCGGGGTGCTGCCGGGGTGCCGGTCGGGCTGAGCCGGATCGGGAGAGGTCGGGCGGAGCCAGCGAAGCCAGATTGCTCCCCCGCGAGCGGAGCCGAACTGGGGTGAAGCTCGGCCGGGCTTAACATCCCATGCGGGCGTTCCATGGCCGGTTGGAGCTGGACGCGGGCAGATCTGTGACGCGCTGCCGGGGTGCCGGACGGGCTGAGCCGGACCGCCGAACGGGCTGAGCCGGACCGGATGAGGTCGGGTGGAGTCGGTGGAACCGGACCCAGAGCACGGCATCGCCGAGCTGAAGCCGTGCGGAGCGCTGCCGAGGTGCCGGACGGAGCACTGCCGAGGAGCCGTACGGGCTGGGCCGGACCGGGAGAGGTGAGCTGCAGGGTCATGCCGCGAGCCGTGCAGAGTGCTGCCTTGCCGCGGGCATGCCAGACTGTTCCCCACACCGGGCAGAGCCGTGCGGGCGTGCCGGACTGCTCCCCACACCGGGCGGAGCCGGACTGGGGTGAGGTAGATTCCTCCCACTGGTGAGCTGGGCACCAGACGGGAGCATGCAGAGCCGGTGCTAGATCTGGTGAGATGGATCTGCTACCAGACTGGAGCCAGAGGGCGGAAGCGAAGTCTTGCTGCGGGCGTGACCCTGGCACGTACTTGGCGCCATCGCGTGGGCGTGCCATGGGTCGCAAGCGTAGCGCGGGTCACGGGTGCATGGACTGAGCTGGGCCGCCATAGGCATATCGCGGGCGTGTTGAGACGGAGCTGGACTTGGTGCTGTCGCATGGTCGTGTCGAGTTGGGCTGGGCCCAGTGCTGTCGTGGACGGAGCAGGCAACCTTGGACAAAGGCTGACCAGCTGGGCATACATGGGAGAGCCCGTGGGCATGCGAGCTTGCATGGACGTGCGTCGATGTGTTTGGTCGGGGTGAGCGGAGCCAGGGAGCTTCTCGAGCCGGAGTGGACTATTCTTCACACCTGGCTGGGCCCTATGTCGCCTGAAGCGGGCTGGCCAAGTTGCCGACCTGGTCGAGTTGCTAGCCTGGCTGAGCCGGGCTCCAAGCACGGTCAAATCGGGCTGGCCGAGGTGCCGACATGATGCCACAAGGGCTAATCTCTTCAAGTGGGCCCACCGTTGTGTCGGGGCTGAATGGGTTAGTCACTACTGTAACAGATGCCCCCACTCCTTGAGTCCAAAATGTTGCTTCCCCTCGTTTTGGACGAAGGGAGTAGCTTTTTCCATTTGGCTCTATGTCGTAGCAAGCCTGCAAAACAAAAATAGGAGGTGGTGTTTTTGAAACTTACTTGCCCGTAAGTACTTCGACTGAAGGTTAGTTGCATTTTGATGGTGCTGCACTTTAGTCTGACTCCTCTTTGACCAGACAGAAGGCGGTTCCATGGAGGAAGAGGTTGGTGAGGTGCACAACTTGGGTGCACACATATATGACCGGGCACATGGTTGGGCTAAGAGCACTCCTCAAAGCTTTTGATGAGGCTTTTGGTGTGGGACTTTCGTCATTTCCCATTTTAAGGTGCCAAGATCTTTGGTCTTGGAGTGCCGGGGTTTCCGGTCTTTATGTGCCGGGGTGTCCGGTCTTTAGGTGCCGGTGACTTTGGGCTTTAGGTGCTGGGGTGTCCGGTCTTTAGGTGCTAGGGTTTCCGGTCTATAGGTGCCGGGGATTCTGATCTTTAGGTGCCGAAGATTCCGATCTTTATGTGACGGGGTGTCCTGTCTTTAGGCGTCAGTGACTTCGGGCTTTAGATGCAGGGGTGTCCAGTCTTTAGGTGCCAGGGATTTCGGTCTTTAGGTGCCGAGGATTCCAGTCTTTAGGTACCGGGAATTTCGATCTTTATATGCCGGGGTGTCCGGTCTTTGATGCTGGAACTGGGTTCCGTTGTGCCGGAACTGGGTTCCAGGCTTTCATCCGGACTGGACTTCGAGATTTTCTACCGAAACTGGGTTCCGGGCTTTCACCCGAACTGGACTCTGGGATTTTGTACCGGAACTGGGTTCCGGGCCCTCTTTGCCAGACTCAAAATCAGACGGATGAGCTCCTACAATGATGAAGAGCAAAGTTGCACCAAAGAGTAACTTTAATTATTGGGGAGGAATTCTTACATCCTTCATGAGGTGGCAAAGCCGCTCGTTCGGCATGCTGGGAGGCGAGCCGCAGATGTTTGGATCCCTAGAGCTACCCATGGACATCTCCAGATGAGAGTCAGGCAATAGATGCTGGGCTCAGTGAAGAGCCAGGCTTCAGCTCGGCTGGATCAAGGGGCATTACTTTAGCTCGACTTAATTTGGCCTCAGCTCGACTGAACTGGGGAGCTTGGCTTCACTTGATTTCAGCTCGGCTGAACTGAGGAGCCTGACTTTAGCTCGGCTTCATTTGCGTTCAGCTCGGCTGAACTGTGGAGCTTGACTTTAGCTCAGCTTCATTTGAGTTCAGCTCGGCTGAACTAAGGCGCTTGACCTCAGCTCTTAACTTTGCCGGACTTGGAGTCGGACGGATGAGTTCCTGTATTGGTGAAGGACAAAGTTGCATCAGAGAGGAACTTTAATGATTGAAGGGAGATTCTTACCTCCTTCTTGGGATGGCAGAGCCGCTGGTTTGCCATGTTAGGAGGCTAGCCGTAAACAGTTGGAGCTCCAAAGATTCCCATGGACATCTCCGGACTTTGAGTATAGCAAATGCCAAACTGTGAGTTTTCTCGGTAGATGGCGGGACTTCTTGGAGTCTCCGCGGACATCTTTGGACTGTGAGTAAGGCAAGAGCTAAACTGAGAGTCAAGCGGTAGATGCGGGGCTCAGTGGGGAGCTGCAGCTCGGCTTTATTGAGTTCAACTCGGCTGAATCAAGGGGCTTGAGTTCAGCTCGGCTGGACTGAGGAGTTTGACTTCAGCTCTTAACTTCGTCGGACTTGGAGTCGGACGGATGAGTTCCTGCATTTTTTTAGAACAAGGTTGCACCAGAGGGGAACTTTAATTATCGAGGAGGGATTCCTACCTCTTTCATGAGATGGTAAAGCTGCTGGTTCGCCATGCTAGGAGGCGAGTCATGAACAGTTGGAGCTCCAGAGCTTCCCATGGACATCTCCAGACTTTGAGTACAGCAAATGCCAAACTGTGAGTTTTCTCGGTAGATGGCGGGACTTCTTGGAGTCTCCGCGGGCATCTCCGGACTGTGAGTAAGGCAAGAGCTGAACTAAGAGTCATGGGATAGATGCGGGGCTCAGTGGCGAGCTGCAGCTCGGCATTATTGAGTTCAGCTCGACTGAACTGAGGAGCTCGACTTCAGCTCTTAACTTCGCCAGACTTGGGGTCGGACAGATGAGTTCCTGTATGGGTGAAGGACAAAGTTGCACCAGAGAGGAACTTTAATTATTGGAGAGGGATTCTTACCTCCTTCATGAGATGTCAGAGCCGCTGGCGCATGCGCGGCCATCGCATACTCTAGCCGGTGGAGGTGCAGCTATCACAAGCTTCCACAGTGGTTGGCCTTGTGCATCCCAGTGGCCAAGAATATTTAATAATGTTGGTGACGATGGTGTTGCGGAAGCTCTCAGGAGGGGAGCAGTACAGTGTATGCATTTATTAGTTTTGTACTATCCAATGCCCACATTGTGTGGAGGGACAGGATCACCCTTTCCATCACGTTTGCATGGAGTGGAGGACAAAACCCCACCCCACAGTCTTGCATGGTGTGCGTGAAGTGGCTGGGCCTTCACAGCTTTCTCCTTTTGGGAATCGTTCTTCGTTCGTTGCCTTCCCCAGCCATAGTGGGGGTTAGTCTTCCTCATCTCCAACGGGAGTGTGACCTCAGTAGGGAGCTTGGTCTCATCAAAGAGCTTGACTTTGGTGAGGAGCTCGGCTTCATTAGGGAGTTTGGCCTCAGCTTTGTTTTATTGAGAAGCTTGAATGACTTCTGGCTTGAACACAGAGCTTCGGAAGCTTCTTGGCTTTGGTGTCTTGGAGCTGGGCTCGAAGATCTGGTGTCAGATGTCTGAGCTTCGGACCTTGCTATTTTGGAGTTGGACTCGGAGATCTGGTGCCAAAAATCTGAGTTCCGGACCTTGATGCTTTGGAGCTGGGCTCGGAGCTCTGGTGCCGGAAATCTGAGTTCCGGACTTTGGTGTCTTGGAGCTGGGCTCGAAGAGTTGGTGCCGGAAGTCTGAGCTTCGGACCCTGGTGTCTTGGAGCTGGGCTCGAAGACTGGGTGCCGGAAGTCTGAGCTTCGGACATTGCTGTTTTGGAGTTGGACTCAGAGATCTGGTGTCGAAAATCTGAGTTCCGGACCTTGATGCTTTGGAGCTGGGCTCAGAGCTCTGGTGCCGAAAATCTGAGTTCCAGACCTTGGTGTCTTGGAGCTGGGCTCGAAGAGTTGGTGCCGGAAGTCTGAGCTTCGGACCCTGGTGTCTTGGAGCTAGGCTCGAAGACTGGGTGCCGGAAGTCTGAGCTTCGGACCTTGCTATTTTGGAGTTGGAATTAGAGATCTGGTGCCGGAAATCTGAGTTCCGGACCTTGATGCTTTGGAGCTGGGCTTGGAGCTCTGGTGCCGGAATTTTATGTTCCGGACCTTGGTGTCTTGGAGCTGGGCTCGAAGAGTTGGTGCCGAAAATCTGAGTTCCGGACCTTGATGTCTTGGAGCTGGACTCGAAGAGTTGGTGCCGGAAGTCTGAGCTTCAGACCCTGGTATCTTGGAGCTGGGCTCGAAGACTGGGTGCCGGAAGTCTGAGCTTCGAACCTTGATGCCTTGGAGCTAAGCTCGAGGCTGAGGTCTTGGCTCTGGGCTCTGAGACTTGGTGCCGGAAGACATTTTTCCGGCTTTGATGCCTTGGAGCTAGGCTTGAGGCTGAGGTCTTGGCTCTGGGCTCTGAGACTTGGTGCCGGAAGATGTTTTTCCGGGCTTTGATGCGGGGAAGCTAGGCTCGCTGGTGCCGGAGCATGGTCTGGTCTTTGGTGCCGAAGGGACGTGGGATCCGGGCTTCATCTCCAGGAGGGCTCGACTCTAGTCCAGGGGGCTCGTCCTCGAAGAGGCTCAGCCTAGTGGAGGGCATCGGTGGCCCGGCTCCAGCTCAGGTGGTTCTAGCCTTCGAAGGGCTCGTCCTGGAGGAGGAGAGGTGGACTCGGCTCCGGTCTAGGGGGCTCAACCTCAAAAAGGCTCAACCTAGTGGGGGGCATCGGCGGCCCGGCTCCAGCTCAGGTGGCTCTAGCCTTCGAAGGGCTCGCCCTGGAGGAGGAGGACAGGGCTTCGGCCTAGGCGTTTTGAGCTTGCGGGAGCTTTTCCTGTAAAATTGAAACACAGTTTTTTATTTTGTAAATGTAGCGGAGAAGGAGTTACCTGTTAAACTCTGGTTATATAAATAAACAAAGATATTTTCTTCCTTATGCAAGCCGGAATTAGGTTCGCCGACCGCCATCTTGGGAGAGAACGAGACTCTGCTCGTTGCACGGAAGCATAGAACCCGGTTGCATGGGGGAGCAAGGCTCCGTTGCATGGAAAGACGGGCCTCCGTTGCATGGGATCATGAGACTCCATTGCATGGGAGAAAGTCCCGTTGCATGGGAGCAAAATCCGTTGTATGGGAGGAGACTCTGTTGCATGGGAGAGTTGGGAGCCACGTTACATGGATTTCTTTCTTCTTCACGATGGCCAAACCCTTCCTCCCTCTCTTCTTTTTTTCTTCTTCTCTCTTTTTTTTCTCTTTTTTTTTTTTTAAGTGGGGCTCCTGGATGGTGGTACTGCCGGGAGGTGGCCCCATCCTTGGCTTGCTGCCTACTACCCTATCAAGGGTGGCGACGCACCTTCACCACTTAAGATTTTTTTGATCGAGGCCGCTCCTTAGAGCCTCGAGAGAGAGGGAGAAGTTCTCGTGCCCCCATCCCCGTGCCCCCGGTCTGCCCCCCGGGGACTAAGGATAAAGGTGGAAACCGTTGTCCCACCTTGTTGAGGAGCATGGATCTGCCCCCCTACCAGGCGCGCCAAACTGTTGCTGCCTAGATCGCCATGGCCTGCAGCTTCTTATATGGCCCGGGTGAGTGGGCTCCCCGTTAGTGTCACCGGGCTCGTCAGTCGGAGATGATCAAGGGAAACATACCCTCTGCCACGGGGCTTGGTGGAGCCGCCGTGCTCGGAGGGGTTGTTGTAGGGATGAAGAGGCTTGATACTGTGCTATGGTCCTCCCGTGGGTCTCTCCGATTGGAGAAATCTTCTCTGCATTGTTCTCTGTTGAGCGAACCTGCAAAACAGGGGAGACCTGTGCCGGGAATTCTGGCAAAGACACTCCAACGATCAAGTCAGTGGGACGATCGAAGGAAATAAGAGACCTCTGAGACGGAGAGCTTGGGGGACACTCTGCTGCCAGAGGGTGATAGTAAATGGACGATAATGTAAGAATGAAGAGAGTGTGTTGTCTCTTACTTTCTTGCCTCCCCTTACCTCTCCATGCCGTCTTTATGTAGACGAATGGCTCCTATCGTTCGGGGGAGGCATGCTGGTCTTGATGTAGACTTGTCAGGCTAGGATAGCCTGTGAGGCTATGATGGACTGGTGAACCTTCTTCTTCTAGGTGGTTCAGGAAGTTGGTGCAAGGGTACAGTACCTTGGGTAGGGCACCGAAATGGACGGAAGCGAGCCAGGGGCGGAACCATCCTGGGGCACGGTCAATACACTAAACTTTACATGCCAGGCTACCCATGGACCCAGGGAAGGCCAGCAAAGGCTTCTCATGCATGCTGATCGGGGTGACGTGCGAGGCTCCATGCATGTGGGTGCGAACCCATGCGTTGCGGACCCACGCGCTGCTCCGGGTAAAAGCCAGACCGTGGGAGGGCGGAGCCGGACCATGGGCATGATGAGGAGCGGAGCAGGTGTGGATGGAACTGGCACCACGCGGGCATGCCGAACCAGGCATGCGGGCGTGTGGGCATGCCGAACTGGGCGCCATGCCTGCCGCGCGTGCCGGTGCTGCTGCGGGCGGAAGGGCCGGACCAGGGCCGGAGCGGGGTCCTGCTGCCCTGGACGCGGGGGCGCCGAGCTGAGGTCCTGCCAGGCTGAGGTGTGCTGCGGGATCGTGCTGCAGGCATGAGCCCGGGGCACTGGCGAGGTCAGGTGGAGCAGCGTGGGGTGCTGCCGGGGTGCCGGTCGGGCTGAGCCGGACCGAGAGAGGTCGAGCAGAGCCAGCGAAGCTGGATTGCTCCCCCGTGGGCAGAGCCAAACTGGGGTGAAGCTCGACCGGGCTCGACATCCCACGCGGGCGTGCCGTGGCCGGTTGGAGTTGGACGCGGGCGGATCTGTGCCGCGCTACCAGGGTGCCGGACGGGCTAAGCCGGACCGGATGAAATCAAGCAGAGTCAGCAGAACCGGATCTGGAGCATGGCATCGCCAAGCCTGAGCCGTGCAGAGCACTACCGAGGTGCCAGACGGAGCACTGCCGAGGAGCCGGACGGAGCACTACCGAGGAGCCGGACGAGCTGAGCCGGACCGGGAGAGGTGAGCTACAGGGTCGTGCCGCGATTCGTGCAGAGCGCTGCCTTGCCTGCGGGCGTGCCGGACTGTTCCCCACACCAGGCAGAGCCATGCGGGCATGCCAGACTGCTCCCCACACCGGGCGGAGCTGGACTGGGGTAAGGCGGAGGCCTCCTGCGGGCGAGCTGGGCATCGGACGGGAGCACGCGGAGCCAGTGCTGGATCTGGTGAGCTAGATCTGCTACCAGACTAGAGCCGGAGGGCGGAAGCGAGGTCGTGTCACGGACATGACCTTGGCACATCCTTGGCGCCATCGCGCAGGCGTGCCATGGGTCGCGAGCCTGGTGCGGGTCGCGGGTGCATGGACTAAGCTGGGCCGCCGCGGGCGTGCCGTGGGCGTACCGCGGTCGTGCTGAGCTGGAGCTGGACTTGGTGCTGTCGCACGGTTGTGTCGAGTTGGGCTGGGCCCAGTGCTGCCGTGGGCGAAGCAGGCAGCCTTGGACGGAGGCTGACCGGCTGGGCATGCATGGGAGAGCCCGCGGGCGTGCGAGCTTGCATGGACGTGCGTCGACATGTTTGGCTAGGGTGAGCGGAGCCAGGGAGCTTCTCGGGCCGGAGTGGGCTGCTCTTCACACCTTGTCGGGCCCTATGTCCCCTGAAGCTGGCTGGCCGAGCTGCCGACCTTGTCGAGTTGCCAGCCCAGCCGAGCTGGGCTCCAGGCACGGCTGAATCGAGCTGGCCGAGGTGCCGACATGACGCCACAGGGGCTAATCTCTTCATGTGGGCTCACCATTGTGTCGGGGCCGAATGGGTTAGTCACTGCTGTAACAATAATCAACTTCCTACTATTCAAAGAAGCTTATTTGTATGTTGACAAGTAAGAGAATTTGATGAAGATTGCACATTGCAATATTGCATATGGCTAGAAAATAATAATGTTGACAGTTTTTCACCCAATTTGACAAGTGCAATAAAAAATGAAGGAAAATATCCTTTCAGTCATGACTTTTTGTATTATGGCTATCTACACTAAGTTTTTGCAAAGTTTATGTTGCAATATTAAGTACCAGCGCACTCATATGGTCGACAATGTTCCCGCTTATTCTATCCATGGTCTAACAAAAATTTTATTTTGTTATTGCTATCATTGTGGAATCTATATTTAAACAAAAGATCAAAGAAAATGATTAATAGGGATATGTAGAAAAAAATAAAATGACAAAGGATGAGAAAAGTCATGATTTTAGGTTAGATACAAATCATGTTATGGCCTAGATTGGCCTAGTCTACTTGATTAGCTAGACCCACCTACTCTCCACTGCATATGCATGAAAGTATTTTTTATAAAATAAAAATGATAATAGTAGTGGCCGGTGGTGGTCGTAATTAATAACCTTAGAATGGATGGCTATATTAGAAATTTATGTATAACCTACTAACCCTATGTAGAACTAACTTGAAACGTAGTCTTGAATGAGACAAATAAATTCAGTAAACTAATCTTTCATTTTGGGTTCTAAGTTAACCCTATCTACGATTCATAATCTTATTGTTGTTGGTAGTTTTCATATCATGTAAACTACCTGCTTTGTTGCCATTTTCTTATCAGGTGTTTGCTTGGAGAGTAAAGAAGCTCTGTAACCAATTTTAAAATTGGTTTAAGGTTTGTATATGGAGGCTATGATGATTATGCGATGTATGTTTGGCTGATTCAATTATTTCTAATGGCAACAATCTTGGATGGCCTTCTTTTGTAGGCAACCGATTGTAGTCGTTTTGATTTAGTTGCAGATTAAATAGTATATAACTGAGCCTCCTTCTTATTTTTTATTATTTATTATTCTTTTTCTTAGTAGATAATTTCTGTTTCTTTATAAATTTCTTAGTATATACATGCATCTTACTGAACATGTTATGCTTTAAGGTTAGTTTCATTATTGCAAATCTTTTATTTCAATACCATCTATAGCATTGTTATGATCAATTATGATATTTTAAATATTTTTTAAAAAACTTGCATTGCATAGAAACATAGACCCGTCAATTGATTAAAGTACATATTCTACAGCATCCGTATAATTATTTTATTTTTGTACAGATGGAAGAAATATATACAGTGGTCAATTGATTATCTAGTTTGGACAGTTTGAGAATTACAAATAATTTTATAGGTGCTTACAGTAATCAAACGGTATAGATAGAGTTCCAGATATATTTTGGATAGCATTTTCTTTTAGTTCTCCTCATACATATTTATTTATATGGGGAGAACTAAGGAAAAATGCTGTCAAAATTTTTCTGGAACTTCTATTGCGTATCCTTTGGTTACTGTAAATGACCTATAAAATTAATGCAATTCTTGAATGGGATAGGACCTCTTTACCTATTAGTTGGTGATAGGGTGCATTTAATAATACTGTAATTGATCTATTGAATAAACTTATTTTAAATCTATTCTGTTCTTATAAATATTTGTTTATTTCAGTTAGTTTTATCTTACAATGGATAAGAGTTGGATAACTAAATTGAGGAATAGCAAAGAATATATGGATGGAGTGTAGAATTTCATTAAATTTGGTATGGAGAGAAGTAGTATCAATGGGAAGATTTTATGTCCATGCCGAAAATGTGTAAATTCCAGTTCTCTATATCCAAATACTGTTAAAGAACATTTGGTATGAAATGATTTTTTAAGAGATTATACATAGTGATTTTTTCATGGAGAGTCAAGGTTATCATCTACATGTAACCAAACCTCTAACATGGAATATATACCTGATTTTGGATCCAGTAACCAACAAAAAAATCTTGCAAGAGATGATGATATCAGGGGTTTGCTCAGAGATGCTTTTGAATATGGTGCTCAATATCCTGGAGATTGCAGTGGAGGACAAGTAGCAGTTGGGCTACCTGAAGATCCTATATTTACTGAATCTATACATAATGGAGAGCCGATACCTATAACTAATGTTGGAACAGATCATTATCAGAAGCTGATAAGAGATGTAGATCAAGAATTATATCCTGGTTGCAAGAACGTTTCAAAAATTTCTTTTCTTGTACATTTATTTCATATAAATTACTTGAATGGATGGTCTGGCAAGAGTTTTACTATATTGTTCAAGTTATTAAAGGATGCATTTTCTGAAGGTACTAGTTTATCAACATCTTGTTATGAAGCCAAAAAACTAGTAAAGGAATTGGATCTTAGATACGAAAAGATTCATAGCTGTTCAAATGATTGTATATTATATCGGGGAGAACATGCCGATCAAGAGTCATGCCATGTGTGTGGATATTCACGATGGATGAAGTAAAAAGAAAATGAGAGTGAAGGATTAGATGAACAGGATGCAACACAAATTAAACAAAAGCCGGCGAAGGTATTATGCTATTTTTCTCTTGTACCTAAATTAAAAAGGATCTATGCATCATCAAAGATAGCTTTGTTAATGAGATGGCATAATGAAAGCCGTACAAAAGATGGAATGCTAAGATACCTAGTAGATAGTTTAGCATAGAAAGAATTTGATGACAGACATCCTAATTTTATATCTGAGGCTCAAATGTCAGACTGGGTTTAGTATCGACTATGCCCTGTTTCACTGTAGTGAATAATTGGCAAAATACCTATGTTTTAGTAACTTTTATTATAAATTGAATGACTTGTCAAAAGAAAGTTCCTATGTTACCTTTAGAATAAGAAACACAATAGAACAATTTATAATAAAAATTACTTCTCTTGTCCGGTTAACAACTTTCAGTCACTTCTTGTCACGCCCCGATTTTAGCACCGAAATTAGCTACGTGACCGGCCGCACAACCCTAAAATACATTCTAGAGATCAAGACCTAATAAAACTATTACAACTTCAATTTCCAAGAAATCCATTGATCACAATTCGAAAGAAAATATCTAACATAAGGAAAATAATACAACTTATATGGCTACAATTTCAGTCATCCTTCAATCATCTAATTGGTATTAACGACTCTCTAGCTATTCATTATTTCACTACGAATCCAATCTACCGTCAAACTCGAATATCTGCACAACTCTGGGAACATAAAGTAGGGGGTTGTGAGCTTTACAGTCTAGTAAGGATTTCCGTAGAATTTCATTCATAAGTATACACATCAAAAATAATAATAAAAATATTAAATACCATGAGTCATAAATATCATGTCATGCATCCAAAATAGCTCAACAGTCATAAAACCATTCATGTCCCAAGTTGATCAATAGCCTTCTTTAGGGTTTGGACTAACCACTATCACGCTCAATCCAAAATGGGCAATCTCAGAGTCGACCATGTATTATCCACCCGTGGCCAAGCTATTCCATGTACTAAGCCCGTGGCTTATGCTGTCCCATATACTATATGCCCGTGGCTGGCTATTCCACGTACTAAGCCCATGGCTCAAGCTATCACACATACTATCCGCCCGTTGCTGGCTATTCCATATATTATCCGCCCGTGGCTCAGGCTATTTTAGGTGTGGAATGGCTAGTCCAAAATAATCTTCTCTTAATTATCAATTTAATCAATTCTCCACGTGATTGTCTACTATATTAAATCAAGATTCTTTTTTTCAAACCAGTATCATTTTTCAAAACATTCCACATAATATATGAAAAATTATAATATCAAGCCAGTTGATGCAACTATCAAAACAGAAACCATGCATGAATGTTAACCCATATCCATGCTCATGCATAAAACTATGCAGTATAAAATATATGTACAAATTAGTGATCATGTACAAAGATCCTTACCTCATTAGAGATAACTAACATGCCTGATATTGGTCCGTATCTGAAACCGGCATAATGTCCTACTCAAAAGGCTGCCCCTACAATAATAATTTTTAATATAAAAAATAATCTTAGGATAATTGTAAACCCAAAACCTTTTACCCGCAAAATCCCAAATTCTCAAAGAAGAAGCATTTTGATCTCCCCCTTTCAACATTTATTATTATTTTTTCTCCCTCTCTCTTTTCTCTCTCTTCCTCTTCCTCTCTTCTCTTTCTCTCTCCTCCTCTTCTCTCTCCTTTTCTCTCTCTTATTTCTCTTCTTTCTTTCTTCTCTTCTCCCGAACCCCCCTGTTTCTTCCATGGCTTGACCAGACCGGTCTCCCCATGGTTGCTGATGGCGGCCATAGGAGGTGGTTACCAGGAAGAGGGGTCGATGGACTGGAGACGGACCAGAGGGAAGACGGTGGTGCGGCCACCATCGATGATACACGACCCAAGCAAAACCAAACCAGAAATCCAACCAAAATCCTAACTAAACCCTCCCTAAAATCGAAATAAGGAAAAAGAAGACTCACCGGCGTTGAAGGAGCTCTCCGTCGCTCGCCGGAGAGGAGGAAGATGGCGTGGAAGAAGGCTTGATGGGGTCAGTTGGCAACGGTAAGAGAGATTTAAAGAAAAACAAATTCAAGGTTTCCTTGTTGTTTGGGGAAGAAAAACCCCATCGATCGGAATCCTAATCCATTCCAACCTCATCACCGACAAAGTCCTTCTCCTCCATGGCTGTCCCAACACCATTTCTGGCAAACTTTCTAGCTGAAAAGAGGGGAGGATGAGTCCCCTGTTTTTCGACTCTCATTCCTTTTTTCTTTATTTTGGGTTGAAGTCGGCTAGGCCTGCCGACTTCGGCCCAAAAAGCCCGGGTTTCACACTTCTCTTATTGCCTCCCAGATACATGTCGAGTAATTGGAGAATACACAAAAGAAACGTACTTGTTCTATAAAAGGTTAATTTTGAGACATACATGATATCTCAAAGCTTCTGCAACCCATGCCAGGCCTAATTCCACTCTATTTATTTTAATCCACTAGAGTGTCATTTGGCAATCACTCATCCTTGTGCCAAACTGTTAACTGGTAACATAATGCCTAATTGACACATACAGTGTTATCTTCGTACACTTCCATTAATAATACTCTAATTGGTCTCATAACTTGCCTTCAGCTTGCCGTTTGAGCCTCCAGACCCGTTGCTTCGAAGGTAAACAAATTATCTATAATTTTTTATTTTTTAAGATAAATATTTTTTAGATAATATTTAAATAAAAAAATTATTTATTTATTTATTTTATTTATTTCAAAATAATTTCAAATTTTATTATCTATGTTTTTTTACATTACTACTTTTTTAAATATATATATATATATAATTTATATTATACAATATATAATTTAATATAATAATATAATACATTATTATGTAATATAATATTTAATACATATATAATTTAATATATCATGATATATAAGATTATATAATAATGATAAATTGTTTTATGATAATAGATTAATTATAATAACATAATATTATATTATATTATATTATAATAACATAGTATATTATTATTAAACATATTATATTATTATTATATTACTATATTATTATTATTATATGGTTTAGGGTATATTGAAAATAAAATAAAAAAATATTTTTCTAATTCTTGGAAAATTAACTAATAAATTATTTTTCTATGTTGTTTGTAAAATGCTTATCTAAGAAAATAGAGATTTGTAGATAAGCTATTCACCCCAGAAATAATGGCCTAAGGTAGAATTTGGTTCAAAAATAAAATAGGAATAAGACTTTTACAATGGATCTTGTTACTCCCGGACCTAAAGGACAGCTCAAAAAAAAGTTTTAAAATATTTAATTAAGAAATAGTAATTCTCCTCCTAAATTGGGTGGGTGGCGATTGTGCTTGAGAGTGATTATGCCAGTATTATTAGCTGGATCTATATTAGGGCGAAGCATCTAGATGCTCATCTAATCCTCCATTATATCTAGAGCTTTCTCAGTCTTTCCATCATGATGACCATTTGGCATGTTCTTGGTGTGATACCTAGTAGGAAAAAAAAGGAAAAAAAAAATGGAGAACGAAGACTCCCATTTTCTTCTCCCAACTAGAATCCAAATAAAGGTTGGATTCGAGGATTTTAGCTATAAAGAAACCCTAGATGGAGGCCAAGAGGGTCGATGTTCTACCTTGGTTCGCTCCAATCACCAACTGCCATTGATTTTTCCTTGACCAACCACTGCCGGACCTCCGGCTATGCTACTGCTCCTCAATAGACCATCACCCCTCCTCTTCTTTTTCCTCCTTTGGCTAGAGAGAGGGTGCTCGTGGGCCAGGCAATAGCCGATGGAGATGATGAGAAGGTGGGCTGAGAATGAAGGCCACCGCTGTGGAAGTAGACAAGGATCAGAAGCTTCATGTTGGAGAGGGTCGATGGTGTGCCCTTAGATGTGATGCCGCGCTAGGGGCGATGGCAGTTGGGATGGTGTCAATGCCAACAAGATGCTCGATGCAATCGCTCGGGGAAAACACGGATGGCCGAGAGAGGAGACAGAGGGGAGTACCTTGTTCGATGGAGAGAAGAAAAGAGAAGATGAAGAAAAGAAAAAAAAGGGAACCTCCTCTATTCGGTGGAGAAGAAGAAAAGGAGAGAGGGGAAGAACAAGGGGAAAAGGAGAAGAAGAGAAGAAAAGAAAAGAAAAGAAGAAAAGAAAGGGGAAAAAAAAGAAAAGAAAAAGAAGGGGAGACCGCCTGTTTGGTGAAGAAGAAGAAAAAGAGCGGGGAAGAGAGAGAAAAAGAAGAGGAGAGAAGAAAAGAAAAAAAAAGGAAAAAGAGAAGGAAAGGGAAAAAGGAAAGAAAAGCAAAGGAAAAAAAGAAAAGAGAAAGAAAAAAAAGAAAAAAAAGAGAGAGAAAGAGAGAGGGAAGAGAGAGAAGAGAAGGAGGAGAAGAGAGAGAAGAGGAGAGAGAAGAGAGAAAGAAGAGAGAGAAAGAGGAGAGAGAGAAAGAAAATAATAATAATAGAAATAATAATAAATATATTGAAAAGGAGAATCAAAAAGCTCTTATCTCTTAGAAGGAAGGAGAAAAAGGAAATAAAAAAAAAAAAAAAGAAGAAAAGCAAAGGAAAAAAAGAAGAGAAAAAAAAAGAGAGAAAAAAAGAGAGAGGGAAGAGAGAGAAGAGAAGGAGGAGAAGAGAGAAGAGGAGAGAGAGAAGAGAGAAAGAAAAGAGAGAAAGAGGAGAGAGAAAAAAGAAAGAAGAGAGAGGAAGAAAAAATAATAATAAATAAATATTGAAAAGGGAAATCAAAAAGCTCTTCTTTCTTGGAATTCGTGAAGGATATCAACGGGTAGACCGCTAATGAAATTCGGGTAAAAGATTTTGGATTTACAATTATCCTAGGATTATTTATTTATATTAAAAATTATTATTATAGAGGAATAGCCTTCTAAGTAGATGGGTGTTGAGCGTGCTCGGGTACAGACTGATATCGAGTATATTTGGATTGGCTCTTGAGAGATAAGGATTTCTGGATATGATCACTAATTGTATATACATATTTTACATGACATGATTTTGATTCTTGGACATGAGTATTGGCATGCATGATTATATATGCATTGTATTTTTCGATTTATCATGATGAATATTTATGATTGCCGGTGTTATCACCATATTTTCTGTATATTATGCTCAAACTATACAAAATGATTTTTGGATGAGTTGGGTTGTGATGCCGGTTATTGAAAATCTTGAAATGACATAATTTGATAACATGATGTGAATTAATAAAGTGATAATCAAGAGAATAAGGTGTTTGGACTAACCATAGCACACGTAGAATCATGGTTACCGAGATTGCCAGTAATAGGCTGAAGTGTGACAATGAGCTTGCCAGTCATAAGTTGAAATGTGATACTGAGATTGCCAGTCATGAGCTGAAGCATGACCGTAGTTAGTCCAGAACCCTAAAGAAGAAGGATAACCTAATGGAAACATGAAAAGAAAACATAATTTTATCAAAGATTTTGTTACACATGGCATTTGGATTGTTTGATTGCATGATATGATATTTTATTATTTTCTTACTATTTTCAAAATTATATTATTATTGGTATGACTGTGTGGAGTTCATACTGGGCTTTGAAGCTTATTCTCCATTTTTTTAATTTTTTTCAGAGATGTAAGATGCATAGCAAGGATCAGGTTGGGCATGAGATCAAATACCAAAAAATTTAGATTACTTAATTATTTTTCTGATATCTATGTAATAAATAAGTTAACCATTTAATGATCTTGGCTTGAATAAGTTGATTATTTAGTTATTATTAAATTATTTAATGATGTTCGATTAAATAAAGTGATTTTTGGAAATAAATTGATCATTTAATTATTATTAAATTATTATTAGACCTTGCAAGATCTCTAGAATGGTATTCACGATTATGCAGTCGGTCGCGTAGATAATTTCGATACTGGATTCGAGACGTGATACATGGGAAAGTCAATAGTGCCATATTGTTTCCTTTTGAGGTGATGATTTTCTTCGAGCATTACAAGATATTTTGCACACTATTGATTTGGATTTTACTGGGCACCCGTTTGTACCAAAAAATTAAAAAAATTGGAATGGTTATTCTCACAAAGCTTCTCATATCCGGGATAACTATTCTAGTATAAAATTATATATGTTATTCTTAGCTTCAATCTGTCATGAGTGCGCGCTCCTTGTCTCACCGCGCCTCCTTGCCCCCGTCCCGCGGCCGCTGCGTTGTCTCCTCCTCTCGCTTTGGTGCTGAGCCTCGCCCGCAGTTCTAGTTAGATCCAAAAAAAAAAAAAAAAGCGTTGAGTTAGTTTAGGGTTTTAACGGTTGGAGGAGCGGTTTTCCTATGCAATCCACCTCCCACTTCAACGCCCACTCTCGTCTCCACCAATCCCCATGGCACCATCGCGAAACCCCAAGATTTCGCTCCTCTATAGATCAATCCAACTCCGTGAGGCCAAATCTCTCCTTGCCTCCCAAAAATCCAATCTTTTCCAAACCTTCGAAGCTTTCTAGCCGCTTTAAGCTCGGAGAGACGGAGGGATGCGAAGCCCGGAGTCTCCTTCCTCTCCCCGTCGTCGTTCATAGGTCCGGCAAGTCCTCTCGGTACCTCTGGGACGGCGCCCACCTCCAGTTAGTATGTTTCGATCGAGAACCAGCCGATGGATTTAGGTCCGGCGATGGATTCCAGCGGCTGTTCCAAATGTTGGGCGAGGCCATCCGGAATTTGTTTGTTCCGCGGCAAGTTCAGGACAATTACATGGGCTATTTGAAGTGGAAGCTAGTGCATCGTGTATCGAGCTCTGCGCTCCAAGTACTTGCCACTCAGGTATTTGTTAGATTGTTTTCTTGTTTAGTTTTAGCTGGAATTTGTCTGAGTTCGAAAAAAAAATTCTTTCTTTATATCATGCATGACTTCATCCAGTTATCCAATCTAAAGGTAATGTCTTGTTAGTGTTGTTTTTCGTTTTTCTAATTAGGATATGTAGATCATGTAATATTCATAAAATAAATACAGAGGCAGCTCAAATATGCACTGCCCCAAGTCCATAATTGAGAGTCTTCTTTTGGAAAATAGGTCCTAGATATTTTTGATCTATATGGTTAAACATGAAGGGTTCTTTTGTTTCATAATTATTGGAATAATTGGTGACAGGCAATGTTTCGGGCAATCGGAATTGGCTCCTCTCGTTCCCTTCCCTCTGCGGCTGCGTTAAATTGGGTATTGAAAGATGGTCTTGGTCGGCTTAGTAGGTGTATATACACAGCAAGTCTTGGTTCTGCATTTGATACAAATTTAAAGGTGTGGTTGGTTTGAGTAACTTCTGCAATTACCTTTTTCCCATTCAATAATTCATTCCTTAACTTATAATTGCTTTTTGTGCAGAGGGTTAGGTTCTCCACATCCGTTTTATTTACCTTGAGCGTTGGAATTGAGTTGTTGACACCTGCCTTCCCTCAGTATTTTTTGCTTCTTGCAACAGTTGCCAACATTTCTAAGTCTATCAGTCTCGGAGCCCACCTAGCAACTGGTGTAAGTTTCCAAACTTATTAGGCTTCAACATGATTAAGTTGTTTCTTTACTCAGTTTACCCTCTGCCTGTAGAAGATTGCTCCTCCCGCACGCAGTTATAGTGAGAATTGGTGCTGAAGTTTTTTACTTTGCTCAAAACATTACAGCAAGTTGCCCCACTATCATACATCCAAGCAAAGTTGTGTTCGTACTAGTAGATGGACTGGCTGCTCACTTTTCTGGCCACAGTTTTGTGCTTTTAGGTCAACCGACTTGCAAGTTTTGTCTTTTTTTCTCAATAAATGAACTGAGTATATGTTTCAATTGGTACAAACCAATCTGTGATGGCCCTGTTTTACCTCTCACAACTAGTAACCGGGAACTATGCAGAACTGAACATCACTTTTTAAATCAAAGTATATCAAAAGATGATCTCATATTTGACAATGGATGGTAATAGCTATCCAAAATGCAGCAGTGTTGTAGTTTGCTTCATTACTAATGTGAGTTGGAATAGCTATCCACCTGGTTGAACTCTTGAGAGGACATGATTGTAGATCCAAAGTCTCTAAGCAAATTCTTGAATTTTGCTATGGCACATATTGTGTGAGCAAAGTTTGCAGCAATTTGACCAGATAAATAAGATCTACTTTATAGTCATAAACATAGTTATACAAAGATCCCTATTCTCTTATTAGGATTATGAGAACTGTTATTATGGGACTTGCAGTCTTGTATGCCATAATATATACCTCTCCACGACTTAACAAGCGATGCAAGGCCTAAATTGTAACGTTATTATTTTATCGGTCCAGATAACATAATTCATATCTTGGATGGAAGAGGGCTTTGAAGCATAAAATTAATAAACTTTGATGAAACATAAAATTAGTAAACTTTCTAACTTCTTTATCATCATGCTTGGGTACTAGTTTGATGGGACTGTTGTTCTCAGATGCACATGCCCCACCCATACTCCAAGTTCTTGTTGCTGTATCTGGTTTTATCATGTGTATTTGTACACCATGATTACCTTATGTACCTTTATTCATCAAAGCCTATTATATTGAGCTTGAAGCATTTCTATTGAGTACATAAGTTAGTAGTAGGCATTTGTTTTGCCTTACAAGACTTTACATTGTCAAATGTTTTGCAGTCTGCCATTCATCGGAGCTTCGCGATTACTGATAATCTTGGTGAAGTATCTGCAAAGTCCCAGGTTCCCAGTTTGTTGCTTTATGCTTCTGTTTATTTTTTTATTTTTTTTTTTTAGTCTCTAGCTCATGTTCTTTTGCATTAACCACTTCTCACACGCCATTTGCAGATTCAAACTGTTTGTTTTGACAACCTAGGTCTTTTGATTGCTGCACTGTTGAATATATTATGCAAGATTAACCAAAGGTAATTCATCTCTAATTTCTTGCAGGCCTTGCATCTTAAACAGGTCAATTTTCACCCTTTACTTATTTGTACTTGGACAATAATCTAGGACACTAACATATAATAAGGTCTTCTTGTCATTCTTGTTTTGGGTGAGACATAGTTGACCTGCTGATTGTGTCATTGAGATTGATTTTAGCAGCAGCTAATTTTCTGTAATTGCTATCAAGTTTTCAAGCAGGTCTACCATTCGTTGTTTATCCTATTTTCGCAGCAGTTTACTTGTTTGCTATTTATCAAGGACTTAAGTTTGTACACCTACAAACACTAACCAAGGTCAGTGGTCACTTTATCTTTTCTTGCTAAGTGGGTTTGTTGTGCTGCTGCTTATGTAATAATGTATGGATAATTTTTTTTAATTTTGTTTGTATATTTTATGAGTTTGCTCCTTATTGTGTTCATTACCGTGTTCAGGATAAGTTAGAGATTATAATAAACACATGGGTATGTTCAGGAGTTGTCCCATCTCCTGCGGAGGTTAGCAGAAAGGAAGGCATGGATATCTTAATGAATAAAGGTGATTGTATTTGAAAACATTTTCATTCTTTGCTACATAAAAATTTGGAGAACACTGGTCATGGATCTTACAGATGCTTAGTGAGGTTTGGATCAGGAAGCAAGCCATGGCCAATCAGAATAGGATGCCTTGAGCCAAAGGACTCGTCATCCAGGGTGTCAATTTTGACCATACAATCTTTGAGTCATGAAGATCTTTACTTCATCTGCATGGAGACATCTCAGAAGGGTTTAACAAGAAAACAAGTCAGTATCACATTGATTCTTTGGTTTGAAATTTGATTGTTCTCGATACATTATTTGGAGCTTATTCTTTTCTGTGAATTTCAGCCTGGGATCCTCCTTTCTTTACGAGAAATGGCAGTTTCCTCAGATGTCATTATAGGCTTGCTACAGGTAACAAAGCTTAACTAGAAATTTGTGATTTTACATGGAGATAAATAAAATAAAACCAAGTTATGAAATTTATAATCTCTCACTTCTATTCTTTGGCAGCTTTGATCAAATGTACATGCTGTTCTCTTTTTTTATTTCTTTTATGTGGATGTGCATCAAGAGAATTGTATATTTCACTGTCAAGATTAGTGTATTATTTTTAATTTTATGTGAGATGTTGAAAAGAAACTTGTTTGTTTTGCAATAGGCATGCCTCATCCGCAAGACATTGCTAGCAGGGAGCAGCTCTATCTGTAATGCTAGCAGCACTGAAGACTCAATGCTCACAGATTGGTTTAAAGTCGTAGAAGATAGCAAGTTGCGTGCCATTAGAGAGAGTACTCACTTGATAGAAGAACTTCAAAACGCTGGTTGGGTTGTGAAGAACGTTTTGTTGAATTCCCAAGAGCAGATTCGATATAGCTTGGTAAGAGAGGATTCATATACAAATATACAGTGATTGGAAACAGAACATACCTTTTTTTTTTTTGGTCATTTTCTTGTTTTCATTTAGGTTGAGTGCTCGCTTGCTATAATTGAGGCCAGCACTTTCTACCATCCAGCTGACCTTAGTCAGGAGCTGATTTTTTGTTTTTTTTTTCTTTTTTAAAGAGGGAGAGAGAATTGGAACTTGATATTTTGACATGATACTGAACTGTCATACATGAGAAATCGAACAAGAGATTATAGTGTTTCACATTACAACTCGGAAATATTGGTTTTACAAGTTATGTAACTTATTATGTTGCATGATCGCTTCGGTTCGGTTCATGAAATCAAGCCTTGACAAAAGAAATTAATGTGGAGAAATTTGTTGCCATTGGTGGGGTTTGTGAACCCACCGTCAAAAAGGATAAAGGATGCCTTCGTAGTCTCAGCTTACTTCCATTTTTTTGTGCCTTTTTTTTTTTTTTTTTTTTTTCTTTTTTGTATTTGCGGCATGCAAACCTGCATATTGGGTGGGGCTCAGCACAGGAGACGGACCCCAGCCCGGCCCGGCCCGAGTTTGCTTCATTCCAGGCTTCGGGCTTCCAGGTCGAAACTAGGGCTTTCCTGGACAGGGAGAAGGTGAGAGTTGAAAGGTAGTGATGATGCGAGAAGGCAATGTAGGGGCCGGACGACGCAAGGAGGAAGGTTGGGATGATGCGAAGAGGGAGGAAGGTCGGGATGGCATGAGGAGACGCGGCAAGGATGACATGAGAAGACAATGAATGGTAAGGAGGACATGACCGTTTCGGGCGGTGACCAAAGATGTGGATTCTCCCACTGACAGACTCTCTTGTTGTCGTGGCCACCAATGAAAAGAAAGCGAAGGGAAAAGGAATTAGGATCGGGATTTGGGAACGTAAGAAGAGAAGGGCTGGTTGGGACTCAGGAAGAAAGAAAGATTTTGGGGGGATATGTGTCTAGGCTGGGTAAATTTAAATCTGAGGTTGATCAGTTTAAACTTTCGGGATTCATTTTTTTAGGTTTAAACTTTGAGGCTGGATAAATTTAAATCTGACCTATCGGGCCGAAAACCAAACCATGATCCAAGTTTGTTTTGAAGGAGTCGAATTCAACCACCGAGGCGGTAGCCCGGTTAGTAGAGGCTTAGCCTCACCTCCTATCGGTCAGGGTTCCAGTGGGGATAGTTATACTAGGATTTATCCATTTTTTTTTTTTTTTTTTTTTGGTTATCAAAAAAAAATTGGTGGCTCACAATCTGAGCAGGTCTGGCAGCATGGTAAGGCCAAGCCTTTGAATCATTTGCATGGGCAAAGGAGCTTGTAACAATTTAATGCTTCGAATAGCTCAAAAATCAAGTGAGCTACCATCCTAGTAATATGTAAAACCATGGCCATTCAAATTGAGCAGATCAACAATCTCAGGCCAGATCAAGTCTGTGGTAGTTCCCTTCAAATTTGCAGTGGACCTTCTATCTTTATTTATAGGTGGCACAGGATTCGGGGATTGGTCCATTTAGCCCGAAGTTAGAGCTGGAAATGGGCCGGCCCAAAAGCTCATTATTTGAAACTAGGCTGGGCCAGCTCAATAAATTTCGGGCCGGTCTGAAATTGATTCAGACTACGGACGAAATTTTAAGCATATTCGATTAGTATTAGGACTGTAAAATAGAGTCCGTTTAATTTTTGGACCAAAGAAATGTCCGGATTCGGTCCAAAAATATTTAAAATATAATCTTTGGGCCGGTCCAATGGACTTTGGGCCGGCCCATTTCTGGCCCTACCCGAAGTAGGGGGTCTTTCTTTGTAGTACAGAAGTAGGAGGGCTTTCGGTCTTAAAAGTCCAAGCTGTTATATCCCTTGGTTATTTGATTGTGTTCCAAATTACTCATCTCCGTACAATGAAGCTGGGTGAAGCGAACGGAGAGTTCTTCGTTCAAACCTATGCAATTTGGTTCCGAGGGTGGGTCAAAATTGGAATGGTTTTGGATCCCGATACATTTGGTCCGCGATGAGAACCAAAATTAAAATGAAATTTAAAAACTAAAGAAGAGTCGTAATTGAATTTTGAAGAATCGGGACAATTCACATTCTTTTCTGAAATTGAAATCAAAATGAAATTTGTACCAATGAAATGGTTAGAACGGGAGTCACTAATTTTCATCTCCATTTAGAATCCAACTCCTCCAAATCGAACATATCCTTAATTTAAGATTTTATGGGACGTCATTGATATACATTCAGGAGCCATGACGCTTGAGGGAAACTTTACTTTTCCTGCATGATAATGATCCACCGCAAATGATGATGAACATTATGCAATAATGGAACCTAGAAGTCTTGTTGCAAGGTAAAGGGATTTAAGGTTTTGGGCAAAGCTGCTTACCTTGCTGCTACGCATAGCCTCTTTTTGGCTCCGTCCACACGCTGGCTATGATAATTGCTATTGACATTTGTAGTCATGGTTGCTATAATTAAGATCCTTCTTTTTGTTCCATCAAAAAAGATCATCCTTTTTGTTCCATCAAAAAAGATCATCCTTTTTGATGAGCATCACACTTTCTAGGATTCTTCTCTGCAACTCCTCGCCCTTTTAAATGGTTACATTTTGTTCAAAATAGTGCAGATAAATAATAAATTAGACTATCAAGATAGCCATCAAGGTATGGATCAAAAGATAGTATATAAAGCTAGATTATTCCTCTCTCCCTTTGAAGGGCATGTAAATAATCACGGTCCACTAATTTAAATGTATGTTAGCAAAGATGGTATAAGTTTCCCTTTTGAAACGAGACAACCAGCTTCTGTTGATCAACGATAGTAAGAGTTCAATAGGATTTATAGTTAGAGTCAACAATGAAGAAGCCATGAGCAGGCATTACTTGCACCATATGAAGGGGCAAGGAGGATCTTTATGGAGGGAGACTTTATCACTGTCATCGATTGGATCCAGAATGAGACGAAATAGTTGAAGGCCCATCTACTTCTTTATGACATTTGAAGATCCATTCAAGGTAACTCTATTGCGATGTTTGTTTGTCATGTTTTTTTGTGAGATGAACAGTGCAGCCAACTGGATTGCCTCTATCATTGAGCATACTAGAGATTGAACTTGGTATTAGGGTGAGATTCACCTGCGAGATTTGTAAGAGCTTTTGTATTTTGATTTTATGGACTGCACTTATGTTACGCCCCGAATTCAGCACTGGAATCGGCTGCGCGACCGATCGCACAAATCCTAGGTTTTACCCTAGAGATCATGCAAGGCCTAGGTACACAAGAGTCACTTACCTCAAAAAAATATCATTCATCACCGAGCCCGAATATCTGCACAACTCTGTGGAAGAAGAAAATAAGGGTTGTGAGCTTTACAGCCCAATAAGGTTTCCATATGATCATACTAGTAATAATACAACTCTGGAATAAGGTAAAAATATACTAGTATATCACATCATGCAGTCAACAACTCAAATATCATGTACGACAAAATCATGAAAAATCATGTTTTCTTTAGAGTTTTCATTAATCCATCTTTATCTTTAGGGTTCTGGACTAACCACGGTCATGCTCCAATCCATGACTGGTAATTTCATAATCGGTCATTTGCTATTCGCCGTGGCCAAACTAGCTCATGTACAAGCCCGTTAATCGACCTTTTATTCATAGTTAGACTAGTCTCATCGACTATTCCTCGTGGTCAGGCTAGTTTCACAATCGATCATTCCTCGTGGTCAAGCTAGCTCGCGTACAAAGCCCGTGGCTAAGGCTGTGTAACCACGGTACCACCATGGCATGGCTAGTCCAAATACCGTTTTCTCTTTGTTATCACTTTATCAAATCAGGTCATACTGTCAAATCACGGTATCTCAAACTTCTCAATGACCGGCATCACGGTCCAAACCATCAAAAGATAACTTACTCGAATAAACATGATACATAGGAACATAATTAATAATTTCAACACATTATCCATCTCAAGAAATCAAAATATATGATACAAAACAAACATGCATGCCAATGCTCATACGCACGGATCAAATCATGCCTTGTAAAATAATGTATCGAACTGGTGATCATATCCAGAATCCTTATCTTTAATCGCTAACCCCAAATATCCGGTATCAATCTATATCTGAAATTCGTCGAACACCTTCCTACTCAAAAGGCTGTAAAATCTCAACTCTACGGATTTCGAGAAAAAGGCTTTTCGGTCTTCCACTTCAAAATTTATATTTTTTCTCCCTTCCTTCTACTCTTCTTCCTCTCTCCTCTTTCTTCTCTTTTTCTCTTTCTTTCTTCTCTTCTTCCTCTCTCCTCTTTCTTCTCTCTCTTTCTCTTTCTTTCTTCTCTACTTCCTCTCTGCTCTCTCTTTTTTTTTCTCCTCTCTCTCTTTCCCTCTCCTCCTCTCTCTTCTAGCTCTCTGCAAGCTCTTCACTGCCTTCTGTCGATGTCCCATAATAAAAAGATAAAGAACCAGTCCAAAATCGCTTCAAACTCCTCTCAAAAATTTTCTAAAACCATCAAAAACCTTTCAGGATGTTAGATCTGAGTTCAACACCTCAAACTGCATCTAAATCCGAATCCAAAAGCCTCTGATCAAGCCTAAACTCCCTCAGATTCATCCTACCCATTCGATCAGGCGATCGGACGGTCCAGATCTAGCAGAAAGCCTGTGGACTGCCGTGGACTGCGAGAAACGGGTTGGGAAATGCTAAGGAAACGCCCACGCGATGGCCGGCTCTGGCTGGGCCGAGCCCATGCGCCCACGCACTCGCGCGCGTGGGCCTGGGCTGCGCCTCGCACGCCTGCCCATGCATCGCCCACGTTGTTCCCGTTCTCCGCACCCGCTCGCCCGTCGCGCACTCGCTCGCCTCGCTTGCCCGTGCCCGACCGTGCTCGTGCACTCCCTCACGCCCGCGCCTGGGCCATGCGCTGGGTGTGGGCTGGTCTAGTCTAGTGGGCCGGTCTTGTCTTTTTTTTGGGTGTTACATTCTCCCCCCCTTAAAATAATTTCGTCCTTGAAATTAGTTTGATTGATATCTAAATCAGTGCTCCCATCATAACACTTCTAAATCATTACGCCTCCACTACGCACTCTGATATAATTTACTAAACCATCTAGGCTTCACTAAATAAATCCTTCCAGAATTTCTATCATATCTTATTAATCATCATGTTAATTTCTGAATCTCTTATATCACAATTTCAAATAATCATGACCTGATTTCAATACCACTCATATCTATCATAGAACTTATACCACAGTCCCATGTCATTATAACCTAAGCTCTACACCATTCTTGTCATATCCTGTTACCATCATATCATTATTATTTTAACCACTCGTATCACTATCCCAAATGATCATAACCTAAGCTCTGATACCACTCTGTCATGCCCCGAATCTAGCACCGGAATCGGCTACGTGACTAGCCGCACAAATCCTAAGTTTTATCCTAAAGATCATGCAAGGCCTAGGTATACAAGAGTCACTTACCTCAAAAACATATCATTCATCACCAAGCCCGAATATCTGCACAACTCTGTGAAAGAAGAAAATAAGGATTGTGAGCTTTATAGTCCAGTAAAGTTGCCATACACACCAGTAATAATACAACTCTGGAATAAGGTAAAAATATACTAGTATATCACATCATGCAGTTAACAACTCAAATATCATGTACGACAAAATCATGAAAAACCATGTTTTCTTTAGAGTTTTCATTAATCCATCTTTATCTTTAGGATTCTGGACTAACCACAGTCATGCTCCAACCCATGACTGGTAATCTCATAATCAGCCATTTGCTATCTACCATGGCCAAACTAGCTCATGTACAAGCTCGTTAATCGATCTTTTATTCATGGTCAGTCTAGTCTCATCGACCATTCCTCGTGGTCAAGCTAGCTCACGTACAAAGCCCGTGGCTCAGGCTGTGTAATCACGGTACCACCGTGGCATGGCTAGTCCAAACACCATATCATCTTTATTATTACTTTATCAAATTAGGTCGTACTGTCAAATCACGTCATCTCAAACTTCTCAATGACCGGCATCACGGTCCAAACCATCAAAAAATAACTTACTCGAATAAACATGATACATGGGAACATAATTAATAATCTCAACACATTATCCATCTCAAGAAATCAAAATATACGATACAAAACAAACATGCATGCCAATGCTTATATGCACAGATCAAATCATGCCTTGTAAAACAATGTATAGAACTGGTGATCATGTCTAGAATCCTTACATTCAATCGCTAACCCCAAATATCTAGTATCAAATATCCAAAATTCATCCAACACCTTCCTGCTCAAAAAGCTGTAAAATCATAACTGCACGGCTTTCGAGAAAAAGGTTTTTCGATCTCCCACTTCAAAATTTATATTTTTTCTCCCTTCCTTCTACTCTTCTTCCTCTCTCCTCTTTCTCCTCTCTCTTTCTCTTTCTTTCTTCTCTTCTTCCTCTCTCCTCTTTCTTCTCTCTCTTTCTCTTTCTTTCTTCTCTTCTTTCTCTCTGCTCTTTCTCTTTTTTTTCTCCTTCTCTCTCTTTCCCTCTCCTCCTCTCTCTTCTAGCTCTTTGCAGGCTCTTCCCTGCCTTCTGTCGACGTTCCCTAATAAAAAGAGAAAGAACCAGTCCAAAATCGTATCAAACTCCTCTCAAAAATTCTCTAAAACCATCAAAAACCTTTCAGGCCGTTAGATCTGAGATCAACGCCTCAAACTGCGTCCAAATCCAAATCTAAAAACCTCTGATCAAGTATAAACTCTATCGGATTCATCCTATCCATTCGATCATGCGATCGGACGATCCTAATCGAGCAGAAAGCCTGTGGAACGCCGTGGACCTCGAGAAATGGACCGGAAAACGCCAGGGAAACGCGTGGGAAACGCCCACATGACGGCCAACTCCAGCTGGGCCGAGCCCATGCACCCGCGCGCTCGCGCGCCCGCCCGCGTTGCGCCTGTTCGCCCGCACCCGCTCGCCCGTCGCGTGCTCGCCTGCCTCGCTTGCCCGTGCCCGGCCGCACTCGCGCGCTCCCTCACGCCCGTGCCTGGGCCGCGCACTGGGTCTGAGCTAGTCCAGTCTAGTGGGCCAGTCCAATCTTTTTTTTTTGAATGTTACAATTTATATTAGAGTTGTGTGACTGCCTGCCTGTACTATATATATATATATTTATAAAGGCCATGACAAGGTAATTTCTAGCTGGGAGTATCAGCAATCCTAGATGGCCTAATAAGGGTTAAAAGCTTAAAAAGCTTATCCAGTTCTGCCAATTGATGTTGCAAGAGGGGACCATGAAGTTTGATTCTCCACCTATGTCATCGCCAGTTCCAATGAAACATTAGCATAGGCTAAGGTCAACAAGGGTTGAGTTCTATTTGGTTAGGGAAAATTTAGATTAGACTGAGTCATATTTCTTATACAAAGATTTTTATTTTATGATTGGACTGGTTTGTTTTACAATACTAGTTGATTGACCACTAAAAATTAGAGAGATCGAGTATAGACAAATTAAGTTATATTAGTTAGGGATTAGAGTTGTGAAAATTAGATTAGGTTGTGAGTCGAATGAGTCAAACCAAATCGTGAGGGCTGATTCATTGATATGCATGTATCGAAGAGTCTTGACCTGATGTCATGTTGGTCCCGATAAGGATCAAAGCTGCATATGGTTTGGGACATGATACAAATGGTGTACAGAATCATTGAATCTAAGATATTCCTCTAATATCTTCTTGATGTAGTGATATGTTTGGGCTGAATGGTGCTTTTTCTTTTCTTTTTTTTTTTCTCATATATATATATATATATATATATATATATATATATATATATATATATATAGTAAATCGTTGTATTCAGATTACTAAACGATGATGATGAATACAATCCAGAAAGTCCGACAAAAGAACATTACAAAAAAATCTTTGGAGCATTCCGAGGAGGTCCATAAAATCTCATCAGAATGATGGATCACATGAAAAGCCATCGAATCAGTTGCTGGGTTTGCTTCACGATACATAGATGATAATCCTAGAATAATCACCGAAAAAACCTACCACATCACGGAGAAGTGGATGGGAAGGGCTGAGTGATGTTTAAGACCCCTTTACAAATTACAAGGTGATAAGTACATAAAGCAAGTTGTGATTCCATGTTTGTTCTTTTGCAGCTGGGAATGGATCCTATCTGACCTCCAATCATGCTTTTAGAGTGATAAGTACATAAAGCAAATGCGATACCATGTTTCTTTTGCCTCTGGCAATGGATATGTGACCTCTTATCATACTTTACTTAAAGCCAGGGAATTCCTACGATTGCTATGCCTTTACTGGCCGCAGGATAGGCCGATGATACTGCAATGGCTATCGACCGAATAGTATCGACATGATGATTATTTTTTATTTTTTTTTATTTTTTTTTAAATTTTTTATACTATATTATAAAAATTATAATAATAATATAATAAATTATAATATATTTATTATATTTCAAAATATAAAATAATAATTATAATATAATATATATTATAATATCTTTTAATTAGTATTATTTTTTATTAATATTATTTTAGTTAAATTATTATTAATTTTAAATTAATATTATTTTTATATAGTTAATTAATATTATTTTTAATTAATATTATCTTAAAATAATATAATAATTAATATTATCAAAAAATAATATATAAAATTTTAACTAATACTAATTTTTTATTTATTATTTATTTATTTAAAATTAAAATTTATTAATTTTATTTAAAAATAATAATAGTATTTATAAAATTATAAAAAAAAAATTTGATTTTGAATTCGTTCGTTGAAAAGACGAATTCCAAATTGAATTCATCTTAGATGAATTCAACATCGCGTCACTTAATTACATATCAAATCAAATTTTAAAATTAAATAAAAAAATATTGGTTTATAAGAATTTCATCTTTTCAAAAAACGAATCCAATTTTATTTTTTGAAAAGCCGAATTTAGATGCCCTGTCACCACCACGTCAACGAAAATATGATAAATATATCCTGAAACATCTATTTTAATAATTTTTTATTTAAAAAATATTATTTTTTAAAAAAATCCCAATACCCTCTCATTCTGTTGACGTTGCGTAAGTTATAAAAAATAAAATAAAAAAACAAACTCCCTCCTAACGCACGCAACAGGCGCGTGGATTATACACCCATGCATTTTTCTTTTTTAACCATCATAATGGTTAGTTTGAAAATTTTTTTGAGATTTTTTCCAAGATTTGAATCTATAAATTTGAATTTATAAATAGATCTCTGTCCCAGCATTACAAAGCATCCAAAATCTTAGCTCTCCTTTTCCTATATATTCATCTCTTCCAAAATTTTTAAATTCTCTCTCTCATTTTTTTTTTATTTTAAAAGTTTTGGATTGAAGACGAGTTAATCGATGTCCATTGTGCCACCGACGAATATTAGAGTATTGGTTTCTGGGTTATACCTTAAAGGAAAGCATATGGTCTAATTATTTTTCATACGAGAATGGAGCTCAATCTCCTTTAAAACAGTGATTCTATCTACCTTTCAGGCCAGACTTCCTAATTTTATTATATTATATTTAAAATTATTTCATTATATCTAAAATATTTTTAAATATTTTTAAAAAATACTTAAATAATATAAAAAAATTATTTTTAAAATTTAAAAAAATTATATAAATATATAAATATATATTTTTATTTATTTTTTATACGTGACAACTAATAAATTCTTCCCGGATAGGAAAGAGACATTGCCACCAAACGTTTCACGTCTCCTAACCTGGTTGCTTTGGGTTGGGATGCATTAACAAGTATTACGCTTTCATTTTTTTTTTTTTTTGGCAACTCGAAGAAATTAATCGAATAGGTAAATATGCTTTTTGAAAATGTGATCAGTATTTTTGCCTTTGATTATGACATTCTTGAAAGATAGTTGTTACCGCCTGGATCGTCATGGCCTGTAGCTCCGGCATGTCACCACTGCATCGGGTGCCTCCTCCCACCGGGGGCACTCCCTTCTCTCCGAGAGTCGGCTCTTCAGCCCGATCGGCCTGCAAAATAGAGGAGACCCGGGCCGGAAATTCTGGCAAGGACACTCCGACGATCAAGTCAGTGGGACGATCGAGGGGAACAGAACCTTTAAGACGAAGAGCTTAGGGGACTCCCTCGTCCTAGGAGGTGAGAAGATGATAATAATCAAATAACGAAAGGAAAAAGGGAATGGAGAGCGGGGAGGGGGGAGGATCCCTCTGGCCGATCCCTTGGCCGCTGAGCTTTTGGTTGCTCGCTTATCTCTCTCCCCCTCCCGCTCACTTACCTTCCTCCTCTTTTTTGGCTGTCTTGGTGTTCTTCTTTGTGTGCCCTCTCGTAGAGTCTTCTCCGGAGGGACTTGCTGCTGCTCGCAACTTCTCCTTCTTCCCCCCCTCTCAGACCGGTCCTTCTGGAGGAGGCCATCCGTGGGCCTCTTGGAGCCTCTTCCTTTCTCTTGGACTGGTCATCCCTCCCCTCGGACTGGTCCTCTCATTCAGACTGGTCCTCTCCTTCAGACTGGTCCTCCCCTTCAGACTGGTCCTTTCCTCCCTTGTTGGGGGTGTCATTTTTTGCTTAAGAGGTGCAGGCGCTGTGCCACCAAGCCCCATGCCATGGTGGAAAGTTTCCATTCCCAGAGGGATCGTCCGAGCATTGCAGGGCCTATGGCTTTGACAAGATTCTACTTCTGGTAGAATTCTAGGTCTCGCACCGCGTGGATCAGCATCCTCCGGCCGTACGGTAGTGGATGTGGCAGCACGTTATACGGCCCTGAGTCTGATGGGGCTTATCTCGTGCAGAGCATGCGGGCGATGTGTCGCAGAGCTGGCGTTGGTGGCAGGGCATGTGCCACCTTTTGGAGGTTGCTAGTGGACAGGGACCTCCATGCCGTGGTTTGAATTCCTGTTGATCTTTTTCTCCTTCACTGCTGGCGAGAATTTTGGCTTTCATGTGGCAGGGAAGGACCTCCATTCAGGAGGTCCACCTCTGACATCGTGAGCATGACCCCGATCGGGAGCTGACCTTAGACGGAGGGCTCGCCCCATGAGCTCGACCCCAGCTGGGAGCTAACCTCGGCAGGAGAGCTTGCTTCGACAGCATGAGCACGACCTCGACCAGGAGCTGACCTCAAACGGAGGGCTCGCCCCATGAGCTCGACCCCGGCTGGGAGCTAACCTCGGCAGGAGGGCTTACTTCAGCAGCATGAGCACGATCCCGGCTAGGAGCTGACCTCAGACGGAGGGTTCGTCTCATGAGCTCGATCCCGGCTAGGAGCTGACCTTAGCAGGAGGGCTTACTTCGGCAGCATGAGCATGACCCCAATTGGGAGCTAACCTCGGTAGGAGGGCTCCTCTCGACCTTCCGCCAGGGGGCCGTGTCCATGTGGCAGTCCCCCACCCATGCGACTACCGGCTGGCGACTATGTAGACTCCACGTCAGCGGATGTTGCCACATCAGATGCCCCCCACTCTCGAGCTCGAAGAACGAAGCATCGCTCAAGGCGATGGGAGTAACGATCATGCTAACATGAAGGGACACGCCTTCCGTGTCATCAATGCTTCGACTGGCCATGCCCCGAAGATCGTGCCTTTGCATTAATGGGGCGTTGTGCTCAGTTTTCCAACGAAGGGATCATCAATGCCCTAGCTAGATCAAGGCATCTGTTCCAGGAACCGAAGCATCGAGGGGCACTTGGTACTGATAGTGGTGACCTCTGGTTGGCTATGTAGCTTTTAAAAGGCCTTCGAGCAAAGGCAGCCAAGGTTCCGCAAAGCTTCCTTCTTCCTTCTTCAGCCCCCTCCTCGTTCCAGCGTTGGCCTCCATGTTCTCCTTCTTCGATCCCTCTCCTTCGGCCTGTGTTGAGGGAGGGCTCTTGATAGACTTCAAGATTTCAACCCGAGACCTGGAGGGCCCAATGAAGGCTCTCCAGGAGCAACCGGCTAGCATCAAGGCGAGGGCATCTGGTTCGGAGAAGAAATTCGCCAAGCTCGAAGCTTCCCCAAAGGAGGTGAAGGGGGAGAGCCTCCGGTCGTGTAACTGGGACAGAGAAAGAGGCTGCCTCAAAAGTAAAGGAGTCTGGAGCCACCTCCCGGTTCTCAAGACCGGAGATCTTATAGGAGGAGGTGGTGGCCCCGGTCGTGGTCGCTGTAGAAAGGGCCACGGCTGTTATGGTGCTGATAGGAGTATCTTGACATAGAGCTGCTGCAGGTGCCCTTGGAATCATGGGATCGGTGAACTCCAAGGAGGGGGCGGCAGAGCCAATGCCAGGCTCTAGAGATCCGGCGAACTCCTGTGGAAGGGCACCTGTACGCTCGGGAAGAAGGGATTGGCATGTCCCCAGCCACTCCTCGAGGGGGAGTGCAGTGCCGACCTGCCCTGTCTGTGCCTCCTACATTGATCATGGAGGTTAAGGTTAGAGCCCTCCGGCGGGCACTGTGCCACGTCAGAGGGTACCCACTCACCGATCGGGCAAGGAGTGGAGATGGAGCTTCGACCCATCTTACTTTCATCTTGTACCTTAGAATTTCAAGAGATCTCTTGGCCTATCGAGAGCCTCCATAGGATGTAAGAGACTTTTGATCAATGAAGGCGCCTCTTCCATTATGACTACTGTTCCTTTTCTTCTTCTTTTCTCTCCTTTTTTTTTGGAGCTCGGATCTGCTGTACGACCTCCTCGGCTTCTGGGGGCCTCTCTCGACTTTGCTTATTGTTTTTTTTTCTTCGGCTTGGATTGCTTCTAGGGGGTCTTCTCAGTCTGTGAAGCCATGAGTCAGGCGACCGATGGTGGGAGTTCAGGGATTTCCCACCAACATCCCCGAGCCGTGAGCAAGGCAACCGGATATAAGGCTTCCGGAATATCCTGGCTCAGTTCGCCATGCTGAGTCAAGCAGCAGATGGAGAAACTTCTGGAATTTCCTAGTGGACATCTCTGGACTGTGAGTAAGGCAGTGGGTGCGAGGCTTCATGAGTTTCCTGACTTATAGGTGCCAAACTATAAGTTATACTATAGATGGCAAGGTTCCAGGAATCCCCAACTGCACTTCAAGGCTGTGAGTTGGGTGACTGAGCGCGGGTCTATCGGAAGGACCCGACTTGGAGATTGCCTAGCTACGGGCCTCGTGGTAGATTGCAGGCTACCCTGTGGCCGCCTCAGGGTTATGAGCTCGACTGAAAAGTGCGGGCCTGATGGAGTGGGCCCGGCTTGAGAGTGTCGAACTACGAGTCACACAATAGATGGCGGGTTGCCTTGCCGCCACCTCCGAGCTGTGAGCTCAGCTGATAAGCTAGGCTTGATGGAGTGGGCCCGGCTCACTGATAAAGAGTTATCATGCTATGAGTCTCGCGGTACATGGCATCTTGGTGTCGCCTCCGGGCTATGAGCATGGCTGGGGGCGCCGAGCTTCTCGATTCATCATGCTATGAGTCACGCGGTAGACGGCATCTTGGTGCCACCTCCGGGCTGTGAGCACGGCCATGAGGCTGTGAGGCATCGAGCTTCTTGATTCGCCATGCTATGAGTCACACGGTAGACGGCATCTTAGTACTGCCTCCGGGCTATGAGCGCCGCTATGAGGCTACGCGGCATCGGACTTATGGGTGAGCCAAGCTATGAGTCACACGGTATATGACACCTTGGTGCCACCTTCTAGTTGTGAGCTCAGTTGATAAGCACGAGCCTGATGGAGTGAGCCCTGCTCGCTGATGAGGAGTTGTCATGCTGTGAGTCACGTGATAGACGACATCCCACTACCACCTCTGGGCTATGAGCATGGCTAAAGAGTGCGGGCCCGATGGAGGGACCCGCTTGATGAGTTTGCCATGTTGTGAGTCACGCGATAGATGGCATCCCGTTGCCACCTCCGGGTTGTGAGCGAGGCTTGGGGCACCGAGCTTCTCAATTTGCCACACTGTGAGTCATGTAATAGATGGCATCTTGGTGCCGCCTCTGAGCTGTGAGCGCAGCCATGAGGCTGTGGGGTACCGAACTTATGGGTGAGCCAAGCTATGAGTCACGCGGTAGATGACGGGTTGCCCTGCCACCACCTCCGGGCTGTGAGCTCGGCTGATGAGCGTGGGCCTGATGGAGTGGGCCTGGCTCGCTAATGAGAAGGAGTTACCATGCTGTGAGTCACGTGGTAGATGGCATCCCGCTGCCACCTCCGGGCTGTGAGCATAGCTAAGGAGGGCAGGCTTGATGGAGGGGCCCACCTGATGAGTTTGCCATGCTATGAGTCACGTGGTAGATGGCATCCCGCTGCCATCTCCGAGCTGTGAGCAAGGCTGGGGGTGCTGATCTTCTCGATTCGCCATGCTGTGAGTCCGTGGTAGATAGCATCTTGGTGCCGCCTCCGGGCTGTGAGCGCGGCCATGAGGCTATGGGGCGTCAGACTTATGGGTGAGCCAAGCTGAGTCATGCGGTAGATGGTGGGTTGCCCTGCCACCACCTCCTGACTGTGAGCTCGGCTGATGAGCGCAGGTTTGATGGAGTGGACTTGTCTCATTGATAAAAAGGAGTTGTCATCTGTGAGTTACGCAGTAGACGGCATCCCGCTGCCGCCTCCAGGCTGTGAGCACGATTGGGGGCACCGAGCTTCTCGATTTATCATGTTGTGAGTCATGCGGTAGACGGCATTTTGATACCATCTCCGGGCTGTGAGCGCGACCATGAGGCTATGGGGCACCGAGCTTAAGGTTGTGCCAAGCTGTGAGTCACGCAATAGATGGCATCTTGGTGCCACCCCCGGGCTGTGAGCTAGGCTGATGAGTGCGGGCCTGATGGGACGGGCCCGGCTTACTGATGAGAAGTTGTCATGCTGTGAGTCTCGCGACAGACGGCATCTTAGTGCCACCTCCGAGTTGTGAGCATGGCTGATGAGCGCGAGCATGATAGAATGGGCTCGGCTCACTAATGAGAAGGGGTTGCCGTGCTATGAGTCACGCGGTAGATGGCATCCCACTACCGCCTCTAGGCTGTGAGCACGATTGAGGAGGGTGGGCTTAATGGAGGGGCCCGCCTAATGATTTTGCCATGCTGTGAGTCTCATGATAGATGGCATCCCGCTGCCACCTCCGGGCTGTGAGCGAGACTAGGGGTGCCGAGCTTATCGATTTGCCACACTGTGAGTCATGCGCTAGATGGCATCTTGGTGCCGCCTCTGGGCTGTGAGCACGGCCATGAGGCTTTGGGGTGCCGAACTTATGGGTGAGCCAAGTTGTGAGTCACGCGATAAATGGCGGGTTGCCCTGCCGCCACCTCCGGGTTATGAACTCGGCTGATGAGCGCGGGCCTGATGGAGTGGGCCCGACTCGCTAATAAGAAGTTTTCATGCTGTGAGTCACGCAGTAGACGGCATCCTGCTGCCACCTTCGGGCTGTGAGCACGGCTGGGGAGTGTGATCCTGATGGAGGGGCCCACCTGATGAGAAGGAGTTGCTGTGCTGTGAGTCACACGGTAGATGGCATTCCACCGCTGCCTCCGGGTTGTGACCATGATTGAGGAGGGCGGGCCTAATGGAGGGCCCGGCTTGAGGGTGCTGCATTGTGAGTCAAGCGGTAGATGGCGGGTTGCCCTGCCGCCACCTCTGGACTGTGAGCACAGTGAGGAGTGCGGGCCTATTGGGGGGCCTGGCTTGAGGGCACCGCACTATGAGTCAAGCGGTAGATGGCGGGTTGCCCCACCACCACCTCCGGACTGTGAGCACGGCGAGGAGTGCAGGCCTGCTGGGGGGCCCAGCTTGAGGGCATCGCATTGTGAGTCAAGTGGTAGATGGCGAGTTGCCCTGCCACTACATCTAGACTATGAGCACGGCGAGGAGTGCAGGCCTGCTGGGGGGCCCGACTTGAGGGCACCGCACTGTGAGTCAAGCGGTAGATGATGGGTTGCCCTGCCGCCACCTTTGGACTGTGAGCACAGCAAGGAGTGTGGGCCTGCTGGGGGGCCCGACTTGAGGGTGTCGCACTGTGAGTCGAGCAGTAGATGGCGGGTTGCCCTGCCGCCACCTCCGGACCGTGAGCATGGCGAGGAGTGCGGACCTACTAGGGGTCCGGCTTGAGGGCAACGCACTATGAGTCAAGCAATAGATGATGGGTTGTCCTGCCGCCGCCTCTGGACTGTGAGCACGGCGAGGAGTGCGGGGCTGCTGGGGGGCCCGGCTTGGGTTCACTGAACTTTGAGTCGGATAGGGACGTCCCTGCATAGGTGAAAGGCAAAGTTGCATGAAAAAGGGACTTAGCTAATTGAGAGAGAGTTTTACATCACCGGTAGTGCTCTCTTAAATTGCTCATGTTCTAGGTTCGTGAGTGTCGAGAGGCACCGAGACCGGTGAGGTAGTAGGCTCCGCCCAGCTAGGCTTCGACCCCTTCGCTGGGGTCCCTTATGGGGGTTGCAGTAGTGCGCCATCCTTTATCGACAGGCTGCCCCCGGGATCATACCCCATCTCTTGTTGGTTTGCCTCGCTGCGGGTCGCGCGATGGGTGGCATCCCGCTGCCATCTCTGGAATGTAAGTGAGGTGGTGGTGCTTGCCATTGTTGGTGATGCAGGGGTTTCTCTTATAAAACTATAACACAGTTTTCATATTGCAAAGGTAGTAGGGAAGGGAGTTACCTGTTAGGCTTGCATGAGATGACGGAAGCCCTATCATAGGGGAATGCCTGGATTCTAGGAATAATCGGAGAGTGCCGCGAAAAATGGCAGGTGTTCGAAAAACCCACGAATACAAACCCCTCTCTCCGCTATCATCAGATCCTTCTCTTCTCGTTCTTTGGTCGGGCCCCTAAGATGGAGCTCTCATGTCCTCCGCCTGCCCCCTAGGGAGGCGGCTACTATCATTCCGTCGGTTGGAGAGCCTGGATCCTCAGCCATGGCTGGGACCTCTTAGCTCTTGAATCGTCTGTCGCCCCCTACTTGGTGCACCAATCTATTACCACCTGGATCATCGTGGCCTATAGCTCCAGTGCGTCGCCGCTACGTCAGGTGCCTCCTCTCCGGGGGTCAGCTCTTCAGTCTGATCGGCTTGCAAAATAAAGGAGACATGGACTGGAGATTCCGGCGAGGATACTTCGATATCAAGTCAGTAGGACGATCGAGAAGAATAGAACCTCTAAGGTGGAGAGCTTGGGGGACTCCCTCACCCTGGGGGTGAGAAGATGATAATAATCAAATAACGAAAGGAAAAAGGGAATGGAGCGCGGGGAGCGGGGAGGATCCCTTTGACCAGTTCCTTGGCCGTTGAGCTTTTGACTGCTCGTTTACCTCTCTTTTCCTCCTGCTCACTTACCTTCTTACTTACCTTCCTCCTCTTTTCTAGCTATGTCCCGGTGTACTTCTTTGTGTGCCCTCTCACGGAGTCTTCTCCGGCGAGGCTTGTTGTTGCTCGTAGCTTCTCCTTCTTCTCCCCTCTCGGATTGGTCCTTCTGGAGGAGGAGGCCATCTGTGGGCCTCTTGAACCCTCTTCCTTTCTCTCGAACTGGTCTTCCCTCCCCTCGGACAGGTCCTCTCCTTCAGACTGATCCTCCCCTTTAGACTGGTCCTCTCCTTTAGACTGGTCCTCTCCCACCTTGTTCGGGGTGTCGTTTGTTGCTTAAGAGGGGCAGGCACTGTGCCACCGAGCCCCATGCCATGGTGGGAAGTTTCCATTCTTGGAGGGACCGTCCGAGTATTGCAGGGCCTATGGCTTTGACAGGATTCTACTTCTAAGAGAATTCTAGTTCTCGCGCTGCGTGGGTTAGCATCTTCCGACCGTACGATAGTGGACGTGGCAGCACGTTACAGGACCCTGAGTCTGACGGGGCTTACCTTGTATAGAGCATGCGGGTGGCGTGTCGCAGAGCTAGCATTGGTAGCAAGGCATGCGCCACCTTCTAGAGGTTGCTGGTAGACAGGGACCTCCATGCCGTAGTTTGAATTCCTGTTGATTTTTCCCTCCTTCACCGCTGGCGGGAATTCTGGCCTTCGTGTGGCAGGAAAGGATCTCCATTTGGGAGGTCCACCTTCGGCATCATGAGCATGACCCCGGCTAGGAGCTGACCTCGGATGGAGGGCTCGCCTCATGAGCTTCACCCTGGCTGGGAGCTGATCTCGGTAGGAGGGCTTGCTTCGGCAACATGAGCACAACCCCGGCTAGAAGCTGACCTCAAACGGAGGGCTCATCCCATGAGCTCGACCTCAGTTGGGAGCTGATCTCGGTAGGGGGGCTTGCTTCGACAGCATGAGCACGACCCCGACCGAGAGCTGACCTCAAACGGAGGGCTCGTCCCATGAGCTCGACCCCGGCTGGGAGCTGACCTCGGCAGGAGGGCTTGCTTCAGCAGTATGAGTACAACCCTGGCTGGGAACTGACCTTGGTAGGAGGGCTCCTCTCGGCCTTCCGCCCGGGAGCCATGTCTAGGTGGTAGTCCCCCACCCATGTGGCTGCCGGCTGGCGATTGTGTGAGCTCCACGTCAGTCCCCCACCCATGTGGCCACCGGTTGGCGATTGTGTGAGCTCCACGTCAGTCCCCCACCCATGTGGCCGCCGACTGGCGATTGTGTGAGCTCCACGTCAGTCCCCCACCCATGTGGCCGCCAGCTGGCGATTGTGTGAGCTCCACGTTAGTGGATTGTGCCATATCAATAGTTATATGAAATGTAGAGAATAACGTAGTTGATATGGTGATCCCAATATGTCTAATTGGTTGGCACCTTTAGTCTCAGTGGGAGAAAACTTAGCAATATATGGCTAAATTAATTTCATTTCACTTACTTTGTTGGTCATCTTGCTTGGATACAAAAATGGAGTCTTTATAATTATTTATATTGTTTATGAACTATTATGGTATGGGAGGTCGACATCATTAATTTCATGTTGGTTGTGAGCCAAGAACTTTGGTTTACATGGAATGAATTCTTCTTTCTCATTAGATATTTTTTTGGAGAGCAAAATTATGAAACCCAATGTTATTGAACTCAGACCGGCCCAGTCAGTTGGACCGGAAATTCGGTGACCTGGACAAGAAGCGATTTGGGTTTAAAATTAACACGTGTCCAAAAACAGGTAAAAATCCGATGACCCGGCCGGTTCAACCATGGACTGGTGTACTCGGACCAAACCCGGTGGAGACCCGGTAAAGGGAAGGATTAATCAGGAAAAAAAAATCCAAAGAGTCCAACTCCAAAGTCCTGAACGGCCGAACTTACCTTTCCTCCTGTTATTCTTGCTTTCCCTGGCTAGCCTCGGCTGCCTCTTCCTCTCGGAGTCGAACCGATGATCAAGCGGCGGGAAGGATGGTGACGGCGGTGGCAGCAATGGCAAGGACAAAGGAGCTCCACATCTCCACTGTTCTTCTTCCTCCGGTTCGTCGTTCAAGTAAAGTCATTAATTGATTTTTTTTCCATCGACAAGCTCGGCTCCTCCACCCCATCCCCTCCCGGCCTCCCCCACTCCCTCCCGGCTCATGACCTCCCCCACTCCCTCTCGCCCCCTTCCCCCATCTCCGATCAAAACAACAACAAAAAAAAAAGAAGAGATCCAGAGGATCAATCTAAGTATCAAACCATATCTTGGGGTTGGGCTCCTGATTCGATCCCCGACCCGATATCTTCCAATTGCCTAGAGACAAGCTAGCGAGGGCCAAGGGGCCAACTGCCGAGGGCTCCTATTATGCTAGACGGCTAAAGGCAACTGGGAAGACTAAAAGAGAATTAGGGATTTAGGGGAACTGGGAAGTGGGTGGGGAACTGGGGAAGAAACCGACTGGTTCGACCCTGCCACCATGCCATCGTGAGTCTATGACCATGATTGATTTATTATGAAAGAAAGGGAGAGAGTAATTGAAGTATTGATTCGTGTTTAAATTTTATTCAATAGAAACTAATAAAGGAATAAAAAATTTAATTTATAATAAATAAATAGTAAGTATTGGCCTGCCGGTTCAATATTGACCTGGCGATTGAACCGGGGATCCGGTGATCCAGTTATCTTATCCGAATCAATGTCCAGACCGGATTTAATAATATTGATGAGACCCGTGCCATGAAATTCACCAGACCTCATGCCATTTATCCATCATAAAGGAAAAAAAAACAATTTGACATTTTATAATTTGACTTTAAATGTGGACGAACATTTCCCCTTCTAAATGAGAATTTTCTTTTGTGGAAACTTGCATTCAGTTGAAGATGACAGCTTGGAGGTGACTAATTGGATTCAACAATAAGATGAGTAGTCCGAGGGCATGTGAGACTGGGCAAGCTGCAATTGCAGCCAGATGTAATCTTCCCTTCTAATCCTTTCACACGGTTGCTGCTTCTATTGTTAGTCTATGGTCACAGCATTAAATTGATTGACGAAGATTGAATTTGTCCATATATATAGAACCTATGTGGTGTCCGTTGACGAATGGCCGTGGAAGGAACGGAACAATTAAGGTGGCCCCTTCCCTGTCCTACTCTTACATGGTGAACGAAAGCAACCAATGGCTTGTTTCACGGGAAAGTTGGACCTGAAATAAGAATGGAAATAAGTTACTTCCAATCTAATTATTTGATTGAAGGGAGTTTGATTCTAATTCTAATTTTGCAAGGAAATATGATTCTCTAAATCTTCAAAATATAATCTCTATATCATGTCCCGAATCCAACATCAGAATCGGGTAAGTGACCGGCTGCACAAATCATAGGTTTTATCCTAGAAATCATGCAAGGCCAAAAAAATTTCCATTATAACTTCAAACCTTCATAATATTATTAACCACAATTCATAAGAAAAATATCTCATACAAAGAAAATAATATAACTCTTATTGTTACAATTTCGTTCATCCTTTAGTCATCCCATTATTGTAATGACTCTCTAGCTATTTCTTATTTCTTCACGAATTCAATCCACCATCAAGTCCGAAGATCCTGCAAAACTCTGAGAAGGGAAAACAAATAGAGGGTTGTGAGCTTTACAGCCCGGTAAGATATCCAAACAGTCACCAATAATTATAATAATTAAAAAAAGTAAGGATATAAGAGTATATCATGTCATTCAACGAAACAACTCAAAAGTCACATATGACAAAACCTTTTGTGAAATCATGTTTTCTTTTTATGTTTTCAATTTAATCATCCTGCTTTAGGGTTCTGGATTAACCACGGTCATGCTTCAACCCATGACTGGCAATCTCAGTATCAAACTTCAGCCTGTGACGGGCAAATCCATGCTTGAGATAGACAATATTTGTCACCATTTCGCCTATGACCGGCAATTCTCGGTGTCACACTTCAACCTGTGACGGGCAAATCCATGCCTGCGATAGGCAATATTTGTCTCGATTCTGTTTATGACAGGCAATCTCGATGTCATACTTCAGCCTGTGATGGGCAAATCTATACCTGTGATAGGCAATATTTATCATTATTCCACCTGTGACCGGCAATCTCGGTGTCACATTTCAACCTGTAACAGGCAAATCCATGCCTGTGATAGGCAATATTTATCACGATTCCGTCTATGACCGACAATCTCGGTGTCACACTTTAGCTTGTGATGGGCAAATCCATACCCGCGATAGGCAATATTTGTCATGATTTTACTTGTGACCGACAATCTCGGTAACCACGATCCCGTGGCATGGCTAGTCCAATTACCTCATTCTTTTAATTAACACTTTAAGAGGTAATTTCAAGTACCTTAGGAGGTAGACTATTTGGGAGTTTAAGAAAGATGAGAGTTGGTTACTTTTAAGGTTTAAAATCTCAGTCAAGCTAATTTCGAGGATAAAATTATTTTAATGGAGGGAGAATGTAAAACCCAGGCTTGGACCAAAGTCGGCAAGCCCAGCCGACTTCAGCCCAATCACAGAAAAAAAAACAGAGAAGGGAGAGGCGGAGTCGGACAAGGAGCTCGCTTTTTCCCTTATCCGACCGAGAAAACCATCGGAGGAATCGAAGGAAGTCGAGGAGGAGAAGGACTCCATCAGTGTCGTGGTTAAGGTGGATTGGGACTCCGACAGACGCGATTTTTCCCTGCCCTACGCGACAAGGAGACTATCAGCGTTCCCTTTAAATCCTCCCTCACCGTCGCCCCATCGAGCTCCTTCCGCATCATTTTCCTCCTCTCCGGCAAGCGATGGTGTCGCACCCCAAACCCAAGACCTGGGCCAGAAGTGCGACAAACGGCCGTATGTTCTGGGGTTCAGCCTTCCCAAGGACATACCAGGCCTGTACCAACCATTTCTCAGATAAAATGAGTAACCAGTCAATTTTAAAAAAATAAAACATATGTAGGCAAGTAGATTCAAATGTCATAAAGCCAACCGTCATATATTTGACTTAATCTAAATTCAGACAATAAATAAAAAAATTGATAGTGACTACTAGATCCTAAACCTCACTGATTGAATCCCTGGCCCAAGTGTTCCTCTGATCCTGAAAAAGAATGCAAGGGAAAGGAATGAGTTTCCCTTAAACTCAGTAAGTCATCATATATCACAAATATAAAATTTACCATGAATCTAGAGTAACTCCATGTGAGCAATCATAAAAATATAAGTCATTTCCCATAATTAACCATCTTATTTATTTTTCTGACATCATACAAATTTTTAGGATGGCCATCCAAACACACTCACTTAGTTCCTCATACTATGGCCACGATCGGCCCGTGGCTCGCCCCAAAAGAGTCTAGACCCTGTGTCACATGCCGCACATCGGTCATGTGCCAGTGATAGCCCCGCTGGAGGCCCAAAAGGAGTCCAACTCTGAGTATCACACGAGAAACATGCTTCCCAGCATGTGCTAGAATAAAACAACAACTCCTGTGTCACATACCGCACATCGGTCATATGCCAACGATAGCCCCACTGGAGGTCCAAAAGGAGTCTAGATCCTCGTGTGATCATAGTCAGACTAAAGAGAAATTAAAACCAATTCACCCCACGACTTATTACATCTTAGTCTAGGTTTAAATTTCATAACACATCAAGATATATATGTATATAGCATGAACATAAACAATAAAATTCAATAACAAGTCAAATAATGGGTTCACATCATGCATGGCAAAATTATATTGGTGAGTGATAACTTACAGTTTCACCAACCCAGCACTAATCCTGATTTTCCAAGGATGATGACGATCCTGCATCACAATTTATTTTGTTTATGATTTAATATCATTAATTCCTATATATAAAAAAAACATAAAACAAATCCCTTGGGACAACCCCAGACAAACTCTTTCCTTCCTTCTTGTCGTTACTGGGTCGGCCCATCCAAGATAATAGGCCTAGCCCAACAGGGCATGGCTCAACCAAGTCTGGCCCAACGAGGCCCGGCCCAGCCAAGCCCAACCCAGCCCAGCCCGGCCCAGCCAAGCCCGGCCCAGCCAAACCCGGCCCAATCAAGCTTGGCCCAGCCAAGCTTTGATCAAACCGAGCCCAGCCAAAAGCCCACTCTGGCCACGGCACCCCCTCCCCGATTCCACGGAAGAACCAGGGAGGATCGGCGGCGATCCTCCCGTCCGACCGACACGGAGTACACGCCGAAGGGAGAAGAGGGTCCGACGACCCCTACGGCGGTCGTCCGACCGCCAGTCGGTGAGCATCGAGCCGGAGACTGTCGCCTGCAACAGAACCTCCCGGTCGATCAAAAATCCTTCTCTCCCTCTCTCTCTCTTCCCCCCCAAGCAAGCGAAGGGACGGCGGCGATCCCTGTGATCGGCCGCCCAGGACGGTTGCCGGAGAGGAGGAATCCGGCGGTGACTTTCTCCTCGCCGGCCACAACTCACGGCTTCAACGGAGAGGAAGAATCAACCGGATTCTCCCTCCCGTCCAGCCAAACACACACACTACCCTTTCCGAGGAGGAGGGACTTACCGGCGAGGCTGGCTCCGATCGTAGCGACCACCGGTGAAGAGCGCTTCGGCGAGGGCAGGGACACTCGAAGAAGCCGTCGACGCTCCACCCACAAAGAGGTATTCCCGGATCAACAGAGGCAACCTAAGCCCCTAAAAAACCCGAGGAAGAGCCTTATCCCCCCCACCTCCGGCGACGTCGTCGGATTTCTCCGGATTTCCCGCCGGAAAATCCGAACTTCCGAACCCGAAGGATTTTGAACTGAAGTCGGCAAGGGCCGCCGACTTCAGCCCAAATCCTGCCCAATAAGAACTGGGCCTCACATTCTCCCCACCTAAAAAAAAAAAATTTGCCCTCGAAATTACATACCTGGGTCCTGGAAAAGTTGAGGATATTTAACTTTCATGATTTCTTCTAACTCCCAAGTGGCTTCTCGTTCTGAATGATTACTCCACTGGACTTTAACATAAGGAATAATGCGTCGTCTCAAGACTTGTTCCTTTCTATCCACCACCTTCACTGGTTGTTCCTCATAAGACAAATTTTCCTTGAATTGAAGTGGTCCCAATTCAACTACATGATTTGGATCAGGTACATACTTCCTCAGCATAGAAACATGAAAAACATTATGTACACCAGCAAGAGAAGGTGGCAAAGCAAGCCGATAAGCCACAGCTCCAATTTTCTCTAAGATCTCAAAAGGACCCACAAACCGAGGGCTTAACTTCCCTCGCACCCCAAATCTCATAACTCCTTTAGTAGGGGATACTTTAAGAAGTACATGATCCCCCACCTGAAAATTCAGTTCTCTTCTTCGATTATCTGCATAACTCTTTTGTCGACTCTGAGCCGTAAGCAATCGCATCCTAATAAGTTGGATTTTATCTGTGATTTGCAGCACAATATCCGGTCCCAAAAGTTTCCTCTCGCCAACATCATCCCAACATACCGGGGTCCTACATCTCCTCCCATAAAGAACTTCAAAAGGTGCCATCTTAATGGTTGCTTGATAACTGTTGTTATATGCAAATTCTATTAGTGACAGATGATCATCCCAAGACCCTTTCAAATCAAGAACACATGCTCTCAACATATCTTCTAATGTCTGAATCGTCCTTTCTGACTGCCCATCTGTTTGAGGATGAAAGGCTGTACTAAACTCCAGCTTGGTTTTCATAGCTTGATGCAAACTCCTCCAAAATTGAGAAACAAACCTAGTGTCCCTATCAGATACAATTGATACAGGAATATCATGTAATCTAACAATCTCATCGATATATAATTTTGCTAGCCTTTCCAAGGAGAAATTGACCTTGATAGGTAGGAAATGAGCTGACTTTGTCAATCGATCTACAACAACCCAAATAGCATCAAATCCTCTGAGAGTCCTCGGCAATCCTGAAACAAAGTCCATTGTGACATTCTCCCATTTCCATACAGGGATAGCTAGGGATTGTAGTAGTCCCGCTGGTCTCTGATGCTCAGCCTTTATTTGCTGACAAGTTAAGCATTGAGCCACAAACATGGCTATTTCCCTTTTCATACCTTTCCACCAGAAGTTCTCCTTAAGATCCCTATACATTTTTGTGCTCCCAGGGTGAATAGTGTAAATAGCATTGTGGGCATCGTTCAAGATTTCCTTCTTTAGACTTGCATCCCTTGGAACACACAACCTGTTTCCAAACCTTAAGGATCCATCCTCATGAATTCGAAATTCTGAGATTATCCCAGATTGTATCTTCTCTCTAATCTTTTGAAATTCTGAATCACTCGTTTGTGATGCCTTAATTCTATCAATCAGGGTAGATTGTATCTTAAGAGTAGAAAGTGAGAATTTAGAGTTATGCAACTGGATTTCCAAATTCAGCTTTCCCAAATCTTGAAGAATTTCTCCCTGAGAAGTGATTAAGGTTGCCAAGCTACCTCCGACCTTCCTGCTCAATGCATCAGCCACTACATTTGCTTTTCCCGGATGATAACTTATTTTCAAATCATAGTCTTTGATCAGCTCCAACCATCTCCTTTGCCTCAAGTTTAACTCTTTCTGAGTAAATAAATACTTAAGACTTTTATGATCAGTAAAAATTTCACAAGATACTCCATACAGGTAATGTCTCCAAATTTTCAAAGCAAAGACTACAGCAGCTAGCTCCAAATCATGAGTAGGGTAGTTCAATTCATGTGTTTTAAGCTGCCTAGATGCGTAGGCCACCACCTTCTCCTTTTGCATAAGAACACATCCTAACCCTTTTCTGGAGGCATCACTGTAAATAGAAAAACCCTCACTTCCAGATGGTAGGGTAAGAATAGGAGCTGACACCAAGCACTTCTTCAGCTCTTGGAAGCTTTTCTCACAATCATCAGACCAAACAAATTTAATCCCTTTATGAGTTAGCTGGGTCAGTGGCAAGGCTATACGGAAAAATCCCTCCACAAACCTTCGGTAATAACCAGCTAGACCCAGAAAACTACGGACTTCTGTCACATTAGTTGGTCTATTCCATTCAATAATTGCTTCAATCTTTGCTGGATCAACAGATATTCCTTCTTTAGAGACTGTGTGGCCAAGAAAAGAAATATTATCAAGCCAGAATTGACATTTCTTCAGCTTTGCATACAACTTCTGCTCCTTTAGTATATGTAAGATTCTCCTTAAATGTTCTTCATGCTCCTCCGGGTTCTTGGAATATACTAAAATATCATCAATAAAAACTACTACACACTGATCCAAATATGATTTGAATATCCTATTCATCATGTCCATGAAAGCTGCCGGAGCATTCATCAGTCCGAAAGGCATCACCAGAAATTCATAATGCCCATATCTAGTCCGAAAGGGCTATTTTGGATATGTCCTCATTCTTAATTTTCAACTGATAATATCCGGACCGCAAGTCAATTTTTGAGAACACCTAAGCGCCTTGCAACTGGTCAAAAAGATCATCAATTCTGGGAAGGGGATACTTATTTCGAATTGTCAACTTGTTCAATTCTCGATAATCAATACACAACCTCAAACTTCCATCCTTCTTCCTGACAAATAGTACCGGAGCACCCCACGGTGAAACACTCAGCCTGATAAATCCCTTATCGAGCAGATCCTGGAGTTGTTCCTTGAGTTCTTTCAATTCGGCTGGTGCCATTCTATAAGGAGCTTTAGACATAGGTTCTGCACTGGGTAAGAGATCAATAGAAAATTCCATCTCTCTGTCAGGAGGCAATCCTGGCAATTCATCTGGAAATACATCCGGAAATTCTTTCACAATAGGAATATTTTCCAACCCTTTTTCTTCTTGCTGGAGATCTAAAACATTAGCCAAATATCCTGTACAACCTTGCCTCAGCATCCGTTTAGCTTGCATAGCTGTAATCATTCTAGTAGGGGTCTTCCCTTTGCTGCCAAAGAAACCAAAAGGTTTCTGACCTGGAGGGTAGAAAACTACTCTCTTCCCGAAACAATCCACTGTGGCATGGTAAGAAGCTAACCAATCCATTCCCAAAATAATATCAAACTCCTCCATTTCCAATACCATTAGATCGGATGAAAATTCATGGTTTCCAATGCTTAGAGTGCAGGATGGACAAATCATGTTGACCATGATAATGCCCCCATTTAGAATGGACACTCCGATCTCAAAATTTAGAGGTACTGTTTCATACCAGCCTTCTTAGTAAATCCGGTTGAGATAAAAGAGTGTGTTGCTCCGGAATCAAATAAAACACGGGCATAAGAAAAGACTACTTTGATGGTACCTACTAGATAATTCTAACTTATGATTATATGCACTCAATTAAATCAACTTAAAAAAAAAAAAAGATTTATTACCTGTTACCACAGCATTCGATGCCTGAGCATCTTGCTGAGTTAGAGTATACACACGAGCCTGGGTCTTCTGCTTCTGGCGCTCACCAGATCCATAAGCTATAGGTTGTCCTTGGATAAAAGCTGGTACATTTGAAGGAGGAGGTGCTGGCGGTCGCGGTGCATTCTGGAAGGTATACTGATTCCCAGGATTCTGAGGACGTGGGCAATTCATAGCTTTGTGGCCCTGCTGACCACAATTAAAACAAGCCCCAAAAAACCAACGACAATCCTACTCTAGATGAAAACCTTGACATCTCCTGCAACGAGAACCATTGCCCTGCTGAGGACTTGGATCTTGCCTTTGATTTCCCCTCTGCCTAGGTTATTTGCCAGAGTGTTGGTTCCCTCGCTGCCCATCAGGTCTGGATCTCTTCCTCAGCTGCCGTTCTCTCTCCTGCTGCATATTATCAACCTCTTGCTCTACAATTTTTGCTTTACTAACGACGTCCCGGTAAGAGGCCAGCTGCATAGGTCTTACTCCAGCACGAATCCTGGGTTTAAGCCCTTTCTCAAATCTCCGAGCCTTGATATAGTCCGTGGCCACCAACTCTGGAGCAAAGCGGGACAGTTCAATAAACTTGGCTTCATATTGTGCCACGGTCAAGCCTCCTTGTATTAATCTGGTAAATTCACTCTCCTTCTCAAATCTGAGACTTTCAGGAAAATACATATCCAAAAACTCTTGACGAAAAATATCCCAAGTTATTGGCTCTTCATTACCATATTGTCTCCTGACAGCATCCCACCATTCCGAAGCTTCGCCTTGCAATTGATAAGCTGCAAAGCGAACTTTTTCCCGATCTGTACAGTCCATGCTGGCAAAGACCTTCTCCATTTCTTTCAGCCATTTCAAAGATTCAGTAGGTTCAGTAGAACCTTCAAATGTAGGAGGCGCCAACTTCTTAAATTCAGTGATCCCCCGATCCATTTTAGAAGACTGACCACCCCTATTCCCCTGCTGCCTCATTTCCTGCACAAGTCTAGTTAAAGCCTGGATAAGACCTACCACCTGACCATCAGAATTGGCTGTCCTCATATCATGCTGCAGAGGAGGAGGACTAACTGCTCGGCTCTCGCCCTGATCAGGTGATGGGCTACGAGTCATGAAAGCGCCGGCCTCCCGAGGTGGACCTACTGCCTGCGAAGTATCATGAGCTCGAGAAGCATGATCATTTTGATTCGATGTCCTCATGGATCGGGTCTGAGCCATTAAATCTATGCCACAAATGTTAGTTAGTCAAATAATATAACCTTACTTGTACTTTATTAATTTAAACTTGCCCTAATTATCTCTACCCCGCTCTCACTATCTAAAACATTTTAATTTCTGAGACAAGCTTGGCTCTGATACCACTAAATCTGTTGCGCCCCAAACCCAAGACCTGGGCCAGAAGTGCGACAAACAGTCGTATGTTCTGGGGTTCAGCCTTCCCAGGGACATACCAGGCCTGTACCAACCATTTCTTAGATAAAATGAGTAACCGGGCAATTTAAGAAAAATAAAACATATGTAGGCAAGTAGATTCAAATGTCATAAAGCCAACCGTCATACATTTGACTTAATCTAAATTCAGACAATAAATAAAAAAATTGATAGTGACTACTAGATCCTAAGCCTCACTGATTGAATCCCTGGCCCAAGTGTTCCTCTGATCCTGAAAAAGAATGCAAGGGAAAGGAATGAGTTTCCCTTAAACTCAGTAAGTCATCATATATCACAAATATAAAATTTACCATGAATCTAGAGTAACTCCACGCATGTGAGCAATCATAAAAATATAAGTCATTTCCCATTATTAACCATCTTATTTATTTTTCTGACATCATACAAATTTTTAGGATGGCCATCCAAACACACTCACTTAGTCCCTCATACTATGGCCACGATCGGCCCGTGGCTCGTCCCAAAAGAGTCTAGACCCTGTGTCACATGCCGCACATCGGTCATGTGCCAGCGATAGCCCCGCTGGAGGCCCAAAAGGAGTCTAACTCTGAGTATCACACGAGAAACATGCTTCCCAGCATGTGCTAGAATAAAACAACAACTCCTGTGTCACATACCGCACATCGGTCATGTGCCAGCGATAGCCCCGCTGGAGGCCCAAAAGGAGTCTAGATCCTCGTGTGATCATAGTCGGACTAAAGAGCAATTAAAACCAATTCACCCCATGACTTATTACATCTTAGTCTAGGTTTAAATTTCATAACACATCAAGATATATATGTATATAGCATGAACATAAACAATAAAATTCAATAACAAGTCAAATAATGGGTTCACATCATGCATGGCAAAATTATATTGGTGAGTGATAACTTACAGTTTCACCAACCCAGCACTAATCCTGATTTTCCAAGGATGATGACGATCCTACATCACAATTTATTTTGTTTATGATTTAATATCATTAATTCCTATATATAAAAAAAAACATAAAACAAATCCCTTGGGACAACCCCAGACAAACTCTTTCCTTCCTTCTTGTCGTTACTGGGTCGGCCCATCCAAGATAATAGGCCTAGCTCAACAGGGCATGGCTCAACCAAGTCTGGCCCAACGAGGCCCGGCCCAGCCAAGCCCAGCCCAGCCCAGCCCAGCCCGGCCCAGCCAAACCCGGCCCAATCAAGCTTGGCCTAGCCAAGCTTTGATCAAACCGAGCCCAGCCAAAAGCCCACTCCGGCCATGGCACCCCCTCCCCGATTCCACGGAAGAACCAGGGAGGATCGGCGGCGATCCTCCCGTCCGACCGACACGGAGGACACGCCGGAGGGAGAAGAGGGTCCAATGACCCCTACGGCGGTCATCCGACCGCCAGCCGGTGAGCATCGAGCCGGAGACTGCCGCCTGCAATAGAACCTCCCGGTCGATCAAAAATCCTTCTCTCCCTCTCTCTCTCTTCCCCCCCAAGCAAGCGAAGGGACGACGGCGATCCCTGTGATCGACCGCCCAGGACGGTTGTCGGAGAGGAGGAATCCGGCGGTGACTTTCTCGTCGCCGGCCACAACTCACGACTTCAACGGAGAGGAAGAATCAACCGGATTCTCCCTCCCGTCCAGCCAAACAACACACACTACCCTTTCCGAGGAGGAGGGACTTACCGGCGAGGCTGGCTCCGATCGCAGCGACCACCGGTGAAGAGCGCTCCGGCGAGGGCAGGGACACTCGAAGAAGCCGTCGACGCTCCACCCACAGGGAGGTATTCCCGGATCAACAGAGGCAACCTAAGCCCCTAAAAAACCCGAGGAAGAGCCTTATCCCCCCCACCTCCGGCGGTGTCGTCGGATTTCTCCAGATTTCCCGCCGGAAAATCCAAACTTCCGAACCCGAAGGATTTTGAACTGAAGTCGGCAAGGGCCACCGACTTCAGCCCAAATCCTGCCCAATAAGAACTGGGCCTCACAGATGGAGAGTCCCTTCCATCGCCGGTGAGTCTTTCTCTCTTTTAATTCGGTTTTAGGAAGAATTAATCAAGATTTATGGTTGATTTCGGGGTGATTTTTGTTGGACTGTGGATCACCGATGTTCGCGCCAATGTCGTTCGCCTTATGTCCGTTGACCGTCCTTCCCGATGATCGCCTCCCTTGGCCGCCGGCAACCATGGGGTGTCTTGGTTCGGTCGAGCCAAGGAGGAAACAAGGAGAGTTCAGGAGAAGAGAAGAAAGAAAAGGAGAAGGAAAGAAGAAATAAAAAAAAAAAGAGGAAGGAAAAAAAAGGAAAAAAGGAAAAAGAAAAAAGAAAAAAAAGAGAAAAAGATTAGGAGAGAGAGAAGAGAGAAAAGGAGAGAGAAAAAGAGGAGAGAGAGGAAAGAGGAGAGAGGAAAAGGATAGAGAGAAAGGAGAGGAAAAAATATAAGTATTGAAGGAGGAGATTGAAAAGCTCTCTTTCTTAGAATTCATGAAGTTAGGATTTTATAGGAAAAGATTTTGATTTACAAGTTACCCTAGGATTTATTTATGTTTAAAATTTGTTATTGTAGGGGGTTAGTCTTCTGAGCAGGAAGGTATTGTACGGACTCTGGGTACAGATTGATACCGGATATTTTGGGCTATCTCTAGTAAGGTAAGGACCTCTGTACCTGTTCACCAATTATATATGTGTGTTTATTATGATATGGTTTGATCCGTGCGCATATGCATTGGCATGCATGATTTGTTTTTGCATGGAATAGTTTGACTTTTTTACGTTGGATAGTACGATTATTATTGTTATTAGAATATGTATACTATGTGTTATCAAATAAAATGATATTTATATGGTTTGGACCGTGATGCCGATCATTGAAAGATTGAAAATTTCATGGTTTGACATCGTGATATGATTTCATGGTTTGACATCGTGATATGATTTGACATGATGATGTGAAAGGATAAAATATTAATTAAGAGAATGAGGTAATTGGACTAGCCATGCTACGGGATTATGGTTACCGAGATTGCCGGTCACAGGCAGAATCGTGATAAATTTGTCTATCGCAGGCATGGATTTGTCCGTCACAGGTTGAAGTGTGATACCGAGATTGTCGATCACAGGTGGAGTCATAACAAATATTACCTATCGCAGGCATGGATTTACCCGTCACAAGCTAAAGTGTGACATCGAGATTGCCGGTCATATATGGAATCGTGATAAATATTGCCTATCGCAGGCATGGATTTGCCCGTCACAGGCTGAAATGTGATACCGAGATTGCCGGTCACAGACAGAATCGTGATAAATATTACCTATCGCAGGCATAGATTTGCCCGTCACAGGCTGAAGTGTGACACCGAGATTGCCGGTCATAGCCGGAATCATGACAAATATTGCCTATCGCAGGTATGGATTTGCCCGTCACAGGCTGAAGTATGATCGTAGTTAGTTCAGAACCATAAAGAATGATGATTAAATTGAAAACATAAAAATGAAACATGATTTCACAAAATGTTTTGTCATATGTGACATTTGAGTTGTTTTGTTGCATGACATGATATACTCTTATATCCTTGCTTTTTTTAAATTATTATAATTATTGGTGACTGTTTGGAGACCTTACTGGGCTGTAAAGCTCACAACCCTCTATTTATTTTTCCTTCTTAGAATTGTGCAAGATCTTCGGGCTTGGTAGTAGATTGGATTCGTGAAGAAATAAGGAATAGCTAGAGAGTCATTACAATCAATGGGATGACTAAAGGATGAACGAAAATGTAACCATAAGAGTTATATTATTTTCTTTGTATGAGGTATTTTTCTTATGAATTATGATGAATAATATTATGAAGGTTTGAAGTTATAATGAAAATTTTTTTAGCCTTGCATGATCTCTAGGATAAAACCTAGAATTTGTGCGGCCAGTCGCGTAGCTGATTCCGATGCAGGATTCGAGGCATGACACCCTATTTTTTTTAATATTCAAATCTCATTCCAATTCTGATTATTCTGGTTATGAACTAAATATATTAAAGGATATGGCCCTTTCTAATTCTCATTCTAATCTATTTTAATTTTGATTTTGGTTATGAACCAAACATGAAGTTGGAATTAGAATTAAAATGAATTGGAATGGGATTCGAAATAACCACATCCCTTAACATGTTTAGCTCATGACTGAAATCAGAATGGGCTCTGAATATAGAGAAAGAGTAGAGATTGAATTTTGAGGTATTGAATTTTGAAGGATTGGATCATTTACATTCCTTTCTGAAATTAGAATAAGAATGGGAAACTCATCTTAACTAAACAGTTAGAATAAAAGTTACTCATTCTCATTTCTATTTCAAAGATTAACTTCTCTCAACCAAACATGCTTTGCATCCATTGCTACAAGTGTCTATGTCCACTAAGAAAAAATCTTTCTTTTGTTCATATGGGAAATTTAGGACATGGTAGGAGTAGAGAGAGTTTTATGGTCATGGTATATGTTGGGATTGTGCATGGCAGATTGGATCGCTTTACACTTCTAAATTAATATTCTATCTCGTTAAGATATTTAACCAAATACATCATAGACATAAATAACAAGTACAAGAAAGATAAGAAATTTACGTAGTTCGATAAACATGCCTACATCCACATAGAGGAGCAATCTACTATATATCCATCCTAAAATTAGGTATAAAGGTGCTAAAATATCCAAATTAAAAGATCTTGAAATAATAACAAAGAAGCACAATTATAAACCAAATATAGGGCAACAAATAACCAATCTTGGACTTCTTGATAGATCATGAGAATACCTAAGAGAGATGGACCAACCTTTCTCAGCCTCGGCAATTGATCAAGAGAAACAAGTTTCCTTCTATGGTGAAAACGTACTATGAAAAGACACCAAGAAACAGAAGCTTCCTGTGCAATCCAAAACCAAGAGAAATAACAAGGGACAAAGTAAATACGAAGAAGTCTTGGCACAAGAGATCGCCGACATGCCGACAAACATTCGGTTAGCAAAGTAAAACAAGTAGAGAAGGAAAGAGGGGCAGATCGGAACCAAGAACTTCTCCTACAAGAGAGCTCACTATTTTTCCTTTTTAGAGGGAAAAATAGAGAACCCAAAATAGAGGTAAATTATAATAAATTTATTATATTTTAGAATATAAAAAATTTATTATAATATAAAAATATATTATAATATATTATTATAATATTTATTTATTAATTTTATTTTCAATTAATGTTATAATATCTTTTACATTTTTTTATATATTTTTTAAAATTTTATTATATTAAAATTTAATTAAAAAATAGTATTTATGGAGTGCAGAGGTATTTATGAGAGATTTTTATTTAATTTCCTAAATGTCCTTATAAAAAATGAATTAAAATAACTACGAATGGTATTTTTATAATTAAATTAAATATTATGAAAGGTATTTTTGGAATTAAATGTTTTGAAATCGGATCAGAAGCGATGAAAAATTAATTCCCAAAATACCTTTCATAATGTTTGATTTAATTACAAAAATACCATTTGTTTAATTTTAAATTGGTTTTTCAAAAGATTATTTTGGGAATTTAGAAAATTAAATAGCTGAAATCGTCTGTGAGATAGACAATTTCCAATGCATTTGAAATCGTCTTTGTCATGGACGATTTCAAACATCACATCAAAAAAAATTTAATTTTAAAATATCACATCAATTTTCTCGTATCAAATTTTATTAAAAAAATTATTTAAAATTCCGAAATCATTTTTGGCAAAGACGATTTCTTAACTTGAAATCGTCTTTGTCATAAACGATTTCAGTTCAGCTGGCATCCCTCGACCGGAAAGTAGGTTTTTGTGCTGCGTGAGCAAAAAAATACCTACTTTCATAAATACAGAGAAAAACACCTATTTCCATATTTTGTTTAATATTATTTTAAAAAATAAATTTGAAGTCCCTGGTTGGATTTGTCGAAGATGAAATCTAGATTGAAGTAGAAAATCGATGGAAGAAGAGTTCTACCTTCTCCCAGCTCTATTGAGAAAGAAATTCCATTTAAAGATGACATCTGTCCATCCCCAAAGGCCTCGGCAACAAGAGAAGCTACTTAAAGCTACCGATGAGAAAAGCCCGAGGCAAGTGGAATTTATATTTTATAACCTTTGCAAAAAAATTCTTGGCTTCTTGTCATTTGGAACAACATCCAAAATTTAACAATGTATGAATAAAAGATCAGGAATGAGTGATCAGTAAAGGGATAGGATGCTTGCACAAGGAGGAGGACGTACACCACTCATCTTGTAGGATATTTCGAGGTTATTGATTAGGGCTTATGCTCTTGATATTAAACATGTCTTCCGGAAACTAGCAATACTTTTGATTGGATAGCATCTTTCATCACATAGTATTCTAAGACATATGGTAGACATAGTATTCTAAGACATATGGTAGACGGACATAGGGACAATTCCTAGGCCATTCCGTGATGTTTTAATTTCTAATTTTTTTGATGTATTTATATCAAATTTGTATAAATATTTTATTTGGAATGTTATATATGGTAACGATGGTGAGCCAGTAACATCGTCGTTCTATAATTTCCTTTTTGATACTTTTTTTTATTTTTTGCTAAAATAAAAGAAAAAATGGGGTTAAATTCGGATGTAACTATTTTTATTGGTCCCAATCCCATCAGGTTATATTCTATTCGGGTTACAATTTTTTTGCATATCTTTTTCATGATCGATAAGTACATCAGCCTGATATTATTAAGATGCTAGAGAGAACATCAAAGTAGTGCACTCTCTCGCCAGTAATGCTCTCTCTCACCATCTTTATTGATGAAAAGTAAGATTAAATTTTTATTAATCGGGCTACCATCTCAGAAACGATATCTTATCTTTAAGAAAGTATTTACTGGAAAATAAAAGGACAGGAGTGGAACATGATTTTTTTTTTATTTGATATTCAGTCTTTGTCGCCGTTAAAGATTCTTGGACTTTGGCAAAGTACTGGAAGATATAAGGGTAGGGATGGAACATGATTTTTTTTTATTTGATATTCAGTCTTTGTCACCATTAAAGATTCTTGGATTATGGAGCGGAGTCCTTTGTGCTCTTCTTCCCTGTAACTGCATTCACTCCCAAACTTAAAATAAGAGACGAAGTATAATGTCAAAGGTTTAGACCGCGGGCCGTTCTTGGTAGGCGCTCCAATATTGTTGCTGTCTATGAAAATGAAATTAAAATTGCTGGGGGACATTGCTAAGATGATAGTCTGATTAGTAAAGATATTATTTTATTATTAATAGATCGATGGATCGAGACATGATTCTATGGATGATTCAATTAAATTCAGTATTATTTTGGAGTCCTCGATAATTGGCTGATCTACTGGCTATCTTATCCATGTCTTGGTGGGAGGTTACGGGGATAGCTACACCAGGATTTATCTCCTATCTCTTTTTTTTATATAAAAAAAAAATCGCAGGAGGACATAGGATTAAGACAAATAATGGTTTATAACTATTATTAGATAAAGCACTGTTCTCGATCATCTAATAATTGTCAGTGGGAAATTTGATTAAAAAATAAATTTTAAAAAATAATATTTTATTTAAAACAAAGGTGCAAATGAAAATAATAATTATTATTTATGTTATACAAGAGACCATCATGATATTAATTAACATGTTGTTGTGGCGAGAAGTTGACGTGTCGACGTGCACTCCCACGAAGCTGACGTGTCGACATGCATTCCCAGTCAGATGCCACGTCATAAGATCCGCCATGGTGGACACCCCATCTCGGACTTCTTTGACCGGGCCGAACTCCTTCGGACCAACGAGATGGCCCGTCAAAGCCGAGCTCCTCCTCCGCCAGGTCGGCACCCGCGAGCTCGGGGCGCCTAGGCCGGAGCCGAGCGACCTCCTTCACCAGATCGAGCCCCTCCGAGGCTGAGCCCCTTGAGTCGGAGTCGAGCTCAGCCCTCCTTCGCCAGATCGAGCCCCTCCGAGATCGAGCCCTTTGGGCTGGAGTCGCATGTCGAGCCCTCCTCTACCAGATCAAGCCCCTCAGATGCTGAGACCCCGGGACCGGGTCGAGGTCAGCCCTCCTCCGCCAGGTCAAGCCCCTTTGAGGCCGAACCCTCCGAACAGGAGTCGAGCCCTCCTCCGCCGGATCGAGCCCCTCAGAGGCTGAGACCCCTGGACCGGAGTCAAGGTCAGCCCTTCTCCACTAGGTCGAGCCCCTCTGAGATCTAGCCCTCCGAGCAGGAGTCGAGCCTTCCTCCGCCGGGTCGAGCCCCTCCGAGGTCGAGCCCCCTGAGCCGGAGTCGAGCCTAGCCTCCTCCGCCAGGTCGAGCCCCCCGAGTCGGAGCTGAGTCCCAACTCTCCAGCCCGGCAACCAACTTAGACGGTGCCCTAGAACACCAAGGAGGCGGAGCCACCTCCCCGAGACACCGACGAGCAGCCCGAGGACCATTGGGAAACACCCGTCAGGTCACAATAACTATCTGCGGCCACCATTTACACCAGGAGGGAAAAGGGCTCCCTGACCAAAGTGTCGTGCTCTTTACCAACCATCTGCACCACCCGAAAGAGGAAGTCAACCAGGAGATTCGAATCCCGGGGGCGGCAGCCTCCCGATCGAGGCACTGCAAGGCTTCCTAGAATGGGACAACCGGAAGAAATGTCAGAACACATGACAGTCTCCCTTATCACGAATTGGGAAATACGTACCATCCATGGCACGGGACACAGCCGCACGCGCTTGACAACCTGTGAGAGATTCCGAGGTAGGCGCTCAACGGTCATTTGGACTTAAAAGAACATTCGACACCCCTAGAGGGAGGAGAGGTATGCAAACGCAAACGCAAACGCAAACGCAAGTGCAAGTGCTTACTGTACCACAGAATATCATCCAAGCGAGTGAAGGAGAAGAAGTCTCATAGGAGGGCTAGCCCACCTCGGCTAACATCTCTTCCAGCATACTCGCACCCTCACACTCACACCATTCACTCCTCCTAGCATGGAGTCCATCAAGAGAGACTCGACCAGGAGGATCTGTTCCCCTGGATCATCACTGACTTGAGCGTCGGAGTGCCCCTGCCGGAAATCCCGGTCCGGGTCACTAACCTCTGTTTTGCAGATCCTGAAACGTCGGCCAGCTCGTAGAGGACGAGGGACGATCCAACATCGATCGCAGCTATGGACTACGATGATTTTGGCGGCAACACATGTTATAATAACTAATATCATATTATAATACTCATTTAAAACTTTGATTTTTCTTTTTTTCATGTCAATGGATGCATGGTTTGTCTTTACAAATCCTACAATATGGGAGCATAGAGACCATGGTAAGTCATCACAAGCCAATTATTGATTACATCAATATTGATGACTAATTTTATTTTTGAATTCGCTGGGCAAGTATTGTAGATGGTTGTATTGGATGGCATAGAGAATTTATATAAGATTTATCAAAATAAGCACTCTCAATATATTTAAGCTGTAATGATTTCCTTGCCTCTCAATTGCAAAGGTTTTAAATTCCTTCTCAAGACAATGATTTCCGCACACTCCTAACATTTTATAGACTACATGTCTTTAACCCGCTTTAAAGTATGAACTTGACTTGTAAAAAAGTCAATGAAGTAGCATCTTCTACAAAATTATGGTTGATGTACAATTTTTTCTTTATTATCCACTAATCTGGCAACCTCTATAATGCTCGTTCTAACGGAAGAATAATGGAAAGTTATTAACTGAAGCAGTAACCATATCTCGTGTGTTTCCACCTTGAAATATATTAAACATTTGAGCATCAAAATAACTTTATATTTATAGATAAATAATTATGTACGATACCTGTTGCTACCAAATTTCCCTAACCGAGCTCTCTCGGCTTGGCAGGAGCGCTCCTCTCCTGGTTCCTGCAAAGAAATCCCACGGGCCGGTGGTATTCCGGCGGGGAACACTCCGATGACTAAGTCAGCAAGGGATCTTTAGAGCAACAGAATGGAGGAATCACTAGGGAAACAGCTCGTAGAGAAGGAGAAGTGCTCTTACCATTCGAAGTTCCCCATTTACCTTATGTAGACGTGGAACAATACCAAATTCTGTTAAGGGCTAGGCTGGAAATGTCCGATCTACCCCCAGGAGAATCAGGGTGGTGGCCAGGTAGCATCAGGACATGGCCACGTCGTGAGATTTATTATAACAGAATTCTAGTACCAGCTGTAGGGGACTTCTGGAGCCTTCTTATTGATATGGACCTGGCTAAAGTAGATCAGTCGTTCGAACTTCCACTGAAGCGGGTCGGTTGGATCTTTGATGGAGTGGATCGATCAGACCTTTGCTGGAATGGGTCGTTCAGACCTCTGATGGAATGGGTCAATCGGACCTCTGCTGGAATGGGTCGTTCGGATCTCTGCTGAAATGGGTAATTCGGACCTTTGATGGAATGGGTCATTCGGACCTCTGATGGAATGGGTCGATCGGACCTCTGCTGGAATGGATCGATCGGACCTCTGCTGGAATGGGTCGATCGAACCTCTGATGGAATGGATCGTTCTGACCTCTGATGGAATGGATCGATCGGACCTCTGGTGTAGTGGGTCAATTGGACCTTGAGCCGGTCGGATCTTTGGTCCAGATTGGGAAAGAGCTGATTGGGTATAACAGTTGCCCCCTTGCTCTTGGCCTTCGAAGGGACCTACGGCCTCGAAGGACGAGAGCATCATTTCTTATTTAATGCATCTATCCTTGGGATAATTACAAACCTGATTAGGCATATCTCGTCTGATCGCGTCCCATTCCAGAATCCCGCACTTGGGACTGGTGTCAGCCCTGCGTTGGAGGAGGGGTGAGGCAGTATATGCAGATGGGGTGCAATGATGAGCAGCCTGCCTAGCACTCCCAGTCATCGGGCTTCGGATGTGACTGGTGCGATGTGGCGACATCCGGGTAGTCGGCGCCACGCTTCGGATGGTCTCTCCACCACTGATATGGAGATCGTGCGGATTGTGGCCTGAACGCACCCCATGTCGCATCGGCTTCCGTAGTGTGGGGAAGCATACCGTCTGATGGCTGGATCATGGCGCTCGAGGGGACTATAAAAGGAGGCGTTGAGAGCCCGAGGGGAGTTTTCTGCTGCATTTGTGCACAAGGAGAGAGAGTGTGCGCCTTCTTCCTCCTGCTCCCGTCTTCTTAGAGACCTACTTTCAGGTTAGTTCTCCCCTCGCTTTTTAGCCTCCATTAGAATGGCTTCCGGCAGTCGCAGCTCCATTCATAGGGACAGGGAACCAGGACCTAGTGAGATCCAGTCAGAGATGACCTAGGAGAGGGTAGAAGCCCTTAGGGTTAGATTCAACATCCCTTCTACCTTGCATCTCACAGTCTCAAACCGAGAAGGAATGGTGATCGGACCACTGAATCCGGGGGCCCTTCCGATGTACGAAGACCATCTCAAGGCAGGGCTTAGGTTCCCTTTGCCTGACTTCTTCGTAGAAATCTTCAACTTGTATAGGATCTCCCATACACAACTGACCCCGAATAGCATTCGGGCGATCAACTGTTTCATGGTCCTATGCTACAAAGCCCGGGCCGAACCCTGAACCAATCTCTTTGCCAATTTCTTCCTTCTGAAGAGGGACTTCAGAAGCCGAGAATGGTGGATGTTCAGTCCCCATCCCGGGAGAAGGATTTTAGGAGGTCTTCCATCAATAATTCATGGGTGGAAGTTCCGATTCTTCTATGTAGATAGCCTCTGACCCTGGGGCATTGAAGTGCTGTGGAGAGAGCCGAGGCTGAAGGCCGTTGATTGGAGGGCGGTGCTCGTGGCTGACCAGGCTGACTTTAATGAGATAGAGGGGGTCGGCCCCACTATGGTATACGAATTGCTCCGAGAGAACTACCTTCAGATGCTCGGGGTTAGCAGCCACAGGTACTTAGGTAGGATAGAAGTCTCTATCGTCGGTCCCTTATGCATTCTACAAGTTTTGTTTCCTTTTATACTAACCTCGGCTTTGTCCCTGTAACAGGAGAGAAAATGAAGCCCGATAGGGCTCAGATGATAGAGAGGGTGGCGAAGAGGAGGGCTGCTCAGTCCGCGAAGCCGACCACGAAGCAGCCGAAGAGGCAGTGGGTGGAGTGGCCCGTGGCAATCGTGTTGATAGACTCCGATGAGGACAACATTCCTCTGTCGGAGCGGCTAGCAGCGAAGGCTTCAAGGCCTTCACCTTCCATCGGGCAGTCGGCTGCCTGACCAAAACAGGAGCCATCGGAGCTGACCGGTGGGGTGACTGTCCCAGCGTCACCACCCACCGAACCGACGGAAGCAATACTCCCCGCAGACAAGGGAAAGAGGGTGGCCGAAGGAGCAGAGGCAGGTGGAGTAGGCCACGAGACATCCGGGTGGTGGGACACCCTCCGTGACCCTGAGCAGGCCAGGGACCTGCTCAAGGGGGCGGTCATAGAGGCCGACTGGGTGAACTCGAGTCGACGGACCCTGAATAAGGCGACAAGGAGTTCTACCTCAACTTGCTGAAGGTAAGCCGTCTGCTTTCCAACTTCTGTGCTTCTCTCTCTTTTTTTTTTTATGTGATTGACAGTGTTTCTATGCTGGCAGCTTCTTCATGATATCACGCTGATGGACGAGGGCCTCGACAAGATGTGCTTCGCAAGAGAGCTCTCGGCCAAGAAGGCCGAGGGATTGGAGGCAGCCAAAGCGACGGAGGCGGTGTCACGAAAGGTCACCGAAGAAAAGCTATCGGCCAGCCAGGCCGAAGCCTAGTCTTTGAGGAAGCAGGTGGAAGACCTATAAAGTCAACTGGCCGACCGGGAGGCCAGATTAAAGAAAAAGAAGAAGAAGATGAGCTCCCTCGCCCGCTGGCTGGCCGAAGAGGAAGAACGATCGGCCGATGTCGAGAGGCACTCGTGAGGCCACCAATCTGTGGCGGTGAAGTACATGGGCCTACTAAAGGAGGCCCAGGAATGGGCTGCAGGAGTGGCCGGCAAGGCCATAGCAGAGTATAAGGCTTCTGCCACCTTCAAGGACGAGATGGAGGAGTCTAGGATGGTCAGCTTCGACTACGGGTAAAGGAGTGCCTGAAGAAGGTGGCCAACACCTTCCCAGAGCTGGATCTGTCCACCTTGGAGCTATCAAAGCCAACAAAAGAAGGGGCGGAAGAGGGAGCGGGCCCGCCCGATATCGGAGCTGACGCCCAGACTGCTGCCAACATAGAGGGAACAGGGGGCCCGTTGGATCCTAGGGCCGACACCCAGGTTGTTGCCGATGCGGGACTGGCGAAGGCCTCGATCGAAGCTTCGGGTGCGGTGCAGGAGGCCGAAGCCAGAGTCTAGTCTATGTAGTCGCAGGGTCAGACTTAGGTTGTTTGTAAAAGTCTGACCTGCCTTTTGTAAAAACTTTTGCCGAGAAATAAAAAATATTACTTCTTTTGATATCTTTAATGTTCTTTCTTCTGAATGTGGGATGGTCGGATTGGTCCGAACTCTTCTTTTTTCTTGACAATATTTTCAAGTGTTGGTCAGTCAGCTCAATCCAAACTCTAATCCTTAAAAATATTTCCAAGCATTGAACAGTCGCTCAGCTCGAACCTAAGTTCTTAGGAATATTTCTAAGTATGGAAGGGTCAGTTTAGTTTGAGTCTTCAAGCCGATTGCTTATAGGGTGGTCCCTCAAACACTTAAGAATTCCACGTAGAATTTCTAAAGCTAGGTCGGATTTTTGAATGGGCTGTCTTGGAGCCTTTACCGACCGGGATCAGACTTTCGGATTGGGCTACCCTAGAGCCTCTGCCGATCAGAGTCAAACTTTTGGATTGGGCTGCCTTAGAGCCTTTGTCGATCGGGGTCGGACTTTTGGATTGGGCTGTCCTAGAGCCTTTGCCGACCGGGGTTGGGCTTTCGGAGTGGGCTGCCTTAGAGTCTCTGCCAACCGGGGTTGGACTTTCTGATTGGACTGTCCTAGAGCTTTTGCTGATCAGGATCGGGCTTTCGGAGTGGGCTGCCTTACAGCCTCTGCCGATCGGGCTCAGACTTTCGGAGTGGACTGCCCTAAAACCTTCGCCAACCGGAGTCGGACTTTTGGAGTGGGCTGCCCTAGAGCCTTTGTCGACCGGGGTTGGACTTTCAGAGTGGGCTTCCCTAGAGCCTTTGCCGACCGGGGTCAGACTTTCGGAGTGGGCTACCTTAGAGCCTTTGCCGACGAGAGTCGGACGTTTTTGCGGAATAAACTGTTTCCTTTATTAATAATACTTGCGAAGGTTGTCTACATTCCAAAGATGTGCTACTTGACATCCATCCAGATGTTCGAGTCGGTAAGTTCTGGCTCTGATTACTTCGGTTACCCTATAAGAGCCTTCCTAGTTGGGGGAGAGTTTTCCTTGTTCGGTCGGCCTGGATATTTCGGTCCTTCGCAGAACCAAGTCTCCGACCCTAAAGCTTCGAGCCTTGACTCGACTGTTGTAGTACTTGGTCATCCTTTGGTGATATGTCACCATCTTCAAACCGACTTGGAGTCTGGTTTCCTTGAGCAAGTCGAGGTCAATTCTTCTTTGCTCAGAGTTGTCCGGCTCGGCGAAGTGGTCGATCCAAAGGGATTGTAGGGAGATTTCCACGGGTATGACCGCTTCGCTCCCGTAGGTCAGATTGAATGGAGTTTCTCCAGTTGCCATCCGGGGGGTAATCCGATAGGCCCAGAGCACCGAATGGAGTTCTTCTGCCCAGAGTTTCTTGGCATTGTTCAATCGAGTTTTCAACCTATGTAGGATCTTTCGATTGGTAATTTCGACTTCTCCGTTGGATTGGGGGTATCCGACAGAGGTTAGCTGATAAAAAATATGGTATTGCTGGCAGAACTCCCGAAGTTTCAGGTTGTCGAACTATCTTTTATTGTCGGTGATGATGGCCTGTGGAATGCCGAACCGAAAGATGATATAATTCTGGACAAAGCTTTCTACTTTGGTTTCTGTGATTTGTGCCAGTGGCTCGACTTCCATCCATTCGATGAAGTAGTCGATGGCCACAATCAAGAACTTTCATTATCCGGAGGCCGGCAAGAACGACCCAAGGATATCCATTCCCCATTATGCGAACGGCCAAGGGGTGGTAAGTGGAGTTAACTGACTGGCTGGTCGTCTCTGGATGCTGGAATATCTTTGACATGCATCGCACTTTCTGACGAAGTCCGACGCGTCCTTCTGGATGGTTGGCCAATAATAACCCTGTCGAATGATTTTGTAAGCAAAGGATCTTGCTCCCAGGTGGTCGCCGCAGATGCTTTCATGCACCTCTCTGAATGCGTAGTCGGTGTCTAACAGCCCCGGGCACTTGAGCAGTGGTTACATGAACGACTGTTTGTATAGAGTACCATCGATGATGACATACTTCGAGGCAGTCCAGCGTACATGCCTGGCATTAGTCCTATCCTCTGGCAGGGTCCCTTTGATGAGGAATGCAAGGATGGGATCCATTCAAGAGGCTTCTTGCTCCACTTGGTGGATTTCGACCATCTCTTCGGCAATGCTTGGGCATTGCAGGTATTCCATAAAGATTCAATCGAAGGAATTGGCGATGGCAGTAGCCAATCGTGACAAGGCGTCTGCCTGAGAGTTCTGCATTCGAGGTATATAAGAAATCTCAAAGAATTTAAGTCGGGTCACGAGATTTCATACCTTGCCCAAATATTTGGCTAGCTTCGGATCTCTCACCTCGAATTTGCCCTTCACTTGGTTCACCACCAGCTAGGAGTCAGAGAAGGCCCTGATCCGACCAATGCCGAGCTCGCCAGCTATTCTTAATCCTACAAGGAGGGCTTCATATTCTGCCTGGTTGTTAGATACTTGGAAAGCAAAATGCAAGGCATACTCTAGGCTCTATCCGTCAGGATCAACTAGGATTAAGCCTGCTCACAGCTAGCAAGGTTAGATGCTCCATCCACATAAAACATCCAAGCGGGCTCAGCTTCTTTAGCAATGTCTTCTCCATGTATGTCGGCCGGTTGCAGAGGCACTTCAAGTTTCCAAGTATATTGTGCTATGAAGTCGACGATCACCTGAGCTTTCATAGCCGACCGAGGTTGGAAAGAGATGTCAAATTCACTCAACTTGACAGCCCATTTGGAGAGCCGACCAGAGGTGTTGGGGCTTCTGAGGATCGCCCTAAGAGGTTGATCAGTCAAGACGATGATCGGATGCGCTTGAAAGTAAGGGCACAACCGCTTGGCTGCTATGATTAAGGAATAAGCAAGCTTCTGCATCTTGGGGTATCTCATTTCGATATCATGGAGAACTTTGCTAATGTAGTAAACAAGCTTTTACTGACCGTTCTTCCCATTCCGTACGAGGACAGAGCTCACCGCTTTGTCTGACGTCGACAGTTACATGTATATGGACTCTCCCTTCATAGGCTTAGCAAGCAAGGGAGGGGTCTTCAGGTACTCCTTTAATGCTTCAAAGACCGACCGACACTTATTGGACCACTGGAAGTGATCCGACTATCGCAGGGTTTTGAAGAAAGGAAAACATTTTTCAGCCGACTTGGAGATGAAGCGGCTGAGAGAGGCTATCCGGCCCGTAAGTTCCTGCACTTGCTTCTTGTTGGTCAGATGCCCCATGTCAATGATGACCTTGATCTTATCAGGGTTGACCTCGATTCCTTTTTGTGTTACCAGAAAATCAAGAACTTTTTTAGAGGTCACTCCAAAAGTGCACTTGGCCGGGTTCAGCTTCATCCGATGACATCTCACGGCATCAAAGGATTCTTGCAGATCCTTGATGTGGTCGGCTTTTCGGAGGCTCTTGACTATCATATCATCAACATATGCCTCCATGTTTCTTCCAAGTTGCCCTTCGAAAACCTGGTTGATTAGTCTTTGAAAGGTGGCTCCGGCATTATTCAGACCGAAGGGCATCATCTTATAGCAATACAGCCCTTTATCAATGATAAAAGCTGTCTTCTCCTCGTCCTCGGGTGCATTTTGATTTGGTTGTACCCGGAGAAGGCATCATAAAGCTCAAGAGTTGGTGGCTGGCAGTGGCGTCCACCAGTTGATCAATCTTTGGTAAGGAAAAGCTGTCATTCGGATAGATTTTGTTGAGGTCGGTGTAGTCCACACATATCCTCCATTTTTCATTGGCTTTCTTTACCGTAACAACATTTGCTAGCCAGTCAGGGTAATGAGCATCTCTGATGAAGCCAGCATCGGAGAGCTTCTTGACCTCCTCATCAATCGCCCTCTATCTTTCAGGGGCGAAGCTTATCTTCTTTTACCTAATGGGTTTGTAAGATGGATCCACCTTGAGCTGGTGGGTTACGACCTCTGACAGGATGCTTGGCATGTCCGATGCCGACCAGGCAAAGATGTCAGCATTATCCCGCAAAAAGCTGACCAGCTCCAGCTTGGCCTCTTGGCTGAGTGTGCTTCCAATCTGCAGGACTTTAGTGGGATCGCCTTCTCGAAGGGGTACGAACAGGATCTTCTCAACCGATTGTCCGCAGTGGTCGGTTTCGGCTCTGGGTCAAGCTGTTCCAAGGTGGAACGGTCTTCTGATTGCCTGTCCTGGATGGTCAGACACTGCCTGGCCATCCTGCAGTCTCCCCTCATTTCTCCGACTCCATTTCGAGTTGGAAATTTTGCTAGCATGTGGTAGGTAGACACAATGGCCCAAAATTTGTTAAGCGCTAGCCGTCCCAAAATGGCTATCTATGAAGATCCTTCTTACATCATAGTTAGCAATCACTACCGACACAACCATAGAGTCATTCCCAGGGATCTGGGCCTCTAAGAGATCTTCGTCAGAGAAACTAATTACATTAGAATTCCGGGATCTCTTGGCAATGTCTTGGTCTTCTTCACTCCTCCAATCCAACCGACGGTGGAGCATACCCATATTTACATCGGTGGGGCGCTGGTTGAACAGCTCCACTTCCTTCCGGGGGTCCCTGGCAGTAGAGGTTTTAGCCCGATTCCTTTGGGGTCGGACATACTTGTGCAGATACCCCCGCCTGATCAGATCTTCAATTGCATCCTTCAGCTGGAGGCAATCTTCGGCGCTGTGTCCATGGTCATGGTGGAACTGGCAGTACTTGTCCCTGTTCCTTGATGCGGAGGGGCTCCTCATCGGACGAGGCATTTGCAAAAAGGTTCCGTTCTCTATCTCCATAAGAATTTTCTTCCTTAGAAGGGAGAGAGGGGCATAAGTCTCGAAATTCCTGGGGAAGTCCTTCTGCTTAAGGCTACGGCATCGGGCTGAGTTGATGCCATCGCTGGGAGGTCGGACTTCGAGAGCCTTGTCGCTCCACTTTTGGGGGGCCGACCTCCTTTCAGCTTGGCATCGGCTTGTCGCTTGTTCTTCTGCCAAGATGTATTTCTGTGCCCGGGCCAACAGTTTGGAGTAGCTCGTCGGGAATCTTTTGTCCAGGAAGAATGTGAGCCTGGACGATCGCAGTCCCTTCTTGAAGGCCGACATAGCTACGTCTTCATTGAGGTCCGGGACCTCCATGGTCGTCGAATTGAATCGGGCCATGTAGTCCCGGAGAGTCTCTCCTTCCTTTTACTGCACGAGGAAGAGACAGTCCGTGTTCCTCGGTGCCCGGCTGCAAGTCCTGAATAGGACAGAAAAAGTTTTTTTAGCTGGAAAAAGGAGTGAATCATACCTGGTCGGATGGTGGAGAACCATATCTGAGCTGCCTTCTTAAGGTCGCAGGGAAGGCAATGCAGTGGAAGGCATCGGAGGTGCCCTATATCATTATGTGGGCTTTGTAAGTGCCCAGATGATCCAGCGGGTTGGTGGTGCCATCATAGGCATCCACTTGAGGAATCTTGAAGTGGCGGGGGATAGCTTTTCCCATGATTCTGATGGAGAAAAGTGGGCGGGAGTCGTACACCTGTGCCCCGTCGGCATTTTGCCGATCAACTAGCTCAGCGATCTGCTCCTCCATACGCTGGAGCTTACTGGTATAGTCTCTCGGGTCCTCGTTGCGGTGTTGGTCACCACCAGGAGCCGAGTCTGCGGAGGAGAATGAGGTGGACCTCGCTCTCTTTCCATCACCATGAGCCCCCTGAGACTTTCAAGGCTCTGGTGCTAAGTGGGAGCGAAATTAGGGTGCTCCCTGCTGTCGGCTTCCCTTGACGACAGGCAGGTGATTAGTTTGCGATGCCACAAGGGGTTGCTGCCTATTGTTGGCTGCATCCTGGAGATTCTGAACCACGATAGCAAGGGTGTCAATGCGATTCAGAAGGGTTTGGAACTGACGTTGTCCCAGGGTAATGGTAGGTTAGACTATGTCATTCTCCCTGGGAGGGTCTTCTGACCTCGATGGTGAATGGCCTCTCCTGATGGAGGTGTTTTGGGCTCTTCCTTTCATCATTGCTTCACTCAGCGACAGACTCCTCCTTTTAGAGAAGGGAAACTAGAACGAAGGTTCTGCCCTCCTTCTAGTGCCAATCTGTTGCTGCCAAATCTTCCGAACCGGGCTCTCTCAGCTTGGCAGGAGTGCTCATCTCCCGGTTCCTACAAAGAAATCCCATGGGCCGGTGGTATTCCGGTGGGAGACACTCCGATGGCTAGTCAGCAAGGGGTCTTTAGAGCAGCAGAATGGAGGAATCACCAAGGAAACAGCTCGTAGAGAACGAGAAGTGTCCTTACCATTCGAAGTTCCCCATTTATCTTATGTAGGCACGAAACACTACCAGATTCTGTTAAGAACTAGGCTGGAAATGTCCAATCTGTCCCTAGGAGAATCAGGGTGGTGGCCAGGTGGCACCAGGACGTGACCACGTCGTGAGATTTGTTATCACAGAATTCTGGTACCAGCTGGAGGGGGCTTCTGGAGCCTTCTGATTGATATGGACATGGCTGAAGTAGATCAGTAGTTCGGACTTCCGCTAAAGCGGGTCGGTCGGACCTTTGATGGAGTGGGTCGATCGAACCTCTGCTGGAATGGGTCGTTCGGACCTCTGCTGGAATGGGTCGTTCGGACCTCCGATGGAATGGATTGATCGGACCTCTGCTGGAATGGGTCGTTCGGACCTCTGCTAGAGTGGGTTGTTCGGACCTCTACTGGAATGGGTCAATCGGACCTCTGATGGAATGGGTCGATCGAACCTCTACTGGAATGGATCGATCAAACCTCTAGTGGAGTTGGTTGATCGGATCTCGAGCCGATCGAATTTTTGGTCCGGATTGGGAAAGAGCTGATCGGGTATAACAATACTTAACATGCGGGTAATGAAGAAACTTTGAATATATGCTGGTTACTTGCTACTAATTATATTTGGACTTAAAGATCTCTGAACTAGAAAATAGAGGTATCAACCGGTTGGGCAAGCGAACTCCTGCTACTCGAAAAAAACTTATAACATGCGAATCTAAATTTTAATTTATCATTGGATATGAACCATTGGATCTATCTTAGCTCACATGTCAAGCATCATATTATATTTTTAATTATATTAAATACATCTCAAACAAAAATATATTCTTTTTTTTTTTCTTGCTACCAACTTTTCTCGAATGAAAAAAAATAATAAATATTTCGTTGCAAGAGTTGGCTAGTGTCGTGGTCCAATATTAATTAATTAAAAAAAAGCTACATGAATTTATTAGTATGAGGCGATTTTCTTCCTAACAATATAAACTCTTGAACTATGAGAGATAGATTTATTAGGCATCACCATCGTTATTAATTAATTATGTAAATCTTCTCCTGTGAGTTTATAGTACCAGTCATCCTAACAAAAAAATTATTAAATAAACTTGGTTTGCTGCGGCACATGTAAACTTGGTCGATCTTGATGATTTGGGATATTGAACTCTTTTTTGCATTTCTCAAGATCAATTTTGATGATCCAAAGCAGGTCGGACTTGGAGCCATTTCTGTAACGATGGGTTGGATCCAGCGCAAGATGAGGATAACTGTTACGCACCTACTCCTGCGCCACATGTGGAGGCCGATGAGGGTGCGTGACTTTCAATCGGACAAGTCTACTCTCCATGGTTCCTGAATCGCCAACTCAAGGAACAGCAAGTTTTAGGTAGCTCAATCAGTACTGGTTATAGTTTTATTATCTTTATATCTAAAATTCGAGCTAAAATAAGATCGATTAAATAAAAATTCTATTAAATATATAGAATTGGTTATTAGAATAGTTGATATATTGATAGGATTGGAACGATGTATCCATCTATACCATTTAGATGTGATAAAGAATAATTAAATTATTTATTTTTGTTATCTTCGTGTATCAAATATTTTTTTAATATAATAATTTTTTTCATGATTACGTTTCGAAAAATACTTATGCTCTGAAAAAAATAGTAATTATTTTTAAAAAAAATCAGATGCGAGGAGAAAGGCATCCACGAAATTTTAAATTTTTATCAGATGCGCAGGGGGAAGGCATCAGCGAAATTTTAATTTTTTATTCTTCCAGCGATGGTTAGGATTAGGTTGGAAAGGATTGACGTGTCTAATTTTTATTGGCCATTCTTTAAATTACGTGGTAAATTAAATCTACTAAATCTGCCCAATAATTTCTCTATCGTAACGCCGATAACCACTATACGACCCGATCCGGACGTCCCAGTCGTACTACCCTCCCATTTAATCTCCCTTTGTAGTACACGCGCTCTTTCCAAGTCTTTTCTCTTGACTTTTCTTATCTGTCTCTTTTCAGTACAAAAAAAAAAAAAAAAAAATAGAGTTTGCAGCGAAATCACTTCCCCTCTTGAACCATTCCAAAAAAGAAAAAAAATTGTTACTACCGATGTTTCCACAAGTCATAAACCCAGTACACCGTTAGTTCCTTGTGGAATCCTCCCCACTTCTTTCCTCATGGCCAAATCCCTCCTCTTTCTCCTCTCCGTCCTCCTACTCCTCCTCCTCTCCGCCGCCTCCGTCTCCGCCCACGGCGGCGATCACGACGCCGACGGCGACGCCGACTCCGGCGATGGGGACTCGCCGAATCTGCGTTCCAAATCTCTCATCCTCGTCAAAGTTTGGTGCTTGATACTGATCTTTGTCGGGACCTTCATTGGAGGCGTATCCCCTTACTTCTTCAAGTGGAATGAGGGGTTTCTGGTGCTCGGGACGCAGTTCGCCGGGGGAGTGTTCTTGGGGACGGCCCTCATGCATTTCCTCAGCGATGCCAACGAGACTTTCCACGATCTCTCGGACAAGGATTACCCTTTTGCCTTTATGCTCGCCAGCGCCGGGTATGTGATCACAATGCTCGCCGACTGTGTGATTTCGATGGTGGTGGCCAGGGGGAGGAGCATCCGAGATGTGGAAGGAGGAGAAGCGAATGTATATGGAGGTGAGCTCCTCAAAATTTCTTTCACCTTTTTTTTTTTTTTTTTTGGGTGGTGCGTGGGGTTCTCGTTTTCTTGTTTATTTATCTTTGTTGACAGGATTTGTTATGTATACAGATTAGGAATTGATGCTTTAGGGTAGCGAGATACCCGGAAGAGAGAAAAACTAGTTCTTTTAGCATTTTTAAGAAGAATGGAGGAGAAATATTGAGGACTTTATTTTTTGCATTTCCTATTTTACTTGGTGATATTGAAGACGTATCAGGGAAACAATCTTTCTGAAATATCAGTGGAAGAAATTTTCTTAATTTGACTTTATTTCCATTAACGCGGTTCTTTTGTGAAGCAAAAAAGAAAAAAAGAAAAAAGAGGGGCAATTTTATCATCTGGACGTCTTTAATTTATGACAGTGCTCACCTTTCAATATTTATCAATTTTCTTTGCAGTAATACAATTTGGTGCCTGTTATTTCCTGATTTTACTGGGTTTACATATAATAATCAACGTTCCCCTGTTTCCTCCTCAAAATTGCCGTATGATATTTGTTTTGTATTGACATGGCTGTATTTTTCTTGTCTTCTTCAGGTCATTATGGTGCCATAAATCCATTCATAATTGAATCATCGTTTAAGAACTTTAGTGCTTTGTTGCAGGGAAATTTCAAGAGGGTAAAGTCAACAGCAATGGTGGAGACTCACAATTACAACCAGAGGTGAGTTTGTAGTACTTCTATTCTCAAGCATGTCTGCATATTTTTGTCTGCATGCATGTTAACGTGCATGCGTGTGTAGCAGTTTTGTCTGAAAAAGAATAGAAACTGCAACAGTTACATTGAGGTGATCAGCCCTTTGAAGGTGTTTTCCCTGACATCTTATTCTACTATAATCTTCTTTGCAGTAGGAGTAGGGCTGGAAATGGGCCGGCCCAAAGACTATATTTTAAAAAATTTTGGACCGAATCCGGGCATTCCTTTGGTCCAAAAATTAAACGGACTCTATTTTACAGCCCTAAAACTAGTCCAACATGCTTAAAATTTGGTCCGAAATCTAAACCGATTTCAGATCGGCCCGAAGTTTATTGAGCTGGTCCAGTCCAGTTCCAGACAATGGGCTTTTGGGCCGGCCCATTTCCAGCCCTAAGTAGGAGGTTAAACTCTGGCTTCCTTTTCAACCTTTTTTTGATAAAATTTTTGGGGTGGATTACATCCCCCATAAAAAAGGCGTTTCCATGACAGAATATATTCTGATGAGGGATTCGTATTTATTATAGGCTGAGCGCACTAGCAGCAATCAATCAATAGCAACTATGCTTCATGATGCCGGTACACTTGGAGATAGCATATTGTTGATTGCGGCCTTGTGTTTCCATTCTGTGTTTGAAGGCATTGCAATTGGAGTTGCAGGTAAAATATTCATCTACAGATATGAGATCTTTTATCTGAGCAGTAAAATAGGTACAAATTAACAAAGCAAAGAGAATGGAAGGATTTCAATCTTAGTGTACTTGTAAAATAGAACAGAATGGATGTCCTCAATCAAGAAACAAAGGGAAGCCAAGAGTACAATAACATGAATTGCCTTACAGAGATTACTCTTTTAACAAAGAGGCAGTCTTTTTAGACCAGAGACAATAATTCTAATTGTTTGTCAAGATATGCAGAACTAAACTTAGCCTTTAGAAAACTCTAGTATTTGATTCCTTCTAAACTTTCCATCCTAATTGCTCCAATAATCTGCTAATATCTCATGCTGATTGCAAGGAAGAGGCTTTGAAATTATCTTGTGAAATAGCTTGAGCTGATGCTTTCCTTGTTTCTCTCCCTGGACTTTAATTGGGGTTCTGCCCCCTCCCTTACCAGAAAATGAAAAATCTTTTGTGGATGGCCTTTGCTAAAACCAGCAAAGCATTTAAAATCTACTGGTGTCCTAGAGGAGATTAAGAAATAGCTCAAAAGATTTGGGTCATCTTTGATTTTTTCTTGATTATATCTACTTATGTCCATGCAAATCTGCTTCTCTCCCCAATGTAATGCAAAGAGTCCTTGTTGACATTTTCTCTTCCATTTCATCATTACACCTGGACCCAATCTTGCCCTGAATTGTGATAAGCAATAGCATGATGTAGTTCCATTGATGCACTCATAAGCAATAAGGCAGCAGCTTCTAAAACTACTTCAATGACCATTTGATTTCCACATATGATATTATTAAGATGACCTTACATTTCATACTCAACAATCTTGTAGGTCCCATCTGGTTTGTCAATATTATTATACTTGGACCACATTTTGCTAGAACTATGTTTTTCTTTTTTGTTCTGGAATCTAGTGGAAATTTTAAAACTCAGAAAGCTACAGCTATGGGCCTTGGACAAAAGCTTTTACCAATTAAACCAAACCTAGCCTATCATCATCGAATTACTCTTAGACCAAACCTAGCCTATCATAATTGAAGTGCTATTAAACCAAACCCAGCCCATCATCATGGAAGTGCTAATGGTAGTCTTACCCAGCTCTGAATAATCAGACCCGACCTTGCATGACTCATCGCTAGAATCATCCAAATATGAGCTAAATTTGGATATTGATTTTCATTTGAACTTCTAGACCCAAAACCCTGTTAGGTTGGAATTGAATCAGGTAGGATACCAGCCCAACTTGATCCTTTGCACCCTAATCTGCCAAATTCCATGTGTTTTCTTTTTGATCTCGATCCTTTAGTGCAAAGGCACCAAACTGTTCCTTGCCACCACCCAGTATTGTTCTGCTTGATCAATAGGGAAAGATGATTTGATTTATTAGACTGTAATAAGGCCATTCTTATTGAGGCGTCCTGTTGTCAGAACTAGTTCACTGATGTGGTGTATTTATGTCCAATTTTCTTGCATAAATCTAAAAGCTGGATTTTTCTTTGTCCTGTGCCTGTTCCTGTTCAGAGAACAAAGCTGATGCATGGAAAGCCCTGTGGACTATCAGCCTGCACAAAATATTCGCAGCCATCGCCATGGGTATTGCACTTCTACGAATGATGCCAAACCGTCCTCTCCTCTCCTGTGTGGCCTACGCCTTTGCTTTTGCCATCTCAAGCCCCATTGGTGTAGCCATCGGAATAATAATAGATGCAACAACACAAGGTCGGGTGGCTGACTGGATATTTGCCATCTCGATGGGTCTTGCTTGTGGGATCTTCATATATGTTTCCATAAACCATCTTTTCGCCAAAGGTTACAAGCCACAGCGACCCGTTGCTGTTGACACACCCATGTATAGATGGTTCTCTGTTGTACTGGGGGTTGGGGTGATTGCAGTTGTGATGATATGGGACACATGAGGTGTGAGAAGTGAAAGGCCATGACTAAGAAATAAAGTGCAAAATGTCCAGGACATTAACCCTATCATGTCTACAAATTTGAGTCTTCTCTCTCATGGCAGAATACTACCAATGACTCTTCAGGATTGGATGTGTTTCTGCTTGAAGCTTTTGAAGAGACACCATTAAAAGGAGCAGGGTGTATGTGTTGGTATATTGAATTTTAGGTATCCATGATGTTTATCTCGCTGAATAAAAAGAAAACAAGTTCTCTTCAATGGTAAATGTGAAATGGGCACGTTTTCTGGTACCGCTTCTGAAAGCCACAAGACAAAGTTTGCAAATCAGTCAGATTTTATTGGGCTGGTTAATCTTACACCCAATCCCTTTGTACAGATAAGCTAATCGATCTCCTCTTTCGCACAATCTTAATTGTTGATGATTCTCTTATCCAGATTATTCAAGGTGGGATTTTTCTATTCTGCACTGTGTTATCTGGTGCTTGTGGTCATGTTGATCATGTTCAAGATAAAGCAGCCAATAAATATAAAGCTAGACTCTTTTTCCTACAGCTAAGAGTGCGGAACCTAGTCATGGGAAGCACGAAGAAAATCGCAAGTTAACCCTTAAGAAGCTATGATGGGATTAGACCTTCAATTGAAAATTTTTAAAAAATAATTTTATCAGGTTCAGTTTTAAAATCTTTATCTGCTTTATCCAAAATTCTGGAACAATTTACAAACCAGAATTTGAAAGTGGTCCACAATTACCAATTAATTGTGTATGGATTTGATTGCATCTTAGAGTTGCTATCATCATATATTGCATTCGTATAAATTTTATATCTTGGAATTACTATGCTAAGGATGTGTTTGATTGATGACCGGAATTAAAAATAAAATCGGAATGAATTAGAATGAAAATCGGAATAGTCATATCCTCTAGATATTTGATTCATGACTACAACTAAAATAATTTGAATACTAGAAAAAATGAAACTTGGATATTAGATGATTGTTCATTCTCATTTTTCTCTTGACTGTAACTAAAATAGCATTTGAATACTAGAAAAAAAAGCAACTTGGATGTTAGAAGATGGGTCATTTCCATTTTTCTCTAGAATCAGAATGTAAATAAGACTCTCTGACTAAATAGGAATAGGCATCGTTCATAATTCCCATTCCTATTGCAAAAGCCAATTCCTCCCAACCAAATATGCCCTAAGGGCTAAGATTGATTCAGATTTGCATTGGTCGCTTCAATAAAAGCCCATCCCGTTTAGCTAACAAGTTAGCAATTTTATCTAAAGCAGAACCTGAAGTATTGCAGGGTCCAGTGAAATAGAAATCAGCATATTTTTGGATACAACAAGTGACTGCCCATCCTCTCCAACTCATTGGGGTGCCAGACGATAGAAGTTTTACAACAAGAATGTGGTTTCCCTTGCATTTTATGACAAGCATGTTGCCCGTTTGGTAAACCCAAGGTAAATATCTGTCTTTTATGGTAAGAAGATTCAGTGGAATGCGTTTATCATTGCCAAAGCTGTAAAGATTAACTGAACTACTAATAACAGCGAAACTTGAGTGATGCTAAACCTTACGGTAAAATCTGATTAATGAATTAATTCCTTAACATCTTTTTGCAAAATACAATATGGGCTGCTATTTCCACAATAACTGGGGGCTGAGCAACTGACCTATTCATTGGCATGCCAATACACCTGAAAAGGCTGAAATATGGAAGGGTCAGGAAAATTCTTAGTGTGATACTTGCACGAAGTATTAATAGAACAAATGGCACATCAGAGTTTTTTTAATTTGGACTAACATTAATTATTATTTATTTTGGTTTATAAAAAGCGAGATGATTATATGATCCATGTTGATAGATACATATATAGTCCAATATTATGTAATTCCTGTGTTTGGGCGAAAAGTGCCTTATGTTGGTTGATATGGTTGAGGCGGCACAGTATAAATTTTGATCCGACTTGACTCGTGATGGAAGAGTCAGTTAGGATATTTATATATATATATGACATGAGATTTGTTTTTACAGTTATTTCCATCGAGTAGCCGCTTGTTGCGAGAGGAAGACTAGAAAGAAAAAGAATATAGTTTTGGTTTCGCACGAGCATGGAGATTAATGGTTTGGGATTTATGGCAAATACAGGTATGGATCTCAAATCCAAATCCTTTTGGTGGATCTTGATTATGTGATAAAAAATATAGATATGTTAGTTATTCGGAACAGATAAAAAAGCTTTTGTATTTTAATCTTCTGCATTTTATCCATGAGGTTACAGAAAATTTCGTATATTTGGTATTAGAGCCTGATGTTTTGTAGGAGATTAGAATAAAAAAAAATTGGAAAAGAGGCTGGGAGATGCAACCACTCTGTTTTTCCCATGATTGGCCTAAAAAAGCTTGTCGGACATCTATGGTATTAACACCGTGATCCCCCTTCTTCTTTTTATAGCTTTAATTTTGATTAAAATCAAAAAATGGGGCCACAATTTTTCTTCCTCTAACCCACATCTAGCCTGAGATCACCCTTTTTTTTTAACTCTTAGGTTGCATTTGATGGATCGCCAGGAAATCCTTAATAGTAATCTGGATTATCTGCAAGATAGATTATCATTGGATAGATTGCCAGTAATATTGATTACTCTATTTGATATATATAAGTAATCTATTAGTAAGATTGATTACTGTATTTTGTATGACAAATAGATTACCAGTAATCTAAGCTCAAATTTTCAAAATTTTTCTAAGTCAAATTTATTAAAAATATATTATAATATAATATAGTAATGTAATATAATATTGCATTAATATAATATATTATTTGATATTTTGTAATGTAATATGGTATTATATTATTTGATATTTTATAATATAACTAACTATTTATAAAATTATATAATTAATAATGTATTATATAATATAATATATTAATTATATTATACTATATTTAATATAATATAATATATGTTATGTTATGTTATAAAATGTAATATATAATTTAAGTTTTATTATATTACACTATTTTTATATAATATATTTTAAAATATTATATTTTCTAATATTACAAATAAAATAAAATAAAATATATTAATGTAATTTAAAATAATATCATTATATATACTATAATATTGTATTACATTTTATTTTATATTTTATAATATAAAATATTTTATATTAAATTATATTTAATATAATATGTTTTTACATTATATATTTGTATATAATATAAATATATTATATTAAAATTATTAACATAATATAATATTATTTTAAATTTAATAATATAATATATATATAAATTTAATATATTTCTTAGTATTTAAAAGATTATATATAATTTTTTTACATTTATTTAGTATAAAAAATAATTTTCATTTTTTAAATTTTAATATAAAAATATAAAATATTTTATATTTAATAATATAAAATATTTAAAAATTATATTTTTAATAAATAGCTAAAATATAAAAATTATATTTTTATAAATAAAATATAGATTTAAGAAGAGATCCCAACCAGCACCCAAAGGGCATAGATGAGAGGGAGAAGGGAAATGTTTCGTTCTCATCGAAGCGAAAGAGACGATGTAACTTTATAAAAATAAAAAATACCAGATTACCACATCTCCAGTAATTTGGATAGCCATCTCTCCCTGAGATAATCTGAATTGCTACAAGAGAGGTAATCTAGATTACCACTACAATATACATAGATTATCGATTTAAAAAAATACTAAACAAGGTTATTTGGTAGGCCCAGTTTAAAATTATCGGTAATCTAGATAGATTACCATATACCAAACGCAACCTTAATTAAACCCCCTCCCGCCAACCATCACCACCAGTAGCGATGTGGACATGCTAGTCCTCATCGATGTCGATGGTGTGCCTGTGATGGCGAGATCATGGTGGTAGGTGTCCTGGTGATGGGTGTCATGGCGATGGATGTCACGGCTGCAAGGAGGGCCATCGGGTGGTTGGTTTTTTGGCCCTTTGATCCCTTACATGCCACCATGATCCCTTCAGCACCATCGTGAACTCTTCCAAACTCTAGGCTACCTTAGGCGGTAGTGTATCCTCCGGCCACCATGATGGTTGATGGAGGTTTAGCCTGCAAACAAAAAAAAATTGAAATAGGAAGAACCCAAGAAACCTGCCATCGAGTGGTGCTTGGCTGCCGGTGACACCATCAAAGGTGGTGATCCATGGTCCCTAGCCAATCTTGGTGACCGGTTACCCTATATTTGGCAGCGGCCAATGATTTTGAAAAAAGGGGTGGCGGCTCTCCTCTCTATTGTTTTTGTTTCATGGCGAAGGAGGCTTATAATGGATTTTGGATTTTCAATCCAAAATCCAATAACCTAAAAAAATCTTTAAAAAATGACTATTTTGCATTTAGGCCCCTGGAATTTCATATATTACAAATAAGTCCTTTTAAGATTTTACAATTTAATTCCTACAATTTATATTTACATATTGGTCCCAAAAAATTATATAAATATTTTGGAATGGTTTAGATCCTTTTGGTTATTTCTTTTATGCTGTACAATTTATTGGGATGCAATATTAATTTTGAATTGATTGGTGGGTACATGTTAATTAGTATCCCACTTGTAACTGATCATTTGAATATACATGTATTTTAAAAATATCTTTTTTTGTTTTTCTTGGATATTAATTCCTTATATAAATAATTTTGTAAGTTGATATAAATATTTATCAGCAAAGTAGTTTGTTTATGTCAGTCTATTAAGTTTTTTATCATATGAGAGATATTTTCCGGTTATGACATATAACCGCTTGCTCAAAGAGCATTGTATTACTATGGTACTCTAGCTTTTAGGATCTATCTATCCAAAGAAGATAGGTTCATGAATGCTAGAATATTTTGGTTAGCTTATGGCTTCATTTGAAAAGCACTTATACATATTACATATTTTATCCAATGAAAAATATATAATATTGTATTTGGTCTCTTATTATTATCATGATATTATATTATTTATGTTATATCCATTAACTAATATTTTGTATTTCTATTATTCTTAATTATATATTTATTTTTAGTGTGAACAACAATAATATTGTTGTTGAGGTACTTACAGGGTCAAATTATAAGAAGTGAAGGTAAGACTTAGAATTTGCTTTTGGAATTGCTGATATTGATTTTGCATTATATAAGAATAAATCAGATAATCTAAATGATCAGAGTACTCTTGAACAAAAGGATCACTTTACTAAATGAAAAAAGTCAAATAAACTTAGTTTGATTGCAATTAAAAGGTCAGTTTCTGAGTATCTTTTGAGTAGTCTACTTGATTCCAGCTATTTGAAGCCATAGGATGGAGATATCTTGTATCCAATAATATTGAGACCGGATGCCTGATGACAAAACTGACAACAATGATATATGACAATATTGGGGGTGTTAGATAATATATATTTAAAATGGTTTATCTTCAATCCAAGCTTAAGGGTCTGAAGATTGATCTGCCTGATTCTTTTTTTGTACCTTATGTCTTGAATTCTTTACTTATTAAATTATCCTAGATCAAAACTACTTATAATATTTTGGATGAAATGTGGAGTATTAATGACTTGATCACCAAGTGTATTGCTAAGAAAGAAAAAGTTAAGAAAGAAAAAAGTGATAGTGCCTTTATTACCTTTCAACCTCAACCTCATTTTGGCAAGCATTTTATGAATAAAAAAAGATAAACCTACTGCTCCTAAACAGTCTCAGGATTCCAAAAGGGATAGAGGAAACCATGATCAGAATCATTAAGTAGGAAGTCCCAAAGCTATCTTCAAGAAAAAGATTAAGTACTTTTATTATAAGAAGAAAGAACATATAAGGAGTTAGTACTATTAATTCAAGTCTTGGTTAGAAAAGAAAGAAAAGCAGAAAGGTAAGTCTCTAGCTCTAGTTTGTTATGAGTCCAATATTGTTAATATCCCTATTAATTCTTGGTGGATTGATAGTGGTGCTTCAACTCATATTATGATTTCCTTATAGGGGTTGATAAATAATGGAAACCAAGCCTGAATGAGAGCAAGCTGAAAGTAGGAAATAATTTAGAAGTTTAATGGGGACATCAGGATCAACCCTAGTTCATTATAGGTTCCTGAATTTTGAGATATTTCAGTCCCTTAACCAATTTTCAATTTTGCCCAAAAATCAAGTCCTATTAGCCCTTTGAGTCTTGTAATTATGGCTTGAGTCAATTGAGTCATTTGAAGTCCTGTAATTAGGGTTTAGCTTAATTAAGCTCAAGTGAATCCATTTGAGTCCTATTTTGGGCCCTTGAGTTATGCTTTTATATCTGAGTCCTGTATTTAGAGTCGACTCATATCATTAGGATTTTTTGAGTCAAGTTTTGGATTATGTTCAGCTCAGTTGAGCTAAGTTGGTTGAGTCAGCTCATTTTGAGCCTTAAATCAGTTGAGTCCTGTACTTTTAATTTTTTTGAGTAAAGTCCAATTCATTAAGAGAAGACTCAAGCTAGTGAAGGACCCCAGCTAGTGTGCCATTTCAGCAATTGCGTGGAGTCCCAGCCACACCTTAGATTGCGCCACACTAGGATTACTTGGAGGATCATGAAGTCGGCCCATGCATGAGAAGTTGATGTCCACACACCAGCACACCCCTTCCATGCCCCAAGCACACCAAGTCCACACGCCAATGGATATATTTTAATTCCTAGATTTATGGATGCTTGCTTAGGAATGTTGTGGACCACCCCAAGCCCAAGATGGAAGTTATTTGGCACCCCTCATGGTCCCCTCTTGGCCACCCACTACCTACCATGTTTGGAGAGAATTTTGTAAGGCATGAAAGTGATTTCTTTCATGTATTCAGCCCCACACTTTAGGAAGAAAGTGGCGCCCCTTTATTTCCTTGTCTTCATTTGCTTGGGCCCTAAGTCTCATGACTCTATATAAAGGATCCCTTTGTATGAAAATTTCAACCACTTATTCATGAAATAAAGAGTCTTCTTGAGTTATTTGCTTTGTGTTTTGTCCTCCGTAAGGAGTGGGTGAGAGATCCATTTGCCTTTGCTCTTTGAGCATTGAGGGGTGTGAGCCCTATCTATCCAATTTTCATCAACCTTGGACGCCCACCTTCTTCAAGCCATCTTCCAACCGCCCTATCCTATCTCTCTTTCCTTTGTTCCTTCATCAATCCAGCAAGTTTTCCATCACATCTAACTCCTTATTTGGTATTTTGTAGATCCCTTGAGTTTCACGTGAATCGGAGTTTGTTTGCCTAGCCATCGGGTCAGCGGATAAAAAATCGATGGATCCGTGGATTTTTCAGCTTGACCTTCCAGGCCGCATCCAAGAGCGAGGAGTGATCCCTTCATGGAAGCAGCAGTAAACATTGTCAGGTACACACCCCCTAGCCCTCTAGATCTTGATATTGCAGAAAAGCTAGCCCTACTAGAATTTCTTAGCCCTGGCGGTCCTATGTTTATCTCTTTTGAGTCTTTTTTGCATGCTTACGGTCTAGAATTTCTATAGGATCATCCTTTTGTCTATTTGACTTAAAATTCAAAAATTAAAATCTTAACTTAATTTTGAATCCACAAAAATTCTCTTGCATGCTAATTAGTCACGCATCAAAGTTGAAGTAGAGTACATAGGAGTTGTCAAATTATCTTTAGTGTTTGGTTTTATAATTATCTAAGAAAATACATTCTATATACCTTCCTTCAAAAAAATTTGATTTCTGTTTCTTCTTTAGATAGGCTTGGATTTGGTTTTATTTTTACTAATGAAAAAATTAATTTGATGTTTAATTAAAAAATTATTAGTTATGGAATTTTGATTGATGGATTATATAAATTATGTTTGGCCAGTGATAACCCTAATGCCTCTTTAAATATTGAGAATGTTGTTGCCAAACATCCTAGGATTAAATATAAATATTTTATATTATGGCATAAGCACCTAGGGCATATATCTAAAAAAAGAATTAATAAATTGATTAATAATGACATCTTACCTGCCTTAGATTTTGGAAATATGGAGACTTGTATTGATTATATTAAAGGTAAATTAACCAAGCTAAAAAGAAAGGGACAACTTGAAGTTCAAGTCTTTTAAAAATTATTCACACTGACATTAGTGGATCTCATTCTTCTACAATTTATGATAATAGATATTTTATTATATTTATTGATATTTTTTTTTGATATGGTTATCTTTATTTAATTAAAGAAAAATCAGATGTCCTTGAAAAATTCAAAATCTTTAAAATTGAAGTTGAGAAACATTGAAAAAGGTCATCAAGATTGTTAAATCTAATTAGACTTGGGCATTGGGCCATGCCGGGCCCGACTCGGCCTAGGCCCACCAGGCCAGACTATGGGTCATGCCTGGCACGGCCCACTTAATTTGAAGTCCAAGCCCAACACGGCCCAAGGCCCAGGGGGTGGCGGGCCGTGCCAGGCACGGCCTGTTTGCCCATTAGCCCATTTTTTAATTATTTTTTAAAAAAATGGGCCGGGCCTCTCGGCACGGCCCATTAGGAGCCGTTACGGGCTGGGCCTGGCATGACCCATTTGGCTCATAACAACTAGAAATGACTATTTTTTTGGTTGTTTACTATTTTGACCCTCCCAATAGTCATAAAATCGCTAATTTGAGGGGTATTTTGGGAAAATAATTTTTGGAGTCCTATAAATACCCATTTCCTCCTCCATTCTCACCATATCAAACCAACTCTTCTCTCCTTCTCTACTACTACTATTTCTCTCTTATAGCAATATTTAGCAAGTGCTCTAAACTTCTGGCAATTTAATTTTTAGTTTGTATTTAGCAAGTGTTCAAGTACTATACAAGAGGAGGTTCTTGTTGAGAAGTTAAAAGTACAAGAGAAAGAAAAGGTCACTCCTTGTTGAGAGCACAAGAGGAAGCTTACAAATCTCGGCTCTACCTCTGGTCCTCTACTCAATTCCTCCTTGTAGTTAGTTTTTATTTTTTGCATTAATCAATTTAGATATGGCATCTTATGATGAAAGTCATTTTGACATTCCTCCTATTTTTGAAGGAGAAGAAACTAATCCCCAAGTTCTTAATCCCTCTAGAACCAATGAACCGAGTGAAGGTCAAATCTCTTCTTATAAGAAGACTAGTGATGTATGGAATGAATTTGATAGAATTATGGTTGATGGAGTCTATAAAGCAAAATATAAAAAATGTACCAAACTTTATAGTTGTAGTAGCAGTGGACGAACATGCCATTTAAAAAGACATTAAGAGAGTCATAGGATGTGATGTGGCGAGACCTCTAACGTGGGTAGCTGACAGACGTCATATTAAGGGAGGCCACCATGGCGGATGCCAAGACGACGCCCCAGCTCTGATCGTTTTGTCGAGCTGAGTTGAGCTCCTACAAGGCCACGGGCCGAGCTCAGTCCTCCGCCAGGTCATGCCCGCAAGTCTAGGATGCCTAGGCCGGAGCCGTCCTCCACCCTCCAGAGCGAGACCCTCGGAGGCTAGTGCCCTGCGGTCAAGGTCGAGCTCACCGCTCCCCCACCGATGTGGAGCCTCTTCGAGCGTGTGCCCTCTGGACCGGGTCTGTCCTCCGCCCTCCAGAGCGAGACCCTCAGAGGCTAGTGCCCTGCGGTCGAGGTTGAGCTCACCGCTCACCCACCGATGTGGAGCCTCTCCGAGTGCGTGCCCTCTGGACCGGGTCCGTCCTCCGCCCTCCAAAGCGAGACCCTAGAGAGGCTAGTGCCCTGCGGTCGAGGTCGAGCTCACCGCTCACCCGCCGATGTGGAGCCTCTCCGAGCGCGCTCCCTCTGGACCGGGTCCATCCTCCGCCCTTCAGAGCGAGACCCTCGGAGGCTAGTGCCCTGCGGTCGAGGTCGAGCTCACCGCTTACCCGCCAATGTGGAGCCTCTCAGAGCGCGTGCCCTCTGGACCGGGCCCGCACTCTCCCCTCCTCTACCGAGGCGACCGCATGAGCTCGGAGCATCCAGACCGGAGTAAGCCCAGCCATCCCAGGACACCAGCGAGCCACCCGAGGACCACGGAACGGCGCCCCCCATACCGCCATAACTACTTGCCCAGCTGTACTTCCAGGAGATGGGCCAGCCAGAGAGCACGCACCCCTAGGACGGCAGCCCCTGGATCAAGGCTCTGCCAGGCTTTTCGGAATGGGATGACCGGAGAGAATGTCAGAGCGAATGGAAGCTTCCCCCATCACCTGTCAGGAAAGGCGTCTCGTCTACGGCACGGAATCCCGCCGCACGCGCGTGCCAATCCAGCGAGGATCGCGAGGCAAGCTTCAAACGGCCAATTTTCAACTACAAAGAACGATTGTCACCCCCATGAGGGGGAGGTAACATACCAGTAGCACCAAAATCACCGCCAACAACACAAGAGCAAGCTCGACCAAGAGGGCGAAGTGCCACCACCAAAAAAAAAAATCACAACTGAGGAAAAACGAGGGAAATAAGGAGAAGCGGAGTGGTAGGGAACCCCTCTGTCCCCGCTATTAGTCTCCCCCAGTCACGTTTTCACCTACACACATCTCTCACTCCTCCTAGAGCGGAGTCCATCAAGAGGGGCCCGACCAGGAGGATCTGTTCTCCTGGATCATCACTGACTTGATCGTCGAAGTGACCCCGCCGGAAATCCTAGCCTGGGTCACTAACCCCTGTTTCGCAGGTCCAGGAGCAGAGGACCGGCAAGCAGCAAAGGGAGCACACTCTGGCACCGGCAGCAGCTACGGGCCGCGACAGTCTTGGCGGCAACAGATTGGCGCACCAAGTAGGGGCAAGAACAAACCCTCCACCTCTTCACAGACAAGCCAGGCGGGAGGATGGTGACGACAAGAGTAAGGGAGGCTTCCACCAGCCATGCCGGGGACTCCCTCTCTCAGGGAAACCCGCACCGCCAAGAAGCGGAGCCACCCGCTCCGATCCAACCACCTCCACCGGAAGCCCAGCTGGCTGCACTTGCCTAGCAGATGCAAGTCCTCGTCACTGTAGTGCTCCAGCTTCAGCACTAGCACCGGTCCGTGGCTACCCACCAACAGCCAGGGACCCCAACGGCCCATGCCATAGCTCCCCACGATAGCCTGCGCTCCTTTCAAGGAAGGCCGTTGCAGCCGTGGGCCACCACTGACAACTGGGACAGCCACCAAGCTCCGGCGAAGAGACAACGAGCTGGCTCTGCTGACAGGGAGAGCCGCTCACCAAACCTCGGGCGGGAGGTGCCCAGACCCCGCCGAGGAAAGAAAAGCAAGACCCCATGATGCGTGTCGCAATGCACCAATTTAGAACCTTAATTCCACTACTCTAAAGGGTAGAATAGCGGGAGTAAGGGTTGATCCCACAGAGACTTTGGGGTTATCTTGAAAAAGTATTTTCTTTTGATTTAAAATAAACTAAAATAAACTAGAACTAATGCAAGAAATAGATGCAAATAATAAATTCGTGAAAATAATTCAGATATGACCTATCTCAAGAGTACGGCCCGTACCCATGGATCACGACCCGTCCCTTAGGTATAGGTCAGTCAAAATTAATTCACTTCGACTTACCTTAGACGCTAATCCAACATGACTCCAGCATTACTAAAATAAAAATAAACAAACATGGATTAATATGAAGCAAATAAATATTTATTCCATAAAAGATTGGGGTACAGAGAAAATAAAAGAAAAGTAAGGGAACAAGGGTCCCTTTCTCCCTTTTTATCCGACTTTGACTCTCTGTCACAGCAACAGGTGGAACTACGGACAGCAAGTGGAACCTCCCCAAAAATTCTTCTTTTTTTCAGAAGAGAATCACCGAGGTATTTATAGATGAAAAATACCGTGTCGGGTCCGTGTGGGAAGCACGGTGATTTCCTCATCTCAATCTGATTTACAAACTCTGCACTATCTCCTTTATCTGATATTTTTTTTTACGATCATCCCCATCTCAAAAATCAAACTCAAAAATTCTATCGCACGATCCCGCGTCCATCCAGCGTCGTCCGACATCTCTTCTCGTTCCGATACTTCCTTGTTTTCGGACATCCTGGTCTGAATGACGGTGACAAGCAGCTGGGCAGACGGCGCTGCGGTGAACGGTGGCTGGTTGCTCGCGGCTCGCAGACAGTGGAGGCAGCTTCGGCGGACAGCAGAGGGGCAGACACTGCTCGCTGGCGGAGGCGGACACGCGGCTGGGGAACACGGCTCGCGGCAGAGGCGGCTTCGCAGGGGCAGACGGGCGCTGCGAATGGCAGAGGGGGCTCCGGCTGGGCAGACGGGCACTGCGGCGAGGATGGCTTGGGGCGGATGCGCGGCTGCAGGCGGCGAATGGAGGCAGCTGCAGCGGACGGTGGCTGGGCGGCGTGGAGCGGCGCTACGGCTTGGGCGGAGACGGACACGCCTGTGGGGCGGAGAGCGGCTGCAGGTGGCTCGCGGAAGGCGGCGGAGGGCGGACGGTGCACGGCTGGGCGGACGTGCCTGTGGGGCAGAGCCGGCTTCCGGCCATTTTCTGGCCGAACGGTGACTCTTCGGCTGGCGGGAAGGTTGGCAGCGGCTTCGGCGGTGCCGGGAGAAGCTCTCCGACGAGTTTCGGCGCGATCGGAGCATGGTGGTCCACGGCTCTGCCCGTGGACCGGCAGTAATGGCTGTCGTGGACCGAAAGGTCGTGCGGTGGACCATTGAGCCGGTCTACCGTAAGCCATTGAAATTTTAAGGTTCGCTCCAAAAATCATGTAGCTCTGAAATCCATGCTAAAATCTTCTAAATTCCATTTCGGGTCCGTTCGAAGTCCGAATTACATTCCGTTTGCATCGTTGGACTCCTAAAATCAAGATCTACACGTTTATGGAGTCAATTCCTACAAAGTATCATAAAAAGTATTAATTTTAATCAAATAAAGTTGGGTTAATTTTTATTATTCTAATGTCTAACACACCCTCCAACTTAAACTTTGCTCGTCCTCGAGTAAAGGAAATGGATGAGTCTTGTGTACTAAGATGGTCCATGAAATAAAAATTATCGTACTAACCCTAAAATCAAAGGATACATGGTTAGACTATTAAAAAGGTACTTCATTGGATTACCAATTCCATCCATTTAGTAGTAGAATAAAGTCCATAGAAGTTTTAAGAGTTTTTTTCTTTCCCAACTTTCTATCTCACTATCTAAATCTTCCAACTTAGTTTGGTTTTGATGCAATATTTATTTAGTCCCCACTTTTTCTTTTCTTTTTCTTTTTTTTTATTTTTTTATTTTTTTTTAATGTGAAGTCAGTGCAATGTCCTGACACCTTGCTTTCTAATTAACCCTTGTAGCGAGCTTTAAGCCAATGACTCTCAAACCAGTTGGCTTTAGGGCATTAGGTGTAAAACACCCCTCGGGCTTACTGACTCGAGTTAAAAAGGCTAAGTCAAGACTAACTCTATGAAAGATTTCGTTACATCCCCACCTTTTGATGCGAACAATAATGCTTACTTAGGCAAAGGGGCCCAGTTACTCAGTGAGAGATGCTAAAAATCTTTATTAACTTTAAAAATTTTTTAACTGGGAACTTTTTATAATGCCTATACCAAAATAAGTAAGATTCATTATTAAGATCAATAGGCCGAAGGATCTGAAATTACTCTTCTAAAATTTTCTGGACTACACTCTACCACTTATAGAGTTTTCTTGATAAATCTTCCCTCAGTATCTCTAAAATTTTCTAAACCATTAATCTCTCCTCATTTAGTGAGCTTGATTATTTTCAATTCGAGACAAGTTTTCGTACACAAAAACTGATTAAAATTTTACTCGAGGATGATTTGATTTAATTAATTAGATTACCTCACCCCCCAACTTAATTTCCATTGTCCCTAATGGAAGAGTATACTAAAAACATAACGACAAAGAAGGATATAACCTGGTAGGGTATGGAATTGGATGTCCTTGAATCAACATGTTCCCGCAATCTTCTTTTATTACTCCATTTATTCTAAAAACAAAGAACTAGAAGTTAAAATATGAACTAAGGAAAGAGCTGGGCTGCCTCCCAAGAGTGCTAAGTTTATAGTCTTCAGCCAGACTAAGTTGATCATCACAGCAACACTGGGTGTTCAAGATCAAGAGTTTCAACAACTTCTCCATCACTGATTCCTTCAATATACGGTTTCAAACGCTGGCCATTCACCTTAAAGACATTCCCTTGCTTAGGATACTTAAGTTCAACAGCTCCATGGGAAAATACATGAGTTACTACAAAAGGTCCATCCCATCGTGAGCAGAGTTTTCCGGGAAAAAGACGTAACCTAGAGTTGTAGAGCCACTCTTTTTGATTAGGCTCAAATGATTTTCTATTAATGAATTTGTCATGATAAGCCTTTGTTCGAGCCTTGTAAAATTTCGAACTCTTATACGCCTCATTTCGTAACTCTTCCAACTCACTTAACTGAAGTTTTCTATGAAAACCTGCATTCTTCATGTCAAAATTAAATTGCTTGATAGCCCAAAATGCACGGTGTTCTAATTCAACAGGTAGGTGACAAGCCTTTCCAAACACTAACTGGTACGGAGACATTCCTAGAGGGGTCTTGAAAGCAGTTTGGTAAGCCCATAAAGCGTCATCCAAACGTTCGGACCAATCTTTCCTATCGGGTCTTACCGTTTTCTCAAGAATGTGCTTGATCTCTCTATTTGAAACTTCAACCTGACCACTAGTCTGAGGATGATATGGTGTGGCTACTTTATGGGTAATTCCATACTTTTTCATTAGTCCGTCAAAGTGTCTATTTGTGAAATGCGCACCCCCATCACTAATAATGGCCCTTGGGCACCCAAACCGACTAAAGATGTTATGCTGAATGAACTTGATCACAACTTTGTGATCATTAGTTCGAGTTGCCACAGCTTCAATCCATTTCGAAACATAATCCACTGCTACCAAAATGTACTCAAATCCAAAGGAAAGAGGAAATGGTCCCATAAAGTCAATACCCCAAACATCAAAAGTTTCAACAACTAAAATGGGGTTTAGGGGCATCATATCTTTTCGTGAAATATTCCCCCTTTGTTGACACTTGAGATAATTACGGCCAAATTCATGTGCATCTTTAAAGAGAGTTGGCCAATAAAATCCACTTTGCAGCAACTTTGCTGCAGTTTTTCTCCCACTAAAGTGTCCCCCACATGCAAGAGAATGACAAAAATTGAGTATACTCTTGAATTCACTCTCAGGGACACATCGCCTGATCACTTGATCAGAACAGTATTTAAACAATTCAGGTTCCTCCCAAAAGTAATATTTGATTCGCGAAAAGAACCTATCCTTTTCTTGTTGTGACCAGTATGGAGGAACTTGCCCTGTTACCAGATAATTCACAATATGGGCAAACCAGGGGAGATTGCTGGTAGAAGAAATTGAGAATAGCTGCTCATCAGGAAACCTATCTCCAATAATTTTCTTGTTGTATTCTACTAAGATCCTAGAAATGTGATCTGCTACCATATTTTCGGAACCTTTCTTATCCAAAATTTCTAAGTCAAATTCCTGTAACAAAAGGATCCATCGAATCAGTCTAGGCTTTGTATCCTTTTTGGATAGCAGATGTCTTAATGCAGCATGATCAGAGTAAACTAGGACCTTAGACCCTAATAAATATGATCGAAATTTTTTTAGAGCGAATACAACTGCTAGTAACTCTTTTTCAGTAGTGGTATAGTTCATTTGTGCATCTGAAAGAGTTTTACTAGCATAGTAAATTACATGGGGTTCCCTATTGAGCTTCTGTCCTAAAACAGCTCCTACAGCATAATCAGAAGCATCACACATGATTTCAAATGGCAGAGTCCAATCTGGAGGCTTGATGATAGGTGCAGTGGTCAAAGTAGTTCGAAGAATGTCAAAAGCGGCCAAACATTCTTTACTAAAATCAAAGGACTTGTCTTTGGCAAGTAAATCACACAATGGTCGAGAGATTTTGCTGAAATCCTTGATGAATCGTCTATAAAAACCAACATGGCCAAGGAAGGATCGTACTTGTCTAACCGAGGTCGGGGGAGGCAATTTCGAGATTAATTCAACCTTAGCTTTGTCAACCTCAATCCCTTGCTCAGAAACAATGTGTCCGAGTACAATTCCCTCACGAACCATAAAATGGCTCTTCTCCCAACTTAAGACTAAGTTGGTTTCTATACAGCGTTTCAATACCTTAGCCAAATTATGGAGACAGTCCTCGAATGAAGATCCAAAGACAGAAAAATCATCCATAAACACTTCAAGGAAATGACCAACCATATCGGAGAATAAGGCCAACATACATCGTTGAAAGGTGGCTGGTGCATTACAGAGACCAAAAGGCATACGCCTGAATGTAAACGTTCCAAAAGGGCAAGTAAAGGTGATCTTTTCTTGGTCTGCAGGAAATACTGGAACCTGGTTGTATCCTGAATATCCATCCAGGAAACAAAAGAAACTCTGCCCTGCTAGTCGTTCTAGAATTTGATCAATAAAAGGCAGAGGGAAATGATCTTTCTTAGTAATAGCATTCAGTTTCCGGTAATCTATACACACTCTCCAACTAGTGGTTGCTCGGGTAGAAATTGACTCACCCTTTTCATTTTGAATGATAATAATTCCTGACTTTTTAGGTACTACCTGAGTTGGACTGACCCATTGGCTATCCAAAATTGGGTAAATAATGCTGGCATCCAACCATTTAACCACTTCTTTTTTAACAATTTCCCGCATGTTTGGATTTAGCCTCCGTTGCATATCTCTATGTGGTTTAGCTTCTGCTTCACAGTGAATGTGGTGCATGCAAACAGAAGGGTCAATTCCCTTAAGATCAGCTATTGTCCATCCTATTGCCTCTTTATGTTTCCTGAGTACATCCATCAATTTTTGTTCCTGATCAGAGGTCAAAGTAGATGCAATGATTATCGGAAGGGTATCATTGGATCCAAAAAAAGAATACTTTAACTTGTTAGGAAGAGGCTTCAATTCCAGATTGGGTGGTGCTTCTAAGGATGGCACTAAAGGGCTTGATTGAGTCGGTAATAATTCATATTTCACAGTCCAAGGAGGAATGGTGCTAAACTTGGGTGGCTCTAACAAAGCATTCACTTCATTTGCATATTCATCAACATCAAAATCGTCAGTTCCAAAATGTGTCAAACATGCTTGCAAGGGATCCGAATCAAGCAACACAGGAAGATTCCTATTTACTACTTCTTCTATCATATTTACTTCGTTATGATCATAAGAGGGTGGTCCTTGGCATGCATTAAAAATATTCAACCGCATTTTCTTATTCCCAAAAGAGACATCCATAACCCCTATTCTGCAATTAATGCAAGCATTAGCGGTAGCTAGGAAAGGTCTTCCAAGAATGATGGGTATCTGACTAGGGTTACCACTAGATTCCATGTCCAAAACAAGAAAATCAACCGGGAAGTAGAACTCATCTACTTTTACCAACACATCCTCGAGCATTCCACGGGGTGCCTTGACGGATCGATCAGCTAACTGTAAGGTCACCGTCGTGGGTTTTAATTCTCCGAATTTAAACAAATCATACATTGATCCTGGGAGAAGGTTTACACTCGCACCTAAATCTAACAAGACTTTCTTGATTGTAAGGTCCCCTATGACACAAGAGATAATTAGGGTACCTGGGTCTTTGAGTTTGGGTGGAGCTATTTGCTGAAAAACTGAGCTGGCTTGCTCAGTTAAGAGGATTTTCTTAGGGATATGTGCCTTAGATTTCCATTTTTGAGTGCACTTGATGGCATCGAGGAGAGGTAAATTGATTTGGACTTGCTTGAATAATTCAAGCATCTCATTCATTTTCAAATTGTTCTTATCCAATGGTAAAGGTGACTCCAAAGCACTAGGGAATTGAGCCTTAGGTACAGGTGCTTGACCAATGGATTCCTTCTCCTCTTCATTCTTTTTCTCTGGCTTAGCCACCTCTATTTCTTGGGTCAGGTCAGGCTGGTTCAATGTTTTTCCACTTCTTAAGGTTATAACAGATTTAGCGTGTTCAGAAAAATTTTCAGGTCCAGTGGAGCTCTCAGCCATATATTGACCTTTGGGATTGATAATGGGCTGGCTAGGCAACTTACCTTCTTCTCTCCGATTGAAAGCTGTAGCTAGCTGACCTATCTGAGTCTCTAGCTTGGCAATGGATTGGGTATGGGAGTGAAGGATTTGGGTATTCATGTTCAGCCCCTCCTTCAAAGTTTGAAGGATCTTCTCTTGAAAGGAAGGATCAAGATTGCTTGGCGGAGGTTGTGGAGGCTGTGGGGCATTTTGATATTGTGGAAATGGCATGCTTTGAAATTTGGTCTCCTGATAGTTGGGCCTAACGGAAGAATTGATTCCGGGTTGGGGTTTCCAAGAAAAATTAGGGTGATTGCGCCAGCCAGGATTGTATGTGTTCGAATAAGGGTCGTTTCCTGGTCTAGGAGCCATTCGAGTTTGAGCTTGATGAGCTTACTCCTGAAGAAGCTCAGGAAATTGGTAAGCTGATGGACAATCACCTAAAGTGTGGGTGGAACTCGAGCAGATAATACAGACTTCATGAGTAGGTTGAGATGAGGAGGAATTATTTCCAGCTTGCAAAAGTTGGTCGAGCTTCTGAGATAGCTCATCAACCTTGCTGTAGATGTCTACAGCACGACCAACTTCATACATACCTCCTCTCTTGGGTTCTACAGGTCCTGTGGGAGGATCTCTACGGGCAGCTGACATATGATGTAGAGAATTTTCACTTAAAGTTTCAAACAACTGCCATGCCTCATGTTCATTTTTAAGCATGAACGTTCCTCCACATGAGGCATCCACCATTTGCCGGTGCCTTTCTGACAAACCGTCATAGAAGTACTGGACTAATTGCCATTTGGGTATGGCATGGTGAGGACATTTTCTAATCAGCTCTTTCAATCTCTCCCAGGTTTCATGAAACATTTCTCCATCTAATTGGGAAAAACTAGTAATGGATTTTCTAATTTGATTCGTCTTTCCTATGGAAAAATATTTCTTAAGGAACTCCCTCTGAAGTTGATCCCAAGTTGAAATTGTCACAGTGTCTAGGGAATTCAACCAATATTTGGCTTTATCTTTCAGGGAAAAAGGGAATAACCTAAGCCTTAAAGCATCGTCGGAGAAATTTTGGATCTTAACAGTGGAACAGATTTCTAGAAATTCATCTAGATGTTTATATGGGTCTTCAGTCACAAGTCCGTAAAAAGAGAGTAACATCTGAATCACACTGGACTTGATTTCGTACTGGATGGCATCTACAGGGGGTACTTGGATATAAGGTGAATAAGTGTATTTTGAAGGAGTGAAGTACTCTTTCAGCGGAGGGTCAATTCCTTGATTAGGATCCATAGTACTTAGGCTGGTTGCTCTACTGGAGCCTTCGATTTTTGGATCTAGGGATATATGTTTAGGTTCTCGAAATCGGCGCCTAGAATATACTAACATACACCCTCCCTCCTAAAACAAACAGCAATCAAAGATTTTTTTTTTTTTTTTTAATTGGAAAGTGGAAGAATGAGAAGAGGTCTAAAGGAGAAGTTCCTAAGAGAGTCCTAAACTAGAGAGAAGAAAGTTAATTAATTAATTAATTTTTTTTTTTTTCAATCAAGCAAGTGAAACAAATCAAAATCACTATCCTAGGGTTAACCTGGATCTAGACAGCTCCTAACTGATCCAAGGTTACCTTCGAGCACTCCAAGCCCAAGATCAATTAACTGACTTGGCCAGGTAAGTGTAAGGTTGGTGAAGGTTCCCTTATCTCTTGCCTTAGACACCAATTAAAAATTGGCCAGGTAAGCGGAACCAACTCACCTCCCTTCGGGCTCTAGTCCCTGAACCACTTTTCTTAGACACCAAGGAATTAAATGATCTGAACCCGGTCCAACTCTAGGGTTTCCTTGTCCTAATGAGCTCGAAATCCTTAAGGTTGACGTCTAATTAATTTTAAAATTAAAGGCTTAGGTCAATGCAGATGCTGGATTGATGATTTGTGGGCTAAGGAAGGGTATTGATCTCCCCACCTTATCTGATTAATGGGTTGTGCCCTTAAGTATATTATGAAATTATGAAATGCAACAGCTAAGGTGTCCAAAAAGTTATAAAGAAACAAAATTAAACTTATTTTTTTTTTAATTTTGATGATTAAGTATCTGATCCTAATAAATTATGAAATGTCTAGGTAATATTTTTTTGGTTTTGCAGAAAAAATAAATTTACCTAAGTGAATCTAAAAATTTTTTGTGTTCAACCTTTTTGTACCCTAGGACAACCATTCAACATAACCTCCCAGTTATGCCAGGGCAACCTTATGTCAGGGCACTCAAGATCGAAAATTGAATTTTTTTTAATTTGAATGTAAAATTTTGAAAATTGAATTTTTTTTTTTTTTTGGATTTTTAGATTGTTGATTATATTTTTTTTTTCAGAATAACGCCAAAAGTTCCTGGCAACGGCGCCAAAAATCTGATGCGTGTTGCAATGCACCGATTTAGAACCTTAATTCCACTACTCTAAAGGGTAGAATGGCGGGAGTAAGGATCGATCCCACAGAGACTTTGGGGTTATCTTGAAAAAATATTTTCTTTTGATTTAAAATAAACTAAAATAAACTAGAACTAATGCAAGAAATAGATGCAAATAATAAATTCATGAAAATAATTCAGATATGACCTATCTCAAGAGTACGGCCCGTACCCGTGGATCACGGCCCGTCCCTTAGGTATAGGTCAGTCAAAATTAATTCACTTCGACTTACCTTAGACGCTAATCCAACATGACTCCAGCATTACTAAAATAAAAAGTAACAAATATGGATTAATATGAAGCAAATAAATATTTATTCCATAAAAGATTGGGGTACAGAGAAAATAAAAGAAAAGTAAGGGAACAAGGGTCCCTTTCTCCTTTTTTATCCGACTCTGACTCTCTGCCACAGCAACAGGTGGAACTACGGACAGCAAGTGGAACCTCCCCAAAAATTCTTCTTTTTTTCAGAAGAGAATCATCGAGGTATTTATAGATGAAAAATATTGTGTCGGGTCCGTGTGGGAAGCGCGGTGATTTCCTCATCTCAATCTGATTTTCAAACTCTGTGCTATCTCCTTTATCTGATATTTATTTTTTACGATCATCCCCATCTCAAAAATCAAACTCAAAAATTATATCGCACAATCCCGCGTCCATCCAGCATCGTCCGACATCTCTTCTCGTTCCGATACTTCCTTGTTTTCGAACATCCCGGTCTGAATGACGGTGACAAGCAGCTGGGCAGACGGCACTGTGGCGAACGGTGGCTGGTTGCTCATGGCTCGCAGATGGTGGAGGCAGCTTCGACGGACAGCAGAGGGGCAGACACTGCTCGCTGGCGGAGGCGGACACGCGGCTGGGGAGCACGGCTCGCGGTAGAGGCGGCTTCGCACGGGCAGATGGGCGCTGCGAACGGCAGAGGGGGCTCCGACTGGGCAGACGGGCGCTGCGGCGAGGATGGATTGGGGCGGACGCGCGGCTGCAGGCGGCGAACGGAGGCAGCTGTAGCAGACGGTGGCTGGGCGGCGTGGAGCGGCGCTGTGGCTTGGGCGGAGACGGACACGCCTGTGGGGCGGAGAGCGGCTGCAGGCGGCTCACGGAAGGCGACGGAGGGCGGACGGCGCGCGGCTGGGCGGACGCGCTGCAGCGGACGGCGTGGCTCGTGGCGACGGAGGCGCGGCTGGGGCGGCGGAGACGGCTGCAGGCGGCGTAGACTGCTGGGCGGCGGGGCTTGCGGACGGCGGCGGAGGGCGGACGGCGTACACGCCTGTTGGGCGGAGCCAGCTTCCGGCCATTTTCCGGCCGAACGGTGACTCTTCGGCCGGCGGGAAGGTTGGCGGTGGCTTCGGCGGTGCCGGGGGAAACTCTCCAGCGAGTTTCGGCGCGATCGGAGCATGGTGGTCCACGGCTCTGCCCGTGGACCGGCAGCAATGGCTGTCGTGGACCGGAAGGTCGTGCGGTGGACCATTGAGCCGGTCTACCGTAAGCCATTGAAATTTTAAGGTTCGCTCCAAAAATCGTGTAGCTCTGAAATCCATGCTAAAATCTTCTAAATTTCATTTCGGGTCCGTTCGAAGTTCGAATAACATTCTGTTTGCGTTGTTGGACTCCTAAAATCAAGATTTACACGTTTATGGAGTCAATTCCTGCAAAGTATCATAAAACGTATCAATTTTAATCAAATAAAGTTGGGTTAATTTTCATTATTCTAATGTCTAACACCCCACGCCATGGGTGCCATGCACCCACGTCACCTTCTCCGTCTCCTTCGACGGAGGGGTCTACTGATGAAGCTGTCAGGTGCGCGGTGGAGAGGCGCCTGGAGGAACATGAGCGCAAGCTGGCGGAGTTTGTTCATCGGTTCGCCAGCATGCCGGACTCCGCTAGTGAGCCAGCGAGCTACAATACCCATCCCCCATTCTCCCAAGAAATCCAAGCGGAGCCGATCCCGTGATGGTTCCGGATGCCGCAGGTGGATCCTTACGATGGGACCACCGACCCCCTGGACCACCTGGAAAGCTACCGGACCCTCATGAGGGTCCAGGGGGCCACCGACGCTCTTCTCTGCATCATTTTCCCTGCCACTCTCCGGAAGGCAGCCCGGGTGTGGTTCACCCATTTGGAGCCGGAGAGCATCAGCTCCTTTGCCCAGCTAGGGCAGAAGTTCGTGGCACACTTCGACACTTGCAGGAAGTTACCACGAGAGGCAAACAGCCTCTTCTCCATCCGGCAGCAGGACCGCGAGCCCCTACGGGACTACGTGGCCCGCTTCAAGGTCGCCACGTTGGAGATCTACAGTCTTGAAGAGCCAGTCGCCATGCTGGCACTGAAGTGAGGGCTCAGGACCTCCCGCCAGACCTACTCGCTGGATAAGAAGCCTCTCAAGACTTACTCCGAGCTCCTTCTTCGGGCCCAGTGACTACGTGGCCCGCTTCAAGGCCACCGCGTTGGAGATCTACAGTCTTGAAGAGCCAGTCGCCATGCTGGCACTGAAGCGAGGGCTCAAGACCTCCCGCCTGACCTACTTGCTGGATAAGAAGCCCCCAAGACTTACTCCGAGCTCCTTCTCTGGGCCCAGAAGTACATCCGCACCGAGGAGGCGGACTGTACGAGGTGGGAGCTCGATGGAGGACCCCTGAAGAAGCCAGCCCCTGCTTAAGTGTCCGGGACCTGGAAACTAGCCTCCCAAGCTCCGAGCTCCCAGAGGGACCGACCAAGGCTGAGAGGGACCCCTGTCCCTGAGGAGAGTTACACTCCTCTCCTCGCCCCGAGGACAAAAATCCTTATGGAGATTGAGAGCGAGGACTACTTGACGCACTCACCTCCGCTGAGGACCACCGCTGGCTGTGACAAGATGAAGTACTGCCGCTTCCACCGCGATCATGGCCACGACACTGAGGAATGCCACAACCTCAAGTGGGAGATTGAGGAACTCATCAAGAGAGGCTACCTCAAGAGATTCATGAGGGGCAGACCTCAAGTGGAGTCCCAGGCGCTCATCGCTCTCCCGCCAGCTCCAGCCATCGACAACCGCCCCACCGAGAAGCCGGTGGGCATGATCTCCTGGGGAGCGGCGCGCACGTCCAAGAAGGCTCGGGGGGCAGGGGACTCTGAGAATATATTCTCCTTTATGATGGAAGGGGAAGACGGGGGAAAAATATAAATAATGATGCCGTGGTCGTCGAAATGATGATCGCGAAGCACCCTGTAAAGCGTATCATGGTTGATAGTGGAAGCTCCACAGACATGCTTTTTTATGATACCTTCTCCAGAATGAATCTCTTCCCTGACCAGCTTAGGCCCGTGCACACACCCCTTGTTGGTTTCACGGGCGATTCTGTGAGAATAGAAGGAGAAATCACTCTCCCGGTCACTGCCGGAACCCCACCTCAGCAGAGCACCATCATGATAACCTTCACGGTTGTAAGGCTTCCTTCCGCCTACAACGTGATACTGGGATGGCCCAGGCTCAACTTGCTTGACGCCGCTGTCTCTACCAAGAGGCTGCTTGTACAGTTCCCAACTCCCTACGGCATTGGGGAGATGAGGGGAGCGCCCCAGCCGGTGCAGCATTGTTTCCAAACTCTCCTTGAGGCCAAGGTCCTTAGGATGACCCCAGTGCGGACGACCTCGACCAAAGGGCCCAAGACCCCATGGGAGGCCCGGTCGAGCATCTACTTTCTTATCCACTCAAAGATGAACCTGCGAAGACGGTGCAGATAGGAGCCCAACTACCCAAGGAGGAGAAGGCTCAACTGCTGGGATTCTTGCGGGCGAATGCAGATGTGTTCGCCTGGATGGTGGCAGACATGCCAGGTATCCCCCCTGACATCATTACTCATAAATTGAGTATCGACCCAAGGCACAAGCCAGTTCGGCAGAAGAAGAGAAGTTTTGCCCTAGAGAGAGGCTGCCATCAAAGAAGAAGTTGACAAACTCTTGGCCGTCGGTTTCGTCCGAGAGGTCCAGAACCCGAGCTGGCTGGCGAATGTGGTGATGGTCAAGAAGAATAATGGCAAATGGAGGATCTGTATGGACTACACCGACCTCAATAAAGCTTGCTCGAAGGACAGCTTCCCTTTCCTGAAGATCGACCAGCTGGTGGATGCCACCTCGGGCCACCGGTTGCTCTCCTTCATGGATGCATTTTCCGGGTATAATCAAATCCGCATGCATCCGGAGGATGAGGAACACACTGCTTTTGTCACCGACCAAGGGACACTGCTACAGGATGATGCCTTTTGGTCTAAAGAATGTAGGGGCTACCTATCAATGCCTGGTCAGCAAGGTCTTCAAAGACCAGATTGGCCGGAATATGCAAGTGTATGTGGATGACATGCTTGTCATGAGCAGGCCGGGCTCGAGCCACGTAGCCGACCTCGCCGAGTCGTTCCACAACCTGCGACAGCATCAGATGAAGCTAAACCCGGCGAAGTGTGCCTTTGGGGTGGCGGCAGGAAAATTCCTTGGCTTCATGGTCACCTAGAGGGGCATCAAAGCGAACCCGGAGAAGGTGCAGGCCATCGTCAACATGGAACACCCGACCTCCAAGAAGTAGGTCGAGCGCCTGACGGGACGAGTCGCCGCCCTAAGCAGATTCATCTCGAGGTTGGTTAATCGTTGCCTCCCATTTTTTAAGGCACTGTGCAAGATGCACGACTTCACCTGGACCGAGGAGTGCAGGACAGCCTTCGAGGAGCTGAAGAATTTCCTCGCCTCTCCTCCCCTACTTTCCAGGCCGGAGGAGGGAGAAAAGCTCTTGCTGTACCTGGCGGTGACACCGGGAGGTGTCAGCTCAGTTCTCGTCTACACGGACGAGGACAAATCTCAGAAGCCGGTATACTACACCAACAAAATCCTCCATGATGCGGAGATCAGGCACACTCGCTCCGGAAAACTCATTTTTGCACTAATAATGTCTGCTAAGTGCCTCATGCCCTATTTCCAAGCACACCCAATAGTGGTCATGATGGACCAGCCGCTGAGGACTATCCTCACCTGACCTGAGACATCCGGGAGGTTGGCTAAGTGGTCCCTGCTGCTCAGCGAATTCGACATAGCGTACCGACTGAGGTCGTCACAAAAGACCCAGGTCCTGGTCGACTTCGTGGTCGAGTGCACCGAGTTCGCCGAGGAGCCAGAGCAGACAGCAACAGAGCCTGGGCCAAGAGAAGAGCCCTGGATCCTCCACGTAGATAGAGCATCCAATGCTGGCGGGAGCGAAGCAGGCCTCATCCTCACCAACTATGATGGGGTTGTGGCAGAATGTGTCCTCCGCTTCAAGTTCGCCACAATCAATAACCAGGCGGAGTACGAAGCACTCCTCGCGAGCCTAAGAGTTTTCCACGAGCTGGGTGTGCAGGACTTGAAGGTCTTCACCGACTCCCAACTAGTCATCGGACAAGTTTCCGGAGAATACGAGGCGAGGGACGTCCAGATGATGAAGTACCTGGAGTAGGTCCGTGCAAGTACAGCAGGCCTCCGGTGCTTCAGCATCTTTCACATCCCCCGAGGGGAGAATGCGTGTGCAGATGCGCTGTCCAAGCTCGCGACTCTGCCGGACTCGTTGCTGGGGCGCACCTACATCGAGCACCTTGAAAGTCCCAGCTACGAGAACCCGACGGAAGTACATCAAGTCACCCTCGAGCCGAGCTGGATGGACAAGTACATCCGGTACATCACCGACGGCACCCTGCCAGAAGACCGCGCAAAAGCCACCCTCGTCAGGGAGAAAGCCTCCTGTTTCATCCTGATCGAGGGCCAACTCTACCACCGATCTTACTCCTACCCACTCCTGAGATGCCTCAGGCCCGCCGAGGCGACCTTTGTGCTCCAAGAGATACATGAAGGCCTTTGTGGGAACCACGTGGAAGGGAGAATGCTGGCCTACAAAGCCCTCCGCCAGGGGTACTTCTGCGAGACTATGAGGGAGGATGCCGCCGACTTCGTCAAGAGGTGCGACAAATGCCAGCGCCACGCCAACATACAGCGTCAGCCGACGGCGCCGATCTCCCAACTCTCAGCCCCTTAGCCCTTCGCCTAGTGGGGAATGGACATCTTGGGACCGTTGCCCCCAGCATCAGGGCAACGGAAGTTCCTGCTGGTGGCGGTCGACTACTTCACCAAGTAGGTCGAAGTGGAGCCGCTAGCTCGGATCGCAGAAGCCAATGTCCGTCAGTTCTTCTGGAAATCAATCATTTGCCACTTCGGGCTCCCCCGTTGCATCATCACCGATAACGGGCGACAGTTCGACAACCGCGAGTTCAAAGGGTTCTATGCCGAGCACGGCATCCAACACCGGTTCACCTCGGTAGCTCATCCCCAAACAAACGGAGAAGCCCAGGTGACCAACCGGACCATCCTTCAAGGACTCAGGACCAGGCTGGACCAAGCTAAAAGCATGTGGGCATAAGAACTCCCGAGCATCCTGTGGGCCTACCACACAATGCCCAGGACTGCGACCAATGAAACACCCTTCAGCCTCATCTTCGACGTCGAAGCGGTCGTCCCAGTCGAGCTAGGCATGCCCACATTGCGGGTGCAACAGTACGATGAAGCACGGAATTCGATGCCCCTCCTGCTCGACCTGGACCTTCTCGAAGAGACAAGGGACAGAGCCCATCTCCGGATGGTGGTGTACCGGTAACGAGTGGCCCGATATTACAACGCTCGTGTCAAGACAAAAGCCTTCAAGCCCGGAGACTTGGTGCTGCGGCGAGCAAAAGCATCTCAACCCAGAGAGTGCGGCAAGCTTTCGCCAAACTGGGAAGGTCCCTACAAAGTAGCCGAAGCCCTTTCACAAGGAGCCTACTACCTGGAAGATCTCAGTGGTGTCAAATTTCCCAGAACATGGAACACCTCCAACCTGTGGAAATACTACCAATGATGTAAGGTTTCCCAGCAATGATAATAACAATGGTTTTTTCCTTGCGCAAGTGTCTATTTGTCTTGCAGGAGAATTCCACCCGCGCCCCCGAGCCTAGCCCCAGGATGCCGATCCGAGACCAGAGCCAAGACCTCCGACCAGGAGATCGTAGAGCCATGCCGCTCTCACTCAAGGCATCCCCGAGCCCAGCTCCAGGACGTCGAAGAATCATAGAGCCACGTCGCTCCCAACTCAAGGCATCCCCGAGCCCAGCTCCAGGACGTCAAAGAATTACCGAGCCAAGCAGCTCTCAACTATCCACGTCCTCGAGCCTAGCTCTAGGACGCCAACTCAAAACCGGAGCTCAGATCTCCAGCCAAGAGAACTTCGAGCCAAGCAGCTCTCCATCTCAAAAGTCTCCGAGCCTAGCTCCGGGATGCCAAGAGATCATGGGGCCATGTAGCTCCCATCAACGCCTCGAGCCTAGCTCCAAGGTGCCAAAGACTTGAGCCAAGAACTCAGGCAACCCCCTGGGACCGAGCCTAGCTCCATGTCCAGGAAGGCCTCGAGCCTAGCTCCAAGTCAATCAAGACCGGTAACCCCCTTCTCTAATCTCCCCACTCGAAAAGAAGACGAGAGGGGAAGGAAAGAAAGAGAACAAGGAGGGAAGCCCGGTAGCCCCCTTCTCTGATCTCCCTACTCGAAAAGAAGACGATAGGGGAAGGAAAGAAAGAGAACAAGATGGGGGTACAACCAGCATCCTCTCCTCTGATCTCTCCACTCAAAAAAAAAAGAAAAAGAAAGAGAAAAAGAAAAAGGAAGAAGAAGAAAGAGAAAGAAGGAAGAGAGGGGGAGAGAAAACAAGAGGGAGATACAACATCGAAGTCACTACTTTCCACACTCAAGATCGAAGCTCGGATCTCTGGCCAAGAGACCTCCGAGCCACGTAGCTCTCAACCATCAACGTCCCCGAGCCCAGCTCTAGGATGCTAGCTCAAGACTGGAGCTCGGATCTCTGGCCAAGCGACCTCCGAGCCATGCAGCTCTCAACCATCAACGTCCCCGAGCCCAGCTCCAGGATGCCAGCTCAAGACCGGAGCTCAGATCTCCGGCCAAGAGAATTTCGAGCCACGCAACTCTCAACCATCAACGTCTCCAAGCCTAGCTCCAGGATGCCAGCTCAAGACAGGAGCTCAAATCTCCGGCCAAGAAAATTTTGAGCCACGCAGCTCTCAACCATCAACGTCTCCGAGCCCAGCTCCAGGACGCCAGCTCAAGACTGGATCTCAGATCTCCGGCCAAGAGAATTTCGAGCCACGCAGCTCTCAACCATCAACGTCCCCGAGCCCAGCTCTAGGATGCCAGCTCAAGACCGGAGCTTAGATCTCCGGCCAAGAGAATTTCGAGCCATGCAGCTCTCAACCATCAATGTCCCCGAGCCCAGCTCTAGGATGCCAGCTCAAGACCGGAGCTCAGATCTCCGGCCAAGAGAATTTTGAGCCACGCAGCTCTCAACCATCAATGTCCCCGAGCCCAGCTCCAGGACGCCAGCTCAAGATCGGAGCTCAGATCTCCGGCCAAGAGAATTTCGAGCCACGTAGCTCTCAACCATTAACGTCCCCGAGCCCAGCTCCAGGATGCCAGCTCAAGACCGGAACTCAGATCTCTAGCCAAGAGAATTTCGAGCCCAGCAGCTCTTAAGTGCCACCAACATACACCCATCTTGCTGATGTTGAAGTTTAATAACTCAACCCCTCGCAAAGTGCGGTACCCTCTCTAATCTCCCCAAACATCAAGAAAGAAAAGAAAAGGAGTGAAAGAGAAAAAAGGACTGGACAAGAAAGATAGAAAATTTGCACTTCATTGATTAAATATCAATTACAAGTATCCCGCGGGCCCCCGACATGCCGGGTAGCCCTACCAAGTACAGAAAAATAACAAAATACAAAAAAAAGCAAGAGAAGACTACTAGCTAGCTGGACCGCCAAGCTAGGAGTCTCCATCAGCAGGAGCTTCAGGCCGCACGGCCTCGGGATCAGGTGGCACGGCCTCCTCAACGCCCGCCTCCTGGTTTGAAGTGCCGAAAAAGTCAAGGTGGCTGCGGCCCTCGACTGAGATGAACTCCTCGATCAGACGACGCATGTACATGAAGCCCTTGAAGAAGGAGTCCGACACCGTCTGTTGGATCTCGGCGAGGAACTCCTCCGAGGCTCTGTACCTTTTCACCGCCTTCCCACCTTCCTTCTTCACTGCGGCCACATCGTGCCTGGCGTCCGTGACTGACTTGGCCGCCTCATCTGCTGCCCTCTGGGCCGTGGCCAACTTCTCCTCCTCCGTCGCCAACCGGGCATGGTGGGATTGGGCGGTCCTCTTCTGTCGGGCCACCTCGGTGATGACCACGTCCAGCCTCTTCTCGGCATCGACAAGCCCCTCAGCTTTTTTCCTCGACTCCCCCTACTCACGGTCGAGGTTCTCCTGGAGCTCCCTCGGTCGCCCCTCAGAGTCGACGAGCTACTTCTCGAGGTCCTTAACCCGTTGGCCAAGCACCCCTTCGGAGTCCGCCCTCCTCTGCATGTCGGTCCTCAGCGACTCGATATCGATCACCCATTCCTGCTTGGCTCGACTCCAGTTTCGACAGCTGCTCCTGATGAAAAGAGCTTCGACTCCGATCTGCACCATATAGAAAGGTCAAAAAAAAAAAGGAGAGAAAGAAGAAAGAGGGGGGAGGAAGAAGATAGAACTGCTTACCATGAAGAGCTGAGGGAAGATGCTGTCGATCATAGCTCCAACCGGTAGCCCATCCATCTCCTCCCGGTCCTAGGGTTGGATGGAGAAGTCCATCATGCAATAGGCTAGGCCGCGGTTGTCGGCTAAGGAGCTCTCTGGTCCCAGCTTGAATGGAAGGCAGCGCCTCGCCCAATCTCTCCTGCTCTCCCGGGGAGTGGCCGCGCCCGTCCCTCCAGTGGTGGGACCCCCAAGAACTGGTTGAGGAGCTGACACTTCATGGTCGGATCCCCCATCGCTGGAGAATCTCCAGGACGGGGATCCTCCTCCTTCAACCTCGACCGCCCCCAAATGCGTAGAGCAGGGTGGCACAGCAGCAACAACAACGTCGGTCTGGACGGTAGCCTCCGGCTCTAGGATAGGGAGTTTCGCATGTGGCCTCGCTAGTCGCACGGGAGCTTCCATGGCCTCCTTTCATATCAGCGCGACCGGCATGGCGGGGGTAGATGCCGACACTCCCTTAGTCCGCGCCCGCCTTGGAGGGGCCTCGGCGGCCATCTCGACGGGCAGCCTCTTCCTGGAGGTTGGCAATGGCTCGCCCTCCGAAAGGGTCAACCCTGCACAATAACAACCAAGAAGGTCAGCCTGAAATAGAGAAAAGAGAAAATGCAGACGGAGGAAGAGCTGAACTCACCTGGCCCTGTCGAAGGGTCGACCCTGGCATCGAAAAGGTTCTGCTCCGATAGCAAGACCTCCAAAGAAGGGATCTGAGCGGTGCAGAGCTGATCGTAATCATCCCGATCGGCTGCATCGACCACGGAGATCCGGTTGGGGGACCTGTCCGGCTCGCTCCAAGCCCAGTCAACCCCCTCGACATCTGCAAAGAAGAATCTACTCTTCCATCCCTTGATGGAAGAGGGAAGCTCGAACTTGATACCCTTCGGGCGAGAAGATAAGGACCACCACCCATCCTCAATCGGGTGGCGTTTCAGGGTGAAGAATGCCCTGAACAGAGAAAACCGGGCAACAAACCTGTGGATGTGGTAGAGTATGATGAAAGAGAAGATCACCCTGATAGCATTCGGCACCAACTGGACGGGGACCAGACGATAGTTATTCAAGACAGATAAGAAGAAAGGATGAAAAGGGAAGCGGAGACCCCCAAAGAAGGTCCCCTCATAGAAGGCAAGACACCCCGGGCCACTGGAAGTGACCTGCTCCCCGGGACGGGGGACCATGAGTCGAATAGAAGACGGGATGCCATAGGCATCCCGGATTGCCCCCAGCTCCGCGGCGGAAATTGTCAAAACGATCCCGCCCGGACCTGTTGACCGGACTGACTCAGGGGCTGACTCAAGTAGCATAAGGGGAGGACTGGTCGGACGGGAAGGAACGAACCCCGGCTCCTTAACGGACACCGGGGGGCCAGGAAGGGCCGGCCTGATGCTAACCCTAAATTGTTCCCTCTTCGACTCCTCGTCGGAGGAGGAGAGCACTACTCTTTGGGCAAAAGACATGCTGGACTAAGAAGGAAGGAGCCTATCTCAAAAGAAAAGAAAGAAGAAGAACGAAGCCGATCTGGACACCAAGAGAAAAGAAGGACGGGTGCAGATCGTGAAGAAGAAAGGATCTGAGCACTGCAGCAAGCATAGAAGATTTGAAAGAAAGAAAGGAAATTTTCGAGTAAGAAATTTTTCTTTTCACCCCGAAAAGGCCCATCAAATTCGCGTTGTTATGACCCCCTCGCCAACGGATCTGCGCCACATGCTGCCCATCGATGAAAAAGGAGTCCCTGCCGCTCAGAATTCTGTGCCAGCAATAACTGCTCCTCGGACGTGGCCACATGGCACCCCCGCATCGGCCGGCGGGGCTATCCCTCGAAGCGCCAGTGATCGCGGCCATCATTGCGCCAGATTTTTGCCTCTCCATGTCAGCACTACGGTTACTTCCTTCGCCTCGAGCTCCGCATACTAACGAGCCTCGGGAGTGGGGGGCAAATGATACGGCGAGACCGCTGACGAGGATAGCTGACAGGTGTCATATTAAGGGAGGCTGCCATGGTGGATGCCAAGACGACGCTCCAGCCCGGATTGTTTTGCCAAGCTGAGTTGAGCTCCTACAAGGCCACGGGCGAGCTCAGTCCTCCGCCAGGTCATGCCCGCAAGTCCGGGATGCCTAGGCCGGAGCCGTCCTCCACCCTCCAGAGTGAGACCCTCGAGACTAGTGCCCTGCAGTCGAGGTCGAGCTCATCGCTCACCCACCGATGTGGAGCCTCTCCGAGCGCGCGTCCTCTGGACCGGGTCCATCTTCTGCCCTCCAGAGCGAGACCCTCGGAGGCTAGTGCCCTGCGGTTGAGGTCGAGCTCACCGCTCACCCACCGATGTGGAGCCTCTCCGAGCGCGCGTCCTCTGGACCGGGTTTGTCCTCCGCCCTCCAGAGCGAGACCCTCGGAGGCTAGTGCCCTGCGGTCGAGATCGAGCTCACCGCTTACCCGCCGATGTGGAGCCTCTCTAAGCGCGCGCCCTCTAGACCGGGTCCATCCTCCACCCTCCAGAGCGAGACCCTCGGAGGCTAGTGCCCTGTGGTCGAGGTCGAGCTCACTGCTCACCCGCCAATGTGGAGCCTCTCCGAGCGCGCACCCTCTGGACCGGGCCCGCACTCTTCCCTCCTTCACCGAGGCGACCGCACGAGCTCGGAGCATCTAAACCGGAGCAAGCCCAGCCATTCCAGGACACCAGCGAGCCACTCGAGGACCACGGAACAGCGCCCCCCATACCATCATAACTACCTGCCCAGCCGTACTTCCAGGAGATGGGCCAGACAGAAAGCACGCACCCCTATGACGGTGGCCCCCGGATCGAGGCTCTGCCAGGCTTCCCGGAATGGGGTGACCGGAGAGAATGTCAGAGCGAATGGAAGCTTCCCCCATCACCTGTCAGGAAAGGTATCTCGTCTATGGCACAGAATCCCACCGCACGCGCCTGCCAATCCAGCGAGGATCCCGAGGCAAGCTTCAAACGGCCAATTTTTAACTACAAAGAACGATCGTCACCCCCACGAGAGGGAGATAACATACCAGTAGCACCAAAATCACCACCAACAACACAAGCGCAAGCTCGACCAAGAGGGCAAAGCACCATCACCAAAAAAAAAAACACAGCTGAGGGAAAACGAGGAAAACAAGGAGAAGTGGAGTGGTAAGGAACCCCTCCGTCCCCGCTATTAGTCTCCCCCAGTCACGTTTTCACCTACACACATCTCTCACTCCTCCTAGAGTGGAGTCCATCAAGAGGGGCCCGACCAGGAGGATCTATTTCCCTGGATCGTCACTGACTTGATCGTCGGAGTGCCCCCACCGAAAATCCAGGCCGGGATCACTAACCCCTGTTTCGCAGATCCAGGAGCAGAGGACCGGCAGGCAGTGAAGGGAGCGCACTCTGGCACCGGTAGCAGCTACGGGCTGCGACGGTCTTTGCGGCAACAGGATGCATAGTTCTCATCTTCAAAGTACCCTTAATATACAAGGGGGATCACTTGTAGGTAATTTTGTATATAATAATAAAAATCAAAGAAAATCACTTGTGAAATGGATAGTTAAGGATGAATTACATTTTAGTTTATGTAAATCTTTTAATTTTGAAGAATATGTTCAATTAGCCCTACAACCTGCTTACAAAAGAACTAGTAAGCGTATATTTAGAAGAGTAGCTATGACTAACTTTTTGGCAATGAGATAAAGTTTAATTGAAATACTCTCTGTTTTAAATGCAAAAGTTTCATTAACTTCTGATATGTGGTCAGCATCTATAGGTAGTAATTATTTTATTACTATTACTGCTCATTATATTGATAATAATTAGTAATTAAATAAATGTATTCTTGCTTTTCGTGATTTTGATTTTCTATATTCTGGGCAATAAGTTTCAAATGCCATTTATCATTCATATAATATTAATGATAAAATCATGTCTATTACTTTTGATAATGCATCTAATAATAATTTTGCTGTTGCATTATTGAAGGACTCATTGCATCCCATGTTAAATAGAAATTTATTGCATATTACTTGTGCATGTCATATCTTAAATCTTTCTGTTCAAGCTGGCATAGGCATGATTCAAGATGTCATTTCAAAATTAGAAATATAGTTTCTTTTATTCATGCTTCAAGATTAAGACTTCAAAAATTAAGCAACTATGTATAGATCATGGTAAATGTTTTAAAAAAATTAAACTTGATATAATTACTCATTGGAACTTAACATATAGCATGATATATTTGCATACCCATATAAAAACTTATTAAGTGCATATATTAATGATCATGGATTAGACTTTACATTGACTAAAATTGATTGCAATAAAGGTAAAATTTTGAAAGATTTTTTGGTTAGTTTTTATAATGCTACTAATATTCTTTCTGGTATTTATTATCCAACTTCATATTTATTTTTACAACAAGCATATATGATTAGTCAAAAATTTATAGAACATAGATATGATGATGTTTTAATGCCTATTATTGAATAAATAGAATCTAAATAAAATGTGTATTAGGACAATATATGTCCTATGCATAATTTAGATGCTGTATTTGATCCAAGAGTTAAATTGAGTGGCGTACGAATTTTACTTGATGCATATTGTGAAAATATAATTTAAGATCCTGAACTTGCTAAAATTGAGGTAACATAACTTCTTTATGATATTTATGCTTTATATGATGAAAAAATTCATGGATCTAGATTACCCGCACAAAGCTCTATTTCTTCTTCTAGTAATTGTCGTTCGTCATATATTTTTTCATTCATTGCACAAAGAAAACACAAACATGCTTCAAGTTCATCATCTTCTTCATCTTTAAGTAGTGAACTAGAATTTTATTTACGAAATGATCTGCAGTCTGCATATAATGAAAATCAAATAGAGAGTCTAGATATATTAGCTTGGTGGAAGAGTGTTAAAAATCAATATCATGTTATGTCTACCATTGCACGTGATATTTTAGCTATGCCGATCTCTACAGTAGCATTGGAATCTGCTCTTAGTGTAGGTCGGCGTGTTCTTGATGAAAAGAGAAGTAGAATAACTGGCAACATGGTTGAGATGCTTCTCTCCTTCAAAGATTGGTTGGATGCTAAAGCGAGACTTCAAGATAAAGGTGGACATTATACAACATCCTCTGATGATGATGATATAAATACTATTGATGATTAGTAAGATTTTGATCATTTATTTTTAATTTTTAATTTTTATAATTTTATTTTTTTTATTTTTTTAATTGTTAAAGTGAGTCATATTTATTTTTTTCTCCTTTCTTATTGTATTCTGGAGGTTAGGCCTAGCCTCCCTCCCTTCATGTACCATTTTGATTTAAATTAATAAAATGGTAAGGGTCCATTCCAAACCCCCCACCATTAAGGTGGCTTTATATTAATAAATCCTTAGTTCCCAATATTTTTTTAATTTATTAAAAATATTTTTTTATAAATAAAAAATTTTATTTTTATTTATTTTAAGGGGGTTGGGCCGTGCCTGGCCCAGTGCAGGCCCTTGTGGGCCATGCCGTGCCTGGCCCGATCTAGGCCCTTATGGGCCGTGCCGTGCCGAGCACGATCGAGGCCCTTATGGGCCGTTCCGGGCTCGGCCCGCGGGCCGTGCTGTGCCTAGCCCATGAATCATGCCAGCCCAGGCCCTTATGGACCATGCCGGGCTCGGCCCGCGGGCCAAAAATCCTTAACCCAGCCTAGCCCCCTTTTATGGGTCGTGCCAAGCACGACCCGTTATTGTAGCAAGCGGGCAGCATATGGATCCGTTTGCCAAGTACTTACAGGATTATGAAATTGTTGCTTAATATATCATGCTTGGAAGTCCTAAATAGAATGGTGTGACCGAAAAGCAGAATTGCATCCTTAAGGATATGATAAGAAGCATGATGAGTATGTCTAACTTGCTAAAATATTTATAGGATGAAGCTCTCAAAACTATCTTGTATATTCTTAATAGAGTTCTCAGTATATCTATGCCTAAAACATCTTTTAAACTCTATACTAGAAGAAAACCTAGTTTGAATCATTTTCAAGTTTGAGATTATCCTGTAAAAGTATAAATATATAATCCTATAGAGAAAATGACAAACCCCAAAATAGTCGTTATTACTTTATTGGATACCCGAAACATTCTAAAGGATACGTGTTCTATAATCTAGGAAAAAGTAATAGAATTGTTGAGTCTCTTGCTATCAAATTTTAAGAATTTGATGTGGCTGATGTAAAATCTTTCCAAGCTACTGATATTGATAATGTCCAAACAGAGACTGTCTCTATTTCTATGTATGTTTATTATGAAAATGTAGTTTCTATTCCTATTGATAATAGATATTGAGAACCTTGATTTTCCTACTCCTATTAAGAACCTTCAACCAGTTGAAGAAGTCCCAATAAGAAGATCTACTAGACAAAGAAGATCTATCATTTCTGATAATTTCTATATTTATCTTGGAGAAAATGATTATGATATTAAGCATATGATTGATCCAGTTACTTATCTTAATGTTATTAATTCTTTTGAGTCTAATTTATGAATGAATGCTATGAAAGAGGAGATACAGTTTATGGCTAGCAATGATATGTGGGAGTTTATTGAGGCTTCTAAGAATTGTAAATCTATAGGATGTAAGTAGGTATACAATATAAAAAGAAATTTCAAGAATAGAATTGAACGTTTCAAGGCCAAATTGGTAGCTAAAGGCTTTATTTAAAGAGAATGAATAAACTTTACTAAAACTTTCTTTCTAGTATCTTCAAAGAACTCCTTCAAAGTTATTATGTCATTAGTGGCTCATTATGATCTAGAGTTACATCAAATGGATGTTAAAACTACTTTATTAAATGGTAATCTTAGTAAAGAATTCTACATGAAATAGCTTGAAGGTTTTCAAGAAAGTGATAAAGAATATTTGGTTTGTAAATTAAAAAGGTCCATCTATGATTTGAAACATGCATCATGATAGTGGTATTTGAAATTTAATGAGATTGTAATCTCTCTTAGTTTTGAGAAAAATAAAGTTGATTAATGTATCTATCTTAAAACCAGTGAAAGAAAGTTTATTTTTCTTGTTTTATATGTTGATGGTATCATACTTGCCAACAGTGACTTCGGTTTACTTTGTGAGACCAAAATATCTAAGAATTTTGATATGAAATATCTTGATGAGACATCTTTTATTTTAGATATTAAAATTTACAAGAATAGATCACATTATCTGGTAGGTTTATCATAAAGGGCATATATTGACAGAATCCTTGAAAGGTTTAATATGTAGAATTGTAGACCTTGTGATTTACTTATTATCAAAGGTGACAAATTCAATAAAAACCAATGTCCAAACAATGAGCTTGAGAAAGACCAGATAAAAAATGTGCCTTATGCCAGTATCGTAGGAAGTCTGATATATACACAAGTCTGTACTAGACTTGATATTACCTTCATAGTGGATGTTCTTGGTAGATATTTGTCAAACCCAAATTATTAGTATTGGATTGCTACAAATAAGGTAATGAGATACTTTAGAAGACCAAGAGTTATATACTTGTATACATGAGAGTTAATAACCTTAAGTTGATAAGGTATTCAGATTTAGATTATGCTGAGTGCCCTCATGATTTGAAATTAACTTTTGAATATATTTTTATGTTAGCTGGTGGTGCGGTATCTTGGAATAGTATTAAACAGACACTGATTGCTTCTTCCACCATGCAAGCTAAATTTATCTCTTATTATGGAGCTGCTACTTAAGCTGTTTGGTTAAAAATTTTATGGCCGGACTTCAGATTCTATATTCAAGTTTCAAACCTATGATGATCTATTATGATAATAAAGATGTAGTATTCTTCACAAAGAATAATAAATCTTCTAGTAGGTCTAAATATTTTGAGTTAAAGTGTTTGACCGTTAGAGATCTTGTGAAGAAAGGAGATAATTGTTGAATATATTGATATAGAGTCCATGTTAGCAGATCCTCTGACCAAGGATTTGAGGTCCATATGCTTTACAAAGCTTGTTGAAAATATGGACATATTAAATTATTTTGATATTATTGGTTAGTGGGAAAGACTTTGTAATGAGCTTTATTATCATTGTAGAATTATTTCTCATTTATACCTATCATGAGTATTTATATATATTATTGACAAAATAGTTGATGGCACATTTATTTAATTTTTTTTGATTATGAGATATCTCTTTTGGTTATGTACTTATTATATAAAAATTGAGACAAGATATCGAGTCTCAAATATACTATGCTATCTCATCATTACATCATGTTGAGTATGTGAGATAGAATGGCTAGTTATTTTGATGCCATTAAAATCTATCATGCTTATTTTATTTTCAAGCATGTTGAAGAGAAATTGGTAGACTGATAATAAAAATAACATATTTTATTTGGATCACTTTTAGATGCTATTTTCTTATTGCACTATCACACCGAGACTCATATCAATAGTATTTATGATGCTTGTAACCATGGATAGGTCTTGTATTAAATAATGGATACAATGACTTTCATGATTTGGCATGATTGATACTATTAGAATGAGTCATTTGTATATACTATCCATGGATCATATATTTTAGTGGCCACATACTATTTTTAATCCAAGAGTTATTTTAAAATAAGATATTTTTAAAATCATAATTAATGTTATCCAAGTGAAAAAATGTAAAAGTTTTTCTAATTTGAACTAACATTAATTATTATTTATTTTAGTTTATTAAAAATGGATTGATTATATGATCCATATTGATAGACATATATATGCCCAATGTTATATGATCCATGTATTTGAGCTAGGAGTGCCTTATGTTGGTTGGTATGGTTGAGATGGCACAATGTAGGCCTTAGCTTGACTTGACCCATGATGGAAGGGTCAGTTATGATATTTTTATTTTATTGACTAGCTTTCCTCTCCGCTTTCTCTATATATATGATATGAGATTTGTTTTTACGATTATCTCCATCGAATAGCCGCCTGTTGTGAGAAGATTAGAGAGAATGACTCTATTTTTGGTATTCACATGAGCATGGAGATTAAAGGTATGGGATCTATGGAAAATACAAGTATGGATATCAAATCCAAATTATTTTGGTGGATATTGATTATGTAATAAAAAAATATAGATCTATTAGTTATTCAGATTATATCTAAAAGTTTTGTATTCCAATTTTATGCATTTAATTTATAGAATTATAGAAAATTTCATATACTTATGTCCATATATAGGGATAAATTTTAAAATACTTTAGTAAACTAATGAAGGGTTCGTTGATCTAAACCAGGAGGAGGAGGAGGGACTTGTAACTGAGTCACTGAGAGAAGCCGAGCCCGAAACCGTTTCATTAAACCAGGATAATAATGGGGAGGAGGAGGGACTTGTAACTGAGTCACTGAGAGAAGCCGAGCCCGAAACCGTTTCATTAAACCAGGATATTCCATTATTAAACCGTTCTTCGCTTTAAGTATAAAATCCCAATTCCCAACGGTGCTTTTGTATGGGCCTGTTTCTTTCTTGGCCCTGGTCCAGTCTTGATGAGCCTGGGTCAGCCACTTGGGTGACTGTGAAAAGCCCTAGGATGTAGCCTATAGAAGGCCCTTCCTTCTTTAGCACACCGCCTCTGTTCCCCAATCAACGTCAGCAAAATTTGGTGAAATCTCCTGCATAACGGGCCACCATCGATTCACATCACTGGAACTGAGGTAAGGGACCTCTGAGCTTTCCCCTTTTTTTTTCTTCCACCGTCTAGCCGACCCCATCATCATGGATGTTGCGGCAGTCGTCGCTAGATATGATCATCATGCTTGGGCTAAGCCACCTTCGACTACCTTGTGCTTCCTACATTTAGATCAATCGTTCCTGCCTTGCCTCTATTCTTCCAAGAAGGAAAAGAAAACAAAGAGAGGAAGGTTAAGAAAGAAAGGAGAAAAAGAAGGAAAAAAAATCTAGAGTCTCTCTTCCCTTTTGTCCCCCTTCTCTCTCTCCTCTCTTCACTCCTCTCTCTATGCTTTCTATTTCTCTCTCTAGACATTCTATAGATAGTGAAGGGTTTATATATCTAAGTTCATCTCAGGGGAGCACCTTGCGGTGCACCCCGCTACCATCCATATCACCGAAAAGAAGCCATGCTCCACCCTGAGAGAGATCCTGGATCTATAATGTTATAGTCATCTATAGTAATTTTTCACCATTTATGATTATCTATAATATAATGTTTGAACTTAATTATATATTATAGAAGGTGCTAAGCAGAATACCTCAAGTCTGTAAATTAAGGTATAGATCGGTATTTACTATGCTCAAATCTTAGACCAAAATAAAGATCCCTTTGATTCATCATCTATATGTATGTATATATGTATTTTTGTATCATTATCATTTGTCACTTATTTACTAATATAAATATATAAATATATGGTTCTTTAATGGCATACATATATCACATATTGATTACCAAGAATAAAATGTTGGTTGTTTTAAAATTTAAGAAAAAACTATATAATTTTATTTTATTTGATAAGGATAAAATTGAATGATTTGATGATTGTATAGAGAGGATTTGGACTAGCCATGATATGGACCACCAATCATGAGCTGAATTATAATAATTTGGATTGTTAGTCGTGGATCAAATCATGACTTCTTGGCTTACCATCATGGATGAAGTATAAATTTTTTAGTCTGTCATTATCAACTAAAGTGAGAATATTATGGTTTGCCACCATGGATAAAAGTGCAAATATTTTAGTTTACCACCATGGGCTGAAATGTGGATTATTATTTGCCAGTCATATATGAAAGTGTGACTATAGCTGGTCCAAAACCTAAAATTAATTGTTTATTAACTTGGAACATGTTGGTCAGACATGGCTAATAAGTCATATGAAATGATTGATAATATTTATGACAGATGTGTGATAATACATAATATAAATATACATAAATATAACAATTTGAGATGTACTGGATGCTTGAAATAAGATTTCCTGATTGATATTTTTTACTTTGATATTATTTAATGACTATTTTCAAATTATATTATTATATTGCTATAAAAGTATGGGAATTCTGATTAGGTTATAAAGCTTAGACCATCCCTTCTTCCCTTTTCTTTTTCAGGCTTATAGGATGTGTAGCTTTGATTGGGTTGGGCATGGTGCTCGAGCATTAGAGTTATTTGTTAGTTCAAGGATTTTTTAATACTAGATGAACATTTAAAATTTTATTTAAAATTTTATAATGGGTTCATCCAGCATGACTCGCAATCTACTTGCATCACTAAGACTGGTTTGCCCTCAATTCTAGGCTTCTCCAAGATTTTTACATACGCTCCTCTGTAGATCTCTAATACTCCATAGTTGCCAGTCTTGACAAGAGGTCTATCTGAGAGTTCTTTATTTTCACACAATCTCAAAAGAGAGAAAAAAATGGATTATTTCTTTTACCTTCTCCATTTACTTCATGGTGGGAGCCTTTGCCTCATATTCTTTCCAAACCTGATCTATAACCAGTTGAGAGTCACTGAGGGCTTTGAGATGTTGTATTCCAAGCTCGCGAGTCAGTCTTAGCCTCGTTAGAAGTGCTTCGTACTCAATTTCATTGTTCAAAATTTTAAAACTAAAATGGAGGGCTTGCTCGGTGATAATGTCATTAGGCTGGCGAGAATCATCCCAGCTCCAAAGCCTCTACATTGGATGCTCCATCAACATGTAGCATCTAGACATCGCCCACTGGTATGGAAGCTACTACATCTATCCATACAGATCTCAAAACATTAAGAACCTCTTCATTCATCTATCCATACAGATCTCAAAACATCCTTAGATGCAATCCAAGAGTTAAAGATCACTCACCATGCTATCTCAAAATACACCAAACCTCTTCATTCATCCATCTACATAGATCTCAAATCCCTATTGTATGATCCTTATTGTAGCTATTCAGTAGGGGCTGAATTATACCTTTGAACTAGCAATTAGCCTTTGCTAAGCTAGTTTATCCCAACAGTTGTCCCCCACTCCTAGTTTTCGAAGCAATAATTTGTTTTGAGAAGTGAGAGTACTCATGAGTTATCGTTTACCGGCGAAAAAGGCGTGACCAATGATGGTGAATCTTCTTTTCAGTCGTTTGCAATAACTGCCACCTGATTCGAGAGTCATGCGGGGGACAGATGTCGCTCACTCATTGGCTCACAAAAAGGAGATGGCAAGTGGATGAACGCGTCTGTTCCTTCCATTATGGTGACCTGACAGGCTCTTCGGCTTCGATTTGGATGGAGGACGTGGCATCATCTTGTTCTCTGGATAGAAGGTATGGACTCAATCCCAGCTGTCAAATGTAGTCCCATGAATCGCGGCTGACAATTTTGATTTTTCTCCCGTCGAATCGATTGGCATCGTTTGGGGCTTCGTATCCGCGATCGGTGCCTTCATACGTGGCACGATCGGAGAGACGTCTCCTCTTTTGAGGAGGCTACTTGAAATACCTTTTGCCCCCTATATAAAGGGGAGTAGGTTGGCAAAGGAAGCTTCTTTGCCCTGTACATTTTGCTTTTCGCTGTCTCTTCTTTTATCTTCCTCTTGGTTCATAGACCTTCTTACAGGTAGGGCCTCCCCTCTCCTTCTCTTTTTTTCCACCATGGTTAGGATTCTAGAGGTTCTGGCCACCGGTAGGACCCCCTCCGATGGGAGAGAGGTCAAATCTTCTAGTGCCCCAAGACCTATTAGAGGGACCATCGCTGAGTCCCTATCGGAGTTGATCCCGAGCTCTCTGTCCTTCAATAGGGTCAGTCGCCTATGGGAGATTATCGTATTCCCAATAACTTTCCTTTCATACTTTCACAGTCTGAAGAGAGGATAAGCCCCCGCCCGGTATCATTGCTATATATGAAGACCACTTGAAAGTTGGTCTTCAGTTTCCGATGTACCCCTTCTTTGCTAAAGTCTTTCACATGTACCATGTCGTTCCTGCACAATTAACTCTGATCAGCATTCGGAACATCAATGGGTTTTTGGTCCATTGCTATATTTCAAATGTGAGGCCCAGGCCAGTCTGTTCACTTCTCTCTTCACTTTGAAGAGAGACTTCCATGGCTATGGATGGTGGGTCATCGATCCCGTCCTAGCCATAAAATAATTAACGATATGTCTAGTACTATCCACGGGTGAAAACCCAACTTTTTGTTCATCTCTTCTTCTCAAACGTGGGGGTTCAATACAGAAGAAAGAGAACCCTGTCTAAGTGCAAATGCCGGTAAGAAGGTTCTAAAGGCCGATCAGCCGAACTTCACATTATTGTCTAAGTCTAAGGTCACTTCTATCCGGGAACTATTGGAAGAGAGGTCCCATCGATAGAGCTTCCACCCAGGGGAGTCATCGGGGAGGTGCGAGGTCCCATCGGTAGAGCTTCCGCCCAGGGGGAGTTCTTCGATTCTAATCTCAGAAAGTCCGATCGCGGCCCCAACGGCCAACCTACCAGTGCCTTGCCCATCTGCGAGGGATAAGGGCAAGGCACCTCAAGTCAAGGGGAGTTAGATAAGGAATACTTCCCTAGACAGGGATTGTGAGATACCTCTTCCTCTTCTCTGACGCAAGGGGTCTGGCGCTTCCCGATGTGGCCAGAAGAGTACTGAAGGCTACATTGTTTCCCCACGATTGGGCAACCACCCAAAATCGGTGCCTCGCAGAGGTGTCCGATTCAGCATTCTCTTCCATGTTGAAGGTATGATCTCTCATCTTCCTTTGTCTCCTTACGGTGGTCTTCAACATAACTAACTTCACATTTTGGTGATTTAATACAGCTAGTCCATGATATCACTTTCATGGAGGAAAGCGTGGAAGGGTTCAATAACTTCCTCAAGAGCTTAAAAGAGGAGCTTCAAATGATGAAAGCTGAAAATGAAGTGGCCAAAGAGTTGAAACTGGCCATGGAAGAGAAGCTCAATAATAAGGATGCCGAGGTTCAGGGTCTAAAAAATGAGCTAAAGAAAGCTCAATTGAAGATCTCTGAGCAGGAGACCAAGCTCCAAAAGAGGAAGAAACATATGCACTACTTGGAGCACTCTGCCAAGGAGTTTCAGCAGAAGGCCGATAAGGCAGCCAAGAGGGCTAATGAGATGACCAAGAAGGCTGAAGCAATGGTCAGGGAGTCCGAGGCTTTGAAGGAGCAGGCGGTCAGGGCAATCAAAAACTTCAAGAAGTCTTCGACATTCAAGAAGGAGGTAACTGAGTCAAGTGTGGTCAGTTACTAATACGGCTTCAATGATGGGCTTAAGGAGGTCCAGGGGCTTTACCCTGATCTCGATCTTCTGAGCATCCCGGCATAAGAGATCATCGAGGAAGAAGAAGAACCCATGGCCCCTATTGAAATCGAAGCCGCAGCCCCTGCCGAAGCTGAAGAAGCACCTGGGCAACTGAAGAAGTCCCAGCCATAGCTGAAGGCCAAGAATAGGTTGGAGAGCTGAACATGGCTGATCCACTTACTTCGGCTCAAGCAAATGAGGCCTCTCCTTCAGTTTATGTTGAAGAGTCACTTCCCGCTGCTGATCCGGAAGTTCCCGTAGTCGATGAATAGGCCTTTGTAGCTTTTGTTCTTTTTTTTTTGTCTTGTAAGAGAAAGATGTGTAATCAGATTTGCCTGAACATGAATGAAAACATACTTTTTCTTTCAATTGGATGAATTTTTCTTAAGTATGAAGTCATCGGACATGTTGCAATCTTCGAGTAGGTAGCCTCTTTTTGAAAAATATGATAACTTTTAACTTGAACGGAAGCTTTCTGGAGTGGAGAGTCTTCTGATGAGTTGCCATTTTTTGATAGATGGCATTCGTTGAATTAGGACCTCCAATAAAAATTCTTGAAATGTGGGCTCTTCAAATAGGTAGCCATTTCCGAGCATGCACTAACATTCAAATAGAATGTAAATCCTCTAAGTGTGAGGTCTTCGGATAGGTAGCCACTTCCGAATATGCAATAATCTCAAACTTGGATGTAAATTTTCTAAGTGTGAGGTCTTCGGATGGACTACGACCTTTTAGATAGGGATCCATCTTCGGGCATATGAATGCTTTTAGCTTGGATTTAGGTTTCTTCGTTGTCCAGGGTTTTTAAACTGGACTTTGGCAAGATCGCTGATCTTGGTGACAAGCCATTCATTCTGGCTTCTTATCAGGTTAGCCTTTTTTCCTACTCATGAGCCAGCTTTTCATAATTAAGGAATCTTGATGTTTGATGGGGATCCTGGCTCACTTACCAATGCAATGCTCCATTCCTGCCAGATGTCCAACTACCATTGGTGATGTAGTTATTGCCAGGTAATGGGATTGCAATGACCAGAGCCATTAAAGCTATGCATGTCAGGGATCGGATCAGTCGCGGCTCCCAGACTTCTCGCAACCACCTTCATGTGGATCGAGGCCCCTATCGATTAGGGAGAGCACATGTGACATAATCGAAGGGTGGCCCATAATATGGGCAGTCAATCTGAGCCATTGATGTGCTTTATATATGAGACTAACGTCCCCATAGATCAAACCTTTTTGAGTTTTTTGGCAACATCGCCCTTTGAGCGATCTTTCCTCATCTTTCTGTTGCAGTTAGCTTCAAGAGTCCTTGTTAACCATGAGGCCAGACGTAACATGGCTCTGATGGGCGATAGGAAAATGGCCGACGGGGGCCCCTCTGGTGAGAAAGTTAGACAGAAAATGAGTATACCTTATGGCACTTCCACGGGTCCGAACCGATGGCGGAGTTCCTATCGACATAGATTCTTCTTCGGAAGAGGAGCAAGTCCCTTCGCCTGAATGTCCGGCTGGGACCGCTCTTGCAGGGCCATCAGGGGAGCAAGCCCATTGGATGTGAGCGGAGCTCCTGTCACTGCTAGGAATATCAAGTCTGAACTTCCAACCGTAAAGGAAAAAAGTTTGGGAGGATTTGGTGTGTCCATTGCCAATGCTGGTTGTAGCGATCCGGGGCAAGCGAAGACTTCGGCCATCTCCCAGAAGGACAGGAAGGAGGCTAAGGAGCAAGGGTGAAAAGATCCTTTTTCCTTCATTTATTCTAGGATGCAGCAAGTGAGTGTCGATGTAAGCGCTGTAGGTACATCAGCATCAGTCAGACTGACTTTATATGTGTTTATATTTGACAGGTTGCCCACGATGTTTCTCTGTTGAAAGAGAGCATTCATGAGTCCATCGACTTTGGCCAAAGCCTTCATAGCCAGTTAGCTTTGGCCATGGCCGAGAGAGAAGCGGCTGAAGGGCTTCGGGCCGCCACTAAAGAAAAACTGGGCAAGGCTGTCGCTGCAAATAGCTCCTTGGAGAAGGAGCTGAGGACACTCGAGACGTACGCAACCGAGGTGGTGGCGAAGTTGCAAAGGAGGAAGAAGGCAATTTTGGATGAACTACTGATGAGGGATTGCCTTCGTAATGCCGAGGTAGCAGTGACCCATAAGGCCGAACTGGAGAACAAAATCGCCTAGCTGGAGATGGACATTTCATCAGCCAATCAAAGAGCAGAGCAAGCTGAAAAGAGTGCTTCCCAGGCTGTCAAAGCTTATAAGAAGTCAAAGGCCTTTGGCGATAAAATGCATGAAGTTGGGACAGAGAGCTATCTTGTCAGCTATACGGACTGCCTAAATAAAGTCACGAAGGCTTACCCAAATTTGGATGTTTTTTCTCTTGCCGTACTAAGCAAGGAGATGGAGGAAACAAAGCTCGTTGGCAGGGCGGTGTCGGCCCCTCCATTCGAAGAGGTCAGTGAGGGGGTCTTCGCTCCTGAAGAAAAATAGTTTCTTGCTGTAGCTCTCTTTCTTTTTTTTTTTCTTTTTTTGATGATATAAGTGAAGGTGAAAAACACCTACACCTAGCATACAATATGCAAAAAAATATGGCAGAAAGATATGCAATTTAAAATAATTTTAAACCATGCACAGCGGAAGCTTGATAGATAAATCTAAAAGATCTACCGATCTGCCCGCAACAGGAACTAGTATAAAGATCTAGCATGCATATAACATCAAAAGCAAGAGAGGAACATAACTATAAAAGTACCATACCTTTATTCCTCTGAGAGAAGCAATGGAAGTGCTGTGAGAAGGAAGAGGGTGCTCAAGCCACACACGCGTCTGGCCTCTACAGGATATCCACACCTGGGCTCGACTCTGATCAACTCCCTCGAAGTGCTAGCTCTTTGGGATCCTTGGCTGATCTTCTTCTTCCAGGAAGATTATGAGGAGAGCAGGAACCCTTTTCCAAAATCTCTTTTCCCAAAACCTAGCTTGACTGCTAGGTAACTCACACCCAATCCCAAGACCTCTCACAAAGCCCTTCTTCTTCCTCTCAAAGAACTATTAGCATCACCTCTAGCAGCCTCTGAAATGACCTTCATTTATAGGGGCAGCTTAAGAGGGAGAAAAAGGAAGGAGGAGAGATGAGGGGAGAGAATGGGGGAGAAGATCAAGGTCATACCAAATGGGTCCAACCCATTAAGGTAAGTATGACTTTCATACCATAAAACTTTGGAGCCAAAACTGGTTTGAATTCGAAATTCAAATCAGGTCAAAACCTACCCAAAAACGTCCCATGAAATCCTTCTAGAATTTCTGTTCATCACAGGAAGTATCGACACATGAAAAAATGCCAAGTGTCGACACTTGGTGAAGTGTCGACACCTGCAAAATTCTAAGCATCGACACTTGGAACAAAGTCAATCATATTGACTTCTGGTGACGACAAATGATTCCCAATCGTTGATTAGTCACAAGATCAGATAGAAATCCTCTATGGTGTGTGATCCCATAGATTCGAACACTATGCCGGTAGCACTAGAATATTTTCAGTACCAGTCAAAGTTCTCATCTAGCAATGATACCCGATGTCCAGATAGGTCAAAGATGCAGAGAACCTCACAAGAACCTCTGGCATATGGTTGCCGCATAATTCATCCCTTTAACCTCACAATGCTCAGGATGACCTAGGATTAGACTGCCAACCCTAATTTGGTTTATCTAGATCATGTCTCAACCTCACAAGTTTTGTGACTCCTCACAAGAATTACCCTGGCCAAGGTTTTGCTGAATTGAGACATAGTGAGTCATTCACTCCAAACTATTTGGAGAGGTCAATTCCATCTTGATCCACCACTACTCCACAAGTACTTGACTGCACCCAGAAACCTTCCGTCACTGGATTAAAAACCCAGGTAGTCCAATACCAAAGTATTATGAGTTGCTTGCAAGCTGCCATGGTGACCTCAGGTCTGAGGGACTCATATACCCATATCCCTTCGCGAGCAACCCTTTGGTAGAAGGGGGCTCCGTAGATGGTCACGTTCAGTGAAATGTCACACATTTCACTTGAATGTCATACCATGTCTCCACACTCTTTGGTTAAGAGGACAACCAACAAATATGACATACAACAACCTACACTTGATACATCATCATCCTATAACAATGTATCCTTTAGTTGTAAACCAGTTTAAGAACTACTTGATATATCCTCTCTTTATCAAACAATGTAGTTCTAAGGACTCCATAATACAAGAGTTCTTTACAGGAAAATATAAAATGATGAACAGCCAAAATAAACAACTTTTATTTATTAAAAAGAATTCATATACAAATACAAAGATAGCACAACTATCTACAGCCTAGACGATTGGCTTTGGGATACAATTTCCAACAACTCCCACTTGGACTAAAGCCAATCATTATATAATCTCATTCCCATTTTTCATTTACAATAGTCGAACTCTTGAACTCCGACGGCTTTAGTGAAGGGGTCAGCTAGGTTTTCCTTTCCATCGATCTTCAGAAGGTCAATGTCACCTCATTCCACGATCTCTCGAATAAGGTGATAGCGCCGCAGAATATGCTTTGTGCGGTGATGAGACTTTGGCTCTTTGGCTTGAGCAATGGCTCAGTGTTGTCATAGTACACCGGAACAGGACCATCCAGGGAAGGTGCCACTCCAGCTCGCCAAGGAACTTCCACAACCACACAACCTCCTTCGCTGCATCAGATGCTGTAATGTACTCTACTTCGCATACTGAATCTGCCACAGTAGGCTGCTTGGAACTTTTCCAGCAGACAGCTCCTCCGTTCAGGATAAAGATAAATCCTGACACACTCTTGCTATCATCCTTATCTGACTGGAAACTGGAGTCAGTATACCCCACAAGTTTCAAGTCAGATTCTCCATAAATTGCCATTGGTCCTTAGTATTTTGTAAATACTTAAGAATGGTCTTTACCACTTTTCAATGAGCTTCACCTGGGTCAGACTGGTATCTGCTCACTATGCCTAGTGAGTATGCCACATCTGGTCTAGTATATGTCATGGTGTACATGATAGAACCCACTATCGAAGTATATAGGATTCTACTCATGTGCTCTCTCTTCTTAGGAGTTGTCGCACAATTCCTTTTGGAGAGATCAATTCCAGTGCCTATCGGGAGATAGTCCTTCTTGAAATTTTTCATGCTGAATCGTTTCAGCATGATGTCGATGTACGTAGACTGGGACAGTCCCAGAAGCCTCTTAGATCTATCTCTGTAGATCTTCATACCTAGTATGTAAGAGGCTTCATTCAAGTCCTTCATAAAGAACTGAGATGATAACCAGATCTTTATTCCTTGTAGTGCTGGGATGTCATTCCCGATTAAAAAGAATGTCATCCATATACAATACAAGGAATACAATCACAGAACCATTAGCCCATTTATAAATACAAGGTTCTTCTCCATTCCTAATGAAGCTATACGACTTGATACATTTATCAAATCGAATGTTCCAACTCCTTGATGCTTGCTTCAGTCTATAGATGGACTTTTGAAGCCTGCACACCTTTGACTCGTCTGTGGATATGAACCCTTCAAGTTATATAATATACACCTCCTCTTCCAGCTCACCATTCAGGAAAGCTGTTCGGACATCCATTTGCCAGATTTCATAGTCAAAGTGTGCTGCTAAAGCAAGCATAATCTGAATGGATTTGAGCATTACCACATGAGAGAATATCTCGTCATAGTCAATACCATAATGTTGACGATACCCCTTGGCAACCAGATAGGCTTTATAGGTCTCTACCTGCCCATCTATGTCCCTTTTCCTCTTGAAAATCTATTTGCACCCAATGGATTTTATCCCTTCATGTGCATCAACCAATATCCATACATTGTTAATCTCCATGGACCCCATTTCGAATTTTATGGCTCCTAGCCATGATTCAAAGTCAAACCTCTACAACACATCTATATAGGTGATCGGATCCTCATTGTTCTCATCGAGTTCAATGGGATCGACGTCCTAGACCAAGAAACTGTAGTATCTGTCCGGTCAACTCGGTACTCTACCGAATCTCCTTAATGGTTCCTGAGTGGGCTCTAGGTGTGATCTAGTCACAGCCGGTTCTATGTTGTCCCTTAAGTGTGTCAGTTCTTCTACTTGTTCAACTTCACTAAGTTCAATCTTAGCGGCTACAGTTCCTTCACCAAGGAACTCCTTTTTTCAAAAAGATAGCCCTAAGACCGACGAATAACTTTTGTTCCTCAGCTAAGTAGAAGTAATATCCCTTAGACTCCTTTGGATACCCAACAAATAGGCACCGGCTAGACCTAGGTCCAAGTTTGTCCATTTTCAAATATTTTACATAAGCCGGGCACCCCCAGACCCGAAGGTATGAAAGTGTCGGCTTACGTCCAGTCCACATCTCATATGGTGTTTTGCTAACGGACTTACTTGGAGACCTATTTAGAAGGTAACAGGCTAATTCTAGAGCATATCCCCAAAAGGATATCGGCAGAGAAGCAAAGCCCATCATGGACCGAATCATGTCTAACAGGGTTTGATTCCTCCTCTCATACACTCCATTTAATTGAGGTGTCCCTGGAGGTGTCCACTAAGAGAGAGTCCCATTCTCCTCAAGATATGTCAGAAACTTGTCGGAAAGGTATTCACTGCCTCGATCGGATCAAAGGGTTTTGATACACTTTTCAATTTATTTTTCTACTTCATTATGATATCGTTTGAATTTTTCAAACGATTCATATTTATGTCACATCAAGAAAACATAACCGTACCTCGAAAGGTCATCTGTAAATATAATAAAATAAACATACCCATCCCTTGCACTAACATTCATGGGTCCGCATATATCAGTATGTACCAGACTCAGAATTTCTTTGGCTCTTTTACCTTTTCCAATAAAATGTGACTTAGTCATTTTTCCAAGAAGACAGGACCCACAGGTTGGAAGTGAACTATCTTCACTAAAATCGAGGAGACCCTCGATTTTCATCCTGTTTATCCTATTCATGTTAATATGACCTAGCCTACAATACCATAGGTACGCTTCGTTGACATTATCAATCCTAGGGCATTTGCAAGATGTGTACATTACATTAACAAGTCGCGACAGTACATAAATGCCATCATGTATTTGTCCATTCAAAATTACAGAACCATTCAAAGTGATTTTGCGAATGTCATTCTTTATTAATAGTTCATAACCATACACGGCCAACTGGCCTACAGAAATGACATTCAAAATAAAAGGGCAAAAATGACACTCGTTCAAAATAATAGTACAGGACTCGAAAACAAGTTTAAGGACTCCCAATGCTAGAATTGGAACTCAGCTTCCATTTTCCACGTTCAAGAACCTCTCACCGTCCTCGAATCTTCTACTAACTTGAAATCTCTGCAAAGAATTGCAAATGTGAATTGGACTTCCTGTATCCAATACCCAGTTAGTAGTATCGCAAACAGAGAAACTGCAAGGTATTATCATATAAATACCTTGTCCAGGACCATCCTGCAGCTTTCTTTTTTTGGACTTGTTCGGGTCAAGGGACGCAATGTAAAGAGGACAGTTCCTCTTCCAATGACCCCTCTTCTTGTAGAAGAAGCACTATGCCTGGCTTTGATCAGCCTTCACTTTCTTGGCCTGACTGGGCCCAGAAGCACTAAGCACCTTTTTTTGCTTTATTATTTTTCTTCTTTCCTTTCTTAAAGGGACGATGCCCTCTCAAAGAACCTTCCACTAGATTCACCACCCCTTTATTCAACTGGTGATCTTTCTCATAAGTCTGTAGCAACCCCAACAGACCATGGCAGTTGTCTGCAGGCTTATTCATTTTGTAATGATCAAGAAAGTCTAGATAGGAGGAGGGGAGAGAATTCAAAATCGCATCTTTCCCAAGCTATTCATGCAAGGGACATCCAAGCTTGCCCAGGCGCTCAATCATCTCGATCATGTACAATACATGATCAGTGATCGAGGCCCCATCACGCATCCGCACATTGTAAATAGCACAGGAGACCCTGTACCTCTCAACGTCATCTGGTGTCCCAAAAGACTCCTTCAACCTTTGAAGGATTTCTTCCGGTTAGGCTTCCTCGAATTTGCGACTGAACTCGTCGTTCATCGCCACTAACATAATTCATCGGACAGTGGTTCTATCAGAGAGCCACTTCTGATAAGTGTCTCTGACAGAACCCCGAGCAGAGGCAGCAGGGATCTCAGGTGCCATATCTGATATCCGTTCGTGCTCCAGGACAATCCCGAGCCTTCGATACCAGCTATTGAAGTTGGGTCCATTGAGCTTCTCGTTGTCGAGAAGAGACCGAAGTGACAGGTTGGAGACATCTGAAAGGAAAACCAAAACTAATTAGTGTATATGAATTATTAACCTAAAGACATGGACTTTAGTCTAAAGGTCCCTCCTATTATTTTGCACAGATTGGTAGCCTCTACCTCCAATCTAAGGAATTACTTTAATTCCTTAGCGGGTACTAGAGTCCAATAGACAACACATGAGCCCGACTTTGGCCGGCCCATCCATGCATGTCTAAAGGTAGGTTCTTCAACCGATTACTTCTCCAAGTAACCTCTAGTAATTGGGTTTTGCCCCAAGGAGCACTTCAATCGACCTTTGGGCCTCCTATTGAAGATCCCGGTTAGGTCCAACCATTAACATAACAAAATTCAATGCTTCTAACTAACGAATGGTCAAGCCCAACTTTGGCCGGCCCACCTGACCATCGTTAAGAGAGTCGCACTGAGCCATCATATTATGCACAACCATTCCAATAGCCCGATGAATAACCGATCTTTGGATCTGCCGATGAATACCCAACTATTGGACACATTACTATCCTACTTAATAGGAGGCTAGGACTTGGTTATCTCTATAACTTTGTCCTTTTAAGGACCTAATAATTTAGAGAGTTTTTAAATAATGTAACAGATGAAGAGAAGAGAAGATATGGATCAACCTCTCACTGACCACATCAGTAATCTAGGAGGGTTACACATAACTAATGTTCCATGGGCACCTAAAATCAGTCAAGACTGATTAACGTTGGGTGACAAGGGTTAACACGAGTTAATGAGCTATCCAATCAATCCTGATTGACCACATTGGCCAGGTAAGTGAGATCATGGATTGGGTTCCGCCATTAACCTCTTGCCTTAGACACCAATAGAGTTGGCCAAGTAAGAAGTAGCCCCAAAGAACCATGATCACAATGCCAAACTTATCTCGACACCAATCGGTTCATCATACTCGATTAGACTAGCCTTAGAAGATAGTTTAAAAGCTTTTATGATGTAAGGTGTCAACATGTAGACTTAAAATCCAGAACAAAAAAGACACAAAGCTACTATTAGGGGCGTCAAATCTTTGTGCTTAACCAACTAAATATCCAAGTTTGACCCTCTAAAATTCTTCAAAATTAATTTCAAACCGCTATCAATCTGAGATCACAAGATTTAGTAGTTTTCATCTGAAATCTTCCTCTTTTCTACCAAGCATATGCAATCTTCAAACTAGCCAAAAGTCCAATATCAGCTTGAATGCTCGATAGTCTGTAGCAGAGGGTGAGTGGAATATTTGCAACCTTTGTTGTGAAATCAGCAGCTGGTGCAGGAGTGGATGCAGTGCAGGTCAAAGGAAGTGGATATTTCAGAAACATTTTTAGCAAGGAAGTGAATTATGTTGAGGGCTTAGGAAAGTGAATCATGTTCACATTTATCTATGTGAGATCTAGTTGTGATCTCTATTTTTGCACTTGGATATCTCATACAACTTGTTATAAATCAGATACTGTATATTATCAGACTTGAAACGCAGTTGGTTATTTAACAGATTGATGTTACTGGTTTGTTATGTTTATTAGCCAATAAAGTTCTTCCCTTTTGAGTGCGAACCATATGAGATCAGGAGATCAATCAAATACACTAACTTCATTGACCCTACTTAATGCCAAATAAGGAGCAAAGTTGTGTGATTTGGAGATTTGATATTGGAATAGATTAAGTAAATGATGGGAATGAGGTGATGCTGTGTTGCACAAAAATCTGGTTCATATTTAAAATGTGAAAATAAGAGTTGCTGCTATTAAAAGAATGCATCCAAAGAGAATTCAAAAAAAAAACATTTAGTTTTTGAATGCATCAACTTGTCTTGTTACTCAGACATCAATTTTTTGTTCTACATCAATTTTTTTTCTTGTCTTTTCTTGTATGAGTTTTGCACTTTTGAGTCTAATGCAGTAAAGGGTAGTGCATTTTTTTGATTTTAAAAGAAAATGTTCGATATTTTGATTTTAAAATAACTGTTCCTATATAATGTTTGAGCAAACTGCTTCTTTATGATTGATATATTTCGTAGTGTTTATAGGAATCATACAAATTAAACATATTGAAGGGTTACAAAATTTATGTTGACAAATTGCCACTGGCATGAGCATCTGAAAAACTCCTGAAGAGATCCGTGAGATGTCCAACATCAGAAGCAGCATATCCGCTGATCCATGCCCATCAGCATTCAAAGGGAGGAGGAGATCATTTTCTTAGCAAACATTTTAGTTTACCTACATACAGTGTTGATGGCTTTCTTGAGAAAACAAACAGTTGAGATACATGGTAATTTTTGAAATATATACATGAATGCATACATACTATGTTTGTGTGCATGGTATATATGTATGTATCCATGTACACGGGCAGGCATGTATGCATACATGTATACGCATCTGCAAAGTTCATTTACAAAGTTAGATAAATTTAAAAAACAAATTGTGCATGCTATCATCACCATGCATTCACACGTGGACACATCCAGATTTTTATATGACATACACAGGATGATTATGTTCCGCAGTAAAGAGTTTATTTTTCAATAGATATGTCTGTTGTAATTTATCTCATTGAACATCCTACCAAAGATTCCAACCTACAAAATTGCATAAAGTCATTTGATGGCTGTATTGCCTTGTGTTCAGATCCCATCTTGACTAGAGTTTGCTTGAGGTACAAAAGGGAAGGCTATCCTTGTTGCCTCTTCTACCATAAAATTTAAAAAGAAAATAAGAAACAGAAAAGTGGATACCAGGCACTTGGATGTTTTTCTGGCAATGAAAGATGGTTGATAAGATTGTGCAAATTTTTACAGATACAATTTAAGTGTTCACCAAGCACTCGGATCCATGTCTTTTTCTTTTCTTTTCTTTTCTTTTCTTTTTTTGAATTGAAAATCTACATTAACAATTAGGGTGAGAAGAGCACTTAATGGTCATTAACACATTACATGCTTAAAACTAGATTTTTTAAGCATATGTAGTTCAACGAAAACTGACAGCAAACTGCAAGTCACATGACTAAATGGAGTCAATATACTAACTTTCTTGTGCTTGAATAATGGAGTCCTATCATGTCAAGGCTACGCTACTCACAGACTATAATTCAGCTATTAAGCTCAATAGAAGGGGAAAATGTTCTTTTGGGGTTCAGTGATATTGATTTGTTCTTCCAGAAATTTTCTTGGCTTAAGTTTTATATATATATATATATATTTATTTATTTATTTTTATATACATACCCATCCCTTATTACAATTATTTGTTCATGTCATCATAAATTTCTGTGACAGGGAACTTGTTCCTGGTTGGCCGAAGAGTACAAAGCTAACACTTGATAGTAACACCAAACCATCAATCAGGGCATAGAACCCTATATGCTAATGAAACTTGGAGAATGAAAACATAAACCACCCAGGTTTGTCATCTTAATAATCATAACAATCGATCCAACAAAAATGGTTCAATAACCATATTTGTAAGAAAAATCTGAAGTTCCAACCATGGCACTGAACACTTTGTGACGCAAGGTAAGCACCTCCCATCATTAGAATGATGATGCGGATTGCAGTGATGGGGTTCTTCACTAGCTAAAATATGGGTTGGAATATGGTGTAGTGACTCCAGTGCTGACTGTTAATAGATGGTCCATGCCTCATGTTGTCCCAATACTCCCCCACTAGATGCCCCACGGGCCCCAGAGCCAAGGCCTCTCGTTGCGCATCAGTTCAAAGAAGAAGGCAAAGCCGATGGAAACACCTCCCAAAAATACACATTAGGAATTCCACAAGAGAGAGCTTCTGTAAGCTCTCTGTGAAGCCCGGGCCATCGGGTCAATGCGTGACTTGGTGTTCGGAATTTTAGGCTTGGGGCCAAAGGTTGGCTTGGGGGAAGACTTTAAGGGTGGGGGGACTGGTGGCTGTTGTTGGTTTTAGCTAGAGCTATCAACAAGTCAGGTCTAGACCCAAGATCCATGGGTATCTATCCTACGGGTTCAAGTCCGCTAATAAAATTAAACTTGTTCATCCAAACCCGAATCCGGACCTGTTTAACTATAGTTAAAAAGATCCGGATCTATATATTAAATATCTAGATCCAACAAATCCAAATCCCTATAATATAATATATATTTTTAATTAATTTATTTATTTATTAGAATTATTGTGAATTATTAAATCAAAGATTTAATGGTTCAAAATTAATATTGGTTGTTAAAAGAAAAGAACTCTCACTTTAGCAGGCCTTAATCCCTCTCCCTCCCTCCTTGCCTTGGCGGCTCCCTCCCCTCTCCATCCACCGGCAGATCGGCATCATGCAGTCACCAATCATCTCCTCCCCGCCTACCTCTCTCCTCTTCTCCTCCCTCGCCCTCGAACCCGGATCCATTGATAGCTTCACTTGGCTGCTCCCCCTTCTCCACCTACCAACAGCCTCACCAGCCATCATCGCCTCACCGGCTCCGACCTCAATCTTACCAACCACTACCGTACCATCCATCCAATTACTTTCTTTGAGGCTTTTATCACGAGCCACTGCTCATCTTTTTCTTGTGCATCAAACCCTCATTTTAAACGGAACCCTAGAGTTCTCTTTTCCATGAGTTATAAGGTTCCTCACGGTGGTGGCATTCATGGAGGTCGAGGTGATTTTTGCACCGAACCTCTTTCGGTTCGAGCCTCCCCCACTATGATCATCTTCATCTTCGAGCCTCCCTCGTTGCGGCTATCTCCATCTCCAAGCTCACCCACCTCCCCTGCATGACCATATCCGTCTCCAAGCCTCCCTCACTATGGGCATCGCCATCTCCGGGCCTCCCCTACTATGACCATCTCCCCAGCTAGCCTCCCTGTGGCCGTCTCCATCACCAAGCTTGCCCACTTCTGTTTCGCGACCTACTGGGGCATCTCCCTCTATATCACCTTTATCGATGGCATCATCATAATCAAGTATTCCTCCCCATTCCTCAAATGATCAAGTTATTTTAGTTGCTCCAATAGATTAATTCTCAATAATAATAAAAAAAATTTATTGATGCTTCACCAAATTTCCTCATGTTGGTTCAGATGTCATCCCCCACCGGTCGTCGCTGCCCCAACGTCATCTTCCTAAACTACATTAGTCTCGCTGATCTAGATATCAAGAAATTCATTTTTCTTCTCGAATAGGTCTTCTTTCAATTTTTTTTGTTTTATTTTTTTTCCTCTCCTTTTAGAGATGTTGAAGCAGACATTTTTTGTATTTTTTCAAAAAATCTCATTTCTTGACAGCAATTTCTCATTCTTTTTTTTCCTTCTCAATTATCAAGAAAATTTTAAAAAACTTATTGAAGTTAGGATAACTTTTTTTTATAAGTTAGGATAACTTTTTTTATTTTCATTTTTTTTTGTTTTGAGGCTGGATCCGAGTCTGGATATCCGGGATCTATTCGGGTTCGGATCTGATACTTTAAGATGAGATCTATCAGTATTTTGATCCAAATCCAGGTTTGATAATTAAGATTGGGTCTGGATCTAGATATCTAGATTCTGATTCGAATCCAATTTTGTCACGTCCCGAATCCAGCACCGGAATCGGTTATGTGACTGGCCGCACAATCCTAGGTTTGCCCTAGAAATCATGCCAGGCCTAGATACATAATATTCACTTCATTCAAAAATCTCTTCAAATAAACTAATATTATTTAAACAAATAAAAAAATAAATAATTCTTTTATTCCAAATCAAAACTACTAAATGGTCCACTGATCCATACTAAGAATCAGCAACCGAATTAACTATCTAAATAAAACTAAATGTTAACGTTCCATCTCACGCCCAGCACGATCCTTGCTATGCATCTTGAGTCTGTAAAAAATAAGAAGTAGAGAGTGAGCTTTACAGCCTAGTAAGGTTTCCATATGATCACACCAGTAATAATATAAATCTGAAAAAAAGTGAAAATATACTAGTATATCACATCATGCAGTCAAACAACCCAAATATCATGTATGACAAAACTTTGATAACGTTATGTTTTTCTTTAGAGTTTCCATTAATGAACCTTATCTTTAGGGTTCTGGACTAGCCACGGTCATGCTTCAGTCCATGACTGGCAATCTCAGTATCACAACTGGCAAGCTCATTGTCATACTTCAGTCTATAACTAGCAATCTCGTAATCGACTATGTACAATCTGCCCATGGCCAGCTAGCCTACTTACTAAGCCGTGGCTCAGGCTGTGTAACCACGATCCCGTGGCATGGCTAGTCCAAATACCATTAACACTTTATCCTTCCACATCATCATGTTCATTTATAGTTTTTCCAACAACCGGCATCATGGTCAAACCATTCAAAAATAACTTTACTTGATAAACATAATATATGAAAATACAGACAATAATAACAACATACACATTATTTATCACAAGAAATCAACCATATCATGTGAAAACAACCATGCATGCAAATGTGTATATGCTCGGATCAAATCAAGTCATATAAAACATATATATATACAACGGTGATCAAGTCCAGAAATCCTTACCTTTTAAAAGCCAATCCTAGTATAACCGATATTAATCCGTATCCAGGGCTCGCTCGACACTTCCCTGCTTAGAAAGCTGATTCCCTACATAATAAATAATTTTATTCAATTCAAAATCCTAGCTTCACGGATTCCAAAAAAGAAAGTTTTCCCCCGGTATATTATTATTATTATTTTAATTTTTGTTTCCCCCTCTTTCTTTCTCCTATAATAATATATTATTATTATTATTTTAAATTTTATTTTCCCCTCTTTCTTTCTCCTCTTTCTCTCCTCTCTTTCTCTCTCTTCTTTATCTCCTCTCTTTCTCTCTCTTTTTTCTCTTTCCTCTTTCACTCTCTCTTTTTCTCTCCTCTTTTTTTTCTTCCTTAATCGAACAGACCCCCCTTTTTTTCCTTTTTCTTTTTCTTATCCCTTTTTTTTCCCTCCTTTCTTTCTTTCTTTCTTTCTTTCTTTCTCCCGAACCCCTCCCCCCCATTGCTCTCTCGATTCAACTAAACTAGCCTCCCCCCCATGGTTGTCGACGGTAGCCATGGGAGGTGGTTTCCAAGGAGGGCTCGACGGATCAAAGATGGATGGCGGCACGGCCACCGGCGGTCCACGGCTCCAAGACAAACCGAACCGAATCCACTAAAAAAAACTAGATTAAACCCTTCTAAACATAAAAAAAAATTCATCGAGCTTCGACGGTCTTTCGGGTGCTCGCCGGAGAGGAGAATGACAGCTTGAAGAGGGGTTTTGAAAGCTCAATTGGACGATGGTGAAAGAAGATTTAACGAGAACTCCCGATGGCTTCCCTCGCCGTTTGAAAAGCAAACTCCATGCTGATCGGAGTTCCATCCTACCCCGACACTTCGCCGGCCTCCTCCCTCTCCCCTCACAACTCCTTCCTCGACCTCCAGCAAAAACCCCGGTTGGATAAGGGGAGAACGATGGTTCCCCTATTCCAGTTTTCCCCCTCCTCTGTTCTCTCCTTTTTTTTCTTATGATTGGGCTAAAGTCACTGGGCCTGCCGACTTCGACCCAAAAAGTCTAAAAAAAATTGGATTTCACATTCTTCTCTTGTCAAAATAATTTTGTCCTCAAAATTAGCTTGTTTAAGATTTTAAACCTTAAAAAATAACCAACTCTCATGTCACTCATATCTATCACTGCCACCAAAAATCCTTCACAACCTTTCCTGAGGAGTCACCTGGCATTATAAGCTGAGATCACTCTTCTTGGAGAGGTTAGTTGTTACCCACAAAGTGGAACTCAAGCTGACCAGGATTCTGAAATCTCACTACCTTCTCAAAGTAGTTGATGGAAGCATGATATGCCGCTAGCCAATCCATTTTAAGGATTACATCAAAATCTTTCATATCCAAGACTATCAAATCTGCTTTCATCTCCCTACCTTCGATATCTAATTTACAATCCTTGCAGATCCGATTAACCATAATGATATCCCTACTTGGAGTAGAAACACAAAGTTCAATTTCTAGAGATATCGAAGCCAATTCATTATTTTTCCTAACTAGTCTAGCTGATATGAAAGAATGTGTGGCACCCGCATCAAACAGAGCATAAACATTGCTAGAAAATAACTTAATCATACATGTCACTACTGAATTGGATGCGTTGGTATCTTGCTGCGTGAGTGCATACACCCGTCCTTGGGTGCTCGGGTTTTCCTACCCTTCTCCTTATTGCTGTCTTCCTTGAGGTGGTTGATACTGTGATCCCTTTCCACTACGGCCAAGTGCAATGTCGTTGATAGTGAGGCCCACCACACTTATAACACTGGATCTCATCTTTTTGTTGAGTCTCATCATTTGCAACAGCATTGTTAGGCTTCCTTGTCTTTGCACTGATGTTTCCATTAGGTTGATCTTAAAAGCCTCCTGATCTGGATCTTTTCTTCAAAGCTTTTTCTCTCTCTGCTTGAGCAACATCCAACCCCCTTTCTATTATCGTGCCTTGTTAATGACCTCCTTATAGATGGATAACTCGAAAGCAATTACCTGTTGTTGAATCCGACCTTTAAGTCCATTTTCAAATTTTTGAGCCGGACCCCTTCATCCCTATCAGTGTCGGAGCATATTTTGATAGTTCTTCAAACTTTACAGCATACTGTACAACTGTCATGCTACCCTGCTCTAGGCGGTCAAATTCTCGAAATTTTTGCATCCGAATACTCTATGAAAAATATCGCTCATAGAAAACCCTCCTGAAATTGCCCAGGTAAAAGGTGCATCATTCGGTCCCTACTTTTCAAGCTCCAACTCCCACCAAGCGGTTGCCTCATCTTGCAATAAGAAGGTAACAAAAGCAACCTTTTCCTCTACCGGACATCGCAAGGCCTAGAATACTTTCTCAACAGCTTTCAACCGGCTCTCTACCTCCATGGGGTCAGATGTTCCCTTGAATACTTGTGGCACATATTTCTTGAAGTCTATCAAGATTATTTGTCATTCTTGTGGGACCCCAACTTTTGGCTATCACTGTAAAATTCCTTGTTGTTGTTGTTGCATAGTTGTTGCATGAACTGTTGCTGTTGCTGTATAAGTTGTTGTTGCTATTGTGCTTTCATCAATCTCAACATATTAGTTCTTGCAGTTGCTTGTTGTTGTGCCAAAAATTGTATCAGCTGAGGGAGACCAACCTGGTCCCCAGGCTAAACTCTAGGTCCTCTCGGAGATCAAGACATGTAGCCTAGTAAGCCAACCCTCCTCATACACCGACTTTAACTACAGCCCAAAAAAGAGATAGAAATGAAAGGTATGACCTACCGATCGGTCCCCCATTGGCACCGGCCATTTCATAGCTACTTTTTCGTAGTCAGCCATCCTTACTATGGAAGAGGCATTGACTATAGAAAGCCCTCTCTCCTTGTTTAAGGCGGCCGGGCATTTCATTCTCCTCATTTCCTATGCTTACTTCCTATAAAGAACTGGAAGTAGAGTTTTCTCTATTTCTATATAGTCCCAGTCTCCGGGATGTTGTCCACAGGATTAGGCATTGGTTCCTGTAGATGCTCATCATTATCTGGTAAACTTTCAGTATCTTCTTGTAGCTCCCTGGGCTCCCAAGCATTTAATCCATCAGTAAATCTTATGGGCCTCCAAGCACATCCACCCCCGCTACCACGCACCATGAAAATCCTCTACCAGTTATTGTTAGTATACAACTAACACTTAAATGATCAAAAATATACTACATTATCTACCCCACCTAAGAATCAACCCACACTCTCTCAATGAACTTATACTCTAAGATCCTACAACTTGGTTCGCTCTGATACCACTCTGTCATCCCCCGAATCCAGTATCGGAATCGGCTACGTAATTGTCACACCCCGAATCCAGCACCGGAATCGGCTACGCGACCGGCCGCACAAAGCCTAGATTTTATCCTAGAAATCATGCAAGGCCTAGGTACACAAAAGTCACTTACCTCAAAAAAAATCTCATTCTTCACCAAGCCCGAATATCTACACAACTCTGTGAAAGAAGAAAGTAGGGTTGTGAGCTCTACAGCTCAGTAAGTTTTCCATATGATCACACCAGTAATAATACAATACTAGAAATAGAAAAAGCATACTAGCATACCATATCATGTAAAAAAATAGCTCAAATATCTTGCACAACAAAACCATGAAAAACCATGTTTTCTTTAGAGTTTCCATTAATCCGTCTTTATCTTTAGGATTCTGGACTAACCACGGTCATACTTCAACCCATGATTGGTAATCTCATAATCGGCCATTTGCTATCCGCCATGGCCAAACTAGCTCATGTACAAGCCCATTAATCGATCTTTTATTCATGGTCAGGCTAGTCTCATCGACCATTTCTCGTGGTCTGGCTAGTCTCACAATCAACCATTCCTCGTGGTCTGGATAGCTCACGTACGAAGCCCGTGGCTCAGACTGTATAACCACGATCCCGTGGCATGGCTAGTCCAAACACCGTATCCTCTTTGTTATCACTTTATCAAATCAGGTCGTATTGTCAAATCAAGTCATCTCAAACTTCTCAATAACCGATATCACGATCCAAACCATCAAAAGATATCTTACTCGAATAAACATGATACATGGGAGCATAATTAATAATCTCAACACATTATTCATCTCAAGAAATCAAAATATACAATGCAAAACAAACATGCATGCCAATGCTCATATACACAGATCAAATCATATCATGTAAAATAATGTATAGAACTGGTGATCATGTCCAGAATCCTTACCTTCAATCGCTAATCCCAAATATCCGGTATCAATCTATACCCGAAATTCATCCAAATCCTTCATGCTCAAAAGGTTGATCTCCTACAACAATAAATAAATTCATTCAAACCAAATCCTAGTTTCACAAATTTTGAGAAAGAAGGTTCCCCCTGATTTTCTCTTTCCTCATCTTCTCTCTCCTTCCTCTTCTCTCCCATCTTTCTCTTTCCTTTTTCTCTCTCTATCCCAAAACTGATCGCTATCCCATGCCATCATAGCATGGCAACCTTCCTCTTCTTCCAAACCAAGATCCCTTTCCTCTCCCCTTCTCTCTTCTCTTCTTTCTCTTTCTTTCTTCCTCTCTCTCTTATTCCCTTCTCCTTCTCTCTCCTCTTCTCCTCTCTTCTTGGCTCTTTGGCTTTCTGCACTGTTGGTCCTCGACATCCCTGATTAAAAAGAAGAGCAAAAATCAATCTAAAACTACCTTAAATATCATCTAAGAAGTCCAAAACCACCAAGATATCTTCTCGACCGTCTGATCTGAGATCGACGCCTCAAACTGCATCAAAATCCGAATCCAAAAGCCTCTGATCAAGCTTAAACTTCCTTGAATTCATCTCAGCCATTCGATCAGGTGATCGGATGGTCCAGATCACACAAAAGTCCCGTGGACCGCTGCGAGCCGCAAGAAACCTTGGGGAAATGACCGAGAAATGCGTGGGAAATGCCCCTACGCGCGCCGCTTCCGGCTGGGCCGAGCCCATGCGCTTGCACGCGCCACATGCCGCACGTGTGGGCCTGGGCCGCACCCCGCGCACCCACCGCATCGGGCCTGGCCACGCACCACGTGCTCACACGTCGCGCTCGCTCGCGTGTTCGTCCGCGTCGCCCGTCCGCGTCGCACGCTCACCATGCTAGCACACCGCGCTCGATCGCCCGCCCCCGCACACCCGTTCGCCAGCTCACCCCCGCTCGCTTGGGCTACGTGCTGGGCCACACTCTAGTCTGGGCCAGTCCAACAGGTGGGCCGGCAAGGCTTCAATTTCTTTTTTTTTTTCTTTTCTTCTGAGGTATTACAGTGATCTACAGCATAATCCCAGGTTTGCCCTAGAAATCGTGCCAGGCCTAGGTACACAATATTCACTTCATTCAAAAATCTCTTCAAATAAACTAATATTATTTAAATAAATAAAAAAGTAAATAATTCTTTTATTCCAAATCAAAACTATTAAATGGTCCACTGATCCATACTAAGAATCAGCAACAAAATTAATTAACCATCTAAATAAAACTAAATGTCAACATTCCATCTCATGCCCAACCGATCTTTGCTATGCATCTTGAGTCTCTGTAAAAAACAAGAAGTATGGAGTGAGCTCTACAGCCCAGTAAGGTTTCCATATGATCACACCAGTAATAATATAAATCTGGAAAAAGTAAAAATATACTAGTATATCAAATCATGCAGTCAAACAACCCAAATATTATGTATGACAAAATTTTGATAACGTTATGTTTTTCTTTAGAGTTTTCATTAATTAACCTTTATCTTTAGGGTTATAAACTAGCTACGGTCATGCTTTAGCCCATGACTGGCAATCTCAGTATCACACTTTAGTCTATGACTGGCAAGCTCACTGTCACACTTCAACCCGTGACTAGCAATCTCGTAATCGACCATGTACAATCTGTCCATGGCCATGCTAGTCCACGTACTAAGCTCGTGGCTCAAGCTGTGTAACCACGATCCCGTGGCATGGCTAGTCCAAACACCGTTAATACTTTATCCTTTCACATCATCATGTTCATTTATAGTTTTTCCAACAACCGGCATCATGATCCAACCATTCAAAAATAACTTTACTTGATAAACATGATATATAAAAATATAGACAATAATAACAACATGCACATTATTTATCGCAAGAAATCAACTATATCATATAAAAACAACCATGCATGTAAATGTATATATGCTCGGATCAAATCAGGGCATCTAATATATATATATATATATATATATATATATATATATATATATATATATATATATATATATACAACGGTGATCAAGTCCAGAAATTCTTACCTTTTAAAAGCTAATCCTAGTATAACCGATATTAATCCGTATCCGAGGCTCGCTCGACATTTCCTTGCTCAGAAAATTGATTCCCTACATAATAAATAATTTTATTCAATTCAAAACCGTAGCTTCATATTTTTTAAAAAAGAAATCTTTCCCCGTTCTCTCTCATATAATAATATATTATTATTATTATTTTAAATTTTTCTCCCTCTTTCTTTCTCCTCCTTCTCTCTCCTCTTTCTCTCATCTCTTTCTCTCTCTTCTTTCTCTCTTTTTTTCTCTCTCTTCTTTCTCTTTCCTCTTTCTCTATCTTTTTCTCTCTCTTTTTTTCTTCTTGAACCGAACAGACCCCTCCCCTTTTTTGTATTTTTCCTTTTTCTTTTCCCTCTCTTTCCCCCTCCTTTCTTTCTTTCTTTCTTTCTCCCGAACCCCTCCTCCCATTGCTCTCTCGGCTCAACCGAATTGGCCTCCCCCCCATGGTTGCCGATGATGGCCATGGGAGATGATCGTCGAGAAGGGCTTGACGAATCGGAGGCGAACGATGGCACGGCTACCAGCGGTCCACGGCTCCAAGACAAACCGAATTGAATCCACTCAAAAAAAGTAGATTAAATCCTTCTAAACATAAAAAAAAAGTTCACCGGGCTTCGACAGTTTTTCGGGTGCTCGCCAGAGAGGAGAATATTAGCTTGAAGAGGGATTTTGAAAGCTCGATTGGACGACGGTGAAGGGAGATTTAACGAGAACTCCTGATGGCTTCCCTCGTCGTTTGGGAAGCAAACTCCATGCCGATCGAAGTTCCATCCTTTTTCGACAAGTCGTCGGCCTCCTCCCTCTCCCCTCACGGCTCCTCTCTTGATCTTCAGCGAAAATCCCGACCGGATAAGGAAAGAATGATGGTTCCCCTGTTTCGATTTTTCTTCTCTTATGCTCTCTTCCTTTTTGTCCTGTAACCAGACCGAAGTCGGTTGGACCTACCGATTTTGATCCAAAAAATTTAAAAAAAATTAGATTTTATAGATTTATTGATAGCCCAAAGTTTTGACTTAAGAAGAGATGAGTTTATTGGAAGTTGGGGGATTCAAAGGGATATGCATGGGAAAGGCTTGGAGGGGGTGACGTTTGAGGAGAAAGGCAGAGACTTTCGAGTCTCTCTTTCTTGTACAGCTTGGAAAAGGGAAAAGTAAGAAAGGCATGTGACCACAGCATTAGCACAGGCTTGTAAAGTTTTTAAGTGGTTGTCCAGTTGAGGGACGGTTGGGTCCCGGCTCTTGCACCATCCCCAATTAAATGTCCCGTCCCGTCTCATAGTTCTTCTTCTGCCAAAGCCCTGCAGTTTTCCCGTTTTTGACTCCAAAAAGATGGCACTTTAGGAACCGAAAAAGCTTCAGTACTTTACATCGACTGCGTAGTAAAATATATGCAGGATTAATAATATCGAGAGTAACCGTTAAGGCGGCAGTCGGTTGATAGGAATTTAGTTGTTTCTTTTCAATCACGGATTTGAAATATAATTTTATAGATGATTTAATTAAATTTATAAATTTAGTGGAATACGTTCTTAAAAGATGATAGTGCATCAACTCCGTTCGTTTAGCAGGATCAAACTGATGTACTCATCAAAAATAATAAAAAAAGGTATGCAAAAATATTCAATCTGTATCGAACATTGTTTGGTGGAATGAAGCACACTAGAGAGAGCCGCACCGAAAGATTTATCCTCCTCTTCTTTATTTAAATAAAAAAAATATATATATCGAGAGTAGCTAAGAGATAAGCATAAATGCCTTGATAGGCCATAAATGAAGGATGAATTACTGCCGTGTAAATTACACTTTTTATTGGCTGAGGGAAGGATAATGTGAGATTAAAAAAAAAAAGGGTCTATTATTTATTGTTGTCCAAGTTAAATTTTAAGGGTTCTCTATAATCATAATGGAGCTTTCCAGGGCTCTGGTTCCTTTGGGGATTTTATTTTTTATTAAACAAAGCAGCTCAAACCTAGGTGGTAACAGGACAATTCTTTGAAGAATTGAAAATTTTAGACCTAGGTCTTGGATAGATGGCCATATGATATTTAAACCCTGTTGAGAGGCCATTTTCTTAGGGGCATCTTGATGGGTATTTTATCTTTAGTACATAGTACATTTGTATAAAATAGAAAAAAAAAATTGTATATAATTACTTAAGACTCGATATATATAATCAAGTCTAATTATGTGCTAGAGCTTAAATATAAAATTCCAAGTATGTAAAGGATTATTTGTAAATTATCAATAAAACAAAGGATTGGATATTAAGTTGCCCTACAAACTAACCCACCTCCTATCTATGTAGACTAGGTTTTGAAGGGATTTCATTATCAAAATCACCTATAGTTTCAACCTTCTCTACCATATACCTTTGCCTATGCTCTCATATCTCCATTGATGGTAAAGCATCATATATTAGTGGGTGTTATATACATTATATACATCTCTTTTTTAATAAAAACATGTTATTGCTAGTTCCATCTTGTTTAAAGAAAAGGGGGAAAATGTATTAGCTAAAGGTGAGAGTTTATTATCAAATGATAACACGTTTGTTAGTATCTTCTCTTAGATAATCAAAGCTATCCATATTTTCACTTTCCTGTCATTCATCTCCTACTTCTAACATTTATCATAGATGAAAACCAAAGCACATATTGAATAGCCAAGGAAAATAGCTTCTCACCATGTTAAGTTAGCTCTCTCATTGCTATATCCATTAGAATAGGACTTTAAAAAATTATGGATATAATTAAAGAAATGGTAAAATACCTACAAAAAATTGAATAATCAAAATCAAACCCGGAAACATATAAGATACTGTCCTAAGTCATATTTTCATTCCTCGTACAAGAATTATCGAAAATACTATCCCAAAATATGACCGGAATTTCTTCACCTACGAGCATGATCATAGAAGAGGTTGATGGAGACTCTTTTAGCACCCAGTAAAATAACTTTGAAATTAAAAAAAAAAATAGAGGAGAAAATACTAGAGAAAAAAAGAGCATGAAAACATAAAACACAACCTTTTTTTTTTAGGCCTCCAAGATGGTCTTTTTATAACCATCCAAAATCTGACCATTTAGGTTTTTATTAACTTATTAAAACTTAATTAAAAGTCCAATGATCAAAAAATAAAAGTCTAATAATTAAAAGTATAATGGTCAAATAATTAAAACTTCAATGATCAAATTATTAAAATTCTAATGATCAAGTTATTAAAAGCAAAATGGTCAAATATTAAAAGTAAAACAGTTAAATAATTAATTGGTTGTAGAAAAAATTTTGGATTTTTCCAACAATCCTTCTCAAAACTCAAGTTTTTTTTAAAAAAGTAAATATAAGTTTTTGGGTACTTGTACTATGCAATCGGCAAGGTAATTTTATCTCACTTAGTATGAATAGTTTTTATCTGAAGGAATTAGAATGAACTAGGTCTTAAACTATGTTCCTTTGACCCAAACTTCAACTATCACATGCTGTATAGAATTCTCCATCGCAATCTGTGCATTAATGGCCCTGTACATATATCTTGATTTTTCATGAGAGTTTCTAAATATTGCCAATGTCTCTAGCCATGGCCATATACAGATACTCTCATATAGGTGAGCCCCTTCAAAGATATGTATAGTATCATATTTCAAAAAATATATCTTGGATCTCATTCAGAGATAAACTCTTCCTAACCACTACATAAAAGCACTAATCACCATAGAGATGGGATGGAGTCTATGACTCCTATAATTACACATGCTCCCTGACCAACCAATCAACTTGTTACCACATTGAATCTCCTTCAAGGGATTTTCTATCATAGAAGTTGAGTTCCCACTACTAGAAGGTCCTTTATAGGCTAAGTCTCATCTCCCTCGATGATTTTAAGATCTTTGTCCTGTTTAAGCTTTTAGTAAGGCAAACTGATATAAGAATCTTTTATCACAAGTTGTAAGATACATCAGAACTTATAGTCATAATAATAAAGATATGCAAAAGTAGATATAAATAACTTGATGATTAATTTTACATAAATATTAACATATTAGAATTTATGAAATTCAAATAACAAATATTGCAATGATCATCATACCTCTCTTGTGACTGTAAATTATGTACCTATGAGCAACCTTAAATAACTAATGTCAAATGAATTAGCATTAAGTAAATTGAAACTATGCTATTACATAGATCACATTGATACAAAGAATATCTATAGTAAAATTTTAACATATAAATTTAGATATATCATGAACAATGGATAAGATGCAACATGTTTCATAAAGAACTTGGCAAAACTTTGAATATTAAATATTATTATTTCATACTTACTGCTATGTAAAATTTTATATCTTAAAATAATTTTGCTTTGTTAAATGTAAAGATAGTGAACCATCCCAATAAAAATGGGATAGGTTCGCTCATTAATGGCATCTCTTTAAATCTTAGGACCGATGTGCAACTTGCAAGGTTGATACAAACTAAAGGTTAAAGGAGTGAATTTCAGAATCTTTATGGGCTACTATAGGAATTTGATTAAAAATTAATAAAATGCTGCCTTTTATGCTAATGAAACTAAAGGACAAGGGCAGATATAGAAACAAGAAAGATGAACTATTATTAAGGTGCAAAAAGCTTGGTCTTGAAGAAAGTTTTAGGGATTATGTTCCATATGTTTGGGAAGATTAGATACTAAAAGTAGAAGATTCCTGTATAAATATTATTATTTCATACTTACTGCTATGTAAAATTTTATATCTTAAAATAATTTTGCTTTGTTAAATGTGAAGATAGTGAACCATCCCAATAAAAATAGGATAGGTTCGCTCATTAATGGCGTCTCTTTAAATCTTGGGACTGATATGCAACTTGCAAGGTTGATACAAACTGTTGCGGCCAAGATCGCCATGGCCTGTAGCTACTGCCGGTGCCGGAGTGCGCTCCCTTCGCTGCTTGGCAGTCCTCTGCTCCTGGACCTGCGAAACAGGGGTTAGTGACCCGGGCCGGGGTTTACGGCGGGGGCACTCCGATGGTCAAGCCAGTGATAATTCAGGGGAACAGATCCTCCTAGTCGGGCCCCTCTTGATGGACTCCGTGCAAGGAGGAGTAAAGGATATGAGAATGAAGACAAAAACATAGCAGGGGGAGAATAACGACGGGGACAGAGGGGTTCCCTGTTCTACCTCCTCTCCTTGTGTCCCTCGTTTTTCTTTGGTAGTGGTGGTGGTCGTGGTGCTTTGCCCTCTTGATTGAGCTTGCATTTGTGTTTGTATTGAGTTGTTGTTACCTCCCCCCTTCCAGGGGTGTCGATTGTTCTTTGTAATTGAAAAAATGGCCGTTGGATGCTTGTCTCGGGATCCTCGCTGGGCTGGCAAGCGCGTGCGGTGGGATTCCATGCCGTGGACGGGACGTCTTTCCTAACAGTGAATGGTAGGGGAAGCTTCTATTCGTTCTGATATCCTCTCCGGTCGTCCCATTCTGGGAAGCTTGGTAGAACCTCGATCCGGGGGTCGCCATCCTAGGGATTTGTGCTCTCTGGCTGGCCCATCTTCCTGGAAGTACGGGCGGACAAGCAGTTATGGCGGTATGGGAGGCGCCGTTCCGTAGTCCTTGGATGGCTCGCCGGTGTCCTGGGATGGCAGGGCTTGCTCCGATCTAGATGCTCCGAGCTTGTGGGGTCGCCTTGGTGAAGGAGGGCAAAATGCGGGCCCGGCCGGAGGGCTCGTGCTCGGAGAGGCTCCATGTGGCGGAGGAGTGCTGAGCTCGACTCCGACCACAGGGCTCAGCCTCCGAGGGTCTCGCTCCGGAGGGCGGAGTGCGGGCCCGGTCCAGAGGGCTCGTGCTCAGAGAGCCTCAACGTGGCGGAGGAGTGCTGAGCTCGACTTCGACCACGGGGCTCAACCTCCGAGGGTCTCGCTCTGGAGGACGGGGTGCAGGCCCGGTCTAGAGGGCTCATGCTCGGAGAGGCTCCACATGGTGGAGGAGCGCTGAGCTCGACTCCGACCACAGGGCTCAACCTCCGAGGGTCTCGCTCTGGAGGGCGGATTGCGAGCCCGGTCCAGAGGGCTCGCGCTCGGAGAGGCTCCACGTGGCGGAGGAGCGCTGAGCTCGACTCCGACCACAGGGCTCAACCTCCGAGGGTCTCGCTCTGGAGGGCGGAGTGTGGGCCCGATCCAGAGGGCCCGTACTCGGAGAGGCTCCACGTGGCGGAGGAGCGCTGAGCTCGACTCCGACCACAGGGCTCAACCACCGAGGGTCTCGCTCTGGAGGGCGGAGTGCGGGCCCGGTCCAGAGGGCTCGCGCTCGGAGAGGCTACACGTGGCAAAGGAGCGCTGAGCTCGACTCCGACCACAGGGCTCAACCTCCGAGGGTCTCGCTCTAGAGGGCGGAGTGCGGGCCCGGTCCAGAGGACTCGTGCTCGGAGAGGCTCCACGTGGCGGAGGAGCGCTGAGCTCGACTCCGACCACAGGGCTCAACCTCCAAGGGTCTCGCTCTGGAGGGCGGAGTGCGGGCCCGGTCCAGAGGGCTCGCACTCGGAGAGGCTCCACGTGGCGGAGGAGTACTGAGCTCGACTCCGACCACAGGGCTCAACTTCCGAGTGTCTCATTCTGGAGGGTAGAGTGCGGCTCTGGCCTAGGTGTCCCGGGCTCGCGGGCCCGACCTGGCGGAGGATGGAGCTTGGCTCGCCGTCTCGAGGGAGCTCAACTTAGCTCGGCAGAGCGGTCCGGGCTGAAGTGTTGCCTTGGCGTCCGACACAACGGTCTTCTTTGACGTGGCGCCTGTCAGCTCTCCACGTCAGCGGTCTCGCCACATCACAAACTAAAGGTTAAAGGGATGAATTTCAGAATCTTTCTAGGCTACTATAGGAATTTAATTAAAAATTAATAAAATGATGCCTTTCATGCTAACGAAACTAGAGGACAAAGGCAGATGTAGAAACAAGAGAGATGAACTATTATTAGGGTGTAAAAAGCTCAGTCTTGAAGAAAGTTTTAGGAATTATGTTCCATATGTTTGGGAAGATTAGACACTAAAAGCAGAAGATTCCTGTATAATATAACCATATTTGCATAACCTCCAAAACAAAACGAAAGAAGAAGCTAAATAATAAGAATTAAGGTTTTTGAGTTTGAAAAGACTTGTGGGAGTCTTGATGAACTTTTATAGGATTTCTTGGAACTTATAGAGGCCTAAATAGGCTACAGTGCCTCCAGGTTAGGAAACAGCTGAACAAACAAATCCCAGCAAACTTCTATGGGGAGAACTGGATAAAACAAGGATAGATAAGTAAAAAAGAAAGCAGAAAGAATAAAGACTAAATGGAGGGACATAGAAGTTCCAAAAAAAAAAAAAAGAGAAAGCCAAGAAGAATGCATGCCCTTTCTCCACTAAATCAACCAAAACTACTTTGTTCCAGATGATGCATTGCATGCAGGGGTTTTTGTACATAACTAATTGACTCCATTTAGGATGTTACACAAAAAAGGAACCACAATAAATGATAATAACAATTACAACCCTCAATTTTCATAGCAAAAAGCTCTCTAAATAAGAACTGAGATATAAAATAAAATGTTCTCACTACATCAAATGCTCTCACTACATGCAACCTGATCATGGATTTAGCATTTTAGGTATAGTTCTTCTTACCATTATCTATGGACAAGCAGATCCCTTTAAGAGCATTTGAAAATTTTTGCATGATTCCAAATATTCTAATCCGCAATTGCCATCAGCTTGCTCACTTGGCAAAAAATAAGCACTTCACATTTGGACCAAAAATGGAAAGTGATGGCTTGCAGAATGCTCCACACATCAATCAAATAACAACAATAATAAGAAAACATGAATAGCCACCATGCGAACGACAATAATTGCATTCCTAGGGAATAGTAAAATTGGAGTTGGTTAAATGAAGGTAAATCCCAATTCACCCAATTTTATAATAGCCAAGAATGAAATCTCTTGTGCTCCTATATTCAAGGCAATGTTGGGCGATCTATTTGACAAATGCCAAAGAATTATGTCTTTTTGCTGCTATGGAAAAAGAAATATGGAAAACTTTTTAAGCTAGATATCTATTAGAAGCGAGAATCCAAAAGATGATTTCAGTGCACAAATTATAACAACTTGTGGTAGAAAAATGTACAAAGTGATCGACAAGAACTCTGATTCAATTGAAGTATTGGAAATCCGGAGCTCAAAGATTTAAGGAAAGAAAATCCATATTAGCTAAGCACATTCATGTCCACAACCGAAGCATCACAAAGCATTAATCTTATTCTCTTCCTGCTTGGTAATTTAGGGATCAAATGCAGGAAGATGTGCCGATGACAAGGATGGAAGTAACTTGTGACAACATGCGGTTCTCAAACAAAGTTGAAAATGAGTAGGAGGAAACCTGAGATATGTAAGAATGAATATATGCAACGTAATGCTTTTTTTTATGCTATTTTGGTGATGGTGATAGAATAAATGAAGCTATGGATGCAACTGGTCATGTATTATACTTTAATATCCTATGTTTAGATGATATCTTGGTAGAAGTATGAGTTGCTAGGTGAAACAAGGCTGATTTACTGACTATTTTAAAGTGAGGGAAATTCTAAATTATTGAATAACTATCGAAGTGACGATGATATCTAACTACCAATGTGCCTTGGATTGTTAGAACAGGATTTTTAAAAATTATGGACGTGATTAAAGAAACGGTAAAATACTTACAGGTAATCGAACAATCAAAATCAAACCCAGAAGCGAATAAGATACTGTCCTAAGATATATTTCCATCCCTCGTGCAAAAATTATCGGAAACACTATCCCAATATACGACCGCAATTCCTCTGCCTGCGAGTACGATCATGGAAAAGGTTGATGGTGACTCTTTCAGCACCCGGTAAAATAATTTTAAAACAGGAAAAATTTTGGAGGAAAAAATACTAGAGAAAAAAAGCATGAAAACATAAAACACAACCTTTTTTTCTTTAGGCCTTCAAGATGATCTTTTTATAGCCAATCAAAATCTGACCGTTTGGATTTTTATTGGCCTATTAAAACTTAATTAGAAGTCCAACGGTCAAAAAATTAAAAGTCTAATAATTAAAAGCATAATGGTCAAATAATTAAAACTCCAACGATCAAATCATTAAGATTCTAATGGTTAAATCATTAAAAGCAAAGCGGTCAATATAAAAGTAAAGCAGCCAAATAATTAATTAGTTGCAGGGAAAATTTTAGATTTTTTCAACAATATCGTAAACAACCAGTTAACTAATAAATAAATTGTTGGGGATGCTCATTGCTTCCTCCATATTTTGATATTTACTTCTTTAAAAAAGACATGTAAGTCAGCTACTTAGCACGTACATGGCTATACAAGGAGCAAAATTTAATTAGTTTAGGATAGTGTGTTTTGAGTGTACGCAAGAACTAATCTATTACTAATTTACCATATATCACAAGAGGATTGGCATAGCTAACAAAAATTAATATCGTGCTTAAGCATTGATTTGTGAAGAAAATATTGTAGTGTCTAAAAAAAAATTTACTGTCCAGTAAAAGGTGACTCCAAGTTTATTTGGTTGCTTTGTGAGTGAACAACCTGCCATGGCCCTGGATGCTGCGTGCATTGCATGCAGGGCCAATGTTATACTCCAACATATCTTGTACCATCTGCAACATTTCACATGATCATCGCCTAGGTGATTAAAGATCAAGCACTCGCATCACAAAAAAAAAAAAAAAAAAAATGTCAGCACCAAATGATTTTCAATTACAGTGGCCAGCATCAATGCTGAGTTTTTTTATTGACTGAGATGCCAAGTGAAAAATCAAAGGTCAGAACTTGCAACCGAAACGCCTGCGATTTCCATTTAATAAAATATTTTAATAAAAAATTAAAAATTAAAAATTAATAAAAATATATTTATTATTATATGATATATTATAATAGCATGATATATTACAATATATTTTATATTATAATAAATATTTTATATTCTGAATATAATAATTATATTATGTTATATTATAAAATTATATTATCATATATTATCACACATATATATATATATATATATATATATTATAATATTATATTCTAATAGATTGAACATGTAATTTTGTTGTTAGTGAAATTTTATTTTAAAAATATTTAATGACATTTTATAATTCATTGTGGGATCATATTTTCAAAATGTAATTTTATTTCATGTCCCTTCTTTTTTTAAATGACACGGGCACATGGTCATGGACACACGGTTCCTCCACCCCCTTCCATACCTTTTATTTTTTTCTTTCTTTGTCATCACTTCCTCTACTTCATACTTTTTCTCTCGTTCTCTTACTCTTTTACATATTTTAATAATTTATTTATTTAATATTTTTAGCTAAATATAAAATAAATAAAATATATTATTAATTATTAATATTTGTTTATATTTTTTGTCATTATGTATTTAAAAAAATTAACTTCCAAATCTCGATGGCTATTCTTACCGATCGCATCGCAATTAATGCAACCAGTATGACGATACGTGGATCTATGATACAAGCATCTATCAGTGTGAAAAACCTTACGATGGCAGCAATCAGATATACTAAACCAGGGATGTTATCAAATAATGAAATCAAATATTGAATATATGATATTAAAATAATTATAATATATTTTATATTAAATCATAATATTATATAATAATATTATTATATATTTTTATAATAATATTAATTTGAATACATAATATATTAATATATTATAATACATTAATATAATACTAATATTTTAATATAGAATGTATTATTATAAATATATATGACATTAGTATATTAAGTTATTATTATTGGAAAATAAATATTATAATGTACAATATTATTGTATTATAATGATATATTAGCTTATCATAGATAACTTATATTAAAATAATAATATAGTATATTATGATAATAGTATGTGCATTATATTATAATATTATATAATAGTATTTAATTATTTTATCATAATAATATAGTATATTATAATATGATATATTATTATAAAAATATATTATATTAACATAATATCATATTATTATATGATAATAAGTATTATATTATATAAAAAGCATCTAAGCATTATTAGATTTGGAGCAAGTCTCATTAGGGAAGGTACAATTAATCTATAATTTTTAATTAGTTATGAGTTTATGAAGTTATTTATTTATTTGTTATTGGTGCCATAGTTTATCATTGACTCTTATATGTTTCATATGTAGAAGAACAAGAATAAAAGACATACATATAAAATAAAATAATTTATAATTAACTTATTTAATTTTAAAAGGATGCTTTAAATTTTAATAATCAAATTGAAAGTCAATTCCATGAGTGTAAAATATACAAATAAAAAATTTAGTTTTTTTTTTAAAAAAATGTTACATTAACATAAACTTAAAATGAGATCAATACATAAGTAGATCCTAATAGTATATCAAGTTCCACAAGGTGGTCATCTTCTCCTGCGTGTAAATTGCTTCCAACAATGCATTGGTTTTGCTTCACTCAGTTTCTGATACTCCATTGGATGCTCTATCTGAGTAAATACCTCTTGTGTAGCTGCCTCCTATGTCGATCCCTCACCAACATACTTCCCTTCATGGTATGGGTATCCTTGATGTGTCATGTAGTCTGGCACAGTAATATAGTCAAAATACGTAGCAACATCCTAAACAAACATGAACTATCTTATGTCATCATGAAGATAACTAATTGTAGATATGTATAGAGTGAACCATGGCATTGGATACAGAGAGGTATTGCATCGTCGAGAACCTCATTTGTGCTGAGGAGATGCTCCCGATGATGATACATACAGGAAAGGTGAAAAAGTCTCGTCCACTCTATCGATGTCATGAGCACATGCTCCTAACTGGATACGTGTATACTCATTAACAGCATGAAAAATAATATCACATATCTCCAGGATATAGGGGTGGACTACACCAACTTTTCTAAGAAGACCAAGAAAATATAAAAATAAATAATATTAATAAATAATTAAATTAATTTAAATATTTAAATATTTATTATACTCAATGTTGTTTCATAGAATTAAATTCATCGATAATGAAATCTATTATAAAATTTTTAGCTATCTTCTTTTTGATGTAAGTGACTAAATAATCAATGAGAAAGTCATTTCCATCTTGTTGTATAATCTAGTCTTGATAATTTTCATTATTGAAAATGCTCCTATAATAACAGTTAAAATTAGAAGAGTCATAAATTTTTCAAACTCATAGAGGATGCGCGCGCACTGGCTATGGTGATGATGGTGTCATGTTGAGTGCTATCAGTGCGGTACAATATGATGGGGCATCCACTGAGCAGCAGGGCTGGAGGTGATGGTGCATAAGCATAATGGTGTCAGTGTGACCTGGGGCACAATAAGCACCCACCCATCCATGTCCCTTGAGATCCGATTATGCTGTGCGATAGGTATGGCTGCTAGGGCGATGCGCAGCTCTACCACATGTAGCATCCATCCTTACAACGAAGTTGACAAAGGCCATCGGGATGGCAATCACCACCTGACACTTTGATGGTGTCCAGCCTTGAACACATGTAGCATCCATCCTTACAACGAAGTTGACAAAGGCCATCGGGATGGCAATCACCACCTTACACTTTGATGGTGTCCAGCCTTGAACACGTGCAGCCACTCGATTGCACCATGGGGTTGTTCCCATCGGTCATGCTGTGTGATAGGTCATAGGTCTAATCACCATGGCATTCATCGGTGTGGTGAACAAGATAGTGCCTATCATGCACGGTGGCTTCAGCCATGGTGGGTTTCAAAGATAGATGCCCGTCGAGCGACAAGAAGGAAATCCTTTGTCTTCTCTAAATAATTATGGAAAAGAAAAAATAAATTAATGAAAAGGAAAGAGAAAGTTGAATGTGATCTAACTTCCAAGTAAAGAAAGTTGATTTACCTTTAAAACTTCTTTTTTTAAGATTTTCTAAGTTGTAATTAATTCCAGCTAATTTTAGAGGGGCCAAATAGGCAAACACCTATATATTAAAAATTTTATCTAAAAATCCTAACTTATAAATAAAAATTATTAAAAAGTTGAGGGCTGGCAATCTACCACTGCTAGGATGGACTGTGAGGACATGAATATGAAACCTGACTGAGCAAGATGATGTATCATCGCCATGCCATCACTTTGAAATAAGCAGGTATATAATCAATTATACAAAATAAAAGAATTATCTATGAACATCGATAAATAAAAAATTTAAATCCTTATCAAGTAATAAATATCATACTATCATGATTGATAAACTATCGAGTGATGCTGTGGTACCACTGCAAATATGAATAATGATTATTCATCATACCATCAACAGGAGCACTATCTATAATATAATCTCAATGGCTCTTTCCAAATTGAATAGAGTGTTGATGAGTGATGGACCAGTCATGATCGACTTATCTTTAGAGATTGATGCGGTGTAGTGTAATATCTGTATCACATCGATATGGAATGAACTGGCAGATACCAAACTACCATAATCTCTATCAGCGAAGTATCATTTTATGATATAAAAATAAATAAGTGGCACTCGGCTACACTATATATCCTAGCTATCTAGGTGGTAATCTAGTAGGAGTGCAGGAATATTAGAAGTATATGGCTGTCATATTATCTAATAATGAAGAATGTGAAACATAAGATATAAATAAAATAATGTAAAATATTATATTTTTAAAAATAAATTTTTAGTCCTGAGCTGCTCCGATCTCTATCGATCGAGATATAATTGATATGTATGGAGAACGTGTGACGATACCTTCAAGACCAAAAAATCAACTCTCCATCTTTATATAAATCAGATTACATGATTATATAACTTAGTAAACATCATTAATATTTATAAATATTAATAAATTTAATACTCATCCCATCCCTTACGAATCTTGTGGCAATGCAACTTGTTAGGGTAGATGTGGTGCTCTCGAGCCTTGGAAGGCTAGGAAAGAAGCTATAGCAATAGCTCTAGAAGGCTAGGATCGATTTGGATCCTAGAACTAGAACCGGTTGGTTGTAGGGTGGAGGTTTGGCCCTCCACGAGCTTGAGGTCTAGAATTTTGAATCTTGAAAGGGTTAATTCAATGTTGGATCGGGTTTGGATCCAAATGGGTATCAGAATGGGTCAATTCATGGCTATACATAGGCTTGGATAAGTGCTCTCCTAATTAGATTAGTCTTAGAAGAATTAGAGTTAGATTAGGTTCATGTGTTCCATTCATAATTAGATTAGGAAGGCCATTTAGTTTATAAAATAATACATCATGTAACCTAATATTTTGGAATGAAATCTATGTAAACTCTATATTCTCCCTGCACCTCTCTCTTTCCTATCTCTCTCCCTCTCTCCTCACGTCCAAATATATTTCATGCCAAAGAAGAAACACCAAGTTCTCTTAGCACTAGGAACTAGCACTAAGGAGAGCTAGTGGCAAGGTTTTGTGATGCTAGGAATTATCCACGCCCCAAGTTTGTTTTATGTGCTGATTTGAAGCAACGAGGAAGGTGTTCTCATCTGGTATTTCACATTCAAGTGGAGCATTGGCCAGAGGTGCCTTCATAGATGGAGGAAGGTTTGGCATAGATTCAGAGCCAAGAGATGCAAAGAAAGATACATATTCTAATACCAATGGTGGTGACGCATTGCATGGATCAATGTAGGATGTGTGGGCACCGGAGAAACGTGGCTCTAGGGAGACCATGTCAGATGGTTTAGTTACAGAGAGAGAGAACCGAGTACCTATAAAGAGGCTGAGGTGAGCCTCGAGAGAGACAATGGGTCCGAGCCAGGATAGGTAAGTTACAATCCTTCTAGAAGAAGCTAACGTGATGGCTAGTACATATGCAGAAGAGGAAGAAACAAACAGGACACAAGAGAGTGTCCGGATATAAGCAAGGAGCTTCAATCTAGATGGAGGCAGTCATCTTAAAGGCCTCCAATGTTGAAGGGTTGGCATTGGCATTCAAGTTTACACGGGGAGCTATCAGGGTGTGTTGTAGCAGCACGGTGGTAGTAGAGTGGTGCAGACGAATCATACGAAGTATGCCAATGCTTGTGGGCACCAAAGTAGAGATTGTTGGGATAGATATGGTGCTTCCAAGCCTTGGAAGGTTATGAGAGGAGCTATGACAATGGCTCTAAGAGTTTAGGATTGATTTGGATCTTACGACTATGATCAATTTGGTCCTAGAATAGAGGTTCTGCCCTCCGTAGGTTTGAGATCCAGAATTTTTTGTCTTGAATGGACTAATTCGATTTTGGATCGGGTTTGGATTCAAGTGGGTATGAGAGTGGGTTAACTTGTGGGTGTATATGGGCTTAAATGAGTACTCTCCTAACTGGATTAGTCTTGGAAAAATTAGAGTTATGTTAGGTTTATGTATTCTATTCCTAATTAAATTAGAAGAGCCATTTGGTCTATAAAAGGGCATACCATGTAACCTAATATTTTGGAGTGGAATCATTGTACACTCCATATTCTCTCTATACCTCTTTCTCACCCTCTCTCCTCACATCCAAATAGATTTCATGCCAAGGAAGCAACACCAAGTTTTCTTAGCACCAGGAACTAGCGCCAAGGAGAGCTAGTAGCAGGGTTTTGTGATGCTAGGAATTATCCATGCTCCAAGTTTGTTTTGTGTGCAGATTTGAAGCAGCAAGGAAGGTGTTCTCATTTGGTTGTTCACATTCAAAAGTTTATCCAAATCTACACGCCCAAGAGTCCAAGCAAGGAGGAGTTCTATCATGCCAAGGTGTTGTTGCCGCTAGAAGGAATTCACCTAAGGATTGTGCATTGAATTTGGTGGCTATCTCAATTCTGTTTCATATCATATTCTAGCAAGTGAAAGGCACTCTAAAAAGCCTTCTTTGTGAAGGACTCCTAATCCCAATAGGCTTTGGAGTGGTGATTTATGTTGGGCGTAAATGTGGTTGACAAGTAGAAGTCCATGCTGTTTGGGAATCCTAGTCCAAGTAGGATTCAAATATTGCTACTATCCTAATTTGATTTGGGCTGCCTCCAAGACATGAAAATAAGGGGTTTTGATTTGAAACTAAGGGAGACACATCCTAGAAGGTCAAGGATTTAAGTAGAGTAGCATGTGGATACTAGTGCATGAAGTACTAGGCTGTAAAAAATTTTTGTACCTAAGTAGGATGTGAAAAGCTGCTAGGGCTTAGTGTTTGGCTATTTAAATGAACTCTAATCAATGCAAAACTTTGTAGAGACGTTTATTGATGATCTTCGAAGGTCCACGCAAAGGTTGACAGTCCTAATATAGCTCCACAATCATCTAGATCCACCATCATCTAGATTTACCATATGATCTACAACTGACCAAGCTAATCTGCGGGGTGCCATCATCATAAATCAATCCCACACCCTGCAGAGGTTTCAAGCTAATCTATATACACCATGGTAACAGAGGACTGGCTATATCATGATCATCTCTCCTGCTCGCCCTGCACATCTCTCTATACAATCATGCAAGACCTGCACTATCCCCATTGTAAATCCAGTAGTCTCAAAATCCTCTAGTAGGGGTAGAAATATAAGATTCATTAAACTCCTTGGCTTATCTATGAGTAAACATCCATCCATAAGCCACAAAATATAAGCTCTAGTATAACATTATATTGCTATTTCATCAATATTATGGGCTAACTCATGAAATTGCTCCACTAGCTAGACCATGCTCAGCTCTGATTCCTGGAGTCTATCCTATAAAGAAATGACTCCTAACAAATTGTGACAAACCTACCAATCCACTTATATAGTGCCTGTAACCAATACACCATCAACTGGCAAACCTAACTGGATGGCGATAACCTAGAGGGTGATGGTGCACTCTTCCTGTGGTAGATGACATGTGTGTCTCTAGATACCATCGCCCTACGAATGTCGTAACCAAATGCTAGTCTATCTGCATATATCCTACATGAGCAAGGCCATAGAATCTTGCCTGCTGTAGGTAAGGCACTATGAATCTATCCAGCAGTAATGACCTGTGTATAACTAGCTCCCTGCATTGATACTACAAAAAAGCTCCCTCCTGAATATCCCATACTAAAAATAATCGATGGCTATCCTAGTTATATAATATGGAGTGATTTGCTGGACCTAGATCGATCTGTAATATGCTCCACGTATTAAATAAATATTATTTATCATGTTTTATTATCTAAAGATTATACAAAAATATTTTTCTAAGTCTATTATATAACCACTAATTTTACTAAAAAAATAGATTTGATAAATATATAATCAAAGATCAAAGTACAACCATGGCTTACAATACAACTCAAAATATAACTGAAAAAATGGGTCCTGAACAACAGCACAAATCCAAATACATCAAAAAACAAAGCATGTGTCATATGAGAATCAAAATATACTTAAAATGAGAACAAGAAACCATTAAAACCTATGAAGTATAACAGTACTCATACAGATATAATAGATAGCCGATAATAGGAACCAATGAAGTTGAAAAGCATCCCGATGAAGCACCCATTTTCCATCCTGGCATATCAAAGGGATGTAAAATATGAAAACATAAATCCCATCAATCGAGTCTATATCATACACAATAAACTAATAACATATAAATAGAGATTAAATTGATGTATCTAAAAATACTTGTGGCATGAAGGCAATATACTACAACTAATTTGCATTTCTAGTTCTTAGACATGGCCGTTTATCATGTCCTTCCTCTTAACAAATCTACACCTACATCTATTACTAGTTTTCCTCAAATCCATCTCATTCCTAAATTTGGAGAAACATGGTCTACCCTTTAACCGCAATCATAATTTATCTGGTATAATGATACTATGTGACTTAATTATGATCAATATTCTTTGTGTGGAATGAATTGAAATTAAGGTACGTAAGTCTAATAATAATAATTTAAAGTATAACATGATCAACATATCTATAAAAATACTTACATATGCGTATGCAGCCTGATATATGAGCAAGGTAAATAATAGCTCTACCATTTTTAACATGTACATGCATGCTCCAAAAGTCTCATGATCTATAATTTAATATACATTAATTAATTTAAAAATTATATACTATGGACTAGTTATTAAATAAATAATTATTATAATAATTACCTGTGAATTATTGCCTTTATTCATGTAAGGTCCATGCATCACTATTTGGACTTGAAATATGTCAAGGCTCTATCGAGTCTTGTAATAATGTGTAATGTTACTTTGGCTCGCTTGGTGATTACATGACCCATAATTAAAGTAATAAATCTTTCATTTTTATTAATTGCATCAATTGCCTGAACACGTTAACTATCAAAGTATGATACAAGTTGAAAGAATATCAACTGCACCAATGTAACTACTGGTAGAATTCGAGCATTTTTTAGAACTTCATTAAAATACTTCAATAGATTAGTAATTATCATTTCATACTTTTGACCACCATCATGTGCACATATCTATTATCTAAAGGAATATCACTCAATTATTGAACAGTTTCTGAATTAAATTTTTTAATATTTTTCATATATTTCTAAAACTTTCTAACTTGTATTTATGTTCTGGCCTTTTTGATCATATCTCTTAATTTTGAATCCCGAGATTTTGTATTGAAGTTATTTATTACATGATACAAGCAATAAACATGATATGTATTTGGTGGCTACCAACCCAGATGCTCATTTTTCACTATAGCTAAGATACTAGGATGCTGATTTAAAATTGGATAAATATTTTGACATGAGGTAACAAAAACTCTCATGCAAACATGAAATCAATCTCAAGTATCAATAGATTCTTTATTCATAATAGCAAATGCAAGAAAAAAATTGATTATTTCTATCAACAGTATTTGCGATTATTAACTTCTCTCTATACTTTTCATATTAAAAATATAGCATTAATACTAATCACTGGTCAGTAATACTTAAATTCTTCAATCAATGATGCAAAAATCTAAAAAATATAATCAAATTGTGCATATAATCGATTACCTGTAGGAGTGCTAATGAATTTCATCCAAGAGCTATGATTAAATTTTTTTATAGCAGCAACCACTTGAACAATAATTCATATGATTTATTTCAATCTCCGAATACTATAGCTATTGCTTTTTGCTTGGCCTTCTATAACTTTCTATAACTAGGTGTATAATTGAATCTATCTTTTATCATTGCACCAAGTCCAGCAATAGTAATTGTAGGTACTTCTTTCATTAAATCATGTATTTTATTGGCAATTAAAGTGGAGTCCAATCTAGAATAATCCTAAGCATCATAGTAGATATCATGTAATCTCAAAGTAATTATGCCATTTAATTGCTTTCAACATCTATTAGCATCTTGACTCTCTATTCTTATATTTCACAATCCATAGCTTTGGCTTCAACTTAATAATCTTGAATTCATGATACCAATTGATGTGGCTGGATCGCTGACGTGGGGTGGGCAAATGACGTGGAGTCCCCATCATATGTCACGCTGGGTTTTCAATATGGGCCCCTTCGTCGGGCTGAGCTCCCCCGGAGCAACGGGGTCGCCCACCCAAGTCGAGCTCCATCCTCCATCAGGTCAGTCCCCGCCGGGTCGGGCGCCTAGGCCGGAGCCGAGTATAAGTCCCCACCCAAGGCGGACCCCTTAGGATCGGGCCCCATAGTCAGGAGTCGATCTCAAGTCTCCTTCACCATGAGGAGATCCTCCGAGGTCAGATCCCTTGGGCTGGGCGGCGCCCCGCCCACCTTCGTCGGGTCGAGCTCGCCCGAAGCCGAGTTCCGCTAGTCTGGAGTCGAGCTCAGCCCTCCTTCGCCCAGCTGAGCCGCCTCAAGGTGAGCCCCTCGGAGTTGGGCCCCACCTTTTTAGCTCGATCCCCAGCTCAGGCAGAGGCACCAACCGCCAAGGAAGCGGCGCCTCCTCTCCAAGGATGACGGCGGGCCTCCCAAGGGTCGTACAACAGCGCCCGCCATGCCGCAATTAATACCCATAGCCGTCACTCACACCAAAAGGGAAGGAAACTCACATCAAGGCACCATACTCTCCACCAACCTGCCGTACCGCCAGGGAAAAGATCCAGCCATAGAGTGCGAGTCCCGAGGGCGGTGGCCCACCGATCGAGGTCCTGCCAGGCTTCTAGGAAAGGGGCAAGCAAAGGGAATGTCAGAGCGCATGGAAGCTTCCCCGGTTATCTGACAGGAGAGGCGTCCCATCTACGGCACGATACCTCGTCGCACACGTCGGACGACACGGGGAGATCCTGAGGCAAGCCAAGATAAAAACTCAGCCATAGTAAGCCAAAAGGGGGCAACCAAAGCAAGCAAAAAGACAAGGGAGAAGGGCCACACAGGAGGATCTTTCCACCTCGGACATCACCTCTCCCAGCCCACTCTCACTTCCATATACACCACACTCACTCCTCCTAGCGTGGAGCTTATCCCGAGGGGCTCGACCAGGAGGATATGTTCCCCTGGATCGTCACTGACTTGATCGTCGGAGTGCCCCTGCCGGAATCCCCGGTCCGGATCACTGACGTTATTTCTTGCAGGTCCCGAGACACCGAAGGTATCCCGAGGAGGCGGACGGGCGACCATCGATGCCACCAGCAGCTACGGGCCACGACAATCCAAGCGGCAACACCTATCAATTGAATACTGCTTTATTACAGTTTATAACTCTGCCTTATATACAAAATAAAGTCCTTTACATGATTCTTCACCTCTTTCTTATATAACAAACTATGCTTGCAGTGAAAAATACATAAGCACATTAGCAACTATCCAATCAACCTGAGTGAATGTTTTAGAAGGAGCTTTAAATACGACATAATTTGGAATAACTGTCATATGGACCTTTTACAGCATGTGATGTACTAGCATCTTGAACTTCATCTTTTACATCATCTTTACTTGCTATATCATCTTCAAAAAAAGTTGATTTATATACATGAATCGTATTATTAGCAACTGTATATAATAATGTTTGTTTAATAATACTATCTCATATATCATTATCCATTATATGAAACTGGTTCTCTATATATCTTGAACCAGTATTCACTAGAACATTATCTACAATATTTGAACTACAATATGAAACATGTTCACTGACATGAGTTGTTACTATATTTCAAACAACTGCTTCATAATCATCCCTTTCATAAATAGGTTAAGGATCTTTAACGAGTTACACATCTATGTACAACTCCATACCTGATAGATATAGATGTAAATTAATAGTTGAAAATATTATCTCCATATTCTCATCTTTGATAATTAGAACGGATTCATACTTTACTAATATTGGCTGCATAACCTATGGATATCTATATATAATCATCATTTTATTCTTTATTCAATCTATACGAAAGACTCTATATAACTTATTTTCAAACTCTTCATATGTTATTCCATATTTAATTCTAATTATCTTTTTTATCTCTGATTATATTCAATATAATATGTTCCATTAATGATAGAACCATTAATATAATATAAGATTGTGATTGTTTTTTCCATATTTCACTACATGTTTAATAAATAAAATAAATTTAGACATGCTATCAAAAAAATTATACAGTCAATATCACTTTAACAAGTAAAAATATTAAAAATTATGATTACAAACATGCATGCTAAATATCTCTATTAAAGTTATAGAAAGCATAGAAGGAGAAACAAAATTTTATCTAATTTAAAAATAATGTCACATCATAGTTTAGATTCGATACCAATGTATGAAGCTTAAAATGACTTATATAATAAATAAATTTTAACACCTTTTAATAGATAAAGGCAGGTCATATTCCATTCATAAATTGTATTAACTTTATTAGTCAATTATAGTAATCAAACGATATCAAATAGGAGCTAAAAAATTTTAGTAACATTTTTTCTTAGTTCTTTCCACGTGGCTAAAAATGTGTGAGAAGAACTAAAAAAAATACTGTCCAAAATTTTTTTGATCCCTATTGTATATTATTTGATTACTGTAATTGATCTATAGAATTAATTATAATTTTTAAACTAGATAATCAATTGACTAATGTACATAATTTTCTCACTCATACAAAAATATATAAATATACGGATAGTATAAAATATGTATATTAATCAATTGATGGGTTTATAGTAATATGCAATACAAATTTTATAAAAATAAATATCTATTTAATTAATTAAATTAACATGTAATTATAAAATATAAAGTTATCAATAATAATAATTTATATTTATTAAAATATGAATTCAAAATTATAGAGAGGCTCATCAGATATCTTTTAAAAAATGAATAGCATAAAATCAAATTAAACCTACATATGCCTCTAACAATAATTATGCATGCTAAACATGGCTTACTTTATTATCTATCATGACTGCATAGATTGCTTGATAAAAAAATGAGTGGCCTAACAATTAGGTAATCGAACCTTCATTCTTCCTTCACTTTAGAAATATAACCAGCACAAGCTAAATACTTGATTTAATTTAAATACAAAAAATGAGCCATTGGTCTGACTATCTAGAAGTTCAAACTAATAAAGGAACAAATAAATTATTTTTTTATTTGCCCTGCTTTATTACCACAAAATATAGTGTAATGTCTCTTTATAACTTATACGATCCACCTAAAATTCGAAATGAAGACCGCAACTAAGAAAGGATTCTATTACAGGTCTTCTCTTAGAGAATCCGACCAAGCTCTGGGCCAAGCCTGAAATAAATCAGGCCGGGTTTGGGTATGATAATAGAGCTCATTCAATTTTCAGATCGAGCTTGGGCTTTCCTTTGGCTCAACCTGGTACATCCTGAACCCAGCCCAAACATAAACTTGACCCTAGGTTCAAGAATATTCACACCCATCTCCTCTCTAGTTTTCTCCATCTCTCTGTCTCTCATTTACATCAAACCCTAGCCCGCCACCCTTGCCACTCAGTGCCCCCCAACCCAACCCAATGGTGCTCGCACCCAGCACCACCCCCCAGTTGCACACTAACCCCTCGATGCCGGTGACACCCACACCCCGCACCCCCTGACTCTGCACGACCCTAGGCCCCTCCCCGGTTCCGATCTCCCTCCACAACTCTCCTTCCCCTCCCAGCAGAAGCCCAATGTTTTTTGGATTGGGCTCGGATAGAGGTATTGCCCAGTCCGACCCAGCCCTGTTCCAGACCTAACCCCCTTAAATCTTTTATAAACCAAATATGAATGCCTTTTTTTAAAAAATAGCTTGCCTAGCTTTTTTTATTATTATTATAAGAAAAAGGAGCATTAGTTTACTATTAAATCTCTATCCAAATATTCATATAAAACCAAACACCGACACAAAGATAACAGAATTCCCAAGTCCAATGATAAAGAAAAAAATAGAACCTGAGATCCAAAAAAATAATTTAAGGCCTAGCTCTTTAATAGCCACCCTAATAGCTCAGTATTTATCATAGAATCTATTACTTGTTGTGTCTTCTAGTTTTTTTTGGTAAGTAGTTTGATCTAGCTAAATTATGTCAGTATTATCCAAATCTAGTATAATCAGAAACTAATAAAAATATAGAATATATACAGCCAAAAGTTAAAATATTATTATTATTATTATTATCAAAAAAATTTACATGCAACTAAGAGATCGGTGGCAGTCGAAAAGGACAAGTGGGCACCTCGATCGACCGAAGGAGGGCAAGGGGGTCCAGGAATTAGAGGGGGTTAAAAGGGCCAAAAAATACTTGAGTGAGGGACCTGGAAGAGGCTCGGCTAGGCAACGGGGGGCATTTTAATCCCCTCCATGCCATGCATCACTCCCTCCTTGCCATGCGTAATTCGTCCATGCCACACATCACTCCCTTCATGCCATGTGCCCGTCCTTAAATGCCACGTGCCCTAAAAAAATGATAGATCAAAAAACATAATTCAAATAGCCATACATTCATAAATATTTAATTAAAAATATTATTTTTTAAAAAAACTCATCAGTATTTTACTAAATGCTAGTATTTTTTTTGATGAACAAAAAGAATAGAGAAAATAAATATCCGATGTAGTTATCCGGATAATATTAAATTTAAGATATTTAAATTTTTGCTTCTCTTATCCTGCGCCTTGTGTGCACGAGAAGGGGGGCAGGGAGAGAGATTCCCTCGCCTTGTTCCCCACCCAACCCTTGTTGGACTCTTATTAAGATCTTGTTTGGATGGAGGGATCAGGAGAGAAAGAAAAGGAAGGGTTTATGTTTTTCTTGTTTGGATATTAATTTTTTTTAAAAAATAAGGGAATGAAAAGGATACTTATATTCCTCCCCTTCTCATGATTAAGCTAAGTTTTTAATCTCCCGATTTAGAAGAATCAAGAAGGAAAGCAAAATTTTTAATAACTAAACTTTCTTTTTTTTTCTTTTTTTTTACTTATAAGGACTATCTAAATAAAAATAATATTTTATTTTATTTTTTATTTATTTTTTCTTAACCAGGATTATCCTATTCAAATAAAAATAATATTTCACCCTCTTCCACTTTCCTTATTCTTCCTTTTTTTTCTTGACGAGGGCTGTCCTTTCCCTTTTCTTCCTTTTCCTTGACGAGGGCTACCCAAACAAAAGCCCAATGGGGAGGGGTTAACGAGGGCTATCCAAACAAAGCCAAGGGGGAGTGGGGGAGAGGGCGTTTTCTTCTCCCCTTCTTGTCCGTCGCTCGCCGCTCCCACCATCATCATGACGCCCTCCTCCTCCGCTGCGGCGCGTGAACTCACATTTTAGCCTCCACCGGTCTTCTTCCTCTCTCCTTCTCTCCTTCTCTTCTATCTCCAAGCCTAGAGAGAAAGCTAGAAGAAGACCAGAGCCGAGCTCTTCGCCCTCGCCGTCCAGCTCCCATGCCCTCAACCCCGCCCCCAGGACGGCTCTCTTCGGTCTCCTTTCTCAGAGTTCTCGTTTGAACTCCGTTGGGTCCTCCGCCGCTGCGGCACCCCAGGCTCGCCCGTTTACCGGCGGTTTTCTCTACGGATGAAGCCTTAGAGGACCCCGGTTTGATCCTTCCGCTTTCTCCCAACTTTTTCCAAGGATTGGTGGAGACCCCAACTCTTGATCTTCTCTGGCTGGATTTCCCCGTCATGGAGAGGTTTTTGCTCAATCTAAAACCTTTTCGGTTCAAGCAGTCGGTGTTGATGAGAAGCACATTTTCCCTCGGTTTACTTCTCTCGAAAAGGTGACGTTTTTGTTGGGGGGCGCGGGGAGGAGGGTCGGGTGATGTTTTACGGTTTTGTAGGAGGGTTTTGTAGGAGGTTTGGAATGCTACTTTGATCCGGTGTTGGTGTTGTCTGCCGCCATGACATCAACCTGTTCTGATTTTGTGAAGTGGAGGGAGGAGTTCGTCTCCCAGGAGCGTGGAAGCCGAGTCGTCCACTACTACCTGGACGACTTCGGGGGAGATTCCCATCTTGCCGTCATCGGCACTGAAAGGAGCTTGAGGCACATGCTTTATGTGGTTTCGGAGGAGTTCAGTCAGGCCTACGGGCCTGCCAAGTCTGGGTTCTCTTGCCTCAAGTGGAGATCGAGAAGAGAGGTGGTAGATTGGCTGACTTCATTCCTTCCAGCAACGAACTGCACCCAAAGTAATTCAAGTACTTATTCTCTCTAAATGCTATTGTGTACCTCAAAGTTCAGTTTCACATTTATCTGGGTGTTTGGATGTTGAGTGGGTTAACTTCTCTTGTTTCTCTACTTGGGAACTTCACTTTTAGATTTTATGCTTGGATTGGTGCATTGATATGCATTTGCGGTGTTGCTGGAAAGCTGTTTAATATATCTTGTTTGCATTGTCCTATTTTTGTCACCATTTGCAAACCGTTGCTTCTTATATTTGAAGTGTTTTTGCTCTAGAGCTTCTGTACGTAGTAGTTGATGCTAATTCACCATGATTTGATCAATATGCTTTGATATATACAGCAGCTTTTACTTCTCGCCAAGGGTTGATTTGGTTTTCTTTTTTCTTTTATGTTTTTCCTGATTAGCTGGTGTAATATCCTCCAAGATATTTATCTTCTGGTATGTCATTATATTTAATCTTCCTACTCTAACAACTTATCTTGCAAGTAGCGCTTCCTCTGGTTGCTGTGATAATGTAAGGGATATGAAAATCATGGTCATCGTGCCATTCCATTGTTCATTTGTTGGGGAGTAAAGAATACTTACCATGCTGATAGATGGATTTCTTAATGCTGAACCTTCTATGCTGACAATTTTCAGGATTTCAAGCTATAGTTTTTTTTTTTCTTTTTTTTTTTTCCAGTTAGACATTAGAATATGTAATGTTTATATCTCTGAATGTTCTTCCTTCTCCCTTCTTTTCTTAGAAGGTAACTTAAGAGTTCGAATGATGTAAGGTGGTAACATGTGAATCCGTTCTTATATTTCCTTGTCACAATGTCTCAAAGTCATAGTCCTTGATATTCTAGTATTGAAGTTTATATTAGTGAAGATTTTGTGAAGTGATGTATTTTTTTCCTCTTTTTGTAAGTAATATCATACTTCAAAGAATAACTACATAACAACACATAATTCTTTATTTAAAAATTGGGAACCTTTTGTTCTTACAGGCCATTTTAGTGTTCTTGCTTAATAAAAAGTTTTAGGTGGTTCAATTGAGAAAACTTTCTTATCCACTTATGCTGTCTGTCAATATGATTTGATTAGTTAACTGTCTTTTACTATGTTACATTAGAATCAGCAAAATATGAGTCTCCACAATGTTTGATTTCTGATGTAGAGGTGAATGGATTCAAGGAGACTGGAGGATTTCGATTTAAACACACGGTAATCAAATGTTGAACATATTCTCATATTTACATGTAAAGTTTATTAGCTTATTTGTTTGTACCTTCTTAATTCCTTTATCTTAGGATAAATGCCATAACTCAGACATTATGTGGTCTGGTGTTTCCTGGACGTGTGGCAAACAACTCCGGCACTACCAAGCATTTTGTCGCAACGGAACCACAATAGCTGTAAGCACCATCATTTGCATGTAACTTAATTCCTTTCTAAATATTTTGGTGCCAAACAAAGATAATCTGCTGTGCAGAACCATTCCTTTGTCCTTGTCATGTCTGAGGAGGAAAATCGCTATCTTGCTTATTTAGAAGATATGTATGAAGATAAAAAAGGGCTGAAGAAGGTTAAAGTACGGTGGTTTCATCAAAATCAAGAATTTGCTGGTACAATACCACCACCTACTCCACATCCCAATGAAGTCTTTATCACACCTTGCTCTCAAGTCATCAGTGCGGAGTGTGTGGATGATATAGCTACTGTTTTAACGCCCGACCACTATGAAAAATGCTTGGCCTCGCTTCCATGTGGTTCTTTATGTGGCATCTGTTTGTGCTTTCGGCAGTACAGCAAAAGTAAATTCAAACGCTTTGACTTAACTACTTTGCGCGGATATTTTAATCAAGCAATTATTACACACCTGGATATAAGCATTAAGTTTGGAAGGGAAGAGGACGAATATGGTCATGGAAGCATCGTAAAGCATGCTGGACCCAAGAGTAATAAGTTCATCAAGGGGCATCAGAGATTTTTGGCAGACTGTTTAGGTGCAAAGGTGTCAGGCCATATGACAGTCTGCAGACCAGCTTCTGAAAACCTAAGATACCAGTTACCTGTTAGAAGACCACTGTCAGCGAAGTTTGGTGGACCGTGCAATTGGCCTAGCCCACCTTTTAAAGTTGGTGAGAAGATAGAGCTTCTCTGTCAAGATAGTGGCATCAGAGGCTGCTGGTTCAAATGTTCTGTTTTGCAATTATCTCATAAGAGGTTGAAGGTTCGATATGATGATTTGCAGAATGTCGATGGCTGTGGGAATGTGGAGGTAAAGCATGCGCACTGAGCTTGCATTTTTAAATTTTGGTGGACAATATATTTAAGGAAGAGAATTTCATGTTTCAGATTTTATATTGTACAGATGTAGACCTGATATCCAGATGTTTTCTTTTTCTTATTTCTAGTTACAACATGATACTGTTTATGTATTGCACACAGTTTTATTCATCTGAAAACAAATGGATATATGAACATGCCTACCAAGTAAAACTACTATAGGGCCTTGAATTTTATATGCAATGATTGGTTTGTATAATTTATGAAAAAAGATTAAAAAACATGCATTCAAATAGCATTTGATATCTTCAATATGGAACTTTGACTACATATTTATGAAAAGAAAATACTGCACAGATTTCATATCATATAGGTGTGGACAGATATTCTAATTATTCTCTTTATCTTGCTTCTATCTAAAATTTATTGTTAAGTATAACTGCATATTTGCTGATCAGGATACGGACATTAGTAAGTGGATATCCAAAATACATTAGTAAGTGGATATCCAATAGTACGGACAGTAAGCTGGAACTAGGCAAAATACGGAGCCTTAAATTTTTTATACATAAATTAATTATTACAAACTTGCAACGACTATTATTCCTGAAAAACAATATCACATTGTTTCATGAACAAGAATTGCCGCATTTATTAAAATCCTTTCTATTAAAAATATATTTTTGGAAATATTTCTGACTCTGCTGAATATCTGAATGCTTCTCTGCACAATTTTTCAGAGAGAGCTTCCTAGACAAATGGCCCCGGAGTTGTTCCACATAGGACCAACTGCCAAGGCAGCTGCTTTGTTTGGTATGGTCGCCTAATAGCTGCCTAAGCAGCTCATCTAGGTCTAGGTGGCCAAGTTAGGTCAAGTTTTAACTATATCCTGGCGTGGGTTGGGTATTAGATGTGACAAAATAGGGTACCACGAATGTCAGGTGGATAGTTGACCTATTTTTCATTTGGCACTAGACCAATTCAGTTATAGTTTCTATCATTTCTTGATTTTTTGTTTATTTCTTACTTTGATTGAGTATTCAACATATATCGACTTCCTAGTTGTATTAAGCTTCTGGAATAATTGATCATGTTTCTATGCATGATAAACTAGTACTATTCTATAATTTGTGGGGACAACCTGTATATTTACTAATTAGCATGCCATGCTATGCTGATATAAGTGCTCCAATAAATGTGATAGTGTTTCCTTAATTCACTTTTTCCCCTTTTGTCGTTTTTTTTATGATTTATGTATAATTTTTAGTTATTTAATACATGTGTTATTCTTTATTGAACTTGGGTATTCTTATAATACAATACTAAATATCTGCCTTCTGCCTAAGCATTATATGGTCCCTTGATCGCAATGTCTATTTCAAATGCATTATAGAACAGCATCTCGGAATCTAGGAATTGATTGAGGGTTTATTTAATTTGCTATACCTGTCTTGCCAGTTTTTATGTTTGTCAGTTTGTATTCTCTAGGAATGGATCCCTGCCTTCAGACCAGCAGCTCCTGATAAATTAGGCATGAGATGCTCAGGCCGCCTAACAATTCGTCCTTTTCCTACATGCGATCATTTACTTGATAGTGTTGCTTTTCTTAATGGAACCCCGGTGGATGCTTGGTGGAATGATGGCTGGTGGGAGGGGGTTGTGGTTGGAACAGACAGCTGTGGAGATGATAGTCTGCAAGTATATTTTCCAGGTATGCACTTCCTCATCTGTTTTAACTTTGAGTTGCTACACCGTTATTCCCCCTTTTAAAGACATTTTTGTTCATGTGGTTGTTCTGTATAAGCTGCCACCCATTCCATGTTTTAGTTGAGAATATGGGGTGAATATAATAGTGAGACACATCTGCTTGTGCTACCAATTTTTAGTCTTCCAAAGTATCCCTTCTCACCGGGTGATTTGGATTTACCAGTACGAAAAAGGATTTCTAACAAAGGGTTATTCAGGGGAAAAAGCAGTACTTGTGTGAATAGAGTTTCACATGCATTGCACTTGCCTTTAACTAGTTATGTAGAAATGCATTATTTATTTTACTCAGGAACCTTCTCTGGAGTTGTTAGTACCTTTGGCATTTAAATTGCATTTTCAGATGATGTACCACATAATTCTAGAAAACAAATTTCTCCCTTTTTGGCCATTTTTATCTTGACACTAGTAGATCAAAAAGAAAACATGCAAATGCACATCATCAAGCATATGCACATTTTTCTTGTAGTCCTAAATAGGAATGAACGGTAAAAGCAGATTTAAAGAGCTGGTCCCAAATGGTTATGTTATTGTTTAGGCAGATTAGGTATTTTATAAGACCAGAAAATGACAAAAGTTCAACTGCAGTCCTAAATGTTCTCATTTACTGTTATTATATAAATATAAGCGGAAAGACTAAGATTACATTTTAAATTACCAGGTGTCTGTCTTGCATTTTTTGCTGATTGGATATATCAGCTTTACTCTCTGGAAAAGTCAGATGTCCTTTACGAAACGTTCTTCAAATAAATAATACAATATTTACTAAAAATAAAATGTAATACAATTGTGTCAGGTAAGCAAAAGTAACATGGATGTTTTCATCTAAGAAATTAATAATGTTAGTACATCACAGTAATATGTTGTTCTCAAATTGCAAAGCATTCTTTTACCGAATAATTTGATGGTTTCTTGTTTCAAAAGATCTGAGTTCATTGTACTCAGATTGGCATCTTAAAGCTAAGATGCCAAGCTTTTGTGTCTAGTTGAAATCAAAGGGAGTGACCTTCGGACATTAATTCAACTATTCAAGTCAATTTTGTCAATCTTTCATGACCCATCTCCATTACCATCAAACGTGACTGCAAATTGTTCCATATTCTTCTTACAACTTCCAGTGATGTTATCTTGGGTTCTTGTTTCCCTCTCTTTTGGCCATCTGACACAAATCCAACCCCCTCTCCCCACCCCAACCCCCCTTCGGAAAAACAGAAAAAGGAAAAATAGGTCCTTCTTACATCAGCTTCCCCATAAAAAATGTATAGCTTTTGGATAGAAATATCTTTCGGGAGAAGAGTCACGCAATCATCTCCTTGCTCGTGAAGCAACTTTTACACGGTCTTTCAAGATTGCAGTTATATTATACCTCTTTTGTACACACTGGTTTGCCTCAATAATCTTTATCTTGAAAGATACTTTTGAATTTTTTTAATGGGTTTATTTGAAGGTTGACACGTTTAAATATAACACGGATTTCTAAAACTACAAAACCATGCTAAAACGGTCTAAAATCAATCAAGACCAGTTCACATTGGTGTTTTTCCTGCTGGGTTGTTTTCAACCTGTTTCATCAAATGTTTCTGACTCTGTGCTAGCTGAAACGGACAAAAGACTGCTTTCTACCTTGCAGTTTAATGTTATAACATTTGCCTGATATAATAACATTAAGTAACGATTGAACAAATCTTTTCTTCTTCATCACATTCACATTTTTCAAGCACATGCTAGGTTGTTATCATCTAGAAACCATTGGACTGTCTCTTGCTTTGCATGCGCTCGAATCATTCTTCAGTCTGGATGTCTGTTAAGTCTGATTTGATATACTTAGCTAGCCAATTTGGTGAAATAATTATCTTGACTGCATTTATGTTTTGTTGACTGGAGTTCAGCTTTAATAATTCTGATGACATATTGATCTAAGGCCAGTATATGTAATAATCTGTACATGGGAACAAGTTATCCCATGTTATTAAGGTTCAGGCAGTTGCAAATAAGGATCCATAAAGGCGGCACAAAATAGTGAGGACAAGGCTAGATGGTTTATCAAGGTTCTGATGATTTAGCTCATGCAGACAAGGTTTTGGTGCAAGATGTGAACTGACACCTTTATCGCTCACCATGGAAAATTCCTAGAACCTTAGATGAAAGTACATAACATAAGGGTAAACAAAAACCTTCCATGACCTTTTAGTTTTTGATGAATATATACAAATCAAGCACGATACGCAAGCAAAATCTCAATGGCTCAATATTGGAAATTTCTTACCGACCACCTGCTCTCTTCTTGCAACATATGCTTAATTTTGATAAGTAATGTGCATCAAATGCTTGCCTAGGACTTTTCAACTGGCTCGCGGATCTGCAATTTCTAGTTCTGTTATTAAGAGCTAAATTGACACCTCAGAAGGGAAGAAATAATAATGTGAATTTCATATGATTCAGGTGAAGATGTCTTCTTAATATGCCAGAGAAAAAATTTAAGAATCTCTAAAGACTGGGTAGGGAACCAGTGGGTCGATATAGTAGCTAAGCCAGATATCTTGTCAGCAATATCTTCGGTTAGCCATGGAGCAAAGCTAATTTCCTGCTCAATCTTCCCCAAGAGGGCAGAATCAGGTAGTTCTGCAATGTCAGACCAAGATGTCATCACCACACAAGCCAACTCAAATGAAGAAGATAAACCAGCAGAAACCAGCTTGAGTGATAAAACTGATGTAACCATAAAGCAAATTAATTCAAGAAAGCGGCCGAGGGATGAAAGTTCTGAGGAAGACTCTGAGGAAAAGGTATGCGCAGGTGGTGACTACAGTTGAAGGCTGGCAAATGAAGTTGGACCAGGCTTTCAAGTTTTTTGTTTTCAAGTTTTCTGTATATAAACTTGTGAGTATAGAATATCATATATAAGCATGATGATTTTACTTTCTGTGGCCAAATTAACTGCACAGTAATTAGGATTACAATGGATGGATGTGAACTGACTGAAGACTTGGCGATCTTTGTAGCTTAAGTTTGAGCTTTTGCCATTTTATCTGGCAATTTAATTCCAGATTTAGGCCTCAAGCATCTGGTAAGAAATGGCCCCTCTTCCAGCTTAGTTCCCATTGCGCTGCTAGTGTTTCCAGGTGCCCCTGTCATGGGTGCGGCCAAGTTATGGGGATATTATCTAAGCCTACCTTGTTTTTTCATGGTAATTTTATATATGGAACTAACCGTGTCTTAGTTTTCTGTTGACAGTTTATGTTTTCGTCTTTTCATGTGATCCCTGTCTTAGTTTTCTGAAGAACAACGGAGATCAATTTGTTGTCTGTAGACAGGTGAAGTTGATCTGAACTTGTGGAACATTATAACCCGCCACAATCTTTTTCATGAAAGCCTGGGTCTCCTACAGAAGTATGTTGGATGTCTGCATTAGTGGCTCAGCAGCTGTGTTTGGATGTGATGATGCTATGGTCAGTGAAGTTATCACCATGTCAATTCTCTTGCCACAGATGTAGTGGTAGTATTTACTTTGATTCAAGCGCTAATTTTTAGCATTCAAATTGGATGAGTCAGGATCCATTATACCGATCCTCATTGGAGTCACGGATTCTTTTGGTCAGGCATATGGATGGTGGTTTTGGAATTGGTAGTGGTGTTTGATGGTCTTTTTCACCCTCGTACCACTCCCCCTTCCATCTAAGGTCTTGCAGTAAAGTCAATGGCATTCATTTTCACAAATCATTTGTCCTGCCACAAGGCTCCATGCTTATGTTTTTCATTCTTTTTATTTTTACAAGGAAAGGCTCCATGCTGATGTTATTACCTAACTATAAATGGTGTCGCAGCATTCATGCTTTGTTACTTCCCCCAAACTTGCAACTACTCTGATTGAAATGGTTAACAGACCCATCATGAGCATTTGTTTATCACACTGAATGTTTGGACCATGTTACATGAGATTTTGAAGTCCCTTGTTGATGTCAACAAAGGAAAGCAGCATGATGACTGCTACATGATTTCGTTTATTGTAGCCATCATCATCAATTGGTATGGTGTTGGTAAATACACTTCAGGGATATATATGCCTGGATGGTGAAACAGCAAATTATAAGATCAGTTTAGAAAAAGACTATAATCGAATCCATTGATTGCCATCAATGTAATTCCGATCTATGTAAGGCCGTGCCTCGTCGAAGTTGAGCGATCTTGCCCATTGTACCCTCTTTCTCAAATTGGCACCTTTGCCACTGCAATTGAACTCTCCAAACCAGGCTGTCCTGCAAAATTGAGATCAATCAAGTCCTCTAGGGTGAGAAGTTTTCATCTCCTGGTTTAGAAGTGAATGAACTAATATAAGCTGCCTCAAAGGCCTGCACCTTAATGAAAGGCAATGGTATTTTGATAACAATGCTTGTTGCTTTTAACTATCCCTCTCCTAATTGTTATTGGCCCTTTTCTTAGTCAGAGATGCCTGTACCTTGTCCTTGATGGATCTCCCCAGTCACTCCATCCTTCAGGGATAATGATGCGTTCCAGTTGGCAGTAGGAATAGACGACTCTTGCATACCTTCCCCAAGCTCTCCCCAAGTAGACAATCCCAGAGCCATCCAGCCTGCAGTCCAGGAAAGAGAAGCCGGAATCATCCTTTGGTGAATTCCTCTGAGAAGCTGCGACTGCTCCAAAGCTCATTGCAACTGCATGAAGCGTGCAGCCCTGCTTCACATCAAGACACTCTATGAATAGATCCGAGACTACAAGATCCAAGCAGAACAATTTTAGCATTTCACTGTTCTCCAATCACCCAGTACAGTAGTGGCAGATATTTTGATCTAAATCAGTATAAATAAATATTGGAAAAAAAGAGCAGCAATTATACTTCAGCATACATTACTGACTAGTTGTTGAATTTAAATTTTTTTTTTTAAAAAAAAAAAAAATCAAAAATCAAACTTAGAACCAGAAAATCCTACTTTGTTGAAAAAAATTATGCCATTGCCAACCAATTCGATGTCAAAATAGTTTGGAGAATTCATCATTTGATGACTGAATTCACAAAGAGAAGAATGTAAACTTGCGCATGCTTATATAGATGGACAAAAAGTTCAGTTAATTGAGAGAAAGATTTGTTGCTCAACCTGATACAAAGATCTTGCATTTCCAAATATGAAATCAATGGATCCTTGGACGTAGCATTCCAAGAAATAATGCCTTCCCATGTGATCAAAGAGTGTGTCTTGAGATCCCAAAATCCTGCATCTATATAGCATGGCCTTGTCCCCGGACAGTCTCAGCGCCACTGCTTGCATTCCTATTGCACCAGGTGCTGCACCTTTTGCTGTGTTCTGCCACTCAGTCCATTTCAAGCTATCAGAACCAAAGAACGTTAGAAATTTTCTGTTCTCTAAATCCTTTGTATCACATATCTAGCTTTCGCTAGGAATTCTGGGTACCTCAAAAGTAATGCCATTAGCACAGAAGTAATCGGACTCTACGGCAACCGATGCAGAGTAAAAGGTCCCGATGGTCTGGCCGTTGGGATCTCGATCAGATGCCCTCGAATGCCACGAGATAACAGTTTCAGAGCTCCCATTCCCAATGAATGAAATATAAGGCTTCGTTATGGGAACGGTCACCTTCTCTCTGCAGAAATCCAAATTATATGATGTTAATATTTGGAAAAGAGAAACCTCTTGGTGATGAGACCATGTTCTAATGAATCACAGAAATTAACAAAGGCTTCTCGATTGTTAGGCTCCTTTGCAAGCCTCTGACACAGAGGAAGGAGGAAAGAAGTACAACATTTTCGCAATTCAAATTTCGACAGAGAAAAGAATCACACATCACAAATTGGCCAAAAGAGAACTCGCTGACCAAATGACCCCATATAAACCTAATTACATTTCTAGTGCTGTTTCAATCAAAAAAAAAAAAAAAAAAGTTCTGGTGCTGCTAGCTTGAGTACCTAAAATTAACAGAAATCACTCTTCTCTTTTTCCCAAAATTTGCAAGTATAAACCATGAGGACTGATGAAAAACATTACATAATAACATCCTAGTCTCTTAGAAAGAATGAAACGCTCAAGCTATAGAAAGGGACCCAAAATTCATCAAATACATTACATAATACCGTCATGGTCTGGTGGCTTCTCCACACTCACCTATACACTCCTGGAGATATAAATATCTTCACTCTCTCCCTATTACCATCTGGAACCATGTTCACCGCTCCCTGCACCGTCCTCGAATCTCCATTCCCATCCTTCGATACCAAGATGACCCGACTGTGAGCCCCGTCTTTAAAATTGCTGCTCCCAGGGTAATTCTCTGCACTCAGGTCATCCCAAGAAATGAAATCCTCGTACTTTATCTGGGTTCCCTGACAACTCAGGACCCTGCAACAAGCCACAACAAAGAGACTAAAAGCAAACAACTCCATCTCTCTCTCTCTCTCTCTCTCTCTCTCTCTCTCTCTCTCTCTCTCTCTCTCTCTCTCCAACTCACTGCTTTAGAGCTTTGCATTCTTCTGCGTCTTATAGAGTGTGGAAGTTATAGAGAGTGGAGGCGCTGAAGGGGTGGGAAACTGATGATGGTATTAAATGTTGGAAGCGTGGTTATTGCTCTACTCTCTATCTAATGTTGGATTCTATAAGACTAACGGTTGGATAAGGTAATAAGACATGCAAAGAGAGAGAGAGAGAGGGGGGAGGGGGGGGTGAAGGTCGGCCATTGGATGTGCACCAAATACCTTACCAAGAATTCGTGAGCGTAGCGAAAAGGGATGCCTCCGGGTGGTTAAAAAGTAGTTAGACTCTTTTGAGACGCAATGGTTCTGTATTGCAACTGAAGCAGGACTGTGAAAGGCTCTAAAAACCCCGCCCGCTTTCAAAGGAGAAATCACATTGATGCTGTACAGTTACGTGGAGTATGGTTGGGCCATTGGATCGATCTACGATATGAAGAGCCTAAAGACCAATAGAAACAAAACACACACACACACACACACAGACTGTGAAATCTAAATAATCCACAAGCAAGTTTAGCAGCATTCAACTTTTAGGAAGGGAAGTTGAAGCCCATGCTTCTTGCACCATAGCCAACATTGATTTCTTGACTCATGGAAAGAGCCAACTTGTGAATGGATGTATGTTCATTTATGGATATATCAGTAGAAGTTCCCAAAATATGATGGAATCTAGTTTTATATATTTTGATTCATGTTTGGAACTGAAATAAAAAACGAAATGGATTGCAATGGGAATCGGAATGGCTGTATTCCCAGATGCATTTGATTCATGATGAGAATCAAAATCAAAATGAAACTGAGATTTGAATGCTAGGGAAGAGTTTGGATTAGGTTTTGAAGGATTAAGATTTTCCCATTCCCTCCTGAAATCAAAATGAAATTGAACTCCCTCCAACCAAACAACTAAAATAAAAATCATTTAATCACATTCCAAAGCCCAAATCCCTCCAACCAAACATGCCCTAAATTCTTTACCAAGCCATGTACCATGATTGGCTCCTACTTAGAATATGGCTATTGTTAGGCACAATGTGATATGTTATACCCAACTGGCTTCCCTTCGAACCAGCTCGGAGCCGATGGCCCTTCGACCGGGTCAGACCAAAGATCCGGCCGACCAACCAAAGATCCAACCGACTCACAAGCAGTCCGACCGACCCATAAGGTCCGACCAACCCACGAGGTCCGACCGACCCATTTCAATCGAGCCATGTCGGCCCGAGGCAAGACGATCCAAGGATGGCCTGGGGGTTCCTTCCAGCCGGTGCCTGGATTCCGTTACGACAGAATCCTGATATCTTGGTACCATTATTCTACGGATCCCACGATCTCGGTGCCGTTACTCTACAGGTCCCATGATTTGTTGCCACATGGCCACCACCGAGAGTCCTTTAGGGGCAGTTTGGTCATTCCCAGCCTGGCCCCTAACAAATTCTGGTGAAGCTCCGTGCCTATATAAGATAAAAGGGGGACTCCGAGCGATAAGAGAATTTTTTCCTTTCCACGAGCTATCTCCATTGATTCCTCCATTCTGTTGCCCTAAGCTTCCCGCTAACTTAACCATCGGAGGGTCCCCCGCCGGAGCACCTCCAACTCGTGGGACGTTTTTGCAGGAATCGGGGAGACGCACACTCCAGCCAAGTCTAGAGAACTCGGTCCGGGAGATTTAGCGGCAACAGATTGGCGCTAGAGGAAGGGCTGAACCTCCGTTCCTGTTTCCTTTCTCCAAAAAGAGGAATCCACCACTAAGTAAGACGATGGCGAAGGGAAGAGCTCAGAACACCTCCAACAGGGGAGGCCACTCCCAGGCTGGGTCGGGAGAACCTCTCAGGGAGAACGACGCCGCCCAGCCAACCATCACCCTGTAACAGCAGCAGTTCCAGACTCTCCTGAACCGCATCAATACCCTCTCCGTCGCGGTTCAGAACCTTCAAGACACGGCCAATGACAGATAGCAGCCACCCACGGTGTCCAGAACCGGTCATCCATCTACTGTCGAAGAGAGTCGACAGCAAGGAGCCCCTTGACACCACTCCCACATGACCCCGGAGCCCCAAAGGTCACAGAGGACTCGCACTGACGGAAAAAGAGTGAGGTCCACCTCACCCTCTTCTATAGATTCGGTCTCCGACAACAACCAGCGATGCAATGAAAACCCGAGGGACTACACCAGCAAGCTCCAGCGCATGGAAGAGCAAATTGCCGAACTCGTCGATCGGTGAAAAGGAGAAAAAGCACTAGCGTACGATTCCCGCCCGCCATTCTCCACCAGAATTATTGGAAAAACTATCCCCCATCACTTTAAGATCCTCCAGGTGGATGATTACGATGGCACCACTGACCCTCTGGACCATCTGGGCACTTACAAGGCCCACATGATGGTGCAGGACGCCTCCGACGCCCTCCACTGCATCGCCTTCCCCGCAACACTTAAGAAGGTGGCTCGGATGTGGTTCTCCGCTATCCGACCATGTACGATTCACTCTTTCTCCCATCTAGAAAAGCTCTTCTTGTTCCATTTCAGGACCTGCAGCCGAACACCGAGGAACACGGACTGTCTCTTCCTTGTATAGCAAAAGGAAGGAGAAACCCTTCGGGATTACATGGCCCAATTTAATTCGGCAGCCATGGAGGTCCCGGACCTCAACGAACATGTAGCTATGTCGGCCTTCAAGAAGGGGCTGCGATCGTCCAGGCTCACCTTCTCACTAGACAAAAACTTTCTGACAAGCTACTCTGAACTACCCGGGCACAAAAATATGTCCTTGTAGAAGAACAAGCGGCAAGCCGATGCCAGGCTGAAGGGAGGTCGGCTCCCAGTAGGAGGAGCGATAGGACTCCCGAAGTTCGACCTCCCAGCGATGGTGCCAACTCGGCCCGACATCGCAGCCCTAAGTCGAAGGACTTTTCCAGGAGGTTCGAGACTTACACACCTCTCTCCCCCCCAAGGGAGAAAATTCTTATAGAAATCGAGAATGAGACCTTCTTACAGAGGCCTCGCCCGATGAGGAGTCCCTCTACGCCAAGGAACAAAGACAAATATTATCGGTTCCACCACGACCATGGGCACAGCACAGAAGATTGCCTCCAATTGAAGGACGTGATCGAAGATTTGATCAGACGAGGGTACCGGCATAAGTACATCCAACCCCAGAGGAACCAGGCTGAAACTTCCACTGCTAGGAACCCCCCGAAGGAAACAGAGTTACCCAACCAATGCCCTACCGATGAAAATGTTGGCATGCTCCACCGCCGGTCCGACTGGAGAAACGAAGGAGGTCGGGATATCTCAAAGAGGCCTCGGGGTTCTAATGTATTTAGTTTCTCCGATGGAGACCTCCCAGAGTCTCAGGCCTCTGGGGATGATCCTGTTGTTGTGTCGGCAGTAATTGCCAATTATGATGTAACAATGATCCTCATTGATAATGGAAGCTCTACTGAAGTTTTTTTGTACGATGCCATTGTTAGAATGAACCTGCCTAGAATTAGGCTACAAGAATCCCCAACACCACTGACCGGGTTTGGAGGGAACTCTGTCGACGTAGAAGGAGAAATAACTCTACCCGCAACCATCGGATCAGAACCTTATCAAAAAAACCTCCCTATCAATTTTGTGGTCATCCACATGACATCAGCTTACAACATCATATGGGGGTGACTGGTCCTTAACAAATTCCAAGCCATTGTGTCTACTTATCACTTACTGGCGAAATTTCTGACTTGGAATGGGGTCGGAATGATGAGAGGGGATGATAGGATGGCCAGGCAGTGCTTGACCATTCAGGATAGACAATCGGGAGGCCATTCCACCTTGGAGCAGCTTGATCCCAAGTCCGAAGCCAACTGCTACAGAGAACCAGTCGAGAAGATCCTATTCATACCTCTTAGGAAAAATGATCCTACCAAGGTCCTACAAATCGAAAGCATGCTCAATGAGGAGGCTAAATCAGAGCTGGTCAACTTCCTGCGGAACAATGCTGACATTTTTGCCTGGTCGGCATCAGACATGCCAAGCATCCCGTCGATAGCCATAACCCATCGGCTTAAGATGGACCCCACCTACAAGCTTGTCTGATAGAAGAAGAGGAACTTCGCCCCCGAGAGACAGGGTGGTCGATGAGGAGGTCAAGAAGCTCCTCGAAGCCGACTTCATCAGAGAAGTCCACTACCCCGACTGGCTGGAAAATGTCGTGATGGTGAAGAAGGCCAATGAAAAGTGGAGGATATGTGTAGACTACACTGACCTCAATAAGACCTGCCTGAAGGGCAACTTTTCCTTACCAAAGATTGACCAGTTGGTGGACGCCACTACTGGTCATCAACTTTTGAGCTTCATAGATGCCTTTTTTGGGTACAACCAAATCAGTATGGACCCAGAAGACGAGGAGAAGATAGCCTTTGTCACTGATAAGGGGCTGTACTGCTACAGGATGATGCCTTTCAGCCTAAAGAATGCCGGAGCTACTTTCCAGAGGCTGATCAACAGGGTCTTCAAGGGGCAACTTGGAAGGAACATGGAGGCATATGTTGACGACATAATAGTCAAGAGCCTCTGGAGATCCAACCATATCAAGGATCTGAAAGAGTCCTTCGATGCCCTGAGGCACCACAGGATGAAGTTGAACCCCGCCAAGTGTACCTTTGGGATGACCTCGGAAAAATTCCTTGGCTTTCTGGTCACACAGCGAGGGATTGAGGTCAACCCTAATAAAATCAAGGCTGTCATCAACATGGGGCATCCAACCAGCAAGAAACAAGTGCAAGAACTTACAGGTCAAATAGCCTCTCTCAGCCACTTTATTTCTAGATCGGCCAAAAAATGTCTCCCTTTCTTTAAAACTCTACGGTGGTCGGACTGCTTCCAATGGACCGATGAATGTCGGTCGGCTTTCGAAGCACTGAAGGCTTACCTGGAAATGCCTCCCTTGCTTGCCAAGCCTATGGAGGGAGAGCCCTTATATCTATATCTGTCAGCGTCGGATGAGGCAGTGAGCTCCATCCTCGTTCGAATAGGGGAGGACAACTAGCATAAGCTGGTCTACTACATCAGCAAGGTACTCCATGACGCCGAAACCAGATATCCCAAGATGCAGAAGCTTGTCTACTCCCTGGTTATAGCAGCTAGGGGACTGCGCCCTACTTTCAAGCGCATTCGATCATTATCCTGACTGATCAATCTCTCAAGGTGATCCTCAGAAGTTTCGATACCTCGGGATGACTAGCCAAATGGGCCGTCAAGATTGGCGAATTCGACATCTCCTTCCGGCCTCGGTCGATCATGAAGGATCAGGTGATCGCCGACTTCATAGCAGAGTATACCTGGAGACAGAAGGCACCTTCGCAAATGGTCGACACACCTGAGGATAATACTGCTGGAAAGTCGAACCCCACCTGGACACTCCATGTGGACGGAGCGTCTAACCTGACTGGTTGCAGAGCAAGCTTGATCCAAACCGATCCCGACGAACAAAGCCTGGAGTATGCCCTGTATTTTGCATTCCAAGTATCAAACAACCAAGCAGAGTATGAAGCCCTCCTCGCAGGACTGGGGATAGCCAATGAGTTGGGCATCTATCGGATCAAAGCCTATTCTGATTCCCAACTGGTGGTAAACCAGGTGAGAGGTGAATTCGAGGTGAGAGATCTGACCCTGGCCAAGTATTTGGATAAGGTACAGAGCCTCGTGACTCTGCTCAAATCTTTCGAGATACTCCATATTCTGCAGGCGCAAAACTCCTGGGCGGATGCCTTGTCACAACTGGCTACTGCCATCAATAATCCCTCCGATCGGACCTTCGTGGAGCACCTACAAAGCCCAAGCATTGCTGAAAGAACATCAAGAATCCATCAAGTAGAGCGAGAAGCCTCTTAGATAGACTGCATCCTTGCATTCCTCAAGAAAGGAACCCTACCGGAAGATAAAGTCGAAGCCAAACATGTACGCTGGATGGCCTCAAAGTATGTATCTTTGATGGAACCCTCTACAAGCGGTCATTTACACAGCCACTACTCAAGTGACTGGGATCGTCGGACATCGATTACGCACTCAGAGAAGTGTACGAAGGCATATATGGCGACCACCTAGGAGGTAGATCTTTAGCCTATAAGATCATCCGACAAAGCTACTACTGGTTGACCATCCAGAAGGATGCTGCAGATTTTGTTAGGAGGTGCGATGCATGCCAGCGGTACTCCAATATCCAAATGCGACCGGCTAGTCAACTAATTTCGCTGACGGCCCCCTGGCCATTCACACGGTGGGGGATGGACATCCTCAGGCCATTTTCCCCGACATCCAAACAACGGAAGTTTCTAATTGTTGCCATTGACTACTTTACCAAGTGGATGGAAGCTGAACCACTGGCGCAGATCACCAAGGCCAAGGTGGAGACCTTCATCTGAAACTGCATTATCTATTGGTTCGGCATGCCGCAGGCAATAATCACCGACAACGGGCGGTAATTCGATAACCCGAAGTTTTGGGATTTTTGCCAGCAGTACCATATCTCCCACCGGTTGACTTCAGTTGGACACCCCCAATCCAACAGGGAGGCCGAAGTGACCAACCGGACGATCTTACATGGGCTGAAGACCCGACTGAAAGATGCCAAGAAACTCTGGACGGAAGAACTTCATTCGGTGCTATGGGCCTATCGAACTACCTCCCGGATGGTGACTAGAGAAACTCCATTTAACCTCACCTATGGGAGTGAAGTGGTCATACCGGTGGAAGTCTCCTCGCAGTCCCTCCGAATCAATCATTTCGTCGAACCAGCCAATTTCGAACAGAGAAGGGCCGACCTTGACTTACTCGAGGAGACCCGATTCCAGGTGGACCTGAGGATGGCGACCTATTGCCAAAGGATGGCCAGATATTACAATTCTTAAGTCAGGGCTCGAAGCTTCCAGGTCAAAGATTTAGTTTTGCGGAGATCAGAGATATCCAGGTCGACTGAACAAGGAAAGCTCTCCCCTAATTGGGAAGGCCCCTATTGGGTGGTCAAAGTGATTCAGACCAGAACTTACCAAATCGAGCATCTAGACGGACGGCAGGTGGCGCATCCTTGGAATGTAGATAACCTCCGCAAGTATTATCAATAAAGATAGTAATTTATGCTACATACAAGCCCACTCAAGTCCGATTCCGATCGGCAAAGGCTCTAGTATAGCCCACTCAAGTCATATTCCGATCGACAAAGGCTCTAGTGTAGCTCACTCAAGCTCCATTCCAATCGGTAAAGGCTCTAGTGTATCCCACTCAAGTTCAATTCTGATCGGCAAAGGCTCTAGTGTAGCCCACTCAAGTCTGATTTCGATTGGCAAAGGCTCTAGTGTAGCCCACTCAAGTCCGATTCTCATCGGCAAAGGCTCTAGTGTAGCCCACTCAAGTCCGATTCTGATCGGCAAAGGCTCTAATGTAGCCTACTCAAGTCCGATTCCGACCGGCAAAGGCTCTAGTGTAGCCCACTCAACCCGATTCTAATCAGCAAAGGCTCTAGTATAGCCCACTCAAGTTCGATTTCGATCGGCAAAGGCTCTAGTATAGCCCATTCAAGTCTAATTCCGATCGGCGAAAGCTCTAGTATAGCCCACTCAAGTCTAATTCCGGTCGGCAAGGCTTTAGCACAGCCCCTTTAAAATCCGACCTCGATCGGAAAGTACTTTATGGGATCCTTAAACCCTTGAGCGATTTTCCTATAATGACTAGTTCAAAGGTTCCTTAGGAATGTTTCTAAGAGAGATGAGTTCGGACTAAACCAACCTCTCGACACTTAGAAATATTTCTAAAGGAGATAAGTTCGGACTAAACCAACCTCTCGACACTTAGAAATATTTCTAAAGGAGATGAGTTCGGGCTAAACCAATCTCTCAGCACTTAGAAGCAGTTCTAAAAGAGATAAGATCGGACTAAGTCAACTGTTCCGCATTCAGAAAAATAAGCATCAAATACACATATCCAAAAAGAAAGTCATTTCATTCATCAAAAAGTTTTTGTACAAGAATGGGCAGACTTTTACAATCAGCATTAAATCATGCCCTGTGGGTACAAAGGGGTGATAGTTGGAGGGGCTTCGGCTTCAGCCCCCTGCACTGCACCCGAAGTCCCAATCGATGCCTCAATCGGACCCATACCAGCAGCAGCTTGGGCGTCGGTCCCGATGTCGGTCGGCCCTCCCTCTTCTTTCACCGACTGACTCAGTTGTATGGCTGATAAGTCGAGCTCCAAAAAGGCTTCGGCTACCTTCTTCAGGCAGTCGTCGAAGCCATACTCATAGCTCGTCACTCTGGCCTCTTCCATCTCGTTGTTGAAGCTAGCGGAAGCCTTATATCCTGCCATAGCATCATGGATCCGTTCCTCGTCCAGCTCCTTCTCCTCTCTCAGCTAAACTATGTACTTCACTAAAACTACTTGGTAGGCCCGTGCACTCCTCTCAAAGTCCGTAGACCACTCCACCTCGCTCAGTCGACGTATCAGGGAAGTAATCTTCGCCTTCTTCTTCTTTAATTTGGCCTCCCGTTCGGCCAGCTGAATTTGCAGGTCTTCGGCCTGCTTCTTCAAAGACTCGGCTTTGGCCAGACTGGCTGATAACTTCTCCTTCGTGACCTTCTACAATGCCTCCGCCACCACCCTGGCCATCTTTGACCCTTTAGCCTTCTTGGTCGAGGCCTCTATCATATGAACCATGTCACTGAGGCCCTCATCCATCAGCGAGATGTCATGGAGAAGCTGTAAATGATAAGCCATGTTAGTCATACAAAATAAAAAGAGGAGGAAAAAAAAAGATGAAGGGATAGTGAGTTACCTTCAGTAGGTTGAGGTAGGCACCTCTCGCCACCTCGTTCAGCTTGTGCTGACAGGACTCCTCCCAGTTAGCATCAGTGATAGCCCCTTTAAGCAGGTCCATGGCCTGTTGGGGGTTCTGAAGAGCGTGCCAGTGTTTCAAGGTGTCGTAGCTGACCCCATCAGCATCCGCTCCTCCAACTGCAGTTTTCTCCTTGTCCGTGGGGGAAACCACCTCTGCTGGCTCAGCCAATGGTGAGGCTGAGGCCATCCCCACTTCAGTCGGCTCTGAGGGGATTTGCTCCGATCGGGCAGCCGACTCCTCGACTGTGGACGGAGGTCCCGACGCCCTTGCCGCCAGCTGCTCCGACAAGGAAACGTTGTCCTTGTCGGACTCCGATGCCACTATGATTGCAGGTCGTTGCTTAGCCCGCTGCCTCTTCGGCTTGTCTACGGTCAACCCCGCAGACTGGGCGGCCCTCTTCCTTGCCGTCCACTCTACCATCCTTGCTCTGTCGGGCTTCATTTTCTCTCCTATTGCAAGGGCAAAACTAAAGTAAGTAAAAAAGAAAAAATAAAGCTTGTAGAACGAAAAAGGGGACCGACGGCAATGGCCTTTACCCTACCTAAGTGTTGGTGGTGGCTGACTCCGACCAAGTAGAGGCTATCCTCTTGAAGCAGCTCTGGCACCATTGTGATGCCGACCGCCTCCATCTCATTGAAGTCAGCTTAGTCGGCCATCAGCACCATCCTCCCTTCATTGGCCGTCGGCCGTGGTTCCCCCCACAACAGGTCAAAGCCCCAAGGCTGAAGGCTGTGCACGTAGAAGAACTTGGACTTCTATCCGTGGATGGCCGACGGAAGCCCTCCAAGTATCTTCCGCCCGGGACGGGGGCTAAGAACCCACTACTCTTTGCTCCTAAAGTCTTTCTTCAGGACAAAGAAGGTGGTGAAGAGGGAGGTCCTAGGTTCGGCTCTGGCTCTGGCTCTCTGGCACAGAACTATGAAGCAACTGATAGCCCGAATACTATTCAGGGTCAGCTACGCGAGGGTAATCCTATAGAGGTTGAAGATCTCGATGAAAAAATCATACAAGGAAAACCTAAGGCCAGCCTTTAGATGATCCTCGTATATCAGGAGGGCTTCGGGGCTCAGCAGCCCGGTCACCCTCCCTTCCCGGTATGGGACTGTGAGGTAAAGGGTGGAAGGGATGTTGTATCTAGTCCTAAGGGCCTCTACCCAATCCTGCATCAACTCGAACTGGATCTGATTGGGACCTAGCTCCCTCTCCCTACAGTTGGAGGCCATTACTGTAAGGCCAGAAGAAAAGGAGGACTAACCTGAGAATTGGTTTCCTAAGAGGCGGAGATGATGGAATGTGGCGCTCTCTTTCCAAGTATGGTTGTAGCAAGAAACTCCACCCAGAGTCTCAGCGCCCGCCTTTTATAGTCCCTGGGTGAACCGCTTCTCACCATCCCTTAAGCGTCGCGACCAGGTGTCAGGCGGTACGACTTCCCATGCAGCGGAAGTCGATGTGATGGAAATAAGCACATTCGAGCTGTGATCCGCGTGATCACCAGATCAGCGACGGAGGGGCCACTCCCAGCACGACGCCGACCGTCCAGATGTTGCCACGTCACTCAAGTCACCTCTGAAGCCCAATGGCCGAGCGGGCCAGGCTGGCCACTCATCATTGTGCCCCCTCTACATTAACTGCCACTCCCTCCGCTTCCAATTCGGTGTCGACACATGTCCCAAGCAGGAGTTTCTAGAGTGGGAAATGATCGAACGCAGCACGCCCAATCAGATCCGCAGTCACCTCAAAGGCAAGTGCATTCAATGCGAGAATGATGCTCTCGCCCTTCGAAGCAACAAGCCCTCCCGAAGGCCAAGAGCAAGGGGGCAACTGTTATACCCAATCGGCTTCCCTCTGAACCAGATCGGAGTCGACGACCCTTCGACCGGGTTGGACCAAAGGTCCGACCGACCCACCGAAGATCCGATTGACTCACCAGCGGTCCGACCGACCCACGAGGTCCGATCGACCCATGAGGTCCGACCGACCCACGAGGTCCGACCGACCCATTTCAACCGAGCCATGTCAACCCGAGGCAGGTTGATCCAATGATGGCCTGGGGGCTCCTTCCAGCTGGTGCCAGGATTCCGTTACGACATAATCCTGACATCTCGGCACCATTACTCCGTGGATCCCACGATCTCGACGCTGTTACTCTACAGGTCCCACGATTTGTTGCCACCTGGCCACTACCGAGATTTCTCTAGGGGCAGTTTGGTCATTCCCAGCCTGGCTCCTAGTAGATTCTGGTGAAGCTCCGCGCCTATATAAGGTAAAATGGGGACTCCGAGCGGTAAGAGAACTTTTTCTTTCCCACGAGCTATCTTCGTTGATTCCTCCATTCTGTTGCCCTAAGCTTTCCGCTAACTTAACCATCGAAGGGTCCCCCGCCGGAGCACCTCCGATCCATGGGATATTTTTGCAGGAACCGGGAAGATGCACACTCCAGCCAGGTCAAGAAATCCAGTCCGGGAGATTTAGGGACAACATGATATATCAATCTTCTATATCTAATACAAGAAAAGGAAAAGATAGTGTAAGAATTATCTTAGATCGCTTTTTTTAATGTTTAGACAGATTATTATGGGTCTGATGATGCATATACATAACCCTCAAAAGTTTCTATTGTCAGAGAATATGAAGATTTAATTAAAACCATATCTTTCCTCTTTTTTAAGGTTAACTTATCGGCCAAATCATATAAATATAGTCATGTTACATTGCCATCAATCTACATTCTGATTTTTTTTTTTTTCTCCCCACCCTGCTTCATTAAAGTTCAGGAACACAATCTAGGTTCTAGTCAAGATCTGTGTGCATATAATTGCATAAATGGATAAGAAATATGAAAAGATAAATTCCTCATAAAAGAAACCAGAGGAGAACTAGCGAAAAACTAGGGGACATGAGAAACACATGGGAATCATCTTCAAAAGCACCTTTCACATCACTATTTTCCCTAAATTTGAAGGTTTTAAAGTTCAATATGCGGTGGCCGAGAGGACTAGTTTGAAAATGAGGCTCAATGTTGTCCAAGTCTAAATCTCAATCAAATTTGCAACTCTACTTCTATGCCCGAATAGATCTCTCACGTGTACCATGCATGCGGCTTAATTTGCAAATAAATATAAGATGGACTTTAACAAAATTTGATTTAAATGAGAAAATCATAAATTATAAATAGACATAAAATGATCTAATAAATTTCAGACATAAATAGTCTAATGACTTGATGTCTTTGTTTGCGAAAAAGATGTTGAATTCATTTATAAGAAGCTAGGTCGTTTGGCTTTTTTTTTTTTTTGGGGTACATTTAGGGATTTAGAGTTTATTTATAAGAGCTTGACCCAAGAATCAAATTTTCTACATATTTTTTAAAATAACAAACTCCAACTTTGCTCAAAAGAAAATAAGTATATCAAAAGACAAGCAAGTTATGCCTGGTCTTGATTCTTCTTCAAACCAATTTGATAAAGTTTGGATTCTAGTTTTTGGACCTTTAATAGTTTATCGAGTTAGCAGAGGTGGTATTGATTATTCTTCAAACCAATTTGATAATGTTTAATAGTTTTAAACATTAAGAGAATTAATTCAAGAAAGCGGCTGAGGTTTGAAAGCTATGAAGAAGAGTCTCGATAGAAGGTTTGCTTGTAGGTTTTGCATGGTGCTCTCAAGTCTTAGAGAAACTTGGAAGGCCAGGCAGGGATACTGGAGGCGATCCCTGGAGCTTAGAGGCGTGTCCAAGCGATTTATAGAGGTGTTCCAGAGGTCCTGGAGGTATTCTAAGACAGGGTCCCAGAGTCAAGTTAGGCTAGGGGGCTTGACCCAGGGTTGAGGGTTTTCTCACATTGATTTGTTAGGAGGAGTTTTTTGAGATTGTAACATAACCCAATTGGATTATGAGGTTGGATCCAGGTTTGTTAAATTGGTTAATAGGTTAGCAAGTTGATTGGTTAGTTGGTTAGTTGTAACCAAGTCCAACCACCTAAAGAGTCCTAATCAGGTTTGGACCAAGAAGACCAAGAAGATCAAGAAGTCCTAGTCCAATCATATGAGGATTGTAACCACCCAAGAAGTGGTTGGCGCCCAAGAATTCCAAGAAGACCGCCCCATGTGCTTTTATAAGTGGAGGGGCGTGCGGTTTTGCTTAGATCGGTGTGGTCTCACGGTGACAAGAGAGAAACCATGAGAGAGAGAGGGCGTGAGCCCCTTGGGGCATGAGAGGGCTTGGATGGTTCCAGGAGAGAAAGGAAGGCACACATGAGGGAGTCCGTGCGTAGAGACTTCTTATTTCTTGGACCGTGGAGATTTCTTATTGCCATGGAGTGTTCCATGGGGCTTTGGAGAAGGGAAAGCCTGCATGAGGTATTGTCCACAGGTGGGGCTTCTACTCGAGTTTGTGAGAGGAGGCCGATGTCTCGGTTCTTATTTTATAACAAGGTTCTACAATTTCTTTTTTTCTCCTACATCTCTTCTCTATATCTCCTTTGTAGCATGATATTGAATCCAAGAACAGGTTGTTGCTGGTTCTTGATCAAGAAGGTTGATTCTTGATCTTTCCCTCACTGTTTCCGCTGTATAAGTACTGGTCCGGATCTCCCATCAAGTAGGATAAGTGCCTAGGAATTCCAACAAAGTGTTGGCCAGAGTTGATGGCAAATAAATTTGGAACAGACCTGCTTTCAAGTTTTTTTTGTACATAAACGTGGGACTATAGAATATCATATAAGCATGAAGATGTAACTTTCAAACTGCACTGTAGTTAATTAGGAGAACAATGAGTGGATGTGAACTGGCTGAAGACTTGGAGATCTTTGTATCTTTAGTTTAAGCTTTTGCCATTTTATCTAGCAATTTAATTCCAGATTTAGGCCTTGAGCAACCGGTAAGAAATGGCCCCTCTTCCAGCTTTTTGTTCAAATGGTGTCACTAGTGTTTCCAGGTGCCCCCGTCATGGGGGCGGCCTTGTTATAGGAATATAATCCAAGCCTACATTAATTTTTCATGGTAAATTTATACATGGAACTAACCGTGTCTAGTTTTCTGTTGACATTTTATGCTTTCGTCTCTTTATGTGATCTTTGGTGCCATCTCATTGTTTTTGGCCCTATCCGCAGTGAAATGTAGCTAAGCCACGAAAATGTCCGAAGAACAACAGAAACCAACTTGCCATCAGTAGACCGGTGAAACCAATCTGAACTTGTTGAACCTTATAACCCAACACAATCTTTAACGAGAGTTCATTGCAGAAGTATGTTGGATTTTTGCATTAGTAGCACAGCAGGTGCCACTGGATGTCATGGTCAATGAAGTAATCACCCATATTAGTTCTCTTGTCACATATGTTATTTAAAAAATATATGAAATATATATTGATATGGCGGGATCGCTGACGTGGAACCTATATCAGACCCAGTCAGATGCCATGTCGGAGGAAGCTATCACGTCGGACGTCCCTCTTCGACACCAGGTGGCTCCCTCGAGGTCGAGATGCCCTAGCCGAAGTCGAGCTCTGGCTCTCTCCAGAATTCTTTGCCAGGGGCTCCCTCGAGGTCGAAATGCCCTGGTCGAAGTCGAGCTCCGGCTCTCTCCGGACTCCTTCGCCATGTGGCTCCCTCGAGGTCGAAATGCCCTGGCCGAAGTCGAGCTCCGGCTCTCTCCGGACTCCTTCGCCATGTGGCTCCCTCGAGGTCGAGATGCCCTGGCCGAAGTCGAGCTCCGGCTCTCTCCGGACTCCTTCGCCATGTGGCTCCCTCGAGGTCGAGATGCCCTGGCCGAAGTCGAGCTTCGACTCTTCCCGGACTCCTTCGCCAGATAGCTCCCTCGAGGTCGAGACGCCCAGGCCGAAGTCGAGCTCCGGCTCTCCCCGGACTCCTTCGCCAGGTGGCTCTCTCGAGGTCGAGACGCCCTGGCCAAAGTCGAGCTCCGGCTCTTCCCGGACTCCTTCGCCAGGTGGCTCCCTCGAGGTCGAGATATCCTGGCCGAAGTCGAGCTCTGGCTCTCTTCGGACTCCTTCGCTATGTGGCTCCCCCGATGTCGAGATGCCCTGGCCGAAGTCGAGTTTCTCCTTCCTGGACTAGCCCCACTTCGGACGAGGGGACCGGCAGCTGGGGTCATCGCCGCCTTCCTTGAACGGTGATAAGCCGCCCAAGGATCACGGAGGGGCACCCACCATGCCACAATAATTACCCCTGCTACCACTTACACCGAAGGGGATGGGGTCCCCCGATCGAGGCGTCGCACTCCCGACCGACCGTTTGTGCCACCCAAAAGAGGAAGTCAACCTAGGAGATTCAAATTCAGGGGGCAGCTGCCTCCCGATCGAGGCTCTGCCAGGTTTTCCAAAGTGGAGCGACCAGAGGGAGGGTCAGAGCACACGATGTAATTCCCTATCACGAATGGGGAAAGGCATCTCGCGCACGGCATGGAGCGTCACCGCACGTGCCTGCAAGCGAGGGGAGGATCCCAAGGTAAGCGGCGTGCAGCCATCCTTGCTTAAAAGAGTTCTCCAAGGTTCCAAGAAGAAGGTAAGTAACAAATAAATGGGCGAGAGGGGCGGCAAACAAGAGAGCAACCGAGAGGCCAAGTGCTCTAGGCTACTGGAGACTCACCGGAAGGGTCTCGACGGACACAGCCATCCAGCTTAAACACTCCTCCGTTGCCACTTCCCCCGCTCTACTCTCAATCTATTCACACTCTCCAAGTACATAATTTTCTCCTCCTAGAGTGGAGTCCATCTACAGGGCTTGACCAGGAGAATCTGTTCCCCTGGATAGTCACTGACTTGAGCATCGGAGTGCCCCCGTCGGGATCTCCGGCCTGGGTCTCCTCTGTTTTGCAGGTCCGGGCACGCGAGCAGGTTTCCGAGCGACGAGGACGAGGTCTGAGGTTGTCTCCAGCTACAGGCCACTGTGGTCGGGCGGTAACAGATTGGCACGCCAGGTAAGGGGAGCAGGACACATTTTGATCCAAGCCAATCCCCTTGCGAGCAACCCCACCAGGAGCATGGTGATGACCCATGCGAGGGAGGTCTCCACTAACCGTGCGGGGGATCCCCCTTCACGTGGGGATCCGCATAGTCTAGAGAGGGAGCTACACCACAACCGCCTCCAGCGGACGTTCAGTTGGCTGCACTCGCCTAGCAAATGCAGCTTCTGACTGCAGCGGTGCGCCAGTTGCAGCATCAGCACCGATCCCTGGCCACCCACCAATAGCCAGGGACTCCTGCGGCCCAAGCCGCCGCACCCCGCGATAATCTGCAATCCTTCCAAGGAAGGCATTCGTTGCCGTGGCCACAACAGATAGCCAGGGAAGCCACAGACCCCAGCGAAGAGACAGTGGACTAGGTTAGCCGATCAGGAGAGCCGGTCCCCGACCCTTAAGCAGGCTGTTGTCAAGTACCACCGAGGTCACAGAGGCAAGGCCCCCCATCGCGACCCCCCTTAGCTGCCACCTTCACCTCCTCCGTCGGCCTCGGCGGAGGGCTCAACCGACAAGGCCATCAGGCGCATGACAGAAAGGCGCTTGGAGGAACTGGAGCGCAAACTAGCGGAGCTATCCCGCCAGTTTGCAAATTTACAGGGCTCCCCCCGTGAGCCTATGGGCTACGACGCACGTCCCCCTTTCTCCCGAGGGATCCAAGAGAAACCGATCTCGAGTCGGTTCCGCATGTCACAGGTGGATCCCTACGACAGGACCATCGACCCCCTGGACCATCTTGAGAGCTACAAGGTCTTCATGAGAGTCCAGGGGATGACCGACGCTCTCCTCTGCATCACTTTTCTAGCCACCCTCCGGAAGGTGGCTCGAGTCTGGTTGACCCGTCTCGAGCCTGAAAGCATCGACTCATTTGCTCAGCTGGAGAGGAAGTTCGTGGCCCACTTTGATGCCTGTCAGAAAGTACCACGGGAGGCAGACAGCCTTTTCTCTATTAGGCAGCAAGACCACGAACTCCTGCGGGACTGTGGCCCACTTCAAGGTTGCCACACTGGATATTTACAATCTGGATGAGCCAGTTGCCATGCTGGCATTGAAGAGAGGGCTCAGGACTTCCCGCCTGACCTACTCACTGGACAAGAAGCCATCGAAGACGTACTCCGAACTCCTCCTCCATGTTCACAAGTACATCCGTGCCGAGGAGGCGGACCATACGAGGAGGGAGCTGGACGGGAAGCCGCTGAAGAAGCCATCTCCTGGAGAGACGTCCGAGGTGCAGAAACCTAGACCGATCGCCCCGAACTTCCGCCAAGGGCCGAAGCCGAAGAGCGGCCCCATCCCAGAAGAAAGACACACCTCTCCTAGCCCCGAGGATAAAGATCCTCATGAAAATTGAGGGTGGGCGCTACCTGCGACGCCCACCCCCACTGAGGTAATCTAACAGTCATGACAAGACAAAATACTGCCAATTCCATCGTGACCACGGCCATGACACTGAAGAGTGCTGCCACCTCAAGAGAGAAATTGAAGACCTCAAAGGAGGGGCTATCTCGGAAGGTTCATGGGGGGCAAGACCCCGATGAAACCTCAGGCGCTTGCTGCTCTCCCTCCGGTCCCTGTAGTCAACAACCGGCCCACCGAGAAGCTTGTGGGGATGATATGTTGGGAAATCAAGCGCACCTCCAAGAGGACCTGGGGAGGAGAAAGTTTGGAAAATGTACTCCCGTTTGTGAGGGAGAGGGAATCTGGAAATGAAAATGTAAATAATGATGCCGTGGTCATCGAGATGACGATCGCCAAGTATCCTGTAAAATAGATTATGGTCGATAGTGAAAGTTCGACTGATGTCCTTTTTTACAATGCTTTCTCCAAGATGAATCTATCATCTGCTCAACTGAGGCCTGTGCACACTCCCCTCGTCGGTTTTACAGGGGATTCCATGAGAGTCAAAAGGAAAATCACTCTCCCTGTCACTGCCGGTGCACCACCTCGGTAGAGCACCTCATGATGACATTCATAGTTGTTAGGCTTCCCTCGGCCTACAACGTGATTCTTGGCTGTCCCGGGCTCAATCTGCTCGACGCGGTCATTTCCACCAAGCGGCTATTGGTGCAGTTTCCCCTCCTTATGGTGTTGAAGAAATGAGGGGGCACCTCAGCCGATCCAACACTGTCTCCAAGTCGTTCCTGGGGCCGAAACTTCTGAGGAAGACCCCAGTGCCGACGTCCTCGACCAAAGGGCACAGGACCCCCGAGGTGGTCCGATCAAGCGCCTGTTATTGTATCCACTCGGAGCCGACCCGATGAAGACGGTGCACATTGGGGCCCAGCTGCAAGAGGAGCAAGCCCACCTGTTGGAATTCCTTCAAGCGAACGTAGACGAGTTCGCCTGGATGGCAGCAGATATGCCCGGGATTCTCCCAGACATCATCACTCACAAGTTGAGCATCGACCCAAAGTACCGTCCTGTTCGACAGAATAAAAGAAGCTTCCCCCTGGAGAGGTAATAAGCAATCAATGAGGAGGTGGATAAGCTCTTCGTAGCCGGCTTTATCCATGAGATACAATACCCCAACTAGCTGGCAAATGTAGTCATGATCAAGAAGAACAATGGAAAGTGGAGGATCTGCATGAACTACACCAACCTCAATCGAGCCTGTCCAAAGGACAGCTTCCCTCTGCTGAAGATCGATCAATTGGTGGACACCACCTCGGGGCACCGCTTGCTCTCCTTTATGGATGCATTCTCCAGATACAATCAAATCCGAATGCATCCGGATGACGAGGAACACACTTCCTTCATCACCGATCGAGGGACATACTGCTACCAGATGATGCCTTTCGGCTTGAAGAATGCTGGTGCCACGTAATAATGGCTGGTCAATCGGGTCTTCAAGGATCAGATTAGCCAAAACATGCAAGTATATATGGACGACATGCTCGTTATGAGCAAGCCGAAGTCAAACCACGTCGTCGACCTGGCAGAGGCCTTCCACAACCTTCGAATGCACCAGATGAAGCGGAATCCGGCGAAGTGTGCCTTCGGCATAGCAGCAGGGAAGTTCCTTGGCTTCATGGTCACCCAGAGGGGAATCGAAGCGAACCCGGAGAAGGTCCAGGCAATTGTTGATAGGGAGCATCCCACCTCAAAAAAGCAGGTCCAGTGCCTGACGGGCCGAATTGTCGTCTTGAGCCTGTTCATCTCGAGGTCGGCTAACCGTTGCTTACCTTTCTTTAAGGCGCTGCGCAAAGTGCACAACTTCGTCTAGACAGAAGAATGCAAAGCAGCCTTTGAGGAGTTGAAAAAGTTCTTGGCATCACCATCGCTGCTCTCTAGGCCGGAGGAAGGAGAGGAACTTCTACTATATCTGGCGGTCATCCCGGGGGCCATCAGCTCGGTTCTTGTCCGCACAAATGAGGACCGATCCTAGAAACTAGTGTACTACGCCAGCAAAATTCTCCGAGATGCGGAGATCAAGTACACCCGCTCAGAAAAGTTAATTTTTGCTCTTATAATGTCTGTCCAGCGCCTCAGGCCTACTTCCAAGCGCATCCGATTGTGATCTTGACGGACCAACCACTGAGGGTCGTGCTTAGTCGCCCCGACACATCCAGATGCTTGGCCAAGTGGGCATTGAAACTCAGTGAATTCGACATTGCATACCGGCCAAGGCCATCTCAGAAGGCCCAGGTGTTGGCTGACTTCCTGGTCGAGTGCACGGGACTTGCCAAAGAGCCGGAGCAGACCACCCTGGAGCGTCAAGTGGAGCTTGAAGCCGAGGAGTCTTGGGTCCTCCACGTGGACGGCGCATCCAATGCAGGCGGGAGCGGAGCAGGCCTCATCCTCGCTAACGACAATGGGATTGTAGCAAAGTGTGCGCTCCGCTTTCGATTCACAGCAACCAACAACCAGGCAGAGTACGAGGCACTCCTCGTGAGGCTGAGAGTCTCTCACGAGCTGGGTGTACCCAAGCTAAAGGTCTTCACCGATTCCTAGCTGGTGGCCGGGCAGGTCTCAGGAGAATATAAGGCCCGAGATCCCTAGATGATGAAGTACCTGGAACGGGTCTACTCGAGCACGACTGGCTTTCGATGCTTCAGCATCTCCCATATCCCTCGCAGAGAGAACGCCCGCACCGATGCTCTATCAAGGCTCACGACCTTGCCGGACTCATTACGGGGGCGTGCTCACATTGAGTACCTGGAAAATCCAAGCTACAAAGCTCCCGGAGAAGTCCAGCAAGTCACCCCGGAGCCCAGCTGGATGGACCAGTACATCAGATACATCATTGATGGCACCCTACCAATAGATCGAATGGAGGTCGGCCTCATCAAGAAGGCTGCACGATTTATCCTGATGGACGGACAGCTCTATCGCAGATCTTACTCCTATCTGCTCTTGAAGTGCCTGAGATCCTCGGAGGCAGCCTTTGTACTCCAAGAAATACACGAAGGCCTCTGTGCGAATCACGTCGGAAAGAGGATGCTAGCGTACAAGGCCCTCCATCAAGGGTACTACTGGAAAACCATGAGAGAGGACGCTGCCGACTTCGTGAGGAAGTGCGACCGCTGCCAGTGCCACACCCACATATAGCATCAACCAGTGGCGCCACTCTCCCAACTCTCTGCACCCTGGCCATTCACCTAGTGGGGGATGGACATCCTTGGTCCATTCCCTCCTGCATCCAGACAATACAAGTTTCTGATAGTGGCTATTGACTACTTCACCAAATGGGTGGAGGCAGAGCCACTGCCTGGATTACCGAAGCCAAGGTCCGCCAGTTCTTCTGGAAGTTGATCATCTGCCATTTCGGACTCCCCCATAACATCATCACCGATAATGGATGGTAGTTCGATAACCGAGAGTTCGAAGAATTATGCACTGACCTCGGCATTCACCATCGCTTCACCTCGGTGGCTCATCCCAGACCAACGGAGAGGCTGAGGTGACCAACCGGACTATCCTTCAGGGACTCCGAACCAGGTTAGACCGGGCCAAGGATAGATGGGCAGAAGAACTTCCCAGCATCCTTTGAGCCTACCATACAACACCCAGAACGGTCACGGATGAGACGCCTTTCAGCCTCGTCTTCAGTGCAGAAGCCGTCGTCCCGGTCGAACTTGGTGTGCCCATATTGTGGATGGAACAATATGATAAGGCAAAAAATCCAGCCCGCCTTCTTCTCAACTTGGACTTTGAGAAAACGAGAGACAAGGCTCGAATCTGGATGGTGACCTACCGGCAGCAGGTAGCTCGGTACTACAATGCGCGGGTAAGGCCAAAGATCTTCCGTCCAAGCGACCTGGTGTTGTACCGGGTTGAAGCCTCCCAATCCCGGGAGTGAGGCAAGCTCTTGCCGAATTGGGAGGGCCCCTATAAGGTGGTCGAGACTCTCCCTCATGGAGCCTACTACCTAGCGGAGCTGGACGGTGCCAGATTTTCGCGGACTTGAACGCCAACAATCTGAGAATGTACTATCAGTGATATAAGGCCTTCATCCATTAATGATAAAGTTCCTCTTTGTGCAAATCACTTTTACCTTGCAGGAATGTCGCTGCTCGGGACCTTAAGCTCGGAAACTCCTGAAACCCGGCACCTTAAGCCTAGAAACTCCTGAAGCCCAGCACCTTAAGCCCGGAAACTCCTGAAGCCCGGCACCTTAAGCCCAGAAACTCCTGAAAACCGGCACCTTAAGCCCGGAAACTCTTGAAGCCCGGCACTCTAAGCTCGGAAACTTCTGAAGCCCGGCACTCTAAGCCTGAAAACTCCTGAAGCCCGGCAACTTAAACATGGAAACTCCTGAAGCCCGGCACCTTAAGCCCTGAAACTCCTGAAGCCCGGCACTCTAAGTCCAGAAACTTTCAAAGCCCAGCACCTCGTAGTCACCTGGTGGGCCCATCGAGTGCAGCATCCTGGCTCGGTCGTGCCATGGGCGCTTGGAGATGGTTCCACCCGAGGTCGCCCAAACCTCTTCCGAGGAAGCACACGAAGCCCTATCACCATGCTACTCATGGGGGGGCAGGAAAGAGTCCAAGGACTTAGAGCCTCAAGGCAAGACGCCTCAACAAAGACGTGTGCGTGGGCAATCGAGGAGACAAGGGAGGAAAATTGCCGGAGTATTGTGAATTCGGAAATAAATAAATAAAACAGGGTAGAAGAAAATTTCATTAAGATTTTTCAAGGTCTTACATTGTGTCTGGGCCCTGACAGGCCGGGCAGCCTATACAGAAGCAATAAAAGAAAAGGTACAAGAAGAGGGGAGGCTCCTATGCTACTCCGCTGGCTCCTTCCCAGGATGGTGCTCGGGATGGGCGACGTCTTCTAGGACCTCCGACTGTGGGGCTATGTCGACGGCAGTCGCGGGTTATTTCGATTCGGCCACAGCCAGGATTGGGCCCCTTCACGGAGCTGCCGGGAAGGCGAGCCCATCCAAGCTCATGTCTAGAATGAGCTCCACCACCTTAGACTAGTAAAACATGAACCCCTTGAAGAACGAGTCCGAGGCCAGTTCATAGAACTTAGCATTGAATTCCTTCGAAGCCTTGTAATTTGGCACCACCTCATGGCCTCCTTCTTCGCAGCCTCCATTAAGTCCATCACCCCCACAACCTTCTCCTCGGCGGCAGTAGCCTTCCTCTCGACAGCAGCAGCCCACTCCTATGCCGCCTCTAGCTGGGCCCGGAGGGTTTGAGCCTGCTTCCTCTCCCGGACCACTTCGGCATTGAGCTCTTCCACTCTGGCCTCCCTGGCCTTGAACTCCTTAGCCTGGCATCTGGCCCGATTCCCCTCCCGGGCCAAGGACTCCTCCAGGCCCTTGAGGTGCCTCTCAGCACCCGCCGCCTTGGTCCTCAGCTCTTTATTCTTCTGTTCGATCTCCCAGGCCGCATCCATCTTCAGCTTGACCTCGGCCGCCAGCGAGTCAAGCTGTTGCGCCTACTGCTTGTCCCTTTTGGCCTAGTTCTTGCAGTAGTCTCATATGAGCAAAAGGTCCATCCTAAGCTGCACCAAGGAAGACATCATCAAAAAAAAAAAAGGGGGAAAGAGGAAAAGACAAGAACACCCACCGAGAAGAGCTGTAGAAAGGTGCCAAGGATGGTATCAGCCAGAAGCCTTCCCACTTTTTCTCGCCGATCGCGCGGTTGGATGGCGAAGTCCATTATGCGCTCGGCGAGGGCCCGATCTTGGACCAACATGGCGTCCGGTGCCACCTCGAAGGGCAACTTGCGGGAGCTGCTCTTCTTCTTCTTCTTCGCTGCTACCGCGGCATCGCCCTCGTGACTGGCCGAGGATGTCTCGGAATCTCTGGGGGGCTCGCCGCCATGCCAGACGGCACCGCTGCAGGCGGCTTCCTCCTCTTCTTCCGCTTCCACCTTGACAACTTCCGGGAGATGGGGGCACCACAGCGGCGGCAGCGGACCTAGCCTGAGTAACCACATTAGGCTCTCGAACCGGAGGCAAGTCCTGCTGCCTCGGCAGTTCGGGGGCAGGTTTGGCCATCCTCCTGCTTGGCTCGGATGGCACGACGGGTGCGGCCCTTGCGCTATCCTCTTCCCGAGGACTCTTCGACAGGGACTCTCTAGCCCCCGCCAGTGCACCCCTCTTCCGGGAGAGCACGAGGAGTTCCTCCATGGAGTACTTCATGCCTGCACAAAGGAAAATAATGTCAGTTCCGAGCTTGAAGGGACAAGCATAAAACAAAAACAAATAGAGCTTGCACCGAAGTCACCCAACTCCCGCATTGGGCTAACCCCGACTTCGAACAGGTTCTACTCCGACAGCAGAACCTCGAGAGAAGAGATTTGGTCGGCGTGGAGCTGGTCGTAAATTTTTCGATCAGCTACCTCGATAGCAAAATTTCGATTCAGGGTTCAATCTGGGTCACTCCAAATCCAATCGACCCCCTCGATGAAACAAAAAAGTATTTGCTCTTCCATCCTTTGATGGAAGATGGAAGCTCGAACTTAATATCCTTTGGATGCGGAGAAATAAACCACCACCCCTCCTCGGTCGGGTGGCATTTCAGGATAAAGAAAATCTTAAACAAGGAGAAACGGGCTATGATCCCGTGAAAATGGCAGAGGACGATGAAATAAAAAATTGTCCTGACTACGTTCGGAACTAACTGAGCCGGAACTAAACGATAATGGTTCAGCACGAAAAAAAAGAAGGGATGAAGCAGGAATCGAAGGCCCCCTGCAAGGGTTTCCTCGTAAAGGGCAATCCGACCTGGGCCACTGGAGGTGACCCGTTTTCCCAGTCGTGGGACCGAGAGCCGGACGGAATACGGGATGCCAAAGACTTCCCGGATGATCGAAAGCTTCTCGCCGGTTATCGCCGAAGCAATACCACCAGGACCAGTCGACCGAGAAGATTCAGAAAAAGCTTAAGGAGGAGGAGGAGGGGGAAGGCGGGCCCTAAGCACCCCTATAACGATCCCTGTGGGCTCCATGCTGATGCTATTACCTACGGTAGAAAGGGAGTTACAAACTTGCAACAACTCTGATTGAAATGGTTAACAGACCCCGGGATGAGCATTTGTTTATGACACTGAATGGTTGGACCATGTTACATGAGATCGTGAAGTCCCTTGTTGATGTCAGCAAAAGATAGCAGCATGATGACTGATACATTATTTCGCTGATCGTATCCATCATCATCAATTGGTATGGACTTTAGTAAATACACTTCAGGGATATTATAAGATCAGTTTAGAAAAAGTCTATAATCGAAGCCATTGTTTGCGATCAATGTAATTCTGATCCAAGAAAGGGCGTGCTTCGTCGTAGTTGAGTGATCTTGCCCATTGTACCCTCTTTCTCAAATTGGCACCCTTACCACTGCAATTGAACTCTCCAAACAAGACTGTCCTGCAAAATTGAAATCAGTCAAGTCCTCTAGGGTGAGTATTTTTCATCTCCTGGTTTTAAGCGAATGAGACAATATAAGCTGCCTCAAAAGGCCTACACCTTCATGAAAGGCAAATATTTATACTTATTATATCAATAAAAAAAAATAGATCCGGATACAAATAAACAATTATCCGATCAATATCTAAATATTAAATTTTATTTATAATTTTATTTAATTTTATATAATATTTATATTTTTTAAAAAAAATAATTATATTGATATATTATTAATTTAATTTATCATCTACATAATAATATTTGCAGTTCTGCAGTTATAAAATTTGGTCATCAACTTATATTCATATTTGTTTCTATTATTTTGATATTCAATTTATATTCATATCTGTTTAAAATAAATAAAAATATAATTTTTTATATTTAATTAATATTTATATCATATCTATATTTATAAAATAAAATAAATATGAATATTGATAGGTTAGCATCATATCTATACAAATTAAAATTATAATATTTAAAATTTTAACCAAAAATCTGTAATCAGATATGGATCAAAAATACATCTAAATAATTAAAATAAATATTAAAAAAATTTAGAAATTAAATATGATGCTCAAAAGTTATTAAAAATATGCTCAAAACATGCTTATAAATTTATGGAGGCTATCCATGTCCCAACACCTAAATTTATGGAGGCTATCCACAGTGCGCCCTGGAGCACGTGACCGGGATGGGGGGAGAGCGCACTACTCCGTTAGCTTAGCGAGATCAGGTTGATGTACTCATTTATAGTGGGAAGGGCATGCAAAAATATGCGACCCGAATCGAACATGGTATGGCAAAGAGGGGGCTCCAGTGGAAGGTAGCTACGATGGGATTTATCTCCCTTTCTTTTTTTTATCAAAATAAAATTTAGGTGCTGTTTGCCGGAGCAAGGTTGCAATTTTAAAAATATGTAATTGTTTCAATTTTTTTAAATTTCTAAAATATACCCAACCTGAAATAATTGTTCAGAAGAATAAAATAAACCGTTAAGATGGTAGCCCGGTTGATAGAGATTTTGCTTCACTACCAGGCGGCTAAATATGTAATTGTTTTAATTTTTTTAAATTTCTAAAATATACCCAACCTGAAATAATTGTTTAGAAGAATAAAATAAACCGTTAAGATGGTAGCCCGGTTGATAGAGATCTTGCTTCACTACCAGGGGGCTGCGGGTTTTTCGGTTGGTAGTGAAGTAAGACCGGTTGGTAGAGGCATTGCTTCACTACTAACCGGTCATCCAAATAAATCCAGAAATTAGTGAGAGGTTAGGGTCTCTATCGGATATACAGGATAGCTACATCAGGATTTATCTTTTTCAATCCCTTATGGTTTACCAAAAAAAATAAAAAATAAAATAAAATAACTTCATTGTTCTATTTGTTTAAAATTTTTATAATACCCCGAATCAGAATCTAGTTGGCTCGATCATCAAACGCCAGGGAGAGACGGAGCGCGGCATGCGGCCGGTTTGCAACGTTTCCGGTCCGGCAGTTCGCCGTCGGGCCGGAAGACGTAATTGGGGGTTCCCGCTACCGACCCAAGCCCTAGGGTTTTTAAAAAGAACATCGAAATCGCTCTTCCTCTTCCCCAGCTTTCGCAAAATTTAGCTTTGGAATTCGACTTTGAGAATCAAATTTTAGCTTAGGTTTCGCAGATCGTGCACCGAGAAGATCGGATAAGGTATTATCTCCTCCATTGCCCTAACAAATTCACCATTTTGAGAAGTAGTTGTATTCTGGATTATATATGTATATTAATGTATGCTTGTAGTTCATGAGATTTAGACAGTTGATACATTTGTTTATGTACTTGGAGATGTTTCTGTAAAGATTTTTCATGTGACTCAACTTCTCGTTTTTTTCGTTTGGGAAATAGGAGAATAGCTTTGGGGTTTCAGAGTTCATCTTTTTTCCTTTTTTCTTTTGCTGAAACAGTTGTTTGGCACGCACAACCCAGTTTAATTAAAAAAACGAAAGGCTCAAAGTCAGCGTCTTAGTTATAAATTGATCTTTGGAATAGAGTGGGCGATGAATTGTGGAAAATTTAAACTATAATTTTTTTAGACATTGTTTTTTGTTCTCTTCACTTTAATCTAATGGTTGTAACAGCAAGCACTAACCACTTGGGTTGTCCACTGGATTGTTCTACTTGCCGGGTTTGAGTTGTCGTGGTTACACTGAAGACTGCACTCTGATGACATTTCCTCATATCTTTGCTCTGGTTTATTCAGTCTTTTCTTTTAATTTCTGACTTCTAGATCATGAATCAAATTGTATCAACTCCTTTTTTGCTAAGCTGATTGTCAACTCGCATGTGTTGCATTAACTTTTAGCATATATAAATGTATGGATAATTCTAGTTTAACAAATTTCACTCCAGGTCTATGTTGCATTGACTTGTCAAGTTCTATTGTCCCTTGCATCACTCTGTGTTTTGTGGAATAAAACATTTTATTGTACTTGGGTATAAATAAATGTTTTCTTCTGGATGATTTGAGAGTTTTGATTTCTGGCTCTAATTTCAGACTCCCTCTTTTCTTTTCTTTTTTTTTGTTTTGCATTTAATTGCCTCTTTATGCTTTACACAAGAGAAAAAGGAAGTCCTCTTAGCCTCTTAGTTCCAACAGTAAGCAGGCCGATCTCTATATCATTTTCTTTTTTCTTCTTTATTGTTTGAAGAACTCTTAACATCACTACATATATCTATTTATATGCATGAAAATATTCCTTATTATCATTACAAGAACTTGATTTTTGTCTCAGTTCCTGAACAAATCAAGGCTACTACTATGGATCCAATCCAAACTGTTCATGTCAAGCTTATGGCCTCTGATCTCCTCTCCTTAACTGTCTGGCCCTCAAACCCTCCCTGCTTCACCCGGGAGGGCAGGCCTATATCTCGTGCAGAAACTGTAGGTGTTGTGGTGAGCCATGAGCGCAAGGACAAATTTCTGAGGTTCCTGGTGGACGATGGGAGCGGGTGCATCCCCTGCATCCTCTGGCTCAACCACTACTGCCTCACTGCCCATGGTAGTTCATCTAATCTCGATCTTATGGCTGAGATGACACTGAAGCAGTCCGAGATGGTTCAGCTGGGGGAGCTGGTTAGAGTCAGGGGGAGGATCACCATCTATAGGGGGATGCTACAGATTACAGTGAGGGATGTGGTGGTGGAGAGGGATCCCAATGCAGAGGTGTTACACTGGTTGGATTGCATCAGGTTAGCCAAACGGTGCTATAACTTGTTGCCTGCTGTTACCCTTCCTGGAGCTGTTCTGAACCCACCTCAAGATGGCTCTGACCGTAAGACTCTAAAATTTTTTCAACTTTGATATTCTTCCATCAACTCCTACTAAGTCATTTGATTAGGTTTTTCCAAATTTGTAGGTTAGTTGCATGGTGCTCTTCAAAGCATGCCAGCCAGCCTGGATAATTTGTTGCATTTTTCAATCTTATGTGTACTTCCTCATAATCTGTTCTTGTATGGATTATTTTCATTCAAACTTACAAGTGTTTCTTGTGGGATACAAATTCACTTAGCTACCAGGTCCTTAAGGCAAATGTCCATTCTTTTCAGTCACTCAATGGAAGCAACTCATATAACAAGGAGATTTATGTTTTTCAATTTCATTGCTTTCTTTTGTACTTATATCATCATTATGCGACAACGTGTGCAGAATTTTTATGCTGATTACAGCTTATTTCTTCTATTTTGCATTGACAAGATATTGATAAAACATCTAATATTTTTTATCTTCTTTTTTTTCTTTTTTGTGGTGGTGGTAGTGGTGGTTGGGGGGGGTGTTAGCATTACTTGTGTTCTCTCTTTTTTTCTTTTTTTACCTATTTTCCGCTCATAATATTTGTTTACTAAAAAAAAGAAACATTGATAATAATTTACACATTATAAATTGTGAAGCTTATGAAGTCATGTATCATGATGAATAGGCAATACCTCTTATTACTGATTGCACTCCCTTCTTAGGGCTGAGAGTGGGCCTTGCCATGCCCATAACCAAACTCGGCCCAAGATTTTTTGGGGGTCTTGGGCTGGGCTTAGGTTTAAAAATTTTTGATAATCCATGCCCGAGCCTGACCTGAACCTGATTGGGCTTGTTCGAATTTTCTGTTTGGGCCAAACATTGGTCTAGGTCAAATATTGGTCTAGCCCAAACTTGATTAAAGTTCAATATTCCATACCATTGCTTCATATGTAAATGGGCTTAGCCAAAAACTGGGATCTCTCCTATGATACAAGTAAATGATACATACATCATTCTTAACTAAAACCATTCTAATTTGTCCTTTACTTCCCTATCATCATTCTTTCCAAATAACAACATGCTAGAATAAATAAGTCTGAGCCTGAATTCAAGCTCCATTTTAGGCCAGGCTCGGGCTCGGGCCGAGCCTGGAACGGGCCAAGGATATACCTGAGCCCAGCCCAAAAAACAAATGGGCTCTACATATAATCCCAAATCCGGTCTTAACTCTTTCAAGCCTAGCCCATAACCCGATTCGAAGTTGACATGGTCCAATGGGCCTCACATGAGCCTGAGCCCATTTCCAACCCTATGCATATCCTAGGAAGAGGTAGAGAGTACCAAGAAAACAGGTAGGGCAAAGGGAAAAGATAGCTTAAGCCCCTTTAAAGAATATCAATTTGGTATGCGAGACAAGTTGGCTAAAGTAAATTCACCAACATAATGGATGTTATTTATTGACAGACAGCGATTAGGTGGTGGTGTGGGGGCACATTATCACGACAGCTCAATAAGTGTAACCATAATTATCAAGCTTGTCACAGCTATTTGGCCTTGGCATTATGGATCCCCATTTGCTAGGCATTAATGTTTACGCCTTCCTTTGATGTTGTTCAATGCCATTTCATTTCCTTTCTCACAACTACCATCTATATCAAGGCATTCTGGTATATATACAAATGAAAGCCACTGGTGCAACTTCAAATAAAAAAGTTGGGAAGGTTTAGGTGAATGAAGGCATGTAATGTGATAATGCAAATTGACCATGATCAAGATTATTTGAGTTGAGGGCTCAAGTTGATATACTGAGTAGTCATGAAAGGATATGTTATCAACTCCCAATTCCTAAAGTAGAGTGAAGCAGTTGACTTGGAGAAGGAGATCAATATAATGTGAGAAGTTGAGTTAAATGCATGAGAAAATAACAAGAATACGTATGATTAAGATTACGAAGGATAAAACTGCCCTAGTGGTTGGATCAGCACTGCTCCAATGCCAATTTGCCCACATATTTGTTGGATGCCAAAAAATGACTTCATCAGATCAAAGTAACGACATGCCACAAGTAAGAAAATTTAGCCATTAAATTCCTATCAACCGTACATGAATATTACCAAGAGCTGTTTCACTCATGGTTTCTGTGATCTAGCACATATTAGAATCAACCAAAAAAATGTTAAATTATGTGAAAAAAGTATCGAACAAGAAGCAAAAACATCACCATCCTAAGAAGATAGAGGAAAGTAATACCCAAGGGCATGCTACTTTAGGTTTAAGAAAGTTAAATCAACTCGTTGGAGGATCAAGAGAGAGGGCTTAAGCAAGTCTGGACTCTAGAAGACTGAAAAATGAGCAAAGGATCTCCAAAAGCTAAGCAATCTCCTGAATCAACAATGCACTAGTTCCAATGAGCACATAGAAGCTGGATGAAGCTTATGTAAAAACTCCATGACATTTAGTATTACAAAATTAAATATGAGCCCAATACCAAACCCAAATTTTTAAGGTCAAAAGCATTGAAAACTTTAAAACTGAAAAGCATGAATCAAAAAGGCATAATGTGAATGAGTGAATGGATCACATACACACAAAGCAAGATTGTCATACGGGATTTTGTATGAAAGTGATATGGAGAATATAAACTTAATCAGTTGAAGTGCTGAATAGAAGATATTTGTTTCTTGTAAATTTCCTGATAGGAGAAAAGCTCATTCATCTCTAGATTTTTGAATCATAAGACAGCTTCTAAGGCAGAGTTATTTCAATCTTAGGGATGTTGTATAGATGAAGAACAATTCCGTCTCTATAAAAATACTCATCTTTATGCTCAATACCGGAACTCCTATGTTGGTAGAGAGCTGATCGATTTTGCTAGTGGAATCGGAAATGAGGTCTCATGCACTTAATTCACCATATTTTGATGTCTGCCAATGATGATGCATGGTTGTTTCACCTATTTCCACTGTTTTCTTGCAATATATGGTGGCAATACACTTGTTTGACTTATCTGAACCCCTATAACACAAGAAATTCTAACACAAAAATGTTGCTTTCCTGTTCAGAGAATTTTTCTTCAAAGAACTATATAATACGTTGAGTTAATGACAAAAGTGGATGATCAGGGACTACAAATCTTGGATTAGTTCTGATGGTTAACAGGTTTGTAGTCACATTGTTGGTAGTGCCTCGGCTTGTATTATTTTTATTTCCTGTCAGTTCCTTCTTATTTCATTATGATACTAATTATGTAGGACAGAAAAAAAAAGACGGTCAAGTTCTGCTTCTTTATATCATAGCTTTGCATTTGCTTATTTTGTTCATTTACAAAGTCAATTATGTAAATGCTTGCCATTTGAGATTTCTGATGCAATTGGTCACTAATTTTTAGCAGATGGGAAATTTTTAATGATAGGCCTGTGAGCTTACACCCTTCTAGTTATTGATGTATGATCTTGCATATATTCTATATTTGATTTTTTTTTCAGTAAATATTGCTTGTTTAAATATTGCCTGTTTTTGTGGCATTATTTTTTGAAATATGCTTTATAAACATGAACATATCTTTTACTTCTGCATTTGTAATAATCTTCCCTTTTCTTTTCCTGGACTTTCCAGATTTATGAAGTTTCTAAAGTATGTATTAGCTACCAAATAATGTTCTATTATATCATATCCTTGTAATTTTAATTTTGCCCTGTTTTAGTATAGTTACTCTAGTGCATTTTAGATGCGCTACTATGGTTTTTTCTGATTTTATAATTCTTTTTCTATCTAGTTCTCAGCAAAAGAGATGATGGTTTTTCCAATGAAATTGTGTCACTGTTCATGGAGGGAAAGGGATGGGGGTTAAACTGAAAATTTATATAGAAGGACACTCAGTAGTTCTTTTTTCTTAAATGTTGTTTTACATAAAGGTTGCTATTGAGTTTGATTAACAAATGTGCCAGCCCTGCCAACTAAATGGAGGAGTTTTGGATGTGAGATCTAGTTCCTTGGAAATGTTGGGTGCCAAGGAGGAGATTCTGCACTAGTTTCTTTTGAGGAAAGTGGACTGCACTGCCCCCTTTTTTTGGATGGATACCTTTTGTGGCGGCATTTTAGGATTTTTAATAAAGTTTGGCAATCCCTTCTGTCCTCCATTTACCAACTCCCTCCATTGCTACCACCACCTCATCTTGCATGAATTGCAACACCATATGGACATCTGATAATAACAAAATCCTCCATTCCCTTGGTCATGGAAATAATCGAGGCCTACAGGTGTATTTCCCATATAAGACATATGACTTAAGATGAGCTTGTCTATGGATGCAGGGGTTTCACTAGTCTCACCCACGATCCTCAAGGTGTGTGCTGAGGCAAGCTTCAGTTAAACATGTCTAATGATGCTACAAGCTTATATTTGACATATTCTTTCTTCTAACTGACCGACCCTGCATCTCAAGAATCTTTGTATACATCTCTCTTTTTGCCCCAGGAGGAAGGCTAAACATGTTTCTTTGTTTAGAAAGCAGAACTATCTTTACATATACAGGCAGGGATTCACTGCTGTTATTTACAGATAAATTACTGAAGCTAATCAAATATCTTTTTCTCTTTATGATCTTTCATTTTTTGATAAATTTGGTCCTTTCAACCTTGGGTCCTGTATTTGACCTTTTTTCATCCTGCTATATCTGAATTTTTTTCAGGTTAAGGCCGTATCTCTCAAAATTCTGATCATAATATGTGGTTTTGTTTTTGATATAATTACATTATAACATTTAATATATGGATCTGATGATGGATTCAAACATTGTTTATATCCCAGGTATAACAAGATGGATCCAAACATCTGTGTAATATATGATTACTTTCATTTGGAATAATGGACATTGCTTTCATTTTTGTGAATAGATGGATGCCTCATTATCAACATTGCTTTCATTTTTACAGAATGAATCACAGTCTTGTGTTCCTTCTATTTGAAATTATTGGACTTTTAAGGAAGGTGAATAAAATAATATTGTTACTATTTAACTAGTTATACATAAATTTGTTTTAGATATACAAGTATTGTAGGGGAAGTTGTTAATACTATTTATCATAACCATGCTAAGCATAAGAAGGCAAGCCTTAGCGCAAGGGAAAGATTGCTTCATTGTGACCCAAGTATCATATGTCTGAAACATGGAAGCCATCCCTCCTTACACAGAGATAAGGCTGCATACATCTGATTCTCATGGAACCTTCGCAATTGTGGGAGCCTCATGCACTGGAATATCTTTTTACGCACCACTAAGTATAAATAAGTGATTTTCTTTAACACAGATCTGTCAGAATTACTATTTGTTTGATATTTTCGGGAGGGTATGAAGATTAATGGGGAGTTGCATTGGTTAAAATTTTGAGAGACAAAATCTTTGGTGTGTAGAATGATATTTCTTTAGTAGGGCATTTATAGAATTTGGTAACTAGTTGTAACTCCAGGGAAAGCTAATAGCTTCCATGGCAGGAAACTACACATTCCATTTGAAGGCTGCATTATGCTGTCTTGTAAAAATTATTAGACATGGCTCATGACAATCATATATCCATTAAAAGCATCCAAATTTTGTATGCGAATAAGCTATCAGGCAGACTAGATGTGATAAGGGCTTGCTGGTATATTTTTACTTTATGTAAAGACAACTAGTTGTCTGTTTGTGTTGTTGGTTGTTTAAGAAAATAATGAAACAGGATCCAGGTGATTTGGCTGATCCAGATTATACATACTCAGAGAGTGCCAGCAAATGTATCGTTTATTTGCAATTTTAAGAATACTCCAAGAAATACCTTAAGGATCCATGAATAAAAATTTCTGCTGTTTAATATAATTCTGGTGGTTCTCACATGGTCTTGGACTTGTTGGACCTTGATGTAGCATAAGATGTTGTTTGGAGGAGCTCATGCCAGGATTCGACAATAAAAAGTGCAAATCATGATGAAGTGGCAAACAAATGAGTATTACCTTTTTTTTCAGTGGATCTCTTGATTATTTATACTTTTACCGAGTACAGGTCTCTCTTTATGGTTGCCTAGCCTTATGAAGCTTTTGTTCTTACCTCCTTGTGCGGGGAGCTACTAATTGTTTATATAATATTCAAGTGCTAGCTTTGAATGCCATCCTCTAATTGGAATCTCTGTATAAATTTGAGCGTTTTATATTGTGAGTTCTTTTGGCTGGTTCTTGCCTTTGAAGAAATGTTACTATCCGTAGGATTTTCATGATTTCCTCATCTTTTTTTGGTGTATGGCCTGCATGAAGCTTCACCGTTGTTTTTTTTTAGTTGATGTGTCAGTTTGACAGTTGCTATATTTGAATAATTTGTGATATAGTTCTTTAATGAATATCTGACCTTGATAATCTGCTGCATAGGAATCTCAAGAATTGGGCTTGCTATTTCAACCCAAAAGGTAAACTCATCCCCTTTCCTCTTCATTCTCATGCAGACTCTGTTTGACGTATTTCAATGAAGTTACTTTATCCTATAACTTAATTAATTTAGGTTCTCCTTTGATTTTAAAAGTGATCGCAAACTATGGTAGAAGCATTATTAGATCGAATATGCTTATTGACTTGTAGCCTGAATAAAGAGAATTGTATGCATTTCTTGACGTTCATGTAATAATTCAGGATCTCATCTAAAGAGATTAGTTGAAAGATATTATTTAGATTTTTTTGATTTATTCAAGATATTCCTAGTAAATAACTAATATGGGACGTGTATTAAAAGACATATTTTCTCATTTAAAACATGGCATTTTTACTAAGCTAAGGATTTAAATTTATTCATTCATTCATAAATTCTATGACCGATCCATGGTTAGTCCAATAAATTTGTATTATAGCATCTCCTAGTTCACATAGATTATGACCGGGTCCGCTCTGATATTTTTTGTAATAATTTAAGATCCTACTCAAAAAATTAGTTAGAAGATATTATTTGGATTCCTTAAAAGATATTATTTAATTTTTTAAATTTTATAAAATTATTTAAAAATATTTCATTGAATAATCGATGTGAAATTAAATATATGTCCATATGGGTTTTCTTTCAAAGATTGTTTTTTTTTTTTAACCTCTAAGGCGGCTGCCCGGTTCGTAGAAACTTTGTCTCACATCCAACTGGTCGCGGGTTCGAGACATGATCCATACATGGTGATTCGATTAAATCGAGGAACTGTTCCCGGGAGCCTGTGGTGGGTTGGATTGGATGAGAGGTCAGGATTCTTCCTGTCTCTAACAACCGATCGTGGAGTGGATTTGAGGCATGATCTATGCACGGTGACTCAATTAAATATAGTGACTGTTTTCTGAGGCCCGTGACGGGGTGGATTGGATGATAAATCAGGATTCTCTTTTTGTTTCCGTTCTCAATTAAATCCAGCGGGTTCGAGGCATGATTTATGCACGGTGACTCAATTAAATCTAGGAACTATTTCTTGGGATATGTAACAGGAAAATAGTTTCGTGACGGGTTGGATTGAATGAGAGGTCAGGATTCTCTCTCTTTATTTCTGTTTTTAATTAAATTCAAAAACTATTTTTCCGAACTCATGATGGGTTGGATTGGACAAGAAGCCAGTATTCTTTCTCTTCGTTCCCGTTCTTGCATCGAACATAATCGGGCGGGGGCAGTTTAACCCCCCTTTATCCCTTTCCTTTGTCAAAAAAAAAGAAAAAAAAATTATATTTTTTAAAAGTTCTTTTGCATCCCTCCAATGAAATAGATGAGTTATGCTTCATCGAGCAGAACGCTAACTCCCTTACCGAGACAAGGCCGTGGATGTTTATTCTTACCTTGAACGCCGCTCAGGGATACCCCTTCACCAAGCGCCCCTGTCCACCCACCGAGCACCTTAATACCGGTGACCCTTCTTTACTGCCCCGGGCAATCACCATGTCCTCCCTTTCCCTAGCCACCAATGGCCATGGGTGGTCCACCACATCCAGAGAACCCATCTTCCACCAAGATGTCCCACACGTCTCCGGTATGTGAATTTCGACTTACCCCTTTTCCATGCCAATGCATGGCTTACCATCTCCAGTTGCTACTGAACTTGGAGTTATGACATGATGCTTATCCACGGTAGGAGACCATACCATCTTTCTTGGTGCCTCCCCACTAACAGCCATGCTAGACCAGGAGCTCTCTGCTGCATCTGGTACCTCTCTGGAAGTACAACGATTGATGTACACCATTTGCCTTTGAGGAGAAAACTTCAAAGAGGTGGGGTTGGTGCAGATAAGGTGGCCATCAACAGAGAAGTTGATCACGAAATGTTGGCAGATGAGCACGATTGCACATTTCAAATGTGGATTGGCTCTGGGAGAGCTGTCGCTTGGGTTGTTGCAGGGTTTCGCACATGATATATGGCATCCCCGCTTGGAAAAGAAAGCACAGCAAACTATGAGGCCTTTGGAAGATGCCACCATTTGGACTCTGTCGAATGTTTAGGGTTGTGGCACGGTGAATGATTTTGGATCGAACGAATGTTTGGAGATCGGCCTTGGGAATCCCTGGATTGTTAAGTACTCATCTTCGGGTAGGGAGGACGAGAAGGGGGTCCGGTGGGGATAGCTACGAAGGAAATTTATTTCCTCTTTTTTTTTTTGTTAAAAAAAAAAAAAAAAAAAAAAAAAAAAGAAAATCAATTACAGTTCAGGAGGAAGACAAAAGATCGGTATCATATTAAGAAAGTCAACCAAAAGAGTAATGGTCCCAAAGTGGAATTTCATAAAAAATGGTGCACCAATTAACAATGCACACCAGTAAAGTCGGGAAATATCTCTAGTCGAACCACCTGGGCAATCTAGCCATGCTGTTGTGGTAGGTGAAGATTTGGTCTTCCCCCGAGGCGAGACTTACATTGTTGCTGAACAGCGTCACCTCGCCCGTTCTCAAGTCATGGCGCAGCACCCTTTCTCTCTCCCTTTTAAAATTGACGGCCCTCACCCATAGATAAAGCTTGTCATCTCCTCCCTCGAATGCCAATGGCTGGATGAACCACCGCCAGAAGAGCCGCTCCGACAGGCTCCTTCTCCTAAGTCTCATCGTGTTGCAGAACTCCGCGAAGACTCGATTGTCTTCAACCATCCGTTCCAAGCTGATTCGATATCTTTTCGACCACTCCTTGATGCCACCGTTGCCATCCTTCATCACGAATACCTCCACCGCGGCCTCCAATACAACCATGCAGGTCGCTCGACCCTCCGACGCCCCGATCGCATGACGAGCTGGTCCTGATGATACCGCTTCTGGCAGTAGCATCCACCCTGCGAGGTCCTTGCATGGGTCGAACCATATCAAATACTCGACGCAGTCCCAGTACAAGGCTCCTCCGGCGAACACTGGAGTCTGATGACGCCACCTGTAGCCACCGACGGTGATCTTCTGGCCGGACTTCACCCACTTGCCAGTACGAGAAGAGAAGACCTCGAACCGGTACTGGACTTCATCGACGGCTCCATCGACGTGATCTCGCCTGGGGTAGACCAAGGCATAATGAGTCGGCGAGGTTGAGGGGTCGAATGCGAGACCGATACCGGAACGACGATGCTTGCTTTGAGGGATGGACTCGTACTCCTTGGTGGCCGGGTTGAGGACGCAAAGGAAGTTGAAGTAGAGAGCGTGGACGTAGAGGCAGAGGAGGCCGTTGGTGGACGCGACGAGATATATGAGATGGGAGCTGAGGAAGGAGAGGGTGGGGTCGGGGATGCCGACCGGGGTGTTGGTGGAGGAGAGGAACTCGAGGCCGCGGCAACCGAAGTATACGAAGCCGGAGGAGGCGGGGGAAGGTCGGCGGGACTGCTCGACGGCGAAAATGGGGTCGTTGGAGATGAGGTCGTTCCATGCCTTGCTGACGTTGTTGAACCTGGTGAGGGACTTGAAGGAGAGCCGTGGGATGATGTTGAAGTGGAGCAGATCGTGTGGAACGCTAGAGCGTATTACTACTTCGCCGCCGTCGCCGTCGCCGTCGCCGTCGCCGTTGCTCCGGGACTTCTTGTTCCTGGATTCCATGTCGATGACCGGAGAAGGTTGGAACTTGGAAGCGCGAAGACGAAATTAATAGCTGCAATGGTAACGGGACCTTTATATGGTAGATGGTTTCGCTTTCCTGGTAATAGGAGTCCGAGTTCTCCTTCGAAAGGTCCCCACGAATCCGATCCCTAAACGGACAAGGATTCCGACCACCGTTAGATGTCGACGCGGCGTAGTTTTTGATGCTTCCCTACCCCTTCAGGAGTCGCGCCATAAAAGATCCGACGGAGGACCATGGTCCGTTACAGAGTGGACGGAGAATCTATATGCGTCTCCGGATATTTCGGCCCATGGTGGTGCGAGATATTCTAATGGGGCCCGTTAGAATCGCCAGCAACGGTGCGAACGAGGGATGGGAGTCCTTCGACTCCTTCCCATCAATCGTGAGTTGTTGGCAGAAAAATCCTTAGCAAATTGCAATCCAGCATCACTTCTTTGAACCGGGAAAAGATCATTTGAACCAAAGTGACATAGTTTTGGGGTGTTTTAAAATTATAGTTTTGCATATCTCCATTCACCATCCATCATATATTATGGTTGCAATATATGATGATCTAAATCATTTCCTCTTTTATATCGATCGTAAGGAGAAATGTTTTTGGAAAAATAAATACTTGAATGGAAACATATTTTCTCAAATTGTAGGAAAAATTAAATTTAGAAAAAGAGATCAACTATCAGAATGGGCAAATTGAACTATACATGGCTCACTTTCCCCGTATATCATTTTTGATAAAATTTGTAGTGGTAGCGAGGGGAAATTCCCCTTCTACAATTTTTTCTTCTTATTTTCCATGATGGTCATGGCGATAACCATCGTAACAAGACAATGGCACCATTGATGTAAGAGCTTTATATATTTTGCTTTTGTCTTACTAAAATTTAATGATTATCCTCAACATAATTTAACCGGACAAATATATTTTGCCTTAAAATTAATTTATTGTCAACATTCTATTTTACAAACAGTACTGCATCGATTTGTATTTGATACGCCACCCATAACCTTTCAAACTCATGGTGGCAGGCCATGCATGGATTGCCACCAAGCGTTAATGGCGTTGCAAAATGGCGCATCGCATATATCAGTATCATTGTATTGCCATCACTTAACCACTGTTTCTTGTTACGACTAGACAACGATAATGATGAACAAATAACAATTTCTAGGAGGAGGCTGATTTTTTCTCTCCAATCTATTAATCAACAATGTTCTAATTGTACAAGAAATATTAAAAGGAATGGTACTGCCAATATATGAGATGGATTCAGAGAAATGAAATTGTTGACTCTACGAGGATGAGCTAGCTTGGGATCGATGAACTAGAGTCGAAGATGAAGGAATGGTCGTAGGGCTTTCAGGCAAGATCTTTGTAGCAAGAGATGGACTCCGAGTCTAGGGATCGGATTTCTAATCTAGTCCAACAAAATCATTAAAGACGGAATAATCTTAATACAATGAAGGATTTCTATTGGTGAACCCTAAATCACTTTCCTGCAAAAGTAAACAGAAAAGCCTTTGAGCTCCGAGCAAGGATAGAAAAATGGCTTGGAATATGAAGAGCAGGATGTGCATAGTGTCATATTTAAAATCTAATATGTTGTATAATTATCACCTTATCTTGTTTAACTTTTTGAATCGACTATATATACTAAATCAGAGTCCAATTAATTAAATAAAATTATTTCTAATAAAATTAACCAAACAGGACCGGAGTAAAATAGTTTTCTGATGGAAGAGACGTATGTAGTTATAAATATAAAGATTATCCAGTCTATTTTCTCAAACTTTCGTAATAGTGGTGAATGATTCCTCATTAATTGTCCATATAAGGAGAAGAGGATTCAGGAGAGATTTTTCAAGGACTTCATGATTTACGTACCAGAATAATGGTTCAAGATATGTATTCAATAATTTATGATTTTGTAGGCACGTAAAAACATGATCAAAATAAAAAGGGTTACTAGTTTTACATAATATGCGGTATCAGAGCATAATTTCATGCTTTATATTAATATAAAATTTAAAATAATTTTTGACTTAATTTTAAAATATTAAAAATTATATTTTATATTTTAAAATTAAATTAAAGATCAGGAAACTGTTCTTAATTTTTTTATAAAATTAAAAATAAAATAAAACAAGACTCCTCCCCCATCTCCTCCGTCGACTTCCTCCCATCCCCGGCTGAGCTGGAGCCCGAGGATCATGCTTAGCTGTCGGGATTTGTCGAGTAGAATGGTCCTGAGCCCCGGAGATAAACGAGCCCTCCACCATGCCAAACCTCTGGCGTGCCTAAGCATTATGCAATGCTTGGCCGCCGGCGAGGGGTGGGGGCGGGGAAGGAAGGGGTCAGAAGAATCGGGAGAAAACTGGACCACTGGCCGATGTCGCCACGGATGTGGAAGAACAGGGCCGCCGGAGATCCGGATGGATCGGTGGCCATTGGACAAGATTTATGAGAAGAACCCCAACCAGTGTTTGGACTTGCCGGCAGTCAGTGAAAAGTCGGCTGCAATCATGGGTCGGCCAGCAACGCATTGAAGGAGGAGATCCCAAGCATTGGAAGCCATTAATGGCAGTTTTGAAGCTCTCGTTATGGTTCAGAAATAATTTTTTAATTTTCTTTTCCCCGGTGGCTCTTAGCCACCGTATGACCGGCGGGAAGCTCGCCGGTGGCTAGGAGATGGCCGCCGGACTTTTAAGTCGACCGGTGATGCACCAGCCGGGAAGATCCTGAGATGTAGGCGGCCATTAATGGCAGCTTGAGGAGGGATTTCGGTGGACGAGAAAGGAGGAAGAAGAAGGGGGTTTTTAAATGGTTTAACGAGTTACAGGTTCTGGATTTTCAACCTAATTAAGACCGATTAATTCAATTAATAAGTCTAGTTAATTTAATTAATAAGTTTAGCCATTAATCAAAATCAATTTCAGCGGATCAAATTTAATTTGAATTAGGAGATTTTTATATTTTACCTTTTATAAAAATTGAAATTATATATAAATTAAAATTAAAATTATATTTAGATTCTTATCAATTTTTTTAATTTTATTTTATAGTAAGCCTTCTACGATATCTGCTATTTATAGCTTAATTTTTTTATTGAATTTTATTAAAATCACTATAATTTATTTATTTTATATCTGATTTGAATATATTTTAAACTGTTGGACTCGTAATAATTTGAAGAATATTTTGATTAAGTTCTTTATGAATGATAAAATATTTAAATATTTTTAAAATAATTTATATATAATTTTATTCATTATTATATTTTCAAGGATATTTTTACGAGTGTCAAAGGGTCTAAAGCACGCTATAGATTTTGAATAGATGAGTCTTTGAGGACTAATAGTTTTCTCTCTCATTATATTTTAGAATTATATAAAGATATATGTATTACAGTTCATCCAAAGGTGACTATAATAAGATATAAAATTGATAGCTATAGATTGATCAACTTGAATTACATAAAGATGGGAAGTCCTACATCCAAAGATTAGAATTATCTTGGATTTTTGTAATCGTAATTGATTAAATCACTAAAAGTGTGACTAAAATAATGGATCATAATTTAAACATAAATTATATATTTATGCTATAATTATTGTCCTTGCTTATATATTTCATATTATTATTTATTATAAAAAATTTATATTTATGATTTATATAATACATATCTTGGCATTATTATATTTAAATTTATTATTAAATTAGTTATAGCACTTATTATATGCTATAATTTTTATCCAAAGATATTTTATAATTATATAATAAATATTTTTTATAAAATTATTATTTTTTAAAATCTACATCATGAAAGTAACTATATAGAAATTCTTTTATTTACGGTTATGATCCTTGTTTCATACTCATCGTATCTAACTAATATTTTCATACTAAATGTATTAAATTATTCTGATTGGCACGAGTAATTTCATATTATTCTAGGATACCTAGACTTAGATTTGGCTCTTCATAAATCTTAGCCTGATCCATTAACTCTCACTAGTTCTCTTAATCAAAAGGAATTATATGAAAAGTGAGCATTCTAATAAATTCTCTCATAATCATTAAGAACTCTATAATAAGAGAAATAAGAAGATCTATTCCTAATAATGAATTGGCTTCTAAATACCTTTCCACTACAGAGCAATAATTTACCAAATCAAATAAAGTCTTAGTTAGTACTTTAATGAACTAGTTAACCTCTATGAAATATGATAAAATTTCTAGAGTATAAAAGTATATTATGAAAATATATGATGTAGCCGGAAAACTGAATGACTTGAAAATAACAGTATCTAAAAACTTTCTTGTCTAGTTTGATCTTAACTTTCTTTCGTCACAATTTATTTAATTTAAAATTTACTATAACATATAAAGAATCCTGGTCAATGAATGAGCTTATATCCCAATATGTACAAGAGGAGAAGAGATTAAGACAAGAAGGGATTCCAATTGTTCACATGATTTCTAAGAAGTAATTTAAAAGAAAAAAGGCAAAGAAAGGAAATAAAGGATTGAACAATCCATAAAAAAAGGTTCACATAAATTAAAATGTCTCTTCTGCAACAAGAAGGGACATATCAAGAAGGACTATAAAAAAAGAAGGAAATTGTTCGAAAAGAAGGATATTTTCTTATCATTTGTTTGTTATGAAACCAATTTTTATTAATATTCCTTCTAATACTTGGTGGATTGATTCGGGTGCTGCAATTTATATTTCTAATGTATTGCATGGATTCCTTTCAAGCTAAAAACCAAATGATAGAGAGCGATGGATCTTTATGGAGAATTGGATGAAGTCCAAGGTTATTTTAATTGGGACCTACAGACTTATTATAGAAACTGGATTCTAATTAGATCTACATGATATCTTTTATGTTCTTTCAGTATCTAGGAATTTGGTGTCATTAGCAAAACTTGATTTAGAAGGTTTTTCATTTATTTTTTATAAATTTAAGTTTTAAATTAATAAAAAAATTATTTATTTAGTATTGGAATATTGTATAATGGATCATATAAAATAAATTTAGATTTTTCTTTTATACAATCTTTACTTGTCAATATTGGAATGAAATACAGTATTATAAATAAGAGTTGTTCGATATTGTGGCATAGGTGATTAGATCATATATCAAAAGAAATGATAACTAGATTGGTTAAGAAAGATATTTTACCAAATCTAGATTTTAGTAATTTTAGTATGTACATCGATTGCATTAAAAAAATAAATTAAAATAATAAAAGGCATGCTACTGGAAGTCAAGAACTCTTAGAATTGATACGTACCGATATTTGTGATTATTTTTTATCTTGCTTTGGAAGGCAAAGGTATTTCATCATATTTATTAATGATTTCTCACATTATAGTTACGTTTTCCTATTACATAAAATGTCTGAAGTTTTAGAAGCCTTTAAGGTATACAAAGTTGAAGTAGAAAATCAATTAGATAGAAAAATTAAGGTTGTAAGATATGATAGGGGTGATGAATACTATGATTGATATGGTGAATCTAGCCGTAATCCTAACCTTTTGCCAAATTATTAGAATAATATGGCATTGAATCACAATATACTATGCCAGGAAATCTTCAATAAAATGGTATGGTTGAAAAGCATAATCACATATTGATGGATATGATGAGAAGTATGATTAGTAATTCATCATTACCTTTATATTTATAAAAAGAAATCTTGAAAATTGTTATATATATCCTAAATCACGTTCTTAATAAATTAGTTCCTAAAACTCCTTTTGAGTTATGGATGGATAGAAAACTGTATTTAGTGCATTTACATGTTTGGGATTATCCTACAGAGGCTCGATTATATAATCCATAAGAAAAAAATTGGATCCCAAAACTATTAGTTGTTATTTTATTGGATATCTAGCTAGAAAGGTTAAAAGGTTTTAAATTTTATTATCCATCACACTCCACAAGAATTGTTGAAACTGAAACAACTAGGTTCATTGAAGATAATAATAATAGTGGGAGCGGTGAACCATGTGATATAGTATTAAAGAAAATAAGAGAATCTTTTTCTATAACAGTAACACCTAGAGATGTTCCACATGAAATTATTTATCTTAAAACTGTGGAACATTAACAAGAGGCTGATACACCATCTCTCGAATAACTTATCAATGAACCTGACTTGATTGAAAATAATCATAATAATACTAAACCTAGAATATTTTGAAGATCTGCTAGAATTAGAAGATCTGTTATTCCAGATAATTATATTGTTTACTTACAAGAATATGATTATGATATTGGAATTAAAGATGATCCAGTTTCATTTAAAGATACCATGAATAGTGATAATTCTGAACTTTAATTAAATGCCATGAAAGTTGAGATAGAATCTATGAAAAAAATTAAGTCTCAAAACTTATCAAATTACCTAAAAAGTTTAAGCTTATTGTTGTAAGTGGATTTTTAAAATCAAATGAGAATCCAAAGGTAAAATCGAAAGATATAAGGCTAGACTTATAGCAAAAAAAATTACTTAAAGGAGGGCATCGATTATTTTAAAATATTTTCATATGTTTCTAAAAAGAATTCATTCAAAATTATTATGGTATTGGTAGCTTATTTTGATTTAGAGCTATATCAAATGGATGTCAAGACTACATTCTTGAATGAAGATTTGCAAGAAAAGATGTATATGAAACAGCCAAAAAGGTTTTCAATACAAGAAAATAAATGTTGATATGTGAATTAAAGAAATCCATATATGGTCTTAAACAAGCTTCCAAGTAATGGTACTCAAAGTTTAATGATGGCATTGCTTCTTTTGAATTTTAAAAAAAAATATTGCTAATCAATGTATATATCTGAAGGTGAGTGAGAGTAAGTTTTTATTTTTGGTTCTATATGTGGATAATATCTTACTAGCCAGCAGTAATTTGATCTCTTATATGAAATTAAAAGGTTTTTTCTAAATATTTTAATATGAAAGACATGATGGTTCTTATATTCTTGGTATTGAAATCTATCGTAACAGAAGTAAGAGGTTGCTTGGTTTATCCCAAAAAAATTATATTACTAGAATCCTAGAAAGGTTTGGAATATCAAGATGCTCATCAAATAAAGTGCCAATTGTTAAAGGTGATAAATTCAGTAAATTTTAATATCTCGAGAACGAGATTAAAAGAAATCAGATGAAGAATATATCCTATGTGTTACAGTAGTAAACAAGATCCATTCGGCCCTAACACGCATCCTCCTTGGAGGCTGGCGCGGCCACGTACTTCTCCACCTCGGTCAGGCACCTCTCCACCTCGGCCCCACTTCGACCATGTGGCGGTTCAGCCCAGCTCGTCTCGGCCCCACTTCGGCCATGTGGCGGTTCAACCCAGCTCGGCTCGGCCCCACTTCGGCCATGTGGTGGTTTAGCCCAGCTTGACTCAGCCCCATCTCGGTGGGGAACCTCAGTACCTCGGCCTCACTTCGGCCGTCGAGTCCAGCTCGGCTCAACCACGGCACGCCCCCAACCGAATCCAGTCCCGCACCGCCCGAGCTCCAGCTCCGGCACTACACCGTCCAGGAGCCTCCGTGCCCAGCGTGGCACGGTCCAGGAGCCTCCGAGCCCGACGCGACCCTCGTCCGGTCCGGTTCAGCCTGACGGCACCCCGGCAGCAACACGCGTGGCTCCTCCCGACCTCGCCCGCGGTGCGAAGGCCGGCCCCCAGCTCGCCTCCGCACGCCCCGGCCTCTCCTTGGCTCCGGCACTGCACCGTCCAGGAGCCTCCGTGCCCAGCGCGGCACGGTACAGGAGCCTCCGAGCCCGGCATGGCCCCCGTCCGGTCCGGCTCAGCCCGACGGCACCCCGGCAGCGACCCGCATGGCTCCGCCAGACCTCGCCCGCGGCGCGAAGGCCGGCCCCCAGCTCGACTCCGCACGCCCCGGCCTCTCCTTGGCTCTGGCACTGCACCGTCCAGGAGCCTCCGTGCCCAGCACGGCACGGTCCAGGAGCCGCTGAGCCCGGCGCGGCCCTCGTCCGGTCCGGCTCAGCCCGACGGCACCCCGGCAGCAACCCGCGTGGCTCCGCCTGACCTCGCTCGCGGCGCGAAGGCCGGCCCCCAGCTCGCCTCCGCACGCCCCGGCCTCTCCTTGGCTCCGGCACTGCACCGCCCAGGAGCCTCCGTGCCCAACGCGGCACGGTCCAGGAGCCTCCGAGCTCGGCGTGGCCCTCGTCCGGTCCGGCTCAGCCCGACGACACCCCGGTAGCGACCCGCGTGGCTCCGCCCGACCTCGCCCGCAATGCGAAGGCCGGCCCCCAGCTCGCCTCCGCACACCCCGGCCTCTCCTTGGCTCCGGCTCCGCGCCTCGGATCTGCCCGCTCCGGCTCTAGCCTGGCGAGACCCTGCCCCAGCTCGGTGCCCCAGGGCGGCAAGGCCCTGCTCCGGACGAGGTCACCGCGCCAGCGCACGGCTCCGCCCTAATCTGACCAGTCCAGCCACGCCCGCAGGAGCATGGCACGCTCCAGCGCCCTCGGCCCCGCTCTGGCCTCGATCCGGCGGGACCCGTTCGGTCTGGCACTCCCGCGCCCCAGGTCAGCTCCGCGCAGCGCACCCCTGCCCGCTCCGGCTCCGCCTGTGGGAGACCAGCACCACCGAGCCCCGGCTCCCCCAGCTCGGCACTGCGACACGGCCGCCTGGCGCGCCCACACCTCAGCCCGGTGGGACCCCGGCTCGGCGACGTCGTGCCCAAGACCGGCCCCCTTGGCTCCTACCCGCACGCCGGCTTCACCCGGCTCCGCCCACGCCCGGTCCGACTCTGCCTGCAGGACTGCATCTCATTTCCGCATGCTCCGATGCCCAGAACCACGTGCATGGGGGAGACCCTGCATGTCGTGCCTCGATCCGCGCGATTACGCCGCGCACCTCGACCCGTGTGCGTGGAGGCCTCTGCAGACCTCGCCATGTATGGAGAGGCTACGCGGCCTTGCCTTGCAGACCTCGCCATGCATGAAGAAGCCATGCGGCCTAGCCTCACGACGGGACACCTCGAACCATGCGCACAAAGAGCCTCGCCTGCCTCATCTCGAAGCATGTGCCACGGTTTATTTGATTCCATTCCATGTATGCTTTTCAAAATATAGGTACGGAGGAAGGCTAGATGACAACCCGACACGTCACCATCTCTGCCAAACTGAACCCGCCATCTACGAAGGAGGGCTATATTAAAAGCCCCCATCATAGCTTACGCCAATCATGAAGGAGTGCCACATCCAAGGCGCTGTGCTCCTCCACCAACCTCCTGAACCATCAAGAAGGGGAAGTTGACCAACCTACCTAAGCCTCCCATGCCTGCAGAAACTTCACAGGCCTATACCAAGAAGAACGTGCCCCTCTGAACACCAAGAGCCGCTCGTCTATATAAGAGCAGCGGAAAGAGGTAAGAGGTGTAAGAGACAACACACTCTCTTCATTCTTACATTATCTATCACCCTCTGGCAGCAGAGAGTTCCCCAAGCTCTCCGTCTCAGAGGTCCCTTATTTCCTTCGATCGTCCCGCTGACTTGATCGTCGGAGTGCCTTTGCCGGAATCCCCGGCGCAGGTCTCCCCTGTTTTGCAGGTATCGCCCAACGGAGGGACAATAAGGAGGAAGATTACTCCTCACCGGAGAGGCCCACAGGAGGGCCACTACAGTACCAAGCTCCTTTCATCCCAACTACGACTATGTTCCCCTTGATTATCTCCGACCAACGAGCCCGGTGACACTGGCACAGAGCCCACTCACCTAGGCCACGTAAGAGCTACCGGCCACGACGATCTAGGCGGCAACAGATTGACGTGCCAGGTAGGGGGGCAGATCCATGCTCCTCAATAAGGTGGGATGATGGTTTCCACCTTTGTCCTTAGTCCCTGGGGGGCAGACCGGGGGCACGGGGATGGGGGCACGAGAACTTCTCCCTCTCTCTCGAGGCTCCAAGGAGCGGCCCCGACCAAAAATCTTGAACTGTGAAGGTGCATCGCCACCCTTGACGGGGCAACTGACATCAGGCCAAGGATGGAGCCACCTCCCGGCGGTGCCACCATCCAAGAGCCCCACTAAAAAAAAAAAAAAAAAAAAAAAAAAGAGAAGAGAGGGAGGAGGGATCTGGCCATCGTGAAGAAGAAAGAAGCCCATGCAACGGAGTATGCTCCCATGCAACGGGGCTTGCTCCCATTCAACGAAACTTCCCCCAAGCAACAGGGGTTTCATCTCCCTTGTGCAACGAAGCTAGCTCCCATGCCACGGAGCTCCTCCTCCTCCGTGCAATGGAGCCTTGCTCTCCCATGCAGAGGAGTTATATCCCTTCCCAAGGAAGGCCTCCTATGATGTCATCAACGGAGCCTCAAGCTTCCATGCAAAGGGGTACCATGCTCCCATGCAACAGGCTCTCTCACAAAGCCTCGTTCTCCCATGAAGCTTCCTCCCATGCAACGGGCTCTCTCCCAGGATCTCATTTCTCCCACTCTACGGGGTCATCTCCCTCATGCAGCGGAGTCTCAAGCTCCCAGCAACTAAGGTGCTCTCCCATGCAACCGAGTTCTATTCTTCCGTGCAAAGGAGCCTCATTCTCTCCTGAGAGGGCGGCCGGCGAATTTGATCCCAACTAGCTCAAGGAAGGAACATATCTTTATCCATTCATATGACTGGAGCTCAACAGGTAACTCCTCCGCTACATTTACACAATGAAAAACCGTGTCACGGTTCTACAGGAAAAGCTCTCGAGAGCTCTCCAACACCTCGAGACGGGAAACACCAGAGGTCCCATGCCAAAGCCAAGAAGCTGCCAAAGCTCTGCGTTCAAGGTAAGAGTCAATCAAGCTCCCTACTAAGGTCAGCCTCCCATTGAAGATGAAGAAAACTAACCCCTACTATGGTTGGGGAAGGCAACGAACGAAGCACGATTCCCGAAATGAAGAAGCAGTGAAGGCTCAGTCACTTCACGCACATCATGCGAAACTTTGGAGTAGGACTTTGCCGTCCACACCATGCGAACATGATGTAAAGGGTGGTCCTGTTCCTCCATGCGACATGGGCATCAGGTGGTACAAAATTAATAAAAGCATGATCGTCACCAACATCATTAAACGTCCCCGGCCATAGGGATGTGCAAGGCCAACCACCATGGGAAGCTTCGGAGGCCCAACCATTCACGGCCCTCCTAGCATGGCGAACCAGCAGCTCTGCCACCTCACGAAGGATGTAAGAATCCCTCCTCAATAATTAAAGTTCCTCTCTGGTGCAACTTTGTTCTTCACCAATTCAGAAACTTACCCGTCCGACTCCAAGTTTGGCGAAGTTAAGAGCTGAAGTCAAGCTCCTCAGCTCAGCCAAGCTGAAATCAAATCGAGCCGAACTGGAGTCATGCCTCTTGATTCAGCCGAGCTGAAGCCAAGCTCTTCATTGAACCCCTCATCTACCTCCTAACCATAGTCCGGAGATGTCCATAGGTAGCTCTGAAGGTCCAACCATTTGTGGCTCGCCTCCTAGCATGCCAAACAGCTTTGCCACCTAACGAAGGATGTACGAATCCCTCCTCAAAAATTAAAGTTCATCTTTGGTGCAACTTTGCTCTTCATCATTACAGGAGCTCATCTGTCCGACTCCGAGTCTGACGAAGGAAGCCCGGATCCGAGCTCCGGCATAACGGAACCCAGTTCCGGTACAAAATCCTGGAGAACAGCTCGGTAGGTCGTGCAAGGCTCAACTCCAGCCTGCGGCCCTGGGGTTCAGTCTGGAAGTTCGCGTGGAACCTGGTTCCGAAGCGAAGTCCCGGACTTCGGTCTGGAAGGTGGCGCGGAACCTAGTTCCCCCACGTGATCCCGGACTTCGGTCTGGAAGGTGGCACGGAATCCAGTTCCCCCACGTGATCCTGGACTTCAGTCTGGAAGGTGGCGCGGAACCCGATTCCCCCACGTGATCCTGGACTTCAGCCTGGAAGGTGGCGCGGAACCCGATTCCCCCACGTGATCCCGGATTTCAGTCTGGAAGATGCCTCGGAACCCAGTTCCAGCATGAAGGCTTGGACTTCCTCCGCCAGGATGGCTCCCCCGAGGTTGAGCATTGCCCGCTCGAGGTCGAGCATCTGGCCTGAGTCGAACTCCTTCTCCCTTGAGTTCCTCCGCCAGGATGGCTCCCCCGAGGTCGAGCATTGCCCCCTCGAGGTTGAGCATCTGGCCTGAGTCGAACTCCTTCTCCCTTGAGTTCCTCCGCCAGGATGGCTCCCCCGAGGTCGAGCATTGCCCCCTCGAGGTCGAGCATCTGGCCTGAGTCGAACTCCTGCTCCCTTGAGTTCCTCCTCCAGGATAGCTCCCCCGAGGTTGAGCATTGCCCCCTCGAGGTTGAGCATCTGGCCTGAGTCGAACTCCTGCTCCCTTGAGTTCCTCCGCCAGGATGGCTCCCCCGAGGTCGAGCATTGCCCCCTCGAGGTCGAGCATTTGGCCTGAGTCGAACTCCTGCTCCCTTGAGTTCCTCCGCCAGGATGGCTCTCCCGAGGTCGAGCATTGCCCCCTCGAAGTCGAGCATCTAGCCTGAGTCAAACTCATGCTCCTTTGAGTTCCTCCGCCAGGATGGCTCCCCCAAGGTCGAGCATTGCCCCCTCGAGGTCGAGCATCTAGCCTGAGTCGAATTCCTGCTCCCTTGAGTTCCTCCGCCAGGACAGCTCCCCCGTGGTCGAGCGTTGCTCCCCCGAGGTCGAGCATCTGACCGGAGTCGATTTCTCTCTGCAACTCCTTGGGCTTCTTCATCCGGGATGGCTCCTATCTTCTAGCAACTTCAATACCTTCATCAAAGGTTCCGACAGATATTCTAAACTCGGCCACCTGAACTATATGCCCGGTCATATATGTGAGCACCCAAGTTATACACCTCACCAACCTATGCCTCCATGGTACCACTTTCTACCTGGTCAAAGAAGAACTGGCATCATCATGAAACACCTAACTCAAGGTAAAAACACCTACAGGCAAGTAAGTTTCGAAGACAACACCTTTTAAGTTGTGTTGCAGGACGTTCCCTGTTCGTGAAAAGGACAGCCAGACTTGATGCCTTCACCTAGGCCTTCAAAGACCAATAGCTAACCTCTGGTAAGTTTAGTTTCATTTAGTGACTAACTTCTTGCAGTCGGTACAGAGCCCGCTAAGGTGCAAAGCCGAATGGGTGATAATACTCCCCTTATCCAAAACGAAGACATTTTGGACTCAGAGAGTGGGGGCATCTGTTACAGTAGTAAACAAGATCCATTCAGCCCTGACACGCGTCCTCCTTGGAGGCTGGCGCGGCCATGTACTTCTCCACCTCGGTCAGGCACCTCTCCACCTCGACCCCACTTCGGCCATGTGGCGGTTCAGCCCAGCTCGGCTCGGCCCCACCTCGGCGGGGAACCTCAGTACCTCGGCCTCACTTCGGCCTTCGAGTCCAGCTCGGCTCGACCACGGCACGCCCCCGACCGAATCCAGTCCCGCACCGCCCGAGCTCCAGCTCCGGCACTACACCGTCTAGGAGCCTCCGTGCCCAGCGCGGCACGGTCCAGGAGCCTCCGAGCCCGGCGCGGCCCTCATCCGGTCCGGTTCAGCCTGATGGCACCCCGGCAGCGACCCGCGTGGCTCTCCCGACCTCGCCCACGGCGCGAAGGCCGACCCCCAGCTCGCCTCCGCACGCCCCGGCCTCTCCTTGGCTCCGGCACTGCACCATCCAGGAGCCTCTATGCCTAGCGCGGCACGGTCCAGGAGCCTCCGTGCCCAGCGCGGCACGGTCCAGGAGCCTCCATGCCCAGCGCGGCACGGTCCAAGAGCCTCCGAGCCCGGCGCGGCCCTCGTCCGGTCCGGCTCAGCCCGACGGCACCCCGGCAGCGACCTGCGTGGCACCGCCCGACCTCACCCGCAGCGCGAAGGCCGGCCCCCAGCTCGCCTCCGCACGCCCCGGCCTCTCCTTGGCTCCGGCACTGCACCGTCCAGGAGCCTCCGTGCCCAATGCGACACGGTCCAGGAGCCTCCGAGCCCGGTGCAGCCCTCGTCCGGTCCGGCTCAGCCCGACGACACCCCGGCAGCGACCCGCGTGGCTCCGCCTGACCTCGCTCGCGGCGCGAAGGCCGGCCCCCAGCTCACCTCCGCACGTCCCGGCCTCTCCTTGGCTCCGGCACTGCACCGTCCAGGAGCCTCCGTGCCCAGCGCGGCACGGTCCAGGAGCCTCCGAGCCCGGCGCGGCCCTCGTCCGGTCCGGCTCACCCCGACGGCACCCCGGCAGCGACCCGCGTGGCTCCGCCCGACCTCTCCCGCGGCGCGAAGGCCGGCCCCCAGCTCGCCTCCGCACAACCCGGCCTCTCCTTGGCTCCGGCACTGCACCGTCCAAGAGCCTCCGTGCCCAGCGCGGCACACGTCCGGCTCCGCGTGACCCAGTCACCCGCGCGTCCCCTCCGGCTCTGAGACAGGGCTCCCAGGTCCGGCCATGCTCGCAAGGACGCGGCACGGTTCATTTGTGGTCGCCTGTGCGGCTCCGGCTCCGCGCCTCGGATCCGCCCGCTCCGGTTCCGGCCTGGCGAGACCCTGTCCCAGCTCGGTGCCCCAGGGCGGCAGGGCCCTGCTCCGGACGAGGTCACCACGCCAGCGCATGGCTCCGCCCTGATCTGACCAGTCCGGCCACGCCCGCAGGAGCATGGCACGCTCCCACGCCCTCGGACCCGCTCTGGCCTCGGTCCAGCGGGACCCGTTCGGTCTGGCACTCACGCGCCTCAGGTCAGCTCCGCGCAGCGCACCCCCGCCCGCTCCGGCTCCGCCTGTGGGAGACCAGCACCACTGAGCCCCGACTCCCCCAGCTCGGCACTGCGGCACGGCCGCCTGGCGCGCCCACACCTCAACCCGGTGGGACCCCGGCTCGGCGACGTCGTGCCCAGGACCAGCCCCCCCGGCTCCGGCCCACACGCCTGGCTTCACCCGGCTTTGCCCACGCCCGGTCCGACTCTGCCCGCGGGACTGCATCTCATTTCCACATGCTCCGATGCCCAGAACCACGTGCATGGTGGAGACCCTGCATGCCGTGCTTCGATCCGTGCGATTACCCCGCGCACCTCGACCCGTGTGCGTGGAGGCCTATGCAGACCTCGCCATGCATGGAGAGGCTACGCGGCCTAGCCTTGCAGACCTCGCCATGCATGGAGAAGCCATGCGGCCTAGCCTCGCGACGGGACATCTCGAACCATGCGCACGAAGAGCCTCGCCTGCCTCATCTCGAAGCATGTGCCACGGTTTATTTGATTCCATTCCAGGTATGCTTTTCAAAATATAGGTACGGAGGAAGGCTAGATGGCAACCCGACACGTCACCATCTCTGCCAAACTGAACCCGCCATCTACGAAGGAGGGCTATATTAAAAGCCCCCATCACAGCTTACACCAATCAGGAAGGAGTGCCACATCCAAGGCGCTGTGCTCCTCCACCAACCTCCTGAACCATCAAGAAGGGTGAAGTTGACCAACCTACCTAAGCCTCCCAGGCCTGCAGAAGCTTCACAGGCCTATACCAAGAAGAACGTGCCCCTCTGAACACCAAGAGCCGCTCGTCTACATAAGAGCAGCGGGAAGAGGTAAGAGGGGTAAGAGACAACACACTCTCTTCATTCTTACATTATCTATCACCCTCTGGCAGCAGAGAGTCCCCCAAGCTCTCCGTCTCAGAGGTCCCTTATTTCCTTCGATCGTCCCGCTGACTTGATCATCGGAGTGCCTTTGCCAGAATCCCCGGCGCAGGTCTCCCCTATTTTGCAGGTATCGCCCAACGGAGGGACAATAAGGAGGAAGATTACTCCTCACCGGAGAGGCCCATAGGAGGGCCACTACAGTACCAAACCCCTTTCATCCCAACTACGACTATATTCTCCTTGATCGTCTCCGACCAACGAGCCCGGCGATGCTGGCACGAAGCCCACTCACCTAGGCCACGTAAGAGCTACCGGCCACGGCGATCTAGGCGGCAACACTATGTATTTGCAGTGGGTAGTCTGATATATGCTCAAGTATATACTCGTCCTGATATTAGTTTTACTCTGTGAATTCTTGGTAGATATCAAAGTGATCCAGGTATGGACCATTAGAAGGCTACCAAGAAAGTGATGTGTTATCTTCAGGGGATTAAAAACTACATGCTCACTTATAAAATGACCAATCAATTGGAAGTGATTAGTTATTTAGATGCAGATTATACTGGTTGCCTTGATAGCAGGAAGTCTATATCAGGCTGTATTTTTCTATTAGCTGTGAAGCAATCTCATGAAAGAGTGCAAAATAATACATTACTACCTTCTCTACTATGTAAACTGAATATATAAGCTGCTATGAGACTTCTTTACATCCTTTATGGTTGAAAAAATTTATCTCAGGGCTATGAATTATGGATTCTATTTCTAAGCTACTGAGAATTTATTGTGACAATTCTACTGCAGTTTCGTTCTTCAACAGTGGCAAGATTATCAATGTAAACAAGCACGTTGATGTTAAATATCTTACAGTAAATGAGAGAATTAGTAGTTATCAAGTATCTATTGATTTTATTGATACTACTTATATGTTAGCAATTAACTAAAGATTTAGTATCCAAATTTTTTAAAGAACATGTAAAATATTTGAGTGTTTATCATTAAGATATTTAATTTGTAACAAATACTTATTTAAGATCTCTTAATAATTTGTTGACTCCTATTACTTCTATTCAATTATTATTTATATATATTATGGTTGACTTTTGTCAAAATTAAAGTAAACAGAAGGGTCATTTATATGATATTATAGTATGGCCATTATGATAGACATTATGATTTTGATAGCCTATGTATTCAGTATATAAGACTAGGTTAAGTAAGAATTGTTGATGTCATGATACATGAAAGGGAGCATGTCAATCGAGATATATGACCATCATGATCTACATCAATGGTTTTCTAATTAATCAAAGTATAAAAAAATTGTTAAGGAATAGATAATTGGACAAATTTTTAAAAATGAGTGCACTCGTTAGGTCAATTTCAAAATTTGATTCGGTACTATTATTTTATTTTAAAATTTAAAATATTTTAGTAAAATATTTTGATAAAATCAAAAATTATTTTTAAGTGATAATATAGGCCAAATGAAAGAATGTTAGATTTAAAATATAATATGTGGCATAATTATCACCTTATCTTGTTCAACTTTTGAATCGACCATTTATACTGGATCATAGTCGAATTGATTAAAGAAAACTATTCCTAATAAAACTGACCAAATAGAACTGAAGTTAAATTCTAACTAAAATTTTAGTCTTCTAATGGAAGAGACATATGCAGCTATAAATATAGAGGTTACCTGGTCCCTTTTTTCTAACTCTCATAACAGCGATGAATGGTTCCCTATGTAGGAAGATTTTCTCAATCCCATGGATCAATCAAGAAGATTAGAATCCTAAAAATAGATCTGAGAAAAAGGATTGCATATGTATATTCGCCATAATCCAATACTGATTTCGATGCTCACATGAACATCGCAGGCAGAGTCCTTCTCCTTGGGCTTCCTCAGAAAAGGCGGCTCTCAATGAAGAAAATCACTGTGCATAAATCACAACTCACGTGAAATATATAAATTGAGGAAACGGAGAAGGGACCAAGCCAATAAAATAAAAATATCTTAACTGGCCCTTCCATCATGAGTCAAGTCGGGCTAAAGCCTACACTATGCCGCCTCAACCATACCAAATCACATGAGATGCTCCTAGCCCAAATAATGATCACATAACATTGGGCTCATCATACTTCTATCAACATGGACCATAAAATCAATCCAATTTTAATAAAATAAAATATTAATTAATATTAGCCCAAATTAAGAAAAACTCTTACATTCTTCCACTTGGACTACATTAATTATAATTTTAAAAATATTTTATTTTAAAAATAAGTCTCGGGTTAAAAATAAAATGTAGCCACCATATGATCCATAGACAGCACCTACAAATGACTCATCCAACAATATCCATGATGCCGAATCATGGGATCGTTGTACTACTCATGTCTATGATTATAATAAATTATAAATGATTTTAAGATAGAATCAACAATTATATGACCCAGGATTAAGTTTCATAAAAATAATATGAATTGTGACTTTACAATTTGCCACAAACTTTGCCTGTATATCCAAACATGCCACTAGATTTTATTTTCAAGCTTTCTATAAAACAAAACCTCCAGTCATTTACATTGTTATAAGAAATGACAAGTATATATTTTCTCATCATGTAATTTCTTTACTAATGCTATATCAACTAGTAATGGAGGTACAATCATCAGTTTATATATTTAATATTATTCTCCCACTATCCTCTAGTAGGATAAAATATAATATTTATATAAATAAGAGTAACAACTTATCTTTCGTTCAATGTCATATTCCTAGTATATGACATTTAACACCATGTAAATCAGAATTCACAAATATGGCATGATTTAACTCAATATTCAAAATACCTCTATTAGGATATTAGAATCTGTAATCATGAAAAATTATCTGGATAATCAAAATATTATTACATAATCAAATTTATTTACTGATGGATTATAAATGATTAAGTATTGCATGATAGCTCCAACCATAAAGATATTGGGATTCCTACCAATCTTTAACTCAAAAGGTAACTTATATAACTATTTTATCAAGAATTTTATTCAAAATATAGATGGTAATTATTAGGATTTTATACTAGAGATATCAAAATAAATTACATCCACTCATTATACTTCACACCATACCCTTCAGAGTATACTTTGCCTCTCCGTCACATCATTTTATTTAGAAATTTCAGACATGGCATATTAAATAACTATCCCATTCTTATATAAATATATTTAATAATACTATTTATTTATTATGTATGGGATCTTAGAATGTGATCGATATACCTTAACAATATCCTTATCTTTTTTTCTCAAAAATATCAAAGATTTCTAAAATAAAATATGATATATTTCATTAATTATTTCACATATATGATTTTAAATTCATTAAACTGCATAGCAGGAGAACTAAATATGATGAATATCCTATGTATTAGTTTTAGGTGCAATTCTCTCTAGTTTTAAGATATAAACCCTAACACTATCATACCATCTATCTTATATTAATTTATCTATCCATCAGGTATCCAGACTTTTTTTTATCAAATTCTACATATTTATCACAAATGAGGTCAAAATTAGATTATCATTCTTAAATACAACAATAAGAATGGAATCAATTATATAAATATATTTCAAATAAAATAATTCACTCTTTTTCGCTTTTAAGGTAGCTTTATTTCAGAGTACTCTTATAAAATAACCAAAATGGAAGATCATTATATAATATAATATCTATATTCCATCATACTTAGTGCTAGCATAATTTTAGTTTTTATATCTTCATTTCAATCAAAGTCATCATAATGGAAGCATTAACTCTATTGAATACAAATATATTAACTGCTAAATAATCTTTATATAGTTAATCAATAGAGAAATACAATAATATATTTCAGAAACTCTTTATAAATATTATTTTAATGAAAACTCTTGGTCCAATATAATAAATCTTTGTTTAGAGAGAAAACAATCCACATAAGAAATCTTTCTTCAACATATAATGCTACACAATCCCTTCTAAATACCTCACAAAAGAAACTTGTAAATCTCAATGAATAGGCCACTTTGGTGGTCACCATCCATCGAAATTCACAAACCTTCCAAAAAGGGATCATCAAATCATGATCTTTAAAGTACCTTAAGATATATAAAATATCAATCAAGCTCATGTACGATGCAACATGTTTGAGGTATAAATAATAAATTAATAAAGGTTTTGAATATAATAACCCATTTTCAATAAAAGTATCATGTGCATCATCATAAAACTCTCCTATATGCAGAGAATATAATGTACTTTTAAGCTCCAATAATAAGGTCAATATAATGAAAATACAAGTTTTTTTAAAAATATATCTCCTTTGGATAAATAAATTTTTTAGACCCGAATATATATCTCTTTTCAGATAAAACAAAGGTTAACACAACGAGGATATAAGGTATTTGAAAATCTATCCCCTTTGGATAAATAAATTTTTTAAATCTAATATACCTTTACCTTTGATATTTGGATCCAGTCAAAAATTCAATAACAATATTATTATTAACATAAATGACTGTATAAACAAAGATGTCAGGAATGCTAAATACTCATCAATGGGCATATTCTATAAATGATATACAAGTCCAAATGTAATATCACATATTCTCCTTTGGACAGAATATGTAATATATGTATAAGTATTATTCACATGAAGCCACAAGCAAATGAAATATCCTTACAGTCACGAACCTATTTTCTTTGGACAGACAAGCCCATGAAAGCTAGAGCACCATTGCAACACAGTGCCCATGCACCCCACTAATCATATCATTACATAATAATGCATTCCAACTATCACATCTATCAATAACACTTATTACATAGCTATAAAATATCTTTGGACAAGAATTATAGTATATAATAAGTGTCACAATCAATTACATTCAATTTTGGATCAACAATAATAGAGACATCAATATGTAATTTCAAATAAAAGATAAATAATTAATTACCAATAACTCAACTATTCAAAATTCATGGAGTGCATCGAATTCTTTGAGGCTATGCAAAAAATACACTCGAATTATATAATAGTGAGTAAAATTGTATATAAATAATTTTAAGTTATTTAAATATTTTATTATATATGAAGAACTAAACCAAAATATTTTTCAAATTAAAACGAGTCCAATGATCCAAAAATGCTCAAATCGAATGTAAAATGAGCAAGTGCCAGCAATTTTAATCAACAAACAAAGATAGAGGACCAAAATCATAAATTATAAAAAATATATGGACTTTTCTGTAAAATATATTTTCAAAAAAATAGGGATCTAATTATAAAATTTCTAGGACTTAAATTTAATTTACTGGGGCTTAAGTGCAAAAATTTTCTTAATCCCAAAGTTAAAACAGGCCCAATGTAATTGGATCCAGCCAACTCATCAATTTGGTCTCAACACAATTAATGGATTAAGTTTTAAATGGACCAAAAATTGATAATCCAAATCCAAAGTCCACTTAAAACTTATCTCCTTCAACCCTTTCTATTCAATGATGGATCAACCATCATCAAGCGATGGAAATGAGGAAAATATTAGCCTCCACGATCTCTGGAAACATTAACAAACAAGTACCAGAGATATGTGATGTTTTTACCTCAATATCTTTCTCAACATATTAAACATGCTGTGAGCATGATTATAACACTAGGGATAACATAACAAGCAAGCATGGCATATTTTAAGTATGAACAAACCAATGCCCTCATGTCTATTGGAAATGCATGTGAGCAGTATGGAAATCATCACATAAAGATAAATATGGAACCCTCAAAAAATAAGGGATCCATCAAGTGGGTTAGGCACAAATGGTCCCGTAATATTTATGCGCTACCATAAAATTAAATTATGGATGTCTGTATTAAAGTCTTTCCAAGTAAGGAATAATTGGGCCCTCACAACACATTGACGTTCTACAATGTCAGCATTTTTTTCTACCGCAACCGGTGACCAAACATCACCGCTACATGATGGTCGGCCGGGATCACCATCGCTGGGGGGAGACTGGTCACGGAGATCGGTTTTGGACAACCGATCACCGCTTCCGAAAGAGAATTTTTTTTTATGGTTTTTCTTCTTCCCATCAGTTTCCATAGCTTCTCATGGCCACCGCCGGTCACCGTGCAGCGTCAATGAGTATGGGCACAAGGAGATCGATGGCAGTCGATAAGGGGAAGAAAAAGGGAAAAGGGTTTTTCTTTGTCTTTCATGGTGTCAGAAAAGCGAGATGACGATCAACTACGCCCGTTGGCTTCCATGGTGTCAAAAAATGGAGGCCATCGAGACCACCGGCAGCCACCCATCAAGCCGACAATGGTTGGGCAATCGATGGAAAGGAAGGGAACAACAATAAAAAAAAGTTTTATTTTATTAGATCTAAAAGCATGGAAAATAGGATCTATGATTTCATTCTTCTTCAGATACCAGGGCTCTGATACCAAATGTAGAAAGATTTTCTCAATCCCATGGATCAATCAAGAAGATTAGAATCCTAAAAATAGATCCGAGAAAAAGGATTGCATACATATATTCGCCATAATTCAATACTGATTCCGATGCTCACACAAACATCGCAAGCAGAGTCCTTCTTCCCGGGCTTCCTCGGAAAAGGCATCTCTCGATGGAGAAAATCACCATGCATGAATCACAGCTCATCTGAAATATATAAATTGAGGAAGTGGAGAGGGGACCGAGTCTATAAAATTAAAATATCCTAACTGATCCTCCCATCAGGAGTCAAGTCGGACTAAAGCCTAGGAGAATAGGGTAAGAAGAGAGAAGACCAGTCACCTCGCGACGAAGGATGGACCTCTCAAGGATTGCATGATCTACGGATCAAAATAATGGCTCAAGGTATGTCTTTCGTAATTTATGATTTTGCATGCACATAAAAGTACAATCCAGGCAAAAAGGATTACAAAATCTTACGCAACATATGGTAGATGAATATGGTACGTGGAAATAACCATGAGACGGATAAAAATTTCTCGAAGAAGATGAACTTCAATGCATATAGAATTCCTTCATGAGAGAAGGCGCATGTCCGCTCTTAAACTTATCTAGGGGGTCCCGAGAAAAGATTTTTTGTAAAAGAGTACCTGGAATCGATGAGGTTGCACATTTTCATGATAGGCACGTCCTCACAGAGTGCATATCCTGAGACCGTTAATAAGATACAAATCTTGCATGATCGAAAAGTGCAAAGCGATATGGCCCCCCATTCTGTGGATGGAAAATGTGCCATCCCCTCCATACAGCTGTCAACATTAGATGATAGACTCATCTTACTGCCCATTTTATGGTTATATGTCGAACTGTAAGTGGATTCTTGGTGCCATGTTGGACAGCTCAATTATGGATATATTAAAGATATTTGTTAAATAATTATAATTTAAAAAGTAATAAAATTCTTGCAAACAAAACATAATTTTTATTTGGATATTGCTTTTAAAATTTAATAAATTAGTTGATCAGGTAATGCAAGTCCATGGTACTCTCAAAAAAAAAAGTATCTCATGTCCATATCTCATACTTCAAAGCATATATGATGGATTCGAGGAAAAGAAAGATGGTATGTACCATAAATAACCAACGAAAGTTGGTAAATTGTTGTGATCGATCAAACAATGAAATACTTCATTAGCATTGCTGCCTGTTACTAAATTACATGATGAATTAATTAAAATAGTAAGCTCCTTTGTGCTTATCAATGAAAGTGAAAAAGTTTGGGATCAGAAAAAACAAAACAAAAAATTAGAGATTCCAACATCTCATCTTTTTCATTAGATGCCTCTTCGCTCACTTTATCATGCCGGTCACCTTTTTATCTTTTGCCTTGACACGAGGAGTCTGCCCTCTAGCTTCTATACCTTGTGTGTTAGATTTAAAATCTAATATATAGTTTAATTATCATCTTATCATGTTTAAATTTTGAATCAACCATATATATCATATTAAAGTTTAATTGATTAAAGAAAATCATTTCTAATGAAACTAACTAAGCAGAACTGGAGTAAAACTCTAACTAAGATTTTAGTCTTCTGATGGAGAAGACATATGCTGCTATAAATATAGATGTTACATGGTCCCTTTTCTTTAACTCTCATAATAGCTGCGAACGGTTTCCCATCGATCGTCCACGTAAGGAGAAGAAGGCGAGCAGAGAGAAGACCAATCACCTCGCGATCAAGGAGGGACATTTCAAGGACCGTGCAATCTATAGACCGAAATAATAGTTCAAGGTATGTCTTCCGTAATTTATGATTTTGCATGTATATAAAAGCATGATCCAGGCATAAAATATTAAAGATTTATGTAATATGTGGTATCAGAGCATGGTTTCATGCTTTAAGTTCATGCAAAAACTTAAAATAAATCTTGACTCAAGATTCTTCCCCTACTATTTGGAACTGGTCACCCGTAACCGAAAAACTCGGTAACCGGCGATAAGTGCCTGGTTCCACCCATGACCGAAAAACCCGGAAATCGACAGTAAGTACCACGAATAGGCGACTCAGATCGGAGAATCCACCTAGTTCTGGGTCATGAAAGTATTCTTGTCGAATAGTGGCTCACAAGTAAACGAACAGCAAACAAGAGTAGAAATAAATAAATAAAATAAAATAATTTTTTATGGAAATAAAATAAAATTTTAGAGGGGGTATTCGACAATAATACCTTAGACGACGAAGTGGATACAATAAATTTAGAGGAGTTCAATGTTGGACAACCATCATAACAAAGTGGTGGAGTCTCCAACTCATCCTCCGGTCCCTTTGATATATTTGAAGATGTATCCCCTACCAGCCCAACGACATGTGCCTCGACCTTGGCAGCGGAATGTCATCTGGATCTATATCATTCCTCTAGTTTTGGAAAGAGGACAAGGTCAGCATCCATCACTCCTACAGCAAGTAGGACTAGGCTCTCTACTAGTGCAGCAGATGTCCTTCTAGATTTGGTGGAACAAGATAAAAAGAGATTGGAAATAGCTAATGAGATTCTAAGGAGGGATCAGGTTGCCCGTCCTACAATGTATTCAATTGACGAGTGTATGCTGAAATTGGAGAGTCTCCCTGGGATAACACCGGAATGTATTATTGCTGTAAGGGAGATTTTAAAAAATGAGATGAATAGATGGTTCTTTATGCATTATGAAGGACCACTACTGCAGGCTTGGCTTAATGGATAAATATTTGACTTCTACCGTGTACTACCTTCGATGGCAGTCCCTCATGCAAGTTATCCTCATGTGCCTAATGTTTTCATGCCTCCTGCAATGCATAGTGTTCATGAAGGTCGCCCCCATGTATTTATGCCTCTACCTATGCATGATGTTAATCCAAGTGGCACTATTCCATCAATGCCACCATCATTTAGGCCAAGCAGTGATGATGTTTATTCTCAGGGTTCTATCCTTTCTCCTCATGGAAGTCCCGAGGTTGTCCTTCCTATCACAACAGTACCTCTTCCAAGTAGAAGTGAATTTTGCGGTCCTTGGGAGCCGTAACTTAAAGTTGTCTTGTTTCAGTTGACATACTGTGTATTTTGTTATATAAAATGCAATTATGTAATACATAATTATGTCACACGTGAATCTTTCTGTGACAAATTTTGGTGTAAATATGAATATGTATGTTAGTTTGTCAAAATGTCATGTTAACACATCTTATGACAGTGTATTTTGTTATATTAAAATGCGATTATGTAATATATGTTTATGTCACACGTGAACCTTTCTATGATAAATTTTGGTGTAAATATGAATATGTATGTTTTGAAAGTCGGAATGTCATATTAACACATCTTATTATCTTTCATTATTAGCAGCGTTGACACAATAATGCATATTCTTGTATCATTAACTAGTCTCTTTGTTTTAATAGATGGATACGTTTCTATGGTTATATTGTTGGCAGCCCTTAATGTTTCGTAACCCTCAATATTTCGTAAATTATATATTACTTGTGTGGCAATGATCATAGGCAGCCTATTGATTGAGCATTGCTTGGAAGCAGGAGTGGAATTACACATTTGTTGTTTTCCTCTTGTTGCCGTGATGCTCAAGTGAGATTACTAAATAATGTTATGAGCTACATTACTAAATATGGCTGCACATATGATTGTTTATATTGTTGGCAGCCCTTACTTTTTTCTTCCTCCTTATTTGCATGGCTTCATTTCTATGGTGTATCTGGAAAATGCAAATTATGCCGGATGCTGTCTATGGTTTATGATGTGTATGTATATTTTGAAATATGTTTTGAAATGGCTTCATTTCTATGGTGTATCTAGGAAATGTAAATTATGCTAGATGCTACCTATGGTTCTTGTGTCCTATGGTGAAATTTTTCTTGTGTCCATTTATAATGTTCCTAGAGCTTGAACATGAAACAAAGTGGTGAACCATCACAACATGTAAAACCTTTGGAAGCATGATAACTGATTTCTTTATTTGGTCAATTGTATGCTTTGTTTGGTTTTTATTTGTTTACAAAACAGGTCAAGGTGGTATACTTGCTTATTGATATGGTTCTGATTTCACTGGTGATTGGTGCAGTGTAGATGCTTATATACGATATTCAGGGTTTTAACCAGGAATTCATGCTACTTTCATGCTTATCTCTTATAAATCAGTGGATTTTAGTCAGATTTCTTAGTTTAAAAACATCCGTTCAGCATCGATGCATGTGAAAGTTGTCGCCTTGTTCATCCTGGATTTGTACATTCAAGAGATCTTGTATTTGCAATACAGATCTATGTTTCTCTTCTACCAGAATAAACAGATTTTGGTCTCTGGGTGAATTTGCATAGCCGGTTGTTGTTGGTTCATGTATTTCTTAATGGATGGTGCAGGACTTGATATGGACACTGAAATAATTGGAACATTCTAGGATTATTTCAAGATATTGATAGATTATGTTGTATTTTCTTCCACTCCCTCTGTAACTTCTTTAATATAAAATCTCAAGAACAAGATCATTGCGATTATTTTGGTCATCCCTTGTAGTTTTGAAAAGCATATGCTGGATTTCATATGTGGATTTTACATATATTTACTTTAACTGAGATTGGATGATATATATGTGGTCCTCCTGATTTATAAGTTGTGATCAGGATATTGTATATAAGTTATACAGGTTGATTCACTTTTGTCTCATAAAAGTAAATATGTTGTATATGCTATCACTGATGTCTTATAATAGTAAATTCATCATTAATGTTGTTACTAAACAGTGAAGTTTTGACATGTTTGTTCTTGATATGTTCTTTGATTAGTAGCTATTGTGTTGAGTCAAAATCCTGCTGTTTCATTTCTTTCATTTATGATTTATGTTGTTGTCCATATGCATCAATATTAAAACATGTTTCATGACTCTACTGGAACACATGTTGTAATTGGCTGCTCTTAAACTATTGGGGCTCTTGTGTGTTCAATTTGCATTGATGGCGGCCCTTTCAATGCTATGATAAAATTCATTGCCATGTCAGGATTCATTGCAAATCAAGTATGCAAAGGTCATGATTCATTCTTTATTTCATAGTGCACATGAAAAATAATATACTGTATTCTTTGTTTTGCTTCTTGATACTATGGTTTATGATCATCATGTATTTGATAATTACTATACAGGTCCAGGTATGCTTCTATAATGTTCAAGTTACTTCTCGTCACTCCACTTCTTTGATTTCGTAAGCTATTTATTACTTTTGTGGCAATGATGATAGGTAGCCTATTGATTGAACATTGCTTGGTAGCAGGAGTGGAATTACACATTTGTTGTTTTTCTTTTGTTGTCGTGATGCTCAAGTGAGATTATATTCATCGTTATGAGCCATTTTTCTCGGTATTATATTTGTACTAGTATTAATAATGACAGCTGTTATGTGCTATGCTTATATTACTGGCAGCCCTTATTGTTTGAAAAAATTGACATCTCGTATGGACAGTAATACGAAACTGATAATTTGTTGAGATGCTTGTATGTTGTTATTTTTGATCTTCTAGCCAGGACTATTATGTCAGCATGATATTGTTTCAGGTTAATTTAATCGATTGTCATAATGAAATTTTATTACACAGGTTGGGTATTTGATATATCTGAATTTAGGTAGTCTATGTATATTATACATTTTGCACTGTTGTCAAGTATTTATTGTTAAAAGTAACTGTGTATCTTTTGTTACAGGGGATATAATGCTTCAAAATGGTCTAGATAGCAATTTGTACAACTACATTTATTACGAGTTAGTGCTGATGATTAAGGGCCGAAGTACAGCGCGTGAAACATAAACTATTTTGTAGTCAATTATATCATTTTTTAAAAAAATTTGTGGGAATCGAGTTTCGTTTATGTATTGTCTGGGCATGTATCTTATATTAATGTTCTTATAACAAGTACTCATCTTGTATGAATTTCTTATGATAACTCGGATTAATAATAAAATTGGTACTATTCTTGAAATATTACAGAGTTTGCTCGTGTCACAGGTTATTTTTTACTTGTGCTGTCAGGTATCTGAATTGTATATTAGCCCTTTCTTACGCAATTTAATTTGAAAAAACAGGAATCAAATATTTGTTGTAGCAGGGATTCTTTCAATTCATGTATTTGTTCTGTCGATAATAAACATTTTCTTTAACATTGTTCACCGCTAAATAGTCAAATTAATCTTAATTAAATAGATTTAGTATTGATTTTCATAGATCATAAAAATAAATCAAATAGTATAATAAAATTTTAATGGCTCGTAATAATAAATTAAGTAATATATCTTGAATTATCGATATTAATTTAATAGCTTGTAATAATAAATTAATTTGTATAACATAATTTTAATACATCATAATCATAATTTAATGTCAATAATTTACTTTAATTGATTATTTAAATATGCCATACTAGTAAGTTATTTATATAATTTTTTTAATAAATCATAATAATAAATTAATATGAATAAAAAATTATATTTATTTAAATATATAATTAAAAAGGAATTTCATAACTCATTTTATCTTATCAATTAATCAGGAGTATTATTGAGATTTCATAAAAAGTCCTTTCCTATTCCTAGTGGAATACAGGCTTATTTTCATGTCATCTAAATACCATCCGGAATAATACTGTATTAATTATATTGGAATAAGGTGGAATATAATTGTTTGATAAAAATAGGAATCGAGAATAATAACGAGAATAAGACATTTTGGAAAAATATCCATTTTTATTTCGGGAATAACTCTTCATCGTCCAAACAATATCTAAGAGAAAAGTGGTGAAGAATGCCGCGTGACATCCATAAAGGAATGATATGCGAGGTTATATACAAAGGTCACGCAGTTGACATATGATTTCATATCTCATGGAACAGGCTAATATGAAGCAGCCTCCAGCAAAATAAATACTCGCTGCAAAACGATCTGCACAAATTACAGCAATACTAAATTCTCAAGATACAAAATCGAAATCGGAGTTGCAAGCTCGCGAGCCCCGACATTCACGATGTACAGCGGTTGGTATTTACCGTCGCCGACCAAGTCCGGGCATTCCGACCATGCTGTTGTGGTAGGAGAATATATACTCGGCCTTCAGATGACAAGAAGCTCACGCCGTCGCTGACCGATGCGATCTCCCCGGTTCTCAGGTCGTAACACAGCACTCTTTCCTTCCCTTTCAACTTAAACAGCTTGGGCTTCACACCTAGATAGAGATCGTCTCCTCCGCCGAGCGCCAGCGGCCGCACTAACCACCGAGATAGCAACCGGTCCCATAGGTTCTTGCTCCTCAGCCTCATGGGGTGGAGGAATCTGGCAAACACTTCCGGATTGCCTCTGAGCATTGTTTCGAAGCTTGACACGTGCCTCGTCACCCAATTCCCACAGCCGCCATTCTCCAGCACGAGCACCTCTACCTACCTTATCGTTCCAGGTTTGAGTGCACGTCAGTACTCGACCCTCCCACACGCCGATCCGATGGTTTCTCCGGCAATGGCGTCTGTCCCGCAAGTTTCTTGGAGGGGTCGAACCATATCAGATAGCTAAGCAGGCAATCCCAGTACAAGACCCCTCCAGCAAACACCGTTGTAGGTTCGCACGACATGAGACCATCGACGAGGACCCTCTGCCTCGAGACCACCCACCGGCGGATTTCGGAGGAGAAGACACGAAACCGACACAGGGTCTTGAGATATCCCTCGACGATCACATGGTGAGGACGGAGGCTGACCAGAGTGTAACGCCTCGGCCGGGAGTTGGACGGGTCGAAGGCTTAGACCGACGTAGAGGATGCGATCTCGTTGGATCGAACGAACGAGATGGGAATCCTTGGTTACGGGATTAAAAAGGTAGAGCAAGTTGATGCAGGGAAAAAACTCATTTAAAAAACGGTCGAGAACGGCGAGCCGGAAGCACAGGAGACCGTTGGTAGAGGCCAGGAGCTGGAGGTGATCGGAATGAAAAGGTATGAGAAGGGAGGGATGGGGAACGCCGATTGGGGTGTCCGGGGCTGAAAGGAACTCGAGACCGGAGGAGCCGAGGTAGACAAAGCCGGAAGAGGTGGATGAAGGGTGCAGGGACTGATCGGCGGCGAAGAGGGAATCGCCGGAGATGAGGGCATGCCATCTCTTGCACGCGGACTTGAACCTGGCGAGCGACTTGAAGGAGAGAAGTGGGAGGATGCGATAGCGAAGAATGTCATGTGGAACGCAACAGCTTGGTGCTGCTCCGTGACCCCGAGCCTCCTTGCACCTGGATTCCATGTCGATGAAGAGAGAAGATTAAAGACCGAAGGAGCAAGCAGTTGGGTGGGGACCCTGTATATATATATATATACATAGTTTCGATGTCCTGGAAACCGGAGTTCGAATCCCACCAGGACAAAGCCCCGGCCCTGAAGTTCGATTCCCCATGCTTTTAGGAATCCCCCCAATCAAAAATTGACGGAGGACCACGGTCCAATTAATAATTCGACCCGTTTCGGAGTGAGCGAGAAACGGGCTACCACCTAAGCGGACAGGATTACTCCTTTGAACCATTGAACCGCATTAGGAGCCAGATTATTTCAACAAAAGTATGGGATTTTTTTTTTTTTTTTAATGTTAAGATGAGAATAAAACTTAATATCAAAATCAAACTCTAGTAAGACCTAAATTTATAGAAAGAATATTAGCACCAAATAAAATTTAAAAAAAAAAAAATCTTGATCTCTCACTCATCCAACTGTCATGGATCTTAAAAAATAATTCTTGAATTTAATCTAGTCTTCCACGGAGTTAAGATCTCAACTAATTGGAATACCACCTTGATAGTATCAGTATATTCATTCATCATCATATATTGTGACTTGCATGATAATCCAAATCATTTTCTTGTTTAAATATTAATCTACCTATTATATCTATTATATATAACTAAAATTTTATTATCTTGATTTAAAAGCTATCACACTTTATTTTTTGTAAACTTTTTTTCATTTGATTTTTTTATAACCATGGCTTTTAAATTTAAAATTTTAAATAAATTTATTTTCTCGAAATCTACCTATTTTTTTCTTTTTATATTTTTTTTATTACTTTCTTTTTTTTTTCTAATAGACTTTTAAATTTAAAATTTAAAATAACAAAATAATTTTGTTTTCTTAAAATCTATCAATTTTTTTCCTTTCATATTATTTTATTTCTTTCATCTTTTTTAAATTAATCAAAAAAAATAGTAACGAAATAAAAAAAATTATCTATGGTCAAATCTAGTTAGGGGTAAAATAATAGCTACCGCAAACATTAGTACAGAATTTTTTTAAAAAAAATAAATAGAAACATATTTTGTCAGGAAGATGTAAATTTACAAAAAGAGATTAACTATCAGGATGTGCAAATTGAACTTTACATGGTTCTCTTACCCATATGTCATTTTCAATAAAATGTGTAGTGGTCGTGAGGGGGATTTTTTCTTCTTGTATGTATTTTTCCTATTTCTTTTTTATAATGATTATCTCAATAACCACTGTAACACAACAATGGCACTATTAATATTTTTAAAAGTATTTGGTCTAAGAAAAATACAGTATTTTGTCCTAGCCCGTATAATCTAATTAGTAAGTAGTACATTGAACTAGGACTTTGAAGTCCCACTTATAAATTTGACTTTTTGGTGTTTGCAACTGGAAACAAAAATATCTCCTTTTTTTTTCCATAGCCTATGTCTATATAATTTAATTGAAAAAACTCTAAAGGTCTGGTGAGGTACACCTAAAAGTACAATTTGAAATCTAGGACTTTAAACATCATTTCACAAAATTAGACTCTGGCCTTTATTGAAATAAGTCATTATTTCTGTACCAATACACCTTCAAGCAATATTTAACAGCATATAGAAAAAAAGCTTGATATGTCTTTATATTATATAGACTTCCAAGGATCTGAAAGTAGACTTAAAATTCCTACTTTACATATCCGTTACAAGTTGGAAGCATAATCATGGACCAAAATATTAGAATTCAACAAAACTATGTTCTCCAAAACATCAAGTGAAACGAAGGAAAAAGTGGCACATGAGATTGATAGACTAACATGAGCCAAATTAAATATGTGAAGATAATACGCTAACCCTATTCTCATAATCTGCTACACAATCTGTTACAAAAGGATCTGATATGGAGCAACCAGACATGAACTAACACTGGTACCCAATTCTAGGAATAAAATAATCTTTCACTTTGCTTGTGTCTTTCTTTGCCCACATCCTTCCAGTTGTTGTCATTTCAGACTAACAGATCCTGTGTTCTAGTTACAAATTCCCATCTGGCGTACTCCGCAAGATCAATACAAACCCTTCACAGCTGTAATTGAATTGAAATGCAAAAGCTGATCGATAGGGGATATACTGATGCTCTCACTTGTACCAGAAAAGCAAACTCGAGAATCTAAAGACATCAGAGAAGTCAAAGATTTAAAACCAAGTGTGATGACCAAAGTATTTTGTAAAGAAAACAAGCTTGTTATTTGCTAATGCGCTAGTTGTAAAATTAAGAGAATGGAGGTGCTGACAATAAAGGTTCATGTGGAGGGAGAACAAGGAAATTGGCAGGGATCATGACTTGCTCATAAAAAAGAGGCACAAAATAAAGCTCAAAATTAACAGTGTGGAGTTGGGGGGAAGTGATATTCAGGAGAAATCAGAGACTGAAAGAAACTATCAAAGCACAATTTAAAGCTCGTGCAAAATATAAAGTTTAAGTCATCCATCATCAATAGTGCAATTTACTTTGATTGATACATGAAATCATGTGCCAATTTGTATTTTGTTGCATGAGACAAAAAGCAAAGTGCATTAGTCATTCCCAACGATGTAGCAAGACTATGCATCCATGACTTGAAAGACAGCACATGCAGTATGTTATGTATGCCTATCAGGCTTGAGAACACCCTAGAAATTTTTCTTCAAACACAAATATTCCAAATAGGTATTGCTTACACGTACATTTCAGCATTGCTAGTTGTCAAACTGAACCTTAAGATATACTTAACCACTCTGTTCTAAGCCAACATAACAAGAAATCTCAAAGGCATCCACATGCCAGTTTGACCAAGGAATGTCTTAATTATGTTGCATGTTGCTTGGACTTTCTTTTGACATCCTGCAACATTTACTGGAATATAGTATATTCAAAATCTTGAATGGCAGGGACTTCTTATGCAATCCAATATGTTTTAACATTTTTTTCGAATCCATCTACCAAAAAACTTTTATATGTGCCCATCAAAATACTGAAACTGATATCCATGCAACAAAAGCAAGGCAGGTTTCGAGATATGTTCGTCCAGTAGTTACATTTATAAAGGATATAAATTCCCAAAGCCAGGTGAAGGCTTGACAGTTACAACCACAGTAATGCTTATATGAATTCACAGCTGCCTCATTTTGTCGAAACTCATCTTTTCCATGCAACCAAATAGAGAATACAGTATAGTCGTCTTAAAGAATACTCACTCGGCAAACTCTTCCTAGATTCGAATATTAGTTAAAAAAAAAAAAAAAAGTTAAGAGTTACAATCCATCAGTGTAATTTATAACTGCATGGCATCTTGGAAAAGCTTGCCTTGAGCATGCGCCCAGAGCTAGAATTTAGAAAGCAGGAAAACAAAATTTCTGCATGCTACAGCTTAATAAAGAAACGACCTTGGCAAACTTCAGTAAATCAGCTGTTGATAGAACATTGCTTAATAACAGAAATGCTGGGGCTGAGGAATATTTACTGCAACTTATTGGGCTCCCATTGATGAGAATGCTGAAGGCTTCGCCTTAGGCCTGCTGCTGCCATCCCTTTGAAAATCATGAAGTTCAGCATTCTGCAGAAAAATATTCAACATACCCGTTATATTTCTTTTAATTAATGCAGATGATCATCCAGGAAGAATTTGAGAAACTAGCACCCAACAAGAGCAACCAGAATGGTTCCAAATCACAACAATTGGATTTTATGTATCAATTACAGCAAGTTAAGTGGAGGCCAACATCAACCAAAGGGATGAAGCATAAGAACCATCAAAGTTACAATTTTTTTTTACTTTTTTGGGTCTTTTAGCAGTTTTATTTCAGAAGATTAATCAACACATAGTCCAATTTCCTGACATAAAAGTTAAAAAGAATTAACTGGCATATTGGTTTTGGATACTAATAAATATAATCACATTAAGCTTTAAGGTCTCTGAAAGCTAAAAAAAGGTCATTCAGAAATTGAATCTAAAGCATACCAGTGATTGATCTAGAAGCCAAAACAACCCAACAAGCAGAAAGTAGATATCAACAACAAACTAAACACGCTGAAAAGGAAACATTACATTCTAACTATTATAACACAAACACAAACAAGCTTTGATGTCATGTGGTCCGCTGTTGGCTTCAATTAACTTGTTACGATATTGTATGAAGGGGAAGGGGCGGGCTGGTTGCAAATGTTCTTTTGGCTAGTCAGGGGAAAACTAAGGTCATTGAGTCCTAACAGTAAAGCAAAGCAGGCAAAGAAGAGAAAGGAAGGCAAGACAAGAAATCACTACCGCTACGGGGTAGAAGTCAGTGAAGTTTTTCTTTGAATAAGTTGAAAGGTCCCCTGTTCATCCCATAAGTAAATAAAAGAACTATAAAGTAGATATTTCATCTCCAATTTCATCATTCTTGTGTCAATTTCATAGATTATACTTCAAACAATCTCAGTTCTTTGCCAATTTCAATATAAAATTTTCCATAAAATTCAGCCAATACATCCTTCAAAATAAATTAATTAACAAAAGAACAGATGAAAAAGCAGGGTTGAATTTTTGAATAATTCAGAGGACCTCAAGAACCCGGAATTTTAACAAAGAAATTGAAAATTTAGGAATGGAGCGAACTCCTAACTCAAATGATCCAAGAAGCGATAATAACGCGCACAAAAATTTGTAGTAGTAATAGGCTCGAACCTTCAGCTCCAGTCTCATCTCTCTGGTGTCAAGTTCATTAATTAAACTTCAACAGCATTCTTAATTCATCGTTGATCACACTACAAAATTTCCCCGAATCTTCTAACTTAATCAACAAAACATTAGATAAAAACACTAAGGCAAATGCCTTGATTGCTTCGGAGGAGCTTAAACAGAATAAATTCGAACAAGAACTGGAAACTTTAGGATTCAGGGATTGGACCAACGGAAAATTTCACGAAATTAAGAAGAAACCCTAGGGAGCCGGGTTGGATCTAAACCTCGGGATGGCGAGGCGGGGGCTCGAGATCGACCATCCGCATGGACATCCGGGCGATCTCGGAGACGGCGGCGTCCCGGACGGCCAGATCGTCGCTGGCGAGCTCCTCGTAGGCCGCCTCGAACGCCTCCTGCCAGAACCGCGGCAGCCGGATCCGAAGGCTGTGCGCATAGATGTCCCACATGTGCCTCACAACCTTCTCCCTCTCCTCCATCTCCTGCGATAACGATTACAAACAAGAGAATGCTTGAGCGATCAGAGACGAGAAGATATAGAGAAGTAGAGATCGAGATCAAGAGCAAGGGGATGATAAAGGATTTGCAATCAGACCAGGACGTCGAGATCATCGTCGCGGAGGGGAGTGTCAAGGAAGTCGTCGGAGAAGCGGTTAAGGTTGCCGGCGGACCACTTAAGGGTGACGGTGCCGGTGAACATGGACCAGAAGGCGAGGAGGATGATGGCGGCGAGGGCCCAGAACTTGTATCGACCCTTACCGAAGAGGGCGGCCTCGGCGGCGCCAGCGGCGGAGGAGGGCTTCGCCGACGTCGGTAGCTGATCGCCCTCCTTCATCTCATCAGAGATCGGAGCAAAACAACCTGCCTGCTTGCTTGCCCGCTCTATTTCGCTTTCTACTTCGGCGGGAAGAATAAATAAAACGGAACTGGAGATGCCGCTATCGATGAGTAGGAGAGCGGAGGCCGGAGAGTGAGATATATGGGAGCTTCTGGGAGATTAGTCCTTTTCGGCTTAGAGAGTTAGTAAAGCAGAAGAAGGGATACTTTTTGCAACTCGGTTATTAACTTATTATAAATTATATAAATTTACGTGCTTTTTTTTTTTACTGGTACAGGTCAATTTGCGTGGTTAAAATACCCTCAAAGTTCTCGAGCGGGAGAAACTATGTATCATAAGCTCATCTCATATTAACATTTCTTGTCTCGGTTTCTTTCAGCGGTGCATCGCGTACACATCATACAAGATATAATTTCTCTTCGGAACCACCGTCCCCCTTCATCTTATCTTAGATTATTTCCGTGATGCACCAAAACACCGGGATACGATCTCCTTTATTTTTAAAAATCATGGATCTGAATCGAATTCTAAAATTAGATCCATTTTATTTTTCGATCTAGATCTAGATTTATTAAATTTAGACCCAACCCTATCTTACTGATACTATTAGAATCCAGACTTATTTGAACATATAAATTATAATTTAAGAATTGATATAAAAATAAATTGATAATTATTTTTATATCTTAATTTCTTTTGAAAGCAATGCTATTTATTGTATATTTTATGATTAATAATAATTGGTCATGTGATAATTAAAATATAGTTATATATATTTAATCTGAATCCAATCAAGATCCAAATTTATTAAATTATGACCAGGCACCCGATCTAATTCAAATGATCTATTGAGTCATGGGCTCCATCCGACCCAGCCCAGTTTTTTATCAGATTGAATTTATATATAATTTTAGAATCCAATCAAAAAACTAAATCGAGTCAAAATTACTCATGATCCGATCTGACCCGATCCAGTTTCATCCCTAGGCATAGGATATAATTTACTCCGACAATAGACCATGTTTATACTATATTACATATACAAAATAATAATAATAATAATAATAATAAATTACAATAACACCCCCTTTAACTTTTTATTATTTGTATCTATATTCTAAATTTTTTATTTTTAATTAGATTTCAAAATTTAGATTTTTGTTGCAATTTAGTTTAATCATCTAACTCTTTCAAGATCCATAAACATATAATAGTCACTTGAAATAAGTTTAAATGAGAAATACCAAAAATATCCTCGTTGAGAAAAAATACCACAATATTCTTGTTTTGGCTAGAATGGAAGAAGATCGCATAATGGTCATGTGACCCTTTCCATTTCCCTTTCTTTTTTTACTAAATAGAGGCTTTCCAATCTGGTTTCGATCCGATTAAAAGATAGAAAATAAGAAAGAAGAAGAGACCGCTAAGAGAGGAAGGAAGAAACGAGGAAAAAAAAAGAGAAATCTAAAATTTTCAAGACTTCAAGTAAGAACTCTTGTCAAAGATCTCATCCACTCTTTTCCATTTTCTAGAACTATGGGTTGAGAGCTTCATTGAAGACTTCATGGACTGCAATGAATCCTGGACGTCGATTCTTTGGATGCTCCATGTACAAGATAAGAAAAAAAAAAAATGCTGTTTTTAATTTATTTTTTTTTTCTAAACAAGGCCTCTAGCTAATCTCTTTAATAGAATCACAAAACATTTATTGGCATAGAAATGAAGTGCTGGAAAATGAAACAGGAAGATTAATATAACAATTTCACTCCATAAGCAGCAATAAATATAGCCAGGTATAACTTTTTAAAAATTTTGGAATGTACAAGAAAATCAAGGCGTATCGAAAAAATGTTTCTATGATTTTTCGACATTTTTTTTAAAAATTTTAAATTAATATGATGAATTAATAATTTGATAGTTATTTTATTAGATGGTTGGATCATATCACAATAAAAATTTAAGTTTTGGAACCTAATTGAAAAAAAATAAAACTTTTGGATGTATCAGAGAAACACAAAAATTAAAGGGTTGTTATTATAATTTATCCATTGAAAAGAAGAAGATCGGCATTCAAGATGGCAATTGGCAAGACAGTCAAAAGTCAACTAGAATGGTATACTAGAATATACTACAACGCCACACTACAACTTGGAAAGCCAATACGGCAATTCCTGTTAAAAGGATACTCTTTAAAAGCTTCGGACTCTGACACATACCAAACCCACCATTTTCTGAGGGAGGGAATAGACCAGCCAACGAATGAATTCCTCCATTCAATTCTTAATTAGAGAGGAATATCTCTTGGATGCATTTCAGCAGAGAAGTCGCACTAATTGGCAGAACCCACAGATGACTTCATTAATTTTGTCACTCTGAATTGCTACACAAAAACTTGCGGTCACTGCTTCATGGAATTGAAAAGAATCTACCAACAACCATTCTCCAAAGAAAACAAATACTAGAATTTAGAAAAAAAAAAAAAATGCAAGCATGGAAGCATATCATTAGGTATGGCTTGGAATTATTAGCACATGGACTGCATTGCACTCAAGAAGCAAATTAGATCGAATTTAAAAGCAAACGCAACGCATAAATAATCCATAAGGCTTGTACATACAAGCAAGATGACCATCACACTTCATCAAAAAAAAAAAAAAAGGATGACCATCACACTTAATCCATGCTTAAATGCTTTGTGAACAAATAATCCATTTGCAGTGGCATGGTGTCATATGTACATGGGTTGCTGGTGCTGTCTCTCAGCACCAGGAGGTGAAAGTTTTCTTTTGAATCACCAGTAACAGAAATTTTACATTTATGACATCGAGAAATGCCGCAGAACCTAAAAAATTCAAGAGTGAACACTTCAGATTTAATAAGAAGATTACTTTCAGATGCCAAAATCTGCTCAACACATTTCGATCAAGGTTTTGGTAACACCAATAACCCCAGTGATGGACTTCGAATAATATCATTATACTGGAATAACTGACACTATTCCTGCCTGGACTGAAAATATTTGAAAAGCTTTTATGGTGGCAGCTATCATTGCTACAGAAATAGAAGTCTTATTTCCAACCTCTTCTAAGGGACTTATGGCTTGCTGGCTGGGAGCTTCAGGAAGATTTTCACTCCCATGCTGAGATTCCTCCTCAGCTTTCATTACTTGTCAATGCAGATTTTATTGGTTGTATTTTTAAACACTGTAAAGGTTTTCAACCTCTTATATTACCAAATAAATAAATTCTTGGACCAACTAGTATGGAACAGAATTTGTTGAACGATTGATGAGATTGTTAACACGTAAGGTTATTATTTAAATTCCCATCATTATTAGATATAATATAATGTATAGTAGCTATTATCTTTTCAATCCTGGTCTATGCTCTATATCCAACCCATATCTAATGGGAAAATGCTTGGATGACGATGACAACAGCAACTTCAGGGACCAAAAAGAAAAAAATAATGGATTGACATAACAAAAGGTTGATGGGCAGCACCTAGGAAAGGATATGCACATCTATGCTACAGGGCCAAGGAATCTAGTCTTGCTCGCATGGACGCAAGTCTAAGACCAACAAGAGGATCCCTTCATTGCAGGGTGCTGGATTGGCAGAATAACCTTTTACTGGATGACTTGGCTCTTATAATGCAATCCTATATCTCTTTATAAGCCTGTCCAACAGTAGATCTTGTTGACAAACTGAGGTGGAAATGCTATGAAGGGAGACTAGGAGCGTTCAACTTCTACAGCTTAACCTCTGACCTATTTAGCAAAAGGAAAAGAGTAACATGCTTATTTTGTAACTGAATTATGATATCTAAGGTACAACCATAGAGGGTCTAAAAAGAGTGAAAAGGGGCAGAAAGCACATATATAATCCAAATAGAGCTAAGCAGGATCCAACTGACATTACATTAGCATGCGGTGGGGGAGAATGATAGCAGCTAGAGAGACCCCAATATTGTTTGCTAGAGGACAAGTATATCATGTCATTTATGTTAAGGAAAGGGAGTCCAAACGAAAAGCTAAAAGTAGCTGTCAAACAAAAGTATATGAAATAAATGGAGAACACGTGCAATATCAAGCATAAATATTGAAAGGTTGGGACAAAAAAAGTAAAAGGCAATTTGACAAAATGATGGCACTAAACCAAAAGAAATGGCAGAAAATAAAGAAGGCAACCTCAGGACACCATTTCCAGAAGGGTTTGTTTCATAAGTTACTGAAAATGAAAATAGGACTTTCCAGATGAGCTAGACAAGGACCTTCAAGAACTAGTGTTTTGCCACAGAGTAAGCCAATAGAATTTCTTAGAACTAGTTTTGTCAGGCCTAACAAGTAAGCATTTTTCCTGTAAAGCAAACAAAAAATGCCCGCATTAGAGTTGACTCTAATTGTAATCTCTCAGCCTACTTCAGCATGTCCGCATGTCCCACAAAAGCTGATGTTGTATTTGAGAGATCACATTCAAATTAATGGATATCAAGGAACTGGATGAAACACAATGCTTCTAACAAGACTTGGGTGTTTAAGATGGCTTAAGCTAAACCCTTCTAAGCAGTGCCAAAGAGCTATCAACATGTTTATGACAAATGAGTTAGGAACGATAACAACAGATACCTCCAAAGCCACTGATTACTATACAAGATGTTTTTTTCCAGAATATTTTCTTACAAAAAAGTTGAATCCATGAAATGGATGAGAAGAGTCTACAACTATACTCCTGCAAAGAAAGTACCATGATTAATAGGCTATACAGAAAATCCTAGATAACACTAAGAAGTAGTTTATAGTTTGTTAACATTGTAACTAGATAAATACACAAATTAAGGAACACAATTCATCTATTTACTAACACTTCCAGCTGTATCTACCAAACAGAAAGCTTGACAAAGAGAAATATAAAAGTGGTTCTACAACCAAATGCAGTCGTTGGAAATTAGTGATTTTGCTTAGAGAATAGTGACAGAAATTTCAAAATACTATGATAAGAATTTACTTCATCACAACATTGATATAGGAAGAGAAACATAACAACAATGGATTTTTGAGCTTTTCACATTTAGATTTATCATTATGATGACTAGGAGGGAAATCTAGAAATAGATATGGAACGAAATGTCAATTTTAAAGCTTAAAACAATGGAACAAGCTGTCAAACAGTGATATGAAAGTAAACCAAAAAAATTGTAAAACTTAGAGCCATCCAAATTTCAAATTGCTTATGCAGATATACAGACATCAGGCAATCCTAAAGTTCAGCATATTCTTTTAAGTGAAAATGATTCATCAAGAGGTTGAATTTGTGTATAACAGGCTTTAACTTTGAGGTTCAATCTGAGCTTTAACTGCCAGATAGATCACAGAGGTACTGACTTGCAAGAATTTTTGTTTTCTCTCCAACATACAACAATTTTAATAAATTGAAGTCAACTGGAAAATACATATTCCAAATTCTTAGTTGAATACTACACTGAACTACCTAGAGTGACAGGAATGAGCATAATTTAAATAATGAGGTAAGGTCAAAAAATTACTAAGAGAAAAGAAAAGATTAAAGGGTTGCCCATGTTCTTTTATGCATGGATATCAGTTTCGAAATTTGTTACCCATGTTCTTTTATGCATGAAAAAGTAGTTTCGAAATTTGTTATCCATTTTAGATAAGTTGCTAAAATTTATCTATATTTTTCATAATACCTTTTATAGGAACTAGAGTTTAGGGATAGTGGACAACTGAGTTATTGATATTGAATGAGGAAGCATTGGAAATCAAAAGGAGGGCATTTTAGGAATAAAACTGAATGGTTACTCAATTGGCTGGTGGGAAAATGATTTAGCCACCTCCCGAATGGATAAGATATTTTCACTAATTCATGGATAAATGCTGTTCACGGAAAGTAACTTATCCATCTTAAAAAGCACAAAAACATGGATAAGTTGATCAATAAAAAAGTTGACCAACTTTCTCATGATATTGATATTTATCCACAAAAGAACAGGCCCTTAGAGTCAAGGTTCATATCACTCCTATCAATTTAGACATACCAAAACAGGATGGTAAAAAAACTTGGATAACTCCCGCAAAAGGCTAGTGCCAGTAATGGCCCCTCCATTTAACTAGAAAAATCTATAATCTCCAGCAATACAAGAACCATAAATGTTATAAAAAAAAAACTTAAGCACATATCCCGTCAGCCCAGGAGAACTATTGTAGACTGTAACATTAAAGCTATTGTTGGTGTCCCTAACAGAAAACGAGTGATCGAGTTATTAGGATGCTTCAAGAAAAGTTGGACTGTGTTTAGTGTTTGACAGAATGACGACCTATTATTACAGGGTTAAGCTTTCGCCAAGCTAAAATGCTCTTAAAAATCTTTAATGCTTTAAAGGCATATGAGTACAACAGGAGACTGTTGTTAGCAAAAAAGCAGTCTGCTTTAGCATTCAGTTCTGTCGGGTACGTTAATGAAATGTTTATCAATGTCACTTCAGTTGTGTGAGAGAACAAAAGAAGCCAACTCAAGCAAAAGTTCTTTCAATCAAATGGGAATGCAGTTTTTAGTTGCAGAGATCTTGGCCATCACAGGAGCCCCTTTCCAAGATGGAGACTTATATCTTGGTTTATCTCAGCCAAGAAAGAAATTTGGAAATATAGAAATTAACCAAGTTTTTCAAAAAATCAGCTGATAGTATGGGAACTGCAATATCTGAGATCTCAGTTAATATAGTAAACCTGGCTTAGCTTCCATGTTAAGACAGTAATTTGAATAAAACAAATAAACAACAATTGAAGATTCCAAAAGGCAGATTAAGAAGTCTTGGACAATATTTTGATATTAAATCATCTTATATAATAAGGGTCAAGATATAGGTATATCATACGGGTGAAAGCATTAGACCAGCACAAACCAACATCTCAGCTGAGATATAGGCCAAGATGAAAAACTCAAAAGGGATTGGTTGTTGAAGGCCAGATTATCAAATTATATAGCTGAAGGGCTCATGTCGGCAGGTGTGTCGAGTGAGACATTCAGAATGCTCTTGAGATTGATGGAGAGTATTGTGATCATTTTCTGCTTAATGTTCAGAGAGAACAGGGAACCAAAAGAATGCTCAGCCATGTTTCATACAAGTTTTAAAAAGTATTTTTGGTGTATATAGGTTTATTTGAGTGTTAGTTGCTAAAGCTGGCCAAACTGACTGCTGACTAGGAATTCTGGATGTAGTTAATTATGATCAGCCAATGTAACAAAGGTTAATTAAGACAAGTTTGGGATTAGTTTGGCAAATGAAGTTCTTGAAATAGGTTAAGCAAAAGAATTATTTAGAATACAATTTGTAAGGGAATCAGGCCTCACATAAAATCAGAAAACCAATTATACCTGCATTAAAAAAAACAAAAACAAAAACAGATTCAACAAAGACCAATAAATGGTTTCACATAAATCAAGAAAATATTTACAATGTTTCATGAATTTGTTTGTTAACCTAGCAACATTGTGATTAAGTATTTTCATTCCAATAGCTCATACAAACTCACAAGAGAAACTTTTATGACCCACTAAAGCATAGCTCCAACACATACCATCGGTCCTGGGATTTACAACTTTACCTAGATAAGATCCTTGTTTTACACAATTCTTAGTAAAACACACTCCTTTAATGTACATCTGGATAATTCAAAAGCATCGAAGAGATAAACGTCATTTAACCCTTAATGCTATGATTATCAACAAAATAATCTATCCGAAGCTAATTAATTTAACATTCTTAAGTCTTCACGTATAAAGGAACAATCTTGCATCATACAACAACAGTCCCAAAGAGGAACACACCTATTGAGCTCCATCTTCTGGAAAGCGGGCATCGAAGTGGGCGGAGGTGTGGGGATGGGGAGCGGCGCCGGCGGTGGCCCCAGCGCCCTGCTGAAGCTCGATGACGAGCCACCGGACGGCCTTGCTCATCTGCTCGAGGCGGACAGCGCTGATGGGCGGGATCCCTGGCGCGGCGGGGGGTCGGGTGGGGGCAGCGCCGGTGGCCTCGTCGACCAGGCATTCGGACCCGATCCGCTGCTTCATGGACTCGACGAACTCCTCGGCCTGATCGCAAGAGACGCGGAAGAGCTCCCAGCGCTGCTTGAAGACCTCGAGGGCGGCCTCGGTGGCGGCGGTCTTCTGGCCGCCGGACAGCTCCTTGGCCTCCAGGACGCTGGCCGCCGCGGCTACGAATTCCTCGTAGGCGGCGCTGAGCGCCTCCACGGTGCTTTCCATGGCGGAAGTCCGAGCCAGGCAGGAATCGGAGCGGAGGGTAGTCAACCGAGCGGGTAGAGTATTACCGTCCTCAAGACCAATTTTTTATCTACGATTATTTTGCTCAGCTGTTGATTAGTGGCAGCTTTGGGTAGACGAGTTAGGTAGCATCGGATAGCCGGCAATCTTGATAAATTATTTATAAATTTAAAAAAAATATATTATATTATTATATTTATTTTTTAATAATAATTTAAATTATTAAATATTTGATATTATTTTAAAAATTATTGTAATATATTAAATATAATTTTAAAATTATTTGAAGATTATGATTACAGCTTACCAGGGCTCGATGATTCAGGGGATAAAATAATAATAATAATAATAATAATAATAATAATATTTGGTGGTAGAGAATGATCCCATTAATAATTTAAAATATATACATACATTTTTTTTTCCCTGTCTATGATTATTTTTTGTAATTAAAGTTGATAATGGATAGGATTGGAGCACTGGACATCATAAATTTTAAATAATCCCAGCTTGAAGTCCGACAAAAAATAAAAGAGTTTAGACTGGCTCATGATCAATTTTATTTGTAATCAATATAAAAATGTGCGTACATAATAGCTTTTTTCGTTGTGGGTATAATCAAGATGTCCACCAATTTAAGTTTTGAACTTGTTCTCACCTATTTATCCAAAGTAAGCTACAAAATTCTAGCACTCTTGTCTAGCCACTCATGTGTACTCTCATGTAACTTTTAGCCTCCATCTTCTGGTTTTTTAAAAATTAATTTTGATGGTAATATAAAAAAAAATGGACCAAAAGATACATTGCAAGTTTTGTGATCAGGATCTATGGTTTAGCCATTACAGCATCAAGTGGATGTCTGCTTTTTATCCCAGCATATCTCTTCTCGAGAATATCAAATATATAATAATGAAAAGGGATATCAAATCTCTCTGACTGTCTTTGAGTACCTCCATCTGTCATATCTATCGGAAAACTAATAGCGCTGCTGATTGCGTTGCTTTATTTATTGAGCGACTGATCTTGGAATCAGGATGACAGTATCCCGACATCTTTTCAGGATCTTCTTTTTCTCGGTCTTCTAAACTATTCTCGCACGAGAATTGTGTGACCGCCCGACTTTTTCGCATAGAAAAAAGGAGCACCAAAATTATGATCCCATAAATTTTGGACGACAAACCACAAAGACAAGTCTTCTTTGCGGAAGATATTTGGAAGTTAATCTTATCCTTAGACACTTTTAAAGCAAAGCATGTTTATAGAAAGTCCAAATAAGAATGTAAACGAGTTGAATTGCTCACGAGTTATTTAAATTGGACTTGAATCCAAGCCCGACTTAACTTAGTTATTATCAATTTTAAATCAAGCTCAAATAACTTATATAATTTTTCGAATCAAGCTCGAATAACAAAATATTTGATTCAAAAATTTATAAATTTATTTAATTTTATATATATTTAATAATATTATTTTTATTTATAGTATTAATATAAATTTTTTTTATAAGCTATGGTTTAAAATTAAGCTCGAGTATAACACAATTAATATTCAAATCAATCACTCTCGAGTATTGTCTGATTTAAACTCAAATTTAGCATATCATGACTCAATTGATCTCAAGCCAAGTACTGAGCTTGAATATTTTAAATCAAATCAAACTTAAATTCCTAGCTACTCAATTCTGCTTAGCATGATTGCATCCTTAAATTTAATAGTACAGATTGAATAGCTTTATATGTTACTAACAGATCGGGTACTTACTGATGGGAATCATCTTCCAAGCTTCCACACAGGTTACATGAAATTTTAGTAGCAGGCTTTGATAGTTGTTATATTGTAAGGCTAGAAAAGCATTAACATCTGGATAGAGAGAGAGAGAGAGAGAGAGAGAGAGAGAGAGAGAGAGAGAGAGAGAGAGAGAGAGAGAGAGAGAGAGAGAGAGAGAGAGAGAGAGAGAGAGATTAATTAGTAAAAAATTGTATGCATTGAAAAAAAAAAAAAGGTATATACATGAAAAATCGGGATAAAAACCAAATATGTGAACATTGGCTTTCCAAAAACAGAAAAGAAAAAAAAACACGAAGATATGGGTAAAAATAAATAATATTTTTTTTAAAAAAAATATTGGGGGCAAGAATAATATGAGCCAGAACCTAAGAATTTTGCATTATAATAGATTTAGATGGACAGCCAAAACTACATGAAACAAATTTGGGAAACTGCACCCTTGAGCATGAAAATACTATTAATGTTCTTTTTTTTTATAATTTGCAATATCCTATATTCATACTATTAGATAAACAATTATTTAAGTAGTTTTATAAGATCACACATGCACAAAGTAATCTATAAAATGGAAGATTCATATCAATTTACAATGTCATGAACAGGCGTAGAGACAAATTTGATTAAATAAAAGAAAATACATCACTACATGGTGATCATATTAAAAAGCTGCTTAGTTGCCAGTAAGCTTTTCTAAAACAGATATTATAAAACACGATTTCGGTGAAATATATTTTATGAAGAAAAAAAAGTAAGGGAGTTGTTTCCATTTAAAAAAAAAAATCAAACTCATTTGATTAAATAAAAGAAAATACATCACCACGTGCTGATCATATTAAAAAGCTGCTTAGTTGCCAGTAAGCTTTTCTAAAACAGATAATATAAAACACGATTTTGGTAAAATATATTTTATGAAGAAAAAAAAAGTAAGGGAGTTGTTTCCATTAAATAAAAAAAAAAAAAATCAAACTATGTGACTTTTCATTTTTGGCAAAACAAATTTTATGTAGAACCGAACAACAATTTTAGTAAAACTTATTTATTTTTAATTTTTATTGTTTTAATAAAACTCGTCATCAAACAGTCTCTGGAAGTGCTCGAGGAAAACACAGACTTTGTGGAAACGAAGAGAAATTTCTACACGAATAGTACAATTTGCAGTAAGAGATTAATAGCCATCTTCCTGGCCCTGCAAATAATTTCTAATGGGATAGAAGATATTTTTTTCTTATCATCTACAGTTGATCAATGTTCTATGGTTATTAAGATTCTCAAGAAAAAAATATAGGAGAAAAATAGACAATGCACTAAACGAAGCCCTCAACTAGGTTGCAATGCGTCCTACTCCCATTCACCTGATACAATCACAAGCTTCACAACAAGAACAAATGGTTCTTCAGACACAACTGGTTCTATATAGCATTTCCAACAAACACAACTAAGACAGAAAACATATCGAGCACACTCATTCAAATTAAATGAAAACTGAGTAAAGAATCAGATAATTCCATTTAAACTACAAGTAGATTAGGATGACCTTACCAAGCCTGATCAGCAGGTCTAAATTTGGGCCCCGCAAGGTACAATTTTAACAATCACCTGAGAATGATCATACATGAGATCATTAACTTACAGACTGCTTCTGCTTTATGGGTAAAGGCTTTGAATTTCTAAGCTCAGAAGACCACTGGATATAAAGGAGGCAGCCAAACCATCAAACCTGCAAATTGTAGGGCAAGTCCACCTAGTGTGGAATGCCTGATCGATGAACTCTGCCAGTGTACCATCTGCTTTCTAACTAATATTCTGTTTCCAACACCCCATCAATAAGTCCAAATTCTAAGGCCTGAATGGAAGGCAAAAAAGAATGTGAGATAACATATCTGTAGCTCAACATTCTCAAAGAGTGCGCCTACTGAAATACCTCTGAAGAAGAGAAGAATCGATCCCTTTCAGTATATTGCTGCACCTTCTCCAAAGGTTGACCAGTAAAAGCAGCATACATTTTGTCAATTTTCTGCACATGTTGTTCCACATATTTAGATCACAAATAATTTATCAGAAATGCAAAGATGCCTTACAGGGGTTTTCCTCTGTGTTTCTTATTTGAGCTATTTCCACTTTTTCAATGCTCAATATACAAACTAATCTCAGGATGATTATTCAGATGACAAATCTGGCATGATTAAGTCCATGACATGTAGCACACTGCATGAAAAGTCCACTGAAATGCCAGCCAGCCTTAGCTCAGCTGGATGACACCCCTCCCGGGAGAGGTTTATGGTGTTTGAACCCAAGTGGAGGTGTCCCCACCATGTCTCTCAAAGAAAGAAATCCATTGAAACATGACCGAGTGCAACTTGTTTACAATTAACTCTACTGTGTCCTCGGTACATGAAGCTTTGGTAGAAGTGCATATAACATGCCTACTGACTTTACTCATTCTTCCAATTATTCAATTAGTTAGGCCTTTCACTATGTTTATGTATAATCAGACTTCAAATTTGGATGAGGGAACAAAACAGATAGCCATTCAACATAAAATAACATGACATCCTGCTCAGGCTCAATTAGAACTTGCTTCCCAGTAACCCATGGGAGAAACTCACATGACGAGATTGAACAGCCTCTTGCACTTGCCGCCTCACATCCTCCACATGACCCTGAGATAAGAGAGCATCGTCAAAAAAATAAGAATAATTCCCTCGAAGGTCAGCAAGAATGACATGTTTTTTATTATGAGAATCAAGAATGACATGTTAACGCATGCTAAAATCAATTCTTTCAATATCACACAATGAACTACAGGATGGCATTAATTCATACCCCACATCCACTTTGTGGTTGATGTATCATTATGCGAGCATTTGGCATCGCATAGCGCATTCCCTTTTCTCCCCCAGCAAGAAGAAGTGCTCCTTGGCTTGCAGCCACCCCAAAGCATACAGTTCCCACTTTAGGCTTTATCTAGTTATTCAGTGAGACAGATCCATCATTTGTTTCTAACGGTTAGTGAACATTAATACTCTTAAAATTGAAGAATAGTCCCTAAAACAAAATAGTTGTGCCTACTAAACTTTCAATATTATGAAGATAATGAGCAGATAAACAACTATTTTGTGAATCGTAAAGTCCATGAAATTAAACGGCATCCCTGTATGCATAGATTCGTGCTACATCTCATAATTATAGAACAGCAAATGATACTGTGTTACCTTGTAAAGTCAAGCAAAAAAAGGATAAATGTTATCGGAAATAATGCAACTATTTTGATATTTTTTTTGAAAAAATGCAACTATTTAATTGGTAGTGTTTCACAAAGAAAAAAGGGGAAGGAACATATAATATGTACCCAAAATTATAAAACATTAAAAGATCCTCCAGTAAATTACTCTCCTTGATACTCATGTTGATATCCAACTGCCAAGTATTTTTAAAAGCTTCGGCACTGTATATGTTAGAGTACATTATGAAGAAAATGCTGTGTATATTATCCATAGATGGAGTAGTGAGATGAAATTATGTGAAGGTTACCTTTGTAGTTGAAGTCAGCAAGCAAGAGTATCTCACTTCAAAGACTGACAAAACTAACCTTCAGAAAATTGATAGAGAAGGAAATCAAGAATGTGTTATTTGTGGTATCTATCAATATGGTTGATATTGCACATTAATGATAACCATCAAGCACTGGCACAAGCATTTCGGGTGGTCAATCTCAACATTATATTAATCAATATTTTATTATTTTATAGACCAATAATAATCACCCATATCTAATAAATTTATGCAGAACCATGTCATTTCCCTATTGACAACTAGCCATCTCAACTATGTTTTAGGTATTACTTTCTGTAGTTTGTATTACATGCTAAAATGATAGTATGCCTCTACAATGTATACTGCCATATATACATGCATGTATTATGGAATGTGTGCAATCTTTATCCTTCCATATGTGTAAAAAAAACTATTCTATGTATTTCAAAATCATTCATATGCAGCATGTCTGCGTTTGTTTTATATAGAACAGGGGTTATGATTGACTCAACCTATTAATCTTCATTATATACGATGACTCTTTTTCCTAAGACTTGCAACTCAACATGGTGATACAGGGGGAAAGGGCCAAATGACAAAGGAAGCTATAATTCCTTCTCTCTTTTTACCACCTTAATTTAATAATTTCCCTTAGTTATGAAGCATAGAATGATGAACAATTGGGGACTCGGTCATGCTTTAGTCATGTCAAAAATCTGGATGCAACACCAAATTGGTTTCATGTCAAAAATCTGGATCTAGTTCAGCCTGGTTAGCTCATGGAATCAAGTTGGGCTAGGGTCAAAAACACAAAATTGAAATTTACAAGCTATACCATCCTTTTTTTTCCTAAGTGATGCTAGTTGACTCCAGTTTTTTGAATTTTAAGTTCTCTGCTTTGGTGTCATAAATAGTAGATGTGGGTGGTATCAAAGATATGATTTTTCTATGACTCGTATGATTACAGCATCTTGAATCCAATCAATCTAAACAAAGCCGTAGGTACACATGATAGTGAGCTTCATGAATATCCAAAAATTGATATATTTGACTACCATTTGGATGGAAATTTAGGTTGCTATTGGCATCACGTCAAGACCAGAGCATATAAGCATGACAGAAAATATATTATGTTATATTGTATTGTCTATATGCCACACATGGACACTAACAGACAATAATAGCAATGCAAAATTTGTTGAGCACCAACCTCAACCTGACTTGTGCCACAGCCTAAAGCACTTAATATTTTGACAGTGACCTTCATGATTGTCACAGAAAACACAAACAAAAGCATAGGATTCAGACCTTTAATGATGAATTCGTACATGCAAAAGAGGCGCTAAGAGAGGGACAGGATAGCCAGCTTTACACTAAAGATCTGGAGCATGGTCAATCATGTAAAAATGATACCACAAAATTGACAAAATTCAGTTATTACCCATGACATACAGTCATAAATTGCTAAGACAGAATAGGTGCTTCCACCAGGGCAGTTTAGGTAGACCTGTAAAAAGGTGTCTCCAAGTTAACCTCAGAAATTGAGAGAGGTGAAGAAAAAAGGAAAATGAGTCTGGTGTCAGTTAAAAGAGTTTGCTCAAAATTTTATATCAGTTATTCCAACAACATAAAATAAAAATAAGGTAGAAGTGGTACTGATATATTCCTCACCAGAATATCAGCATCCTCATCAATAGAAGCAAGTGTTAAAAGCTGTGATATGACACGTTGTGCCACTTGTGAGTTAATAGGCTGTCCTATGAAGATAATCCGGTTGCGTAACAATACAGATGAAAGATCCAAGGGTCCTCCTGGAGTCATGACAGCAGGCATTATAGGTGGGTTCCCCTTTTTAGCTTCTATAGCTGCATTGTATCTGTATGCATGACAAAACTTCCTGATGAGAGAGAAGCCCAATCAAATAATACAAAATCTAGTATGACAGAATCTTGTTTCAGAAATTCACTTGGAACATTGCAGGTTTTCCTAACGTCACTAGTAGCTAGTAGACAAGACAAAGAGCTGAAGCCAGTTATTAATATGATCTTCTTCACCTTGTTTCACAAAGAGATAGTTTCATCCAAGAGACATCAAGTTTCAGCTGTTTCAGATGAAAGAGACCAAACAAATATATTTCATCCATCCAGAAACCAATGAAATAGAAGCTGTCAACACATGCTTAACATAAAGAATCACTTCGCTCCGCATACAAATATTTCATTGGCCAAAACATGGCCAGGATCACCAAGGGGAAGGAGACCAAGTGTCTTTAATATACCCAAGTTCGGATTGTTGAAGATGAACCACCCAAGACTTGAACCCAGGACTTCTGCTTATTAGGCAATATCACTGCAGCAATGCCCAGTTTGCACCAGAATCACGAAACTAAATTAAGATCGGAAAGTCTGACAGACCCCCTTTTTATTGAGCATTCTAGAGGCTTTCCAGTCTGAACACATGATTCTTACACTTATGTTAGAAGATGTCTTAAATCTTTTCCCATTTGACTTTCATGCATGTTCTTGTTAGTTTACCTTCTTTTAGCATAATTCATTTTATTTTCTCGTATTGTCCAAGTAATTCAGTCACATGCTGCTCATTTACGGCCTCAGAATGAACCAGGGTTTCCTAAGATTAGAGAAAGAAATACAAAGAAAATGTAAATTTTAAAACCAAAAAGGGAATTCTTTCAACTCAGAGATACAATTAAATCATTCAGCACAAAGAAAGAACCAAACAGATATGCAATTACATGACACAAGTTACCACCTCCACCATCAGAACTTATAATCCAGGACATCCTAAAATATAAAATTACTCAACCATCTTGAGTGAGAATACATAGATTCCAGACTTTCTGGTAGCAAAAACTAGCATCTGCCAGAGTTGCACAGCTTTCTCCTATGTGGTAACTTCATGGCTTTTACTTGCAGCAGAAAACTGCCAACAATTAGGCGGCTGGGAAGAATTAACATAGCATGGATGTACATGGTTTTATTCACGGCTCAGTCTGGTTTCTAATGAATATTAAAAGGAAAGTGATAAAATGCAGGTAGATTGTGCTTAAACTGATAAAATCTCCCATTTTCATTTGCTTTACCTCAGCTTCACAACACTGAAATATAGACATAATGATCAAACAAGTTACCATATTTCGTTCACTTCTTAACAGATCAAGGTAAATGGATTCTACACATTAGATGAAGTAAGACATAACACAAAATATAGCCATGATAGTTAAATAATTTTTGTATTTTCCATATCAACTTCATAACAAGTCAAGGTAAATAGATAGATGAGTTGGGCTAAGACATAAAGATATGCTAGGAGACTGGACACACATATCAAGGAGAAGGTTCTCTGTCACAAAAACAATAGGACCAAAAAGACAAGCTTGGAATAGAATTAGAGGTTCCCTTGCAATAGATTCTACCCTACTGTAGCAAGTAGGTCTGCAAATTAATTGAGACTCAATAAACATGATGACAGGAAACAGTACTCTTGAAGAGAAAAATGAAGCCAGAAAACTTAGCCATTGCCAACGATACTCATAATGTCAAAGAGTCCCCTAAACTATATTTCTCCCATGCAGTAGGGTTCTATGAGTCACCATCTAAATATTATTGGACAAGTGAATTGTACTTGGACCACCTAAAAGCCTTCTAAATATTACCTCACTGGCTCACATACACAAGGAACTACCCTTAAAGCCCAATTTTTTTCTATGTTTTCAAGAGGCATGCATCTTGCTTCATTATTTAAGGTCTTGTATCCAAGATTGTGCATAGCTTTCAAGCATACCAATCAATATGCAGATATCTAGTTTCTTTCACAAGGTATCACCCCATGGAGATGCCATGCTATTTTCTTAAAGATTTACAAGGCTTTAGTTTTCAAATTGTCCTTTATTTCCCACAGGATTTATGTTACAATATTCCTTTCAACTGAACCAAGGAAACAACAATCTTTCACTAATAGGATCTACACAAAAACTTACCACATACCCAACACTAAGAGTAGATTGTTATTAACAAATCTAACTTACAAACCAAACCAGATGAGGAAACTAAAATTCAAAGTAATTAGCTTTGACTAGCAAGACAAAAACATTTACCCAAAAAACTGTGCTGAATTTAGGGTTAAAAGTCTTTTATCCATTGATCTGCAATTAAAAGATGATGTTTCACCAATTAAACATCTGATATAATGTTTTGGATTTTCTTGATCTGAAAAGGCTGTTTTTTTCTCAATCATTGAAGTTTGCCCTTCCCAACATCATGCTGACTTCTTTGTCTGCCAGTGTCTGGTTGCTTATTGACTTTGTATTCTACACTCTAAAATCCATTGAAATTGAAAATTTTTGGTATTCACTGCAACTTGCAATTTCCATATATGAATTTCTTTTCCCCAGGGATTCTGCTGCTGCATGCTTCCCATGTTACCGCAATTAGAGCAGCAGGTATACATGCAACATTATTTTGCCATACGGTAAACAAGTTCTCAGACTTGACCAGAAAAGAAAAACTGATAGCAAACAAAGCCAACAGTGGAGTTTTAACTCCCACCTACGGTTGTAGATTTTCAAGTTACATGAAGTGACTCTCCATATCCAATTCTTTGAAGAGTGTAAGACATTGTGACACATGACACCTTAACATTCAATGATCATGAGGAAGAATTTTTAAATAAACCTGGCCATCTAACGTTTTTTTTCTTAGAGGGGTCAGGATATACAATGCCAGCACCTATGGAAGCAAATATTGAGACCATCAAAAGCCCCTTTCTTTTCCAATACCCAATGTTATTATCATCTAGAGCAGCTCTCACGTTTGCAAGTAAAACTACATAAAGAGCATGCCTTTTAATCAATAACAACCCCACAAAGAACTTAATCAAACTTAGGAAACCTAAGAACTCCATCATTGTCAATGTCAAATAACATCCAGATCTGCAGCCAATCTGTCCAGTTAATGCACAGATATGATATAATTATATTGCATTTAGAGGAAATATATATAACAAGAAGGAGGAGGAAAAAAGCAATGTCCATCTTAAAATATAGATAAGTACAAACCAAAAAAAAAAAGGCATGATATCTAAATACTAAGAAGGATATACAGATAGAGAAGAATTAAAAACAAATGCTGGGATATACCTCAAAGTCCTACAGTGCCGTGTCTGCTCATTAAGCCTCAGAGATAGACCAGGAATTCCACCATGCAGTCCTGGAGATAACTTGGAGTGGTGTTAGACTATACCCTTTTAAACAGTTTGGGCTCTAAATTTAATATACTGTAACAGATTCTTGGGCTGAAATTATCTTTAAACAAGCACAGAAGCACCACCTATAACACATGAACATGTAGCATCGTAACAAAAAGCAGCTCAGAGAATAAGGTTATCAAGCACCCAATATAAGTTTCTAGAGAAGTTGTGACTCATAAGTCATAAGCACTGTTAGTTAGTCTTTAACAATGTAAATGTGAGATAACCTTCCAAAAAAAAAACAGTTTGAGTAATGATATGTAAAAGACAAGAATAATAAAACATGAAAAAGGAATTGAGATAAGTACACATGCATTATTATTTGATCTCCCACTGATGGGCAAGGCTTCATGCCATGCCATAAAAAATTAGAAAGATGCTTGATTTTGTAACTTAAGTTGCTAAAATGGTAAATAGACGTTTCAGTTCTCAGAGGCAAGTTACTGAATTTGTAAATCAATAAGAGGCTGTTTGGTTGTCTGCTTTCCTAGATGTATGTACTCTAGATGCATCTGCAGCTAGAAATGCTGAATTTGTATTTGCATGTTTAAGGCTTGCTTGCATCTCAAAGCTGCAACTGCAATTCCCGTGTTTGCATCTCAAAGCTGAATTTGTAAATCAATAAGATCTTCAAGGGTCAGAAAGCTCATCTAGAGTAAGTGTTATCAATTCTACAATGCTTATTTAATCATAAATTAGAGCAGGGACCCTTATTCAGACTGCTCTCCTCTCTCTTGTCTCCTCTTTGTCCTGTCTTTATTTTAGCCTCTTTTTTTCCCACTATTTTAGTCAGAAGCAACCAGTTGCTTATCACTCTTTCATCTATTTATTTTTTTAAAAAAAACGTGGTTGGAAAGAACCTTTTTCTTTATTTCATTCAAGTAACTTCCTATAACTTCTTTGGTTCCATACCAACAACTTCCCACTTATTCTTTGATTATTAATTCCCAAAACTTTAATGACAGACTTCAAAATATGAAGTATGAAGCTTGGCCAGATACTAATAGAATTTTGCTATGATATTCGGATAATAAATTCAAGATCAATTACCTTTCCATGTTCTCCATTCATTTCAAAACACAAACTGCAAACAACTCTCTCTTATTGTACGAATCTTATCCGAAAAGATAATATCTTGTCAGAAATTCATAGATTGGCATCCAGAAAAGGTTAATTTTTGTTGAAATCGATACATTAATAAATTAAGCGACCTAGGTAACGAAATCAATCATCCCTTATATTTTATTTACTCTCATACTATAGACGGAGGGAACGGAGATAAACTCACCCCGGTGGTCGAGCGAAGTGGAAGGGGCAAATTTGGGCAAGTTTCTGAAAGGAAAACATAATCAAAGAAAGTCGATTTACAAAAACGAACGCGGGAAATCGAAACAAGGGTGAGCGTGAGGAGAGAGCTACCTGCGTGCAGACAACGAAGGAAAGACGGATGAGAGGGAGACCGCCGCGAGGCCGAAGGGCGCGGGTATGGCCATCGACGCCATTAGTCTCTGGTTGGGAGTTTGGGGAAGAAAAGAAAGGAATGGAACGGTGAGGAGGGGAGAAAGGAAAAGGGAAGGGAAGAAGTGTATCACTATTTATTGGAAATTTAACGGACAAAAAAAATAATAATTTCCTTCAATTTTCTTTTAATAAAAAAATAGAGAGATAAATTCCGGTTTAGCTATCCGCAGCTCTCATCCTGCCAACTGTCCCAAGCTTCAGGAATCGAGTCATCCACGGGATTCTTATTTGAACCAGGATCAGTTGGTAGCGAGGCAAGGTCTCTACCAGCCGGGGCCGGGCTACTGTCTTAGCGGTCTTCGCTCCTTAATTAGCATGGAAATCAAAATTATTAAAATTTAAGATACAAATTAATCCATAAAATTTTTTTCATCCCAACAAAAAATTATGAAAATAATTCATGCATAAACTAATTTTAATTTAATTTTTTATTTCTATAATTATGAAAGGAAATATTCTAAAAGTTTTTTTCTTTATATTTGATCTTCTACTTCTAAAATTATAGGAAGAAATATTGTGAAAATTGACCTACCATTCTATAATTATAAAAAAAGATACTATTTATGAAAGGAGATATTTTTTAAAAAAAATTCTTTTAATTTGATCTTCTACTTCCAGAATTGTAGGAGAAAATATTGTGGAGATTGGTCTTTCATTTTATAATTATAAAAAGAGATATTATAAAGAATTTTTTTTTTTTGATTTAGTCTCTCATTTCTAGAATTGTAGAAGAAGATATTCTCTTAATTTTATCTTCCATTTCATATTTATAGGATGAGATATTCTCTCAATTTTTTCTTTCATTTCATAAATATAGGAAAAAATAACATGGAAAATTTTTCTTTATTTGATTTTCAAAAGTGTAGAATGAAATATTTTTAATTTCTCATATTTATAAATTTTAAACATGATGTTAATGAAAGTAGAAAAATGAATTCTCAAATAATTTCTTTTCAAAATTTCGTTATAGTATCAGAATAACGAAAGTCAGATAAATAAAATGATAATTTTGAACTTTTGCTAAAATGATAAGGTACTAGTAAGCTTATTTACTGAAATAAAATTGTTGCTCCATAGATGTTGCAAAATATGATTATTTGGATGGCCCAGTTGGTGATGCCAAATCAGTTCATCCATTACCTTAGTTCTCTAAAAAGAAAATATAATAAGATATGGATCTTTATTGGTATATAGTCCTTAATGATTAATTCCTGACATCATCATATGGTATGTCTTAGAGTCCTTGATAAAAAAATCAGAAAAATTAAATTCAAAGTAACATGGACAATCTCTTGTTAATTAAGATACGAAGAGTAAGTTTTTTTTCATTTTTGGTACAATCAAAATATTACAAAGTAAAAAACGATACAAATCACTACCAATTCAGTCAGTACCAACATGAGTAATTTGCAATAGCATACCATTTCTAACCATCATACTATTAGAGCTATGGTAAGGAACTAAATTCACAAGATTACTTATATTATCAGTAATGTGAGCATTGGTGCTAGTGTCAAGATGCCACTTGTCATCTTGAGAATTCGAGATATGTAGAGCCGCTAGATCCTGTGGTATGTCATCACTCTGATAACTATTATCAAAGCAATATCAACATTTTAATACATCATGTCTATTTTTCTTACAAATATGATAAATGAGAAGCTCAGCCTTTGTATTTGAGCTTGGTGTGGAGCTGACTAAACTAGACTATTGGATAACATTATTATCATCCAAAAAATGTCTGCCACTTTGGTTCACCTGAACAAATCCTTAACCTTTTGAGTTAAAAAAGTGTGGTCTACCTCTACCTCTATGATTATTCCTTTTGCCACCATTATTTTGCTATGAGACAAAGGTCATGGATATGTTTAAGATAATGTTCATATTTCACTTATTAAGCAGTTCATAGTTTTGAAGTTGTGGGACCACTTCTGCATATGATAGAGGAGGTCTGAACATAATCGTTTTAAACAACTCATAGCTATCATCAAGGTCTTCGAGCAACTTGAAAATCTTGTTGGCATCTGATACAGATTTATCAATAGCATGCAATTGATCACAAAAAGATTCTAATTTGCGAACATAAGCATCTAAAAACTTATTCCATTTTCAGATGTATTGCAGTTGAGCAAGAAGATCAAACTCTCGGATAATTAAGCTTTGCTTGAAATAATCAGTTTGGGCTTTCGATACATTCGTCGCCATTTGGAGTCTGACGGCATGTCCGAGAACTTCTTATAAGAGTATACTCATTGTTACGGCCGTAACGGTGACGTGGCCGAGCTCAGATACCGCCGAATATGATCGAGCCACGTGGAGGTTTCTCCGGCCGAGTCAGTGCCAGATCGCCAAGGCCGAGTTCGGCAAGACTACTTCGCCAGACGACTTCCTAAGACAAACTGCTCTCGCCGAAGTCGAGCTCGGTTCGGGGCTCCTCTACCACCTCGCCTGGTGCCCACCCAGGAGGGGTCCGCCTAGGCCGAGGTCGCTCGATCCTTCGCTCCTTCGCCAGGTGGCCCCCCCGGAGATGGGCCCACCTCGGTCGAAGCCAGGCGACCTCCTGCCACCTCGCCAGGTGTCCACCCAGGAGGGGTCCACCTAGGCCGAGGTCGGCCGATCCTTCGTACCTTCGCCAGGTGGCCCCCCCGGAGACGGGCCCACCTCGGCCAAAGCCAGGCGACCTCCTGCCACCTCGCCAGGTGTCCACCCAGGAGGGGTCCACCTATGCCGAGGTCGGCCGATCCTTCGCTCCTTCGCCAGGTGGCCCCCGGAGACGGGCCCACCTCGGTCGAAGCCAGGCGACCTCCTGCCACCTCGCCAGGTGTCCACCCAGGAGGGGTCCACCTAGGCCGAGGTCGGTCGATCCTTCGCTCCTTCGCCAGGTGGCCCCCGGAGATGGGCCCACCTCGGTCGAAGCCAGGCGACCTCCTGCCACCTCGCCAGGTGTCCACCCAGGAGGGGTCCACCTAGGCCGAGGTCGGCCGATCCTTCGCCCTTCGCCAGGTGGCCCCCGGAGACGGGTCCACCTCGGCCGAAACCAGGCGACCTCCTGCCACCTCGCCAGGTGTCCACCCAGGAGGGCTCCACCTAGGCCAAGGTCGGCCGATCCTTCGCTCCTTCGCCAGGTGGCCCCCGGAGACGGGCCCACCTCGGTCGAAGCCAGGCGACCCCCTGCCACCTCGCCAGGTGTCCACCCAGGAGGGGTCCACCTAGGCCGAGGTCGGCGGATCCTTCGCTCCTTCGCAAGGTGGCCCCCGGAGACGGGCCCACCTCGGTCGAAGCCAGGCGACCCCCTGCCACCTCGCCAGGTGTCCACCCAGGAGGGGTCCACCTAGGCCGAGGTCGGCGGATCCTTCGCTCCTTCGCCAGGTGGCCCCCGGAGACGGGCCCACCTCGGCCGAAGCCAGGCCGCCCGTACAGAGAAGGTCCCAGGGAAGGAGGCGCAGGCCCCGAGGTCATCCCTCGGGTCGTACGCATCACAGACGGTGCCCCGTACGGATGGCGATGGCACGCGAAACACCATTTGCATCGGCCCGACAGGTCCCGCAGTCGAGAGGCGCGATTCTGACAAAGCAGGCCCCATAGATAGATGGCGCCCATACTTGGGAAAGAGAGCGCTCTCACTGGGCCCGAGGTCTGACCGGCCGCCTTACCAGCGCCGCCCCCCCCTTTTCTATCTTTGCCTTTTCCCTGTTGGGCTCGACGGACGAGGTCGGAAAGCCGCCTGGCCCTCCTCACCGAAAAGGGGAAAGAGAAAGGGACGAGGGAGGGGAGCCTCCCAGGAGGAGAAGACAGGCGCACGACGGGAAGAGATAAAAGGAAGGAATCTGGGGACGACAAGGTAAGCGAATAAGCCTGGGGACAAGGAAGAAGCAGCGGCAAAAGGCCTCGCTCCGAGAGTGAGATTGAAGATCCTGAGAGGGGATCGCTCGGCGTGAGCTCGGCAAGGAGGTCCGGCCGAATTTCTGGTCCCCAGTGCACCTTTCTTTCTAGTAAATTCTCTAAGTCTGGAACCCTTTCGGGGGTCCGTCTTGGAGAGTCTGTTCCTTCTCGTCGTCTACTGACTTGACCGTCGAAGCTCCCTCGTCGGGATCCCCGGCCAGGGTCTTCTAACCCCTTCTTGCAGGTTCGTCGCAGCCGGGGAGGCTCCCTCGCCAGGCGGTCAGGAAGGATCCACGGATCCGAGGCACGGGAGCGGCGATGAGAGCGGCAACAGATTGGCATGCCAGGAAAGGGGACAGGACACCAAACCCTAGCGGGAGCCAGCTTTCTGCAGGTGTCGCACTCTCTGACAATGGTGGTCACTCGTGGCCGCGAGGCATCCACCAGCCGTGTGGGGGAGGTTCACTCCCCTCCAGGGGCCCACAGCCCGGAGAGGGAGCTTCCAGCTCCCCCTCCTCTTCCACTATAGCCTACCTCAATGGACGGGCCCCTTGCGGCCGTCATCCAACAGCTGCAGACCTTGACCTCGGTGGTCCGGCAGCTTCCGCATCAGCAGCGGTCCCTGGCCACGCAGCCGCAGCCAGGGACCCCCGCGGCCCGAGCCGTGGGGCAGCGTGGGAGCCTGCGCTCCATCCAGGGCAGGCCATCCCATCCGAGGGCCGTCTCCAACCCCCGTGGGAGCCACCAAGCTCCCGCAAAAAGAAACTACTCCAGTTCGGAGGATCACGAGAGTCGATCCCCGGCCGACGATGCCGAAACGGCGCATCGCAGCAAGCGATGCCGAGGCCTGACTTCGTGCCGAGACCGATCGGCGCCCCCTTCACCCGCAGCCTCGGTGGAAGACTCCACCGACGAAGCCATCAGGCGCCAGGCCGGGAGGCGCCTGGAGGAGCATGAGCGCAAGCTAGCGGAGTTCGCCCGTCGATTCGCCGACCTGCAGAACCCGTCGACAGACCCGGCGGGCTACGACTCCCGTCCCCCTTTCTCTAAAGAAATCCAGGCGGAGCCGATCCCAAAACGGTTCCCCATGCCGCAGGTGGATCCCTACGATGGGACCACCGACCCTCTAGACCATCTGGAGAGCTACAAAGCTCTCATGAGGGTCCAGGGGGCCACCGACGCTCTTCTGTGCATCGCCTTCCTGGCCACCCTCAGGAAGGCCGCTCGAGTCTGGTTCACCCGCCTCGAGCCCGGATCCATTTGCTCCTTCCATCAGCTGGAAGGGAAGTTTGTGGCACACTTCGACGCTTGTCGAAAGGTGCCGAGAGAGGTGGACAGCCTCTTCTCCATCCGCCAGCAGGACCAGGAGCTGCTCCGGGACTACATCACCTGTTTCAAGACCGCAGCCCTGGAAATCTACAGCCTGGACGAGCCCGTCGCCATGTTGGCTCTGAAGCGCGGGCTCAAGACGTCCCGCCTGACCTACTCCCTAGACAAGAAGCCGCCCAGGACGTACTCCGAGCTCCTCCTCCGCGCCCACAAGTACATCCGAGCGGAGGAGGCCGACCGCACCCGTCGAGAGTTGGATGGGAAGACTCCTAAGAGGCCGCCCCCAAGAGATACCCTGGGAGCTCGGAAGCCCGGGCCATCTGCCGACCCTCGCCCGAATCCAAGGCCGAGGGGCGAGTCCACTCCCGAGCGGAGGTACACCCCTCTCCTCGCACCTCGGACAAAGATCCTCATGAAAATCGAGGGCGAGCGTTACCTCCGCCGACCTCCTCCTCAGAACCCGAGAGCCACCCGGGATAAATCGAAGTACTGCCAGTTCCACCGTGAGCACGGTCACGACACGGAGGAGTGTCACAACCTGAAGCGGGAGATCGAGGAGCTGATTATGAGGGGCTACCTCAAGAAGTTCGTCAAGAACGAGGCCCCCTCAGAGGGGCAGCCGCTCGCGACCTTACCGCCCGTCCCTGCAATCGATAACCGCCCAACGGAGAAGCCCGTGGGCATGATCTCGCGCGGGGTCGGTCGAGCGGCGAAGAGAGCCCGGGATATCGGGAACCCGGAGAATGTAATCCCTCCCGAGGGGGGGAAGGGTAATGAAAATGTAGACAACAATGCCATGGTGGTCGAGATGACCATCGCAAAGCATCCTGTACATCGAATCATGGTGGATAGTGGAAGCTCGGCTGATGTACTTTTTTACGACGCTTTCTCTCGGATGAACTTGTCCCACGATCAGCTGAGACCGGTGCACACCCCCCTTGTGGGTTTTACAGGGGACTCCATGGGGGTCGAAGGGGAGATTACTCTCCCGATCACCGCCGGACTCCCATCCCGGCAGACGACCGTCCTAATAACATTTACCGTCGTCAGACTCCCTTCGCCTTACAACACCATTCTCGGGCGTCCCGGGCTCAACCAACTGGACGCCACGATCTCCACGAGAAGGTTGTTGGTACAGTTCCCCATGCCTTCCGGGCTCGGGGAGATGAAGGGGATGACCCAGCCATTCCCGCTCTGCCTCCAGACGGTCCCGAGCGCCCGGGGCATGGAGCTCGCCCCCGATATCGACGACCTCGACCTTAGAGAGAAGGAACCCAGGGGAGGGCCCGTAGAGCGCCTGCTGACTTTTTCCCTCGGTTCGGATCCGCTGAAGACGGTGTAAGTCGGGGCCCAGCTCCCTGAAGAAGAACGGACCCGCCTGCTGGAGTTCCTCCGCACGAACGCTAACGTGTTCGCCTGGTCAGCAGCCGACATGCCGGGCATCCCGCCCGAGGTCATCACGCACAGGCTAAACGTGGACCCAAGTTGCCGCCCGGTCTGCCAGAAGAAGAGGAGCTTCGCCATGGAAAAGCAGAAGGCGATCAACGAGGAAGTGGAGAAGCTCCTCGTCGCCGGTTTTGTGCGGGAGGTCCAGTATCCCAGCTGGCTGACAAACGTGGTCATGGTGAGAAAGAGTAGTGGTAAGTGGAGGATCTGTGTGGACTACACTGACCTCAACCGAGCTTGCCCAAAGGACAGCTTCCCTCTTCCAAAGATCGACCAGCTGGTCGACACCACCTCGGGACATCGCCTCCTGTCGTTCATGGACGCCTTCTCCGGATACAACCAGATCCGAATGAGCCCGGAGGACGAAGAGCATACCGCCTTCATAACTGACCGCGGAACTTTTTGCTACAGGATGATGCCATTCGGCCTCAAGAACGCGGGGGCAACGTACCAGCGCCTGGTCAATAGAATTTTCAAAGACCAGATCGGCCGCAACATGCAGGTGTACGTGGACGACATGCTGGTAATGAGCAAACCCGATTCGGACCATGTGGCCGACTTAGCGGAGACGTTCGGCAACCTCCGACGCCATCAGATGAAGCTGAACCCGGCGAAGTGCGCCTTTGGCATCTCCGCCGGGAAATTCCTAGGATTTATGGTGACCCAAAGAGGAATTGAGGCCAACCCGGAGAAGGTCCAGGCCATCCTGGACATGGAGCAGCCCGCCTCCAAGAAGCAAGTGCAGCAACTCATCGGCCGAGTTGCGGCCCTCAGCCGCTTTATCTCCAAGTCGGCAGACCGCTGCCGTCCCTTCTTCAAGGTGCTGAGAAAGATGAACGACTTCGCTTGGACCGAGGAATGTCAGAAGGCCTTCGAGGAGCTGAAGAAGACGCTTGCGTCGCCACCATTGCTGTCCAGGCCCGAGGAGGGGGAGGAGCTTATCCTCTACCTAGCGGTCACCCCGGAAGCCGTCAGCTCGGTCTTGGTTCGGACCGATGGCCAGGGGGTCCAGCGGCCGGTATACTATACCAGCAAGCTTCTCCGCGATGCGGAACTCAGGTATTCTCGGCCCGAGAAACTCGTTTTTACGCTAATAGTGTCTACCCAGCATCTCAGGCCCTATTTCTAAGCGCACCCCATCGCTGTCCTGACGGATCAACCGCTGAAAGCAGTGCTCAGCCGACCCGATACCTCGGGACGATTGGCAAAGTGGGCACTGAAGCTCAGCGAGTTCGACATTACGTACAGGCCAAGGTCGGCCATGAAGGCACAGGTGCTGGCCGACTTCTTGGTCGAATGTGCAGGCTTGGGCAAGGAGCCTGAGGAAGGCCCCTCAGGCCAACCGATGGAGATAGGCACCGATGAGCCCGGAGAGGATGCCTGGATCCTCCATGTGGACGGAGCCTCAAACTCCGGCGGGAGCGGGGCTGGGCTCATCCTTGCCAACAGCGACGGGGTCGTCGCCGAATGCGCACTCCGTTTCCAATTCCCCGCGATAAATAACCAGGCGGAGTACGAAGCACTTCTTGCCGGACTGAGAGTCTCCCGCGAGCTGGGCGTAACCAACCTCAAAGCTTTCACTGATTCCCAGCTCGTGGCGGGACAGGTCTCCGGGGAGTATGTCGCACATGACCCCCAAATGGCGAAATACTTGGAGCTCGTCAAGGCGGGTGCGTCCAGATTCCGGCGCTTCAACATCTTCCACATCCCCCGCAGGGAGAACGCCCGCGCGGACACTCTCTCTCGCCTGGCGACCCTGCCGGACTCGATGCTGGGACGCACTCATGTGGAGCGCCTCGAGATCCCAAGCCTCGAGGCACCGGTGGAGGTCCATCAGGTCAGCCATGAACCCAGCTGGATGGACAAGTACGCCGAATACATCACCAGTGGCACCCTACCGGAGGACCGCGAGGTGGCTCGCCTTATCAGAAAGAAAGCCGTGCGGTTCGTCCTGATGGACGGGCAGTTGTATCGAAGATCCTACTCCTACCCCCTCCTCAAGTGCGTAGGATCCACGGAAGCCAAGCTTGTGCTCCAGGAGATTCACGAAGGCGTCTGCGGGAACCACGTGGGGGGCAGGGCATTGGCGTACAAGGCCCTCCGTCAGGGCTACTTCTGGGAGACAATGAAGGAGGACACCGCTGACTTCGTGAAGAAGTGCGACCGGTGCCAGCATCACGCCACGGTGCAACGGCAGCCCTCCAACCCAATCTCCCAGCTCTCAACTCCCTGGCCATTCGCCCAGTGGGGAATGGACCTCCTGGGCCCATTCCCACCGGTGTCCGGACAGCGGAAGTTCTTGATAGTGGCCATCGACTACTTCACGAAGTGGGTCGAGGACGAGCCCTTGGCGAGGATCACCGAAGCAAACGTCGCCAAGTTCTTTTGGAAGTCAATCGTTTGCCGCTTCGGCCTCCCCCACACCGTGGTTACTGACAACGGGTGCCAGTTCGACTGCCAGGAGTTCGAAGAGTTCTGCAATGACCTCGGCATCAGGCATCGCTTCACCTCGGTGGCGCATCCCCAGACCAATAGGGAGGCCGAAGTCACGAACAGGACCATTCTTCAGGGCCACCGCACGCGGCTGGACCAGGCCAAGGGCAGGTGGGCCGAAGAGCTCCCCAGCGTCCTCTGGGCATACCACACCACCCCGAGGACGACTACCGACGAGACCCCGTTCAACCTCGTCTTCGAAGCTGAGGCGGTCATCCCGATCGAGCTCAGCCTACCCACGCAGCGTGTGGAGCAATATGACGAGACAGAAAACCCAGCCAGGATGATGCTCAACCTTGACCTTCTCGAGAAAATGAGGGACAAAGCCCGAGTTCGAATGGCGGCGTATAGGCAGCGTGTGGCCAGGTATTACAACTCCCGAGTGTGGCCGAAGGTTTTTCGTCCCGGAGATTTGGTCCTCCGGCGCGCTGAAGCTTCCCAGCCACGGGAATGCGGCAAGCTCTCGCCCAACTGGGAAGGCCCATACCGGGTGGCAGAAGCCCTCCCTCATGGCGCATACTACCTGGAGGAGTTGGGAGGTGCCAGGTTCCCCCGGACGTGGAACGCCTCGAATCTAAGGATGTATTATCAGTGATGTAAGGTTCCCTACTCCTGTAATAAAGTTCCCCCGCTTCAAACGCTCTCTTCTCGCTTTGAAAGAAAACCGGCGCATGGCCCTGGGCTCGGCATGACCAACCATGGCCGGCAGCCAAAGGAATCGGGAGATCCTGGGCTTCGGCCTGGAAGGTGGCGCAGAACCCAGTTCGCCCATGCAAGCCCGGAGAACAGCTCGGCAAGCCGCGCAAGGCTTGAGAAAGCCTGCGGCATCGGGTTTCAGCCCGGAGATCCTGGGCTTCGGCCTGGAAGGTGGCGCAGAACCCAGTTCGCCCATGCAAGCCCGGAGAACAGCTCGACAAGCTGTGCAAGGCTTAAGAAAGCCTGCGGTGTCGGGTTTCAGTCCGGAGATCCTGGGCTTCGGCCTGGAAGGTGGTGCAGAACCCAGTTCGCCCACGCAAGCCCGGAGAACAGCTCGGCAAGCCGTGCAAGGCTTGAGAAAGCCTGCGGCATCGGGTTTCAGTCCGGAGATCCTGGGCTTCGGCCTGGAAGGTGGCGCAGAACCCAGTTCGCCCATGCAAGCCCGGAGAACAGCTCGACAAGTCGCGCAAGGCTTAAGAAAGCCTGTGGCATCGGGTTTCAGTCCGGAGATCCTGGGCTTCGGCCTGGAAGGTGGCGCAGAATCCAGTTCGCCCATGCAAGCCCGGAGAACAGCTCGGCAAGCCGCGCAAGGCTTGAGAAAGCCTGCGGCATCGAGTTTCAGTCCGGAGATCCTGGGCTTCGGCCTGGAAGGTGGCGCAGAACCCAGTTCGCCCACGCAAGCCCGGAGAACAACTCGGCAAGCCGCGCAAGGTTGAGAAAGCCTGCGGCCCCGGGGTTCAGTCCGGAGGTCCCGGGCTTTGGCCTGGAAGGCGGTGCAGAAACCATGTCGCCCACGCGAGTGTGAAGGCAATCCCAAAGACGGACCCGCTCAAGGCCTACTCTGACGCCGCGCGGTCCGGGATGTCCCAACCTTCGATTCGAGCAATGGAAGGGACCAGGCCTACGATCGGTTCAGCATTCCACATCAACATCTCAGAAAAAAGAAAAGAGAAGGGAGATGGGGGAATGGAGAAGAAGACGAGCTCGAGGCTTGGTCAAACAGAGTCTTCATTAATTTAAGCAACAGTACAAGCCGGGAATCCCGACAGGCCGGGAGTCTCCAAAAAAAGAAGAGAAGAAAAAACAACTACGACAACGAGGCAGGCGAGAAGACGATGGCTCAGCTTGGTGCGGGGTCGGAGCCCTCCGCTGGGGGCGCAGGCACTGCATCCTCGCCTTCTGCGGCGGTCGGCTCTTGAGGATGCCCCGGAGCCACGGCTTCGTTGGTCGACGGGGCCGCAGGAGTGGCGTCGGCCGCGTCGGAGGCTTTGCTCTCGGCTCCTTGCCTCCTGCCTCCGAGCACCACCCCGCTGAGGTCGAGCTCTGGGAAGAAGGCCCCTACTTTCTCCCGGCACATCCGGAACCCCTTCAGGAAGGAGTCCACGGTGGCCTCCCGGACCTCCGACGTGTACTCGTCGGAAGCTCGGAACTTCGGGATGGCCTCCTGCGCCTCCCGCTTCGCGGCCTCCAGGAGTCCGTTGATGTACGCACTCCGGTCCTTCGCCGCGCTCGCATCTCGCCGAGCCTCCTCCAGCTGGCGCTCCAGCCACTGGGAGTGGGCCTGAAGGTGAGCCTTCTCCGCCGCGTCCTCCTCCGTGCAGCGCTGGTAGGAGAGCCTCTCCTCCGACAAAGAAGCCTCCAGCTTCTTGTTCCGCCCCTCGGAGCGCGCCAAGTCAGTCTGGAGGGCTTGGTTGCTGGCTCGCAGCTCGACCCCCTTTTCCATGTGGTCTTTGACATCGGCTGCGAGCTTGCCGAGCTTCTTCTCCTTCTCGGCGTCCCTCTTCGCGTTCTCTACGAGGAAGTTCCTCAGTAGGAGAACGTCATTTCCAATCTGCACAAACAGAGCAACCAGGTTAGGAGAAAAGGCCACTAAAATCATGAAAGACAGAGAAGAAGGAGCTCGGGTTTACCGTGAAGAGCTGCGGGAGAATCCCGAGCAAGGCGTCCGCATAGTCCCGGCCGCCCCGAGCTCGGCGGTCCCGGGCTGTGGAGGCGTACTCCATGACCTTCTCCGTGAGCCCCTTGTCGTGGATGACTGAACACCGGTGGGTGATCACCGGTGGCGGAGCTGTCAGGTCGGCTCCTGCGGCGGCTGCCCCTTCAGCTGGGGTCGCGATCGACGGGCCGGCAGAGGCCACGGGCTGCGCCGTCGGAGCAGCAGCGACGATGGGACCGGCGCTGGACGGAGCCTCGGGCAGTGGAGCCCCCTCGACGGCAGCGCCACCAGGTCTGGCAGCCAAGGCATCAACGGCCCCGCCCTGAGGCAACCTGGGCGGGGGAGCGGTGGCCACTGGGCTGGGCGCGGTCGCCGGCGCGATCTCCCGGCCCGCCTCAGTACGGGCCCTCTTGGCCGCGGGCTCGTCTACCTCCGGGACGTCTCTCTGGGCCGCGCCCTCTAGAAGGCTCTCCAGTGAGAACTTCATTCCTGCAATGCAAAAGAACAGAAGGTTAGCAGACTCGGTAATGAAGAAAAAGAGTGAAGAAGTCAAAGGAGGGCCGAATCTCACCCGTCTCACGGACGGGACTGATCCCGGCCTCAAAAAGATTCTGCTCCGAAAGCAGAACCTCGAGCGCCGGGACCACGTCACTCAGGAGTTGGGAGTAGGCCTCCTGGTCCGCCGACTCAACCCTGGAGTTCCGGTTCGGAGACCGGTCCGGTTCACTCCAGGCCCAGTCGACATCTTCGACCGAGGCGAAGAAAAACCGGCTCTTCCAGCCCTTGACCGAGGAAGGGAGGTCGAATCGGAGACACCTGGGCCTGGGCGAAATATACCACCAGCCGTCATCGGTGGAGCACTTCTTCAGGGTAAACATGGCCCTGAAGAGGGAGAAACGGGCAACGAACCCGTGAAAGTGACAGAAGACTATAAAGGAGAAGATGACCCGGATGGCATTGGGAGCCAACTGGGCCGGAACAAGCCGGAAATGGCTGAGAAAAGAGAGGAAGAAGGGGTGCAGAGGAAATCGAAGACCCCCAAGGAGGAAGTCTTCGTAGAAGGCTATGCGGCCGGGGCCACTCATGGTGACGCGCTCCCCGGACCGCGGAACAGATAAACGAATTGACCCCGGGATACCATAGGCCTCCCGGAGCAGAGAAAGATCGCCTTCGGTCATGGTGGAAGCATGACCGGAGGGACCGGCTGGAAGGAGAGGCGGAGCAGGAAGAGAACGAAGGGGGACAGCGGGAGCAACCGGAGGAGACCGGACCCCCCTGGGGATGCCAATGGTGACACCCCCGGGTTGCAGACGCCGGCGGATCTCCTCCGGGATCGTTTCCTCCTCTGAGGAGGAAGAAGATGGAGTCCTCGGCCGGGATGGACCGGCCTCATCCGGATTGGAAGAGACATGGCGACGGCGCGCCATGACAAAGAGGAGGACAAAGATTCAGAGAAGAAAAGAGAGAGGGGAACTGGAGAAGGATGGAGGCACTCACCGAAAATACGCCAAGCGAGCGCGGGGCAACAGAAGTTAGCCTGCAGCAAACCGCCCACGGAGCAAGGGGAAAGGCCTTGTTCTGGAAAGTCCCCTCCCTTTCAAACTCAGTCGACAGCGATCGTACCCGTCATTCTGCCTCGAGCCACTGAGCGATCGTCACGTGGACGCACGCCCGACACCGACGCCTCGTTAGCAGAGTAACGGCCTCTGCCTCGAAGCGACGCATTTATTGCGGGCAAGTGGGCGACGCATGGCGGCTTCCTATAGGGTTTCAGGCGCATCGAGCCGCGGCGACGAGGATCGTGGCAATTATGATGCAAGATCTTCGCCTCCCCACGTCATATCTGCATTTAATCCCGACGTTCCGTTCTACGATGCCCCAACGGAATGGCGGGCTGGGGGGCAACTGTTACGGCCGTAACGGTGACGTGGCCGGGCTCAGATACCGCCGAATATGATCGAGCCACGTGGAGGTTTCTCCGGCCGAGTCAGCGCCACATCGCCAAGGCCGAGCTTGGCAAGACTACTCCGCCAGACGACTTCCAAAGACAAACTGCTCTCGCCGAAGTCGAGCTCGGTTCGGGGCTCCTCTACCACCTCGTCTGGCGCCCACCCAGGAGGGGTCCGCCTAGGCCGAGGTCGCTCGATCCTTCGCTCCTTCGCCAGGTGGCCCCCCCGGAGACGGGCCCACCTCGGTCGAAGCCAGGCGACCTCCTGCCACCTCTCCAGGTGTCCACCCAGGAGGGGTCCACCTAGGCCGAGGTCGGCCGATCCTTCGATCCTTCGCCAGGTGGCCCCCCCGGAGACGGGCCCACCTCGGTCGAAGCCATGCGACCTCCTGCCACCTCGCCAGGTGTCCACCCAGGAGGGGTCCACCTATGCCGAGGTCGGCCAACCCTTCGCTCCTTCGCCAGGTGGCCCCCGGAGATGGGCCCACCTCGGCCGAAGCCAGGCGACCTCCTGCCACCTCGCCAGGTGTCCACCCAGGAGGGGTCCACCTAGGCCGAGGTCGGCCGATCCTTCGCTCCTTCGCCAGGTGGCCCCCGGAGATGGGCCCACCTCGGCCGAAGCCAGGCGACCTCCTGCCACCTCGCCAGGTGTCCACCCAGGAGGGCTCCACCTAGGCCGAGGTCGGCCGATCCTTCGCCCTTCGCCAGGTGGCCCCCGGAGACGGGTCCACCTCGGTCGAAGCCAGGCGACCTCCTGCCACCTCGCCAGGTGTCCACCCAGGAGGGCTCCACCTAGGCCGAGGTCGGCCGATCCTTCGCTCCTTCGCCAGGTGGCCCCCGGAGACGGGCCCACCTCGGCCGAAGCCAGGCGACCCCCTGCCACCTCGCCAGGTGTCCACCCAGGAGGGGTCCACCTAGGCCGAGGTGGCGGATCCTTCGCTCCTTCGCCAGGTGGCCCCCGGAGACGGGCCCACCTCGGCCGAAGCCAGGCGACCCCCTGCCACCTCGCCAGGTGTCCACCCAGGAGGGGTCCACCTAGGCCGAGGTCGGCGGATCCTTCGCTCCTTCGCCAGGTGGCCCCCGGAGACGGGCCCACCTCGGCCGAAGCCAGGCCGCCCGTACGGAGAAGGTCCCAGGGAAGGAGGCGCAGGCCCCGAGGTCATCCCTCGAGCCGTACGCATTACAGACGGTGCCCCGTACGGATGGCGGCGGCACGCGAAACACCATTTGCATCGGCCCGACAAGTCCCGCAGTCGAGAGGTGCGATTCTGACAAAGCAGGCCCCATAGATGGATGGCGCCCACACTTGGGAAAGAGAGCGCTCTCACTGGGCCCGAGGTCTGACCGGCCGCCTTACCAGCGCCGCCCCCCCTTTTTTGTCTTTGCCTTTTTCCTGTTGGGCTCGGCGGACGAGGTCGGAAAGCAGCCTGGCCCTCCTCACCGAAAAGGGGAAAGAGAAAGGGACGGGGAGGGGAGCCTCCCAGGAGGAGAAGACAGGCGCACGACGAGAAGAGATAAAAGGAAGGAATCTGGGGACGACAAGGTAAGCGAACAAGCCTGGGGACAAGAAAGAAGCAGCGGCAAAAGGCCTCGCTCCGAGAGTGAGATCGAAGATCCCGAGAGGGGATCGCTCGGCGTGAGCTCGGCAAGGAGGCCCGGCCGAATTTCTGGTCCCCAGTGCACCTTTCTTTCTAGTAAATTCTCTAAGTCTGGAACCCTTTCGGGGGTCCATCTTGGAGAGTCTGTTCCTTCTCGTCGTCTACTGACTTGACCGTCGGAGCTCCCTCGCCGGGATCCCCGGCCAGGGTCTTCTAACCCCTTCTTGCAGGTTCGCCGCAGCCGGGGAGGCTCCCTCGCCAGCCGGTCAGGAAGGATCCACGGATCCGAGGCACGGGCGCGGCGACGAGAGCGGCAACACTCATAATTCATGATTTTATAAGACGATCAGTATGAATCTATGATGTATAATTTGGATTGATCATCTTGGCTCCATTTTTTATCAATTATCATTTTATTCAGGAAAAGGTTGCCTTACAATGTATCCAAGAATCTCAGCTCTCCCTCTCATACTTTTCTATGTTTTAAAAATTTCTGAAATTCTTTCTCTACTATTTTTTTTGAAAATTTGGATTGAAGACGAGCTGATCGGCATCCATTCAAGATCGTGCCACAAATAGGCATTGAAGTATTGGCTTCTGGGTTATACCTTGGAGGAGATGTGTGACCTAGTTATTCTTCGCATGAGAAGAAGGCCAAATCTCCTTTAGAACAGTGGTCTATCTGCCTCCCAAGCCAGACTTTCTAACCTTATTTTCTTATATTTGAAATTATTTTATTACACCAAAATTATTCTCCAATACACCATAAAAAATTATTTTTAAATATTAAATATATATATATATATTTCTATACATATCAATTAATAGTTTAAAGGAGATTTGTAATAGTTTGTAGTGCATGTATATAAATATAATTGTTTGTACTTAATTATAGTTTACTTACCTTGCATATTTTATATTTATATATATAATTATATTTTTTTTATTATTTATAGCATAATATCTATTTCATTTGTATTGTGCAAAATTAATTGAAAATCCTCACTAAACCTTACTACAACATGCAAATTAATTTTTAAAAAACTATACAAACAAATTAATCAAAGCTTCTATGATTTAGATATAAATAACTTAATTAAAAATCTTAACAAACCACAGGTCCATACATTGATGATCATTTTAATAAAACTTTAATTTTCAAAAAAAATAGAAGATATTTTTAGAAACTATAAAAAATAAAATATATATATATATATAATTAAAAAAAATATTTAAATTATTTAAACAGATCCTTAACAAAATTATTGTTATTTTTCAAATCTTCCTTTCTAAACCTGACTTGGACCTAATAGCAACTTTTAAGGATGACATCGTTAGCCTTAAACTTGAAAATTTTGATGGATTCCATTTTAGGAGGTGACAAAGCCAAATGAAGTTTTAGCTAACTACCTTAAGACTTTGATCGGTGATTGACCAGTCTGCCTGTTCCTCTAGTTCAACCACACTAACTATCCCAAAAGATGATCACCTATGTAAAAGCAAAATCTTTAGTATCCTTTTGACTCACTCTATGATATTTACCGGTCAGCTAAGAGTGCGAAAGAATTATAGGAATCCTAGAATCTGAGTATGCCCTTGATGATGCTGGAATTGAATGATTTAACACTGCATCATTTTTTATATTTAATATGATAAAATACAAACACATCAATGACTAGTTTCACCAATTCCAAGGGTATCTTAGAAAACTTCAAACCAATGGAGATAAATTTTCTGAAGGATTTAAGGTCTCAGCCTTCTAGATAAAATGCCTCATCCTTTGAATGGCTTTGTCAAAAGTCAACTCCAAAATCAAGGAGAGCTAATCCTAGCCCAACTTTTGAACTTAATCAAGATAGAAAACCAACATAGATCTAAAATATAGCAAACTAGAATTCCAACTATCTAAGCTATCCTAACCTAACAATACCAGACTAACAACACCAAACTAAAATCAAAGTCTATATTTCAATCAAACCAACAATACCAATCAAACTAACATTACTGCCCTAATCCAAATAAGTTCAAATCCTAAGGAATAACATAGCCACCAGGATCATGGGACAAGGTTGAGTCAACTTGAAGATGACATCAGAAAAAGTTCCCATCCTAATGGATGTGCTATATGTCCTAGATCTTAGGAAGAATCTTGTAAGTAGGTCTCAGTTGATTTAAAGGGGATATAAAATAATCCTTAATTCTAATAAAATTGTAATAACTAATGATGTGGTGGGATCACTGACGTGTGGCTCCAGTCAGACACCACGTCGGATAAAGCCGCCACGTGGAACGTCTCGACCCGGACTCCTTCGGACTCCTTCGCCTGGTCACTCTCCCTTCGGGTCGAGAAGCCGAGGTTGAAGTCGAGCTCCACCTATCCTTCGCCCAGCCGCGCTCCTTTCAGGTCAAGACATCGAGGTCGAAACCGAGCTCCGCCCTCTTTCGCCCGGTCGTGCTCCCTTCGAGTCGAGATGCCGAGGTCGAAGTCGAGCTCTGCCCGCCTTTGCCAGGGCCGCGCTCCCTCCGGGTCGAGATGCCGAGGTCGAAGCCGAGCTCCGCCCTCCTTCGCCAGGCCGCGCTCCCTCCGGGTCGAGATGCCGAGGCCGAAGTCGAGCTCCGCCCTCCTTCACCCGGCTGCGCTCCCTCCAGGTCGAGATGCCGAGGCCAAAGTCGAGTTCCGCTCTCCTTCGCCCGGCCGTGCTCCCTCCGGGTAGAGACGCCGAGGCCGAAGTCGAGCTCCACCTCTCTAGATCGGCTCCACCTCGGACAAAGAGATCCGATGCTAAAGGAGATCGCCGCTCTCCCTGGACGACCACCCAATGCCCGAGGACCACGAAAGGATGCCTGCCGGGCCATGATGGTGACCCAAGTGGCCACTTGCACCAGAATAGAAAGAATCCTCCGATCGAGGCTCTGCATTCTCCACCAACCATCTGCACCCTTCGAAATTGGAAGTCAACCAGTAGATCCGGATCCAGGAGGTGACGACCCGCCGATCGAGATTCTGCAAAGTTGCCCAAAAGGGAGCGATCAAAAAGAATGTCAGTACGAGCGGTAGCTTCCATATCACCAGAATGGAAAGACAACCCGTCCACGGCACGAAACATCACTGCACGTACCCATAAGCATGGGAAAGATTCCAAGGTAAGCGACGGGCAACGTCCCAGCAAAAAGGGGTCTCCCAGGTTCAAACAAGGTAATGCATACATGCACACCCACATTCAACAGAAGTTTTGAGATGAGTGAGGTCCAATGAGCAAGAAGGGGTTAGCGCACAGGAAGATAACACTCGAGGCTACCGCGAAACCCCCAAGAGGGGTCTAGACGGACACAGCCACCCAGTTCGAGCTTTCCTCTACTATCAGTAACGATCCAAGGGAACAGATCTTCCTGGTCGAGCCCCGAGTTTGGACTCTATGCTAGGAGGAGAAGCCCGGCCCGGGTCACTGACTCTGTTTTGCAGGTTCGGGTGATCGAGCAGGATCCCGTAAGATGGCGATGAGTTCCGACCTCGATCTCAGCTACGGGCCACAACGATCTTGGCGATAACAACTAAGAATAATGCCTTCATAGAAAAATGATATATAAGTGAAGGCTTATTCAAACTGAATATAATAAATCTTTTCATTAATAAAACTGGGAATCTAATTTATTTTATAAATAAGTCTAAATAAAATCTATGGCATGACAAGTTAGGTCATGTGCACTTAGAAAAGGTAAAACATATGATAGAATTAAAACTAATTTCTAAATCAAACTTAGACTAATCTAAGTATGAAATATGTGCTGAATCTAAATAACAAAAAAATCATTCAAATCAGTTAAAAGAAACTCTTCAATCTTGGAGTTAATATATAATGATATATGTGACTCCACCAAGACTGCAACCCATGATGGCAATAGATACATAGTGATCTTTATAAATAGTTTTTCTAGATACTGTTATTGTTACCTAATTAAATCTAAAATTTATAAGAGTAAAGTAAAGAACCATTAAGAAAAGAAGATTAAAATTCTTAGGTTTGATAGAGAAAGAGAGTATCCTCGAATGAATTCTCCTGTCAAGAACATGGTATAATTCATCAAGTGACTACTCCTTACTCTTCACAGTCTAACGATATAACTGAGCATAAAAATTATACTCTCATGGATATAGTAAGCACTATGCTTATCAGTTACGGCTTACTTGAGAACTTATGGAGGAAAGCTCTTCTATCTTCTTGCTTCATTCTAAATAGAATACCTATTAAGGATAATGGCAAGACTCCTTATGAACTTTGGAAAGGGAGGATTCCTAACCTAGATATTTTCAAAGTGTGGGAATGCCTAGCTCAAGTTAATATTCCTGAATCTAAAAAGAGAAAACCGGGATCTAAGACTATAGATATTGTATTTATAGGCTATATCCAAAATAGCAATGCCTATTGATTCTTAATAATAAAATTAGATAGTAGTGATATAGCTGACAACTCAATCTTAGAAGCTAGAGATGTCTTTTTTTTCGAGGATATATTTTTTTTAAGACTAAAATTTTTAGACCCCTAGAATGTGAACCATCTTTCTCTAGAATTATAGAACTAAAACTAGAAATTGAACCTGAATTAAGAAGAAATAAAAAGAAATGAGTTGAAAATGATTTTGGAGAAGACTCATTCACATTCTTAGCAAAGGATGAACCTTCTACATATAATGAGACGATGTTATCATCAGATCATCATATTAGAAGGAAACTATAAATAGTAAATTTTAATCAATCCTAGAAAATAAAACTTGGATTTTAACTTATTTACTTCTATGAAACAAATCTATAGGAACAAAATGAAATTTTTTTAAAAAAATTAAGACCATGTGAAATAATAGGAAGATACAAAACTAAGTTAGTAGTAAAAGAGTTTAACCAAAAGAAAAATATAGATTACTTTGATACCTATGATCCTGTAGCAAGAATAACTATCCTAAAAATTTTAATAGCTTTAATCTTAATTCATAAATTAATAATCCATCAAATTAATGTAAAAACTATATTCTTAAATAAAAAATTAGAAGAAAAAATCTACATAAACTAACCTCAAAGATTTGAAGTAAAAAAATAAGAACATGAAGTATGTAGGCTAATTAAATTACTTTATGGTTTGAAACAAGTTCCTAGACAATGACACATTAAGTTTGATGAACTTATCTTTAAAAATAATTTTAAAATAAATAAATATAATAAATGTGTATACTATAAAAGATATGATATTAATTTTATAATATAATGCTTATATATAGATGATATATTATTATTTGGAACATCAATGAAAATAATTCAAGGAACTAAAAGCATATATCAAATAATTTTGATACGAAAGACTTGGAAGAAGCTGATGTAATTTTAGGAATGAAGCTTAAAAGAGTAAATAGTAAATTAGTAACAAGCCAAGCACACTCAATAGAGAAAATGCTTAAAAATTTTGAATATTTTAATTTAAATCATATCTCTATCCCTTGTCATCATAATTCTCACTTAATTAAAAATTTAGAAAAACCTGTTAATCAATTAGGATATTTTCAAAGGATGGGATTCCTATTATATATTTCGAATATAACCCATTCAGATATAGTTTATGCAGTAAGCAAACTAAGTATGTATACTAGCAATCCTAATAAAAAATATTAGAAAGCTCTAGAAAGAATATTTAAATGTCTTAAAGGAACCCTAGATTACTTTCTAATGTACTCTGGTTATCTAGAAATTTTTGAAGGTTATAGTGATGCCAATTGGATAATAGATAACTTAGATGTTAAGATATCACTAGATATTTCTTCTTATTAGAAGGAGCTACAATATCTTGGAGTTCTTGTAAACAAACCACAATCATTATAAGTACATTGAAATCTGAATTAATAGTTCTTAATACTGCATGTACTAAAGTATAGTGGCTAAAAAAATTAATAAATGATATAGAAATTCTTTTACCAAAAATTTTAAAAAATTCTTTAAATTATGATTGCAAAGCTCTAATTGATCTGTTAAATCAACAGACAACTAATAAAAAAATAAATAATCATATCTTGATCAGATATAAAGATATAAGAAATAAAATGAAAGAAGTGATATCACTATAATTTATAAGATCAAAAAATAATCTGATAGATCTTTTGACCAAAGGCCTTTCAAAGGCTGTGGTATCTGAGACATCGAGGGGAATAGGGCTTGAGCCCATATATTAGTCACTAGAGTGGAACCCTACCATCATGGCAACCCCATGGTTAAGATTCAAAGAGAAATGATCTCTGAGGTGATATATGGAAGCATCGATTTGCCATCCCTATGGTGTGATACTCTATTATGACGGTTAGGTTGAGCATAGCTCTTAATAGATCAAAGGCTATGAGTTCAACAAGGTATGATTCCATTACACGTATCCTTGAAGTATCTACCTTAGTAAGAGTAGTCGCTAGGCCACAACTATGGGATCAGAATGAATCCTTAGTAACTTTCATGAAAATCAAGGCATGCGCATAGCCTAGATAGTGCTACCCTGCATTATGATAGTTCATCTTCATACTGTGTATATTTTATATTAAATACAAGTTTAAACCTATAAGGTACTTGCACTAAGCACAGTAAAAATCCAAAATTTTAAATTATTTACCAAGTTTAATAATATTAATTTTTAAATTTTTATTTTGTTTTTGTGGGGATTGTTGATGTATATTAAAAACAAAATAAAAACTACCCCCTTGAGCACGCAACGGGCATGCGCAGATCGCACATCCATGCATTTTTCCATTTTTTTCTTTTTATCAATTTTCTTTTAATTATCTTAATTAATTCTGAAATTAATTCTTTAATGATCATTTTTTTCTTTAATGTTATAACCGCTAGTTTAAAGGCTATTTAAAATTTTTTTCAAGATTTTGAACCTATAAATAGATCTCTACCCTAGTCATACAATGCATCCAAGAATCCCAGCTCTCTTTCTCATACTTTTCTATATTCCAAAAATTTCTAAAATTCTCTCTCATATATTTTTTTCTTTGAAAATTTAGACTGAAGACAAGTTGATCGGTGTCTGTTCGAGATTGTATCACCGATGGACATTGAAGTGTTGGCTTCTGGGTTGTATCTTGGAGGAGAGAGTGTGATCCAGTTATTCTTCATACGAGAAGGGAGCCAAATCTTTTTTAGGATAGTGGTTCTATTCGCCTCCCAAGCTAAACTTCCTAACTTTATTATGTTGTATTTGAAATTATTTTATTACACCGAAGTTATTCTATCACACGCGTCACAAAAAAATATTTTCAAATAATTTTAAAATTATATAAATATATATTCTATACATTACATTTAACAAAAATTATCGGGGATTGCTTTGTTGTAGTTCTATACTGGTCTACCTAGAAGGAAAAAAATATAAGGGCATTTTACTTTGAGGCTGTCTTTCCTAAAGCTACTTTAGACTAGGGCTGGAAGTAGGCTCAGCTGGCCCGATGGACTTCGGGCTAGCCCGACATCAGACTGGGCTTCGGGATAGGCCCGAAGAAAAGCAGGCCAGGCTTGGGCTTCAAATTAAAATTCATTACATTTTCGGGCCGGGCTCGGGCTTCTCTTTGGCCTAGCCCGGTCCGGCTCGAACCTGGCCGGAAAATGGCCCAAAAGGACCCGCTCAAACCAGGCCCGATATTTTTATAAAATCCATTGTTAACTTATCATTTCCTCGTTTCCTCATTTCCTCTCTGGTTCAGTTCTCCATTCCCTCCAACGATGACCCCCCTCACTTCCTCTCTCTCTCTCTCTCCCTGAGATCCATGGATTGCAGTAGAGCTGTCAATATGGGCTAGCCCGGCCCGGCCCGGCCCTAACCCATATGGGCTTGCATTTTGTGGGTCGGGCCGGGCTAGGCCCACTTGTACAAATAGGCCAGAAAAATCTAACCCGGCCCGGCCCTATGTGGGCCGTGGGCTAGGGCCGGGCCAGCCCCCTATGTAGGCTGTGGGCTAGGGCCGTAGGCCGTGGGCTAGGGATCCACGTACTGAAAATATCAAGTAGGAAAAAAATGAATCAATTTATACTATTTGTTTCTACAGATTTTGGGACTGGAAATATATGCTGATATCATGGTAGGAGATGCAATGATAAGAGGCATCTCTAGAAGACAAAAGAAGCGTGTTACAACAGGTAAATCTAACAAGAAAAAGAAGAGGCTAGACTAGAAATCTGTGAGCCCTCAAGGAAGGTCGGCACGGCGACATGATATCGGGGAAAGCCTGTGAGCCCTCACGGTAGGCCAGCATGGCGACGGTGGCACCCCGCGACCCCGAGCCCCCTCAGACCCGTGCCTCACTGGTCACTGCCTCTAATGATCCGTTGAGAGAAATCAAAAAAAAAAAAAAAGATGGAAGAATGACGAGTCCTCACCGCCGAACGGCCGAAGTCCTGGGTTCCGGCCGGCATCACGGTCTCGCGAAAGAAGAACGGCGGCCATGGGGTGGGGTTTTTCGTTCTCCCGTCTCCGGTTCTTCCAAATAGCCAAACTTGAGACTCCGTCTCTGGCGGCTCTCCGTGAGTCACTCGCAGACTCACCAGTTCTCTCCGGTGGAGGGCGGCGGCTTTGACCTAACCCTAACAAAGGGTCCCGACTCCCTGTCTCCCGTCGTTGTCGAGTAAATAAAATCCATAATGCCTTCGGTCTTCATCCTGTAAGTAGTAATTAGCAAGTCCTAAACTAGTAAACCGTAGGACCGTAGGTGAGTTGACTAACAGTAACAGATTAAGTGAGCCCTGACCCGTAAGACAGTTTTTTTTTTTAATTATATCATGGCCCATGGGCTGGCCCGGCCCTAACCCTGTTGAGCCCATGGGTTACAGGGGCTGGGCCAAAAAGCCCACTTATATAAATAGGCCAATTTTTTTCAACCCGGTCCGGCCCATTTATAGGGCCAAATGGGCTGGCCCATGGGCCCTAGCCCATTTTGACAGGTCTAGATTGCAGCAGGTCAAAGCTAGACTCGCAGGAGCCAATGGCCTTGTGCCGCAAACGGACCCTGCCCTTCCGACTGTGACCTCTCCACCACCATCGCCTCTCACCGCTTCTTCCCTGCCTCTCCCAACCCGTCAAACTCGATCCTAGACTCGGCGGTGGTGGCCGTCGACATTATTGGGGTTGGGATCGCCGTATCGATGTACTCGTCAGACCTATACCGGGATTTTCGATGGTCGATGGAGAAGATGATGGAGGCGCTGGGGCTGGACCTCCGAGTCCATGCCGTCCATCTCCACGAGCTCCTCCTCTGCTACCTCGTCCTCAACCTCCAAGGCACCGCCACCTCCCCCTTCATCGCCGAGGGCTTCCAATGGTGAGTCCTTCAGCCCTAGTCTTTCTTTCTTTGTTTTTTTTGCATTAGGACTTATATTTGGGCCGGCCCAATCGGGCTCAAGCTGGGCTCGAGCTGGGCTCGAGTTGGACTCGGACCTAATATTTTAAAAGAAATTTGGGCCTAAGCACGGTCCAAAACCCGAAATTTTTTTCGGGCTAGGCTCGGGTAGGGGCGTGGTCCGGTCCGACCCTGCCTACTTCCAACCCTATTTTAGATCTCAAGCTTTTTCAAAGTTGGAGTAGTTGCTTCAACTGCAGCATCGACAACTTCTATCCGTCACTTTCTATAGTTTTGTCATCTTCTTCTTTGCTTGTATTTAAGTTTTTTATTTTGTTCTATTATTGGCCTTTTTCAGTCAACATTCTTTTCAGGTTTTTTTTTTTTTAATTAATTAATTAATTTATTTATAGTTCATTCTGGAAATTCCTTCTCTCTTTAATTTAGCTAGCCGTTAATGGAGGCTTGACGTCGTAACCTCCATTTGCCTTAAAAAAATAAAAAAAAAAGGCCAGGGTTGTGGGTGGTGGGGGTGGTAAGGTCATTTCTTCCAATTAAAGATACTGGTGAATGAGAAAGATTTACCTTTACTTTACAATCTTAAATAGAATTTGAGCATAATTTTTGCAAGAGTTCACAAAGCAAGAGGCATGACTTGACGTTGCCAATTAAAAAAAGAAGCCGATAATTTTTTAAAGATCCTGGCAGCTTGAAACTTTGAATATTTTATCGTATAATTTTTTTGTGTTAATCGACTAATTGAGTCAAAAATTAAAATTAATCCAAAAAAATCAATAGTGCATATCGAATGGCAAAGCGGGGTCATATCTTTTGCACGAAAAAACGATCGGATGAAAGAGAGTTATAAATGTTAAAAGAAAGATTTATAAATATTTTAAAATTTATATAAGATATGATCTAATAATTGGTGTTAAAAAAAAAAAAAAAAAAAACCAACCATATTTTAAGGTCCCGAACTTATGGACTATCCAAAATAATAATCTTTTAGCATCTTAAAACATTTGAAGTTGTAGAATTTATAGACTTCCAAAATCCTGGTTCTCTTCTCTCAGTCTTTTAGCTTCGTTTCATCGTACGATCATACTTATAATAGGCATTCTGGCACGAATAAAGTCATGCATCATTATTCTTTTTCTTTTATTTGAGCAACGGCTATCACATGAAATATTACTCCGAACGGTCGACCTTCCTCGTTTACCCAAAAAAAAAAAAAAACGGTCGACATTGTGGAAGGTCGCATTAACTGTAGGCCGCTCCTTTGTACTTGAAACGTAATTGGCAATTGGATTGCTTTTTCTTTTGTTATAACAAGTGCCAGTTGGACTCGCCCAAGAAATCCTGCATCCGTTGCTAATGTTTTATTATTATTATTATTATTATTATTATTATTATTATTATTATTATTATTATTATTATTATTATTATTATTATTATTATTATTATTATTATATAATAAAATGATGTATTTATTATACAGATCGAGAGTGAATATAACCTAAAAAGATAGACAAAATAATATCCCAAAACTGTATAGAAAAGGTCCGCCACTCCGACCACAATATCGGGATCAAATGACGAACAATGTGGAAGACAACCCAGTCTGCAGCTAAATTAGTTTCCCGAAATACATGATAGATCTAAACAGACACATAACCCCATAAAAGAAGAGCAATGTCTCGAATAACAGGATGAGCAGAAAGAGTCTCCAAGGCTTGACACATCCAAGAAATGACCGTCAGCGAATCTTCCTGGATGATGAGATGGTCCAGATGGAGGATGCAACGAGCATATCTGATACCGGCCCATGCAGCACACAATTCCGTCGTAGGGATGTAGGAGTCAAACATAGGGGTCCCACCAGTAGCCAGGAAACCTAATATGCAATCCCGGATGACAAAACCTGTACCTCCCAACCTGCGACAAAGACTTCTATCAAAATTGACTGTGAAGAAAGGAGGAGGGGGTTCCCAAGAAATAAAATGAGTAGAGGGTGCTCGAGAAGCAAGACAGGAACCCCAGATCTCCAATTGTCTGCCAGTCGATATGTGGAACTCAACAACCGCATCAGTTGCTCGGTGGATAGGAAGCCAAGGAGAGCATCTGATCGAGCTGAAGACAAAGTCATTCCTGGACAGCCAGATATAATAGGCAATATAAACCAGGAAGGCAGCAACAAGGATGACAGCAGCCGATCGCAGAATCCGAACGAAGGAAGCATGTTTGTCAGAGTCCTGAGGAAAGAGGTGATCCAAGCCATCCATCTGCCACACACGCCAAGCTCGGCGACAAGAGAAGAGGGCATGATCCTGGGTCTCGTGACTGTCATCACACATAGGGCACTCGGAAGACATATGAATCCCTCGAGAAGTCAAGAAATGTCTGGTAGGAAGGCAAAGGCGAGCCACCTTCCATATGTACAGAGAGACTCTCGGGTGCACCGGAATGGACCATATCCAACCTAGAGGGGTAGGGGTTGGAGGCTCGGGGGAGAAGATGGTCATAAGATCCGATATCGGAGCCATAGAGGTTGCCGAGTGCCTCCAAACTCTAACATCCGGGCCAGGAACACTGGGTAGGATAATAGAGCAGACCCGGAGCACAAGGATATCCCCGAAGGTAGCCATAACAAGTCGATGATCCCATAGCTGCTGGCCATGAACAATGAGATCAGAGATGGATAAAGAGTCAGGGATGTCAGCCGAGATGAAAGTAGGCCATCTAGCAAGAGGAAGATCCGAAATCCAAGGGTCCTGCATGAATCGAATGGATCTACCATCACCAATAACCCAGGAGATATGCGGAGCGATGAGAGGAACTCTGGTCAACATATCCCTCCAAATGGCTGAGGAGCGTCTGGTAGGATGCACAGTGCCATCAATGAGGGCATAATGGTCAGCATACCGGGCTCTCATCATAGTCGACCACATGCTATCAAGACACAAAAAATCTAGTGACATGCCTCCCAAGAAGGGCCTCTCTCCTGGACAGAAGAGAAGGGATCCCGAGCCCACCAAGGTGAGTGGGTTGGCAAACTGTCTGCCAACTAATAAGATGTATCCTCCGGTGAGACGAGGAAAAGTTCCATAAGAAAGCCCTGATTATCTGCTCCAATCTGAGAATAATAGTCCTCGGAATAATAGCATTAGACATCAGGTAGATTGGCAGAGACGAGAGCACCGATCGGATAAGGGTAACCCTACCAATAAAGGATAGGCATCTACCCTGCCAATCGTCAATCCTCTCACGAAAAGCCAGAATCATCGAGGATCACTCCGCTCTGGAGAGCCTGGATCCGAAGATAGGAACACCCAAATAATTAAGAGGACCAAGCCGCTCCGAAATCCCCAGGATGTCTGCAATGCGATGACGGGTCCTGGAGGGGATCTTCAGACTGAAGTAAAGGCCAGATTTATGAAGATTGACTCTCTGGCCCGAAGCCAAGCAATAGTGCTCCATAATCCATCGAAATCCCTGGGCACAGGATACGAAGGCCCTGCCGAGAAAAAGAAGTCAGTGCAAATGATAAAGAAGGAAGGAGAAAGGGGGCAACCTTGGCGAAGGCCAACAGTGAAGGTGAAATAATCCGTAGGAAAGCCATTTATTAGAAAAGAGAATGAAGGCCCGGTAACACAGGAGAGGATCATGGAGATCCAAGTTGGATGAAAACTAAAGTCATGAAGGGCCCTGCAAAGAAAATCCCAATTGACTCTATAATATGCTCTCTCCATATCTAGCTTAATGGCCATAAGGTTGCGACGAGAAGAGGCACGATGAAGGTCCGACATAAACTCCTGGGCAATCAGAACATTATCAGAAATACAGCACCAAGCAACGAAAGCTCCCTGCTTCGGGCAAACCAGAAGCTGAATAATAGCCTTCATCCTGAAACCATCGGACTGGCATAGACCTTATACAGAGTATTGCATAAGCTGATGGGTCTATATTGGGCAGGCTCAGATGCATCAGGGCACTTGGGGATGAGAGTAATAAAGGTCCGCTTCCAAGAATTTGGCATGGTATTTGAAATAAAAAATAACCGGACAGCAGCAATAAAATCCAGAGCAATGATATCCTAGTGTCTCCAGAAAAAAAAGGGAGGAAAGCCATCGTATAATGTTGACAATTAATGTTGCTAATGTTGACAACTAATGTTGCTAACCATTGCTAATGTTGACAACTAATGCTTGCTCACACATAGTGCTGCCAAGATGCGCCATGGTCTATACACCAATCCATTTAATTCTAAGGGTGTTAATGGATCGGGTCGGATTGGGTCTTAAGTGACTCCGATCCGACTCGGTTCTTTAATTGGATCCTAATAGTAGACCCAGACCCAATCCACTAGAAAATCGGGTCGGGTCCACTATCAGAATTTTCAACCCAACGGGTCATTTGGATTGGATCGGGTCAATAAATAATCCGGTTCTAATCTACAAAGTTTGGATCTAAATATGATCCGAAAAAAATATAGACAATTATATTTTAATTATTACATAGCTAACTATTATTAACTATAAAATAGATAACAAAAAATATTATTTTTAAAATAAAATAAGATATAAAAATAATTATAACCAGTTCCATACAAGTTTTAAATCATAATTTAAATGTCCAAATAGATATAATTCTAACAGTATCAGTATGTTCGAATCGGGTCGGATCAGGTCGGGTCCAAATTCAGTAAATCCAGACCCGACTCGGAAAATGGAACCGGTCTAATTTTAGGACCCAACCCGGATCTACGGGTTTGTAAAAATGGGTTGGATCGGGTCTAAATGGATCGGGTCACGGGTCGACCCGACCCATATACAACCTTATTTAATTATATAAATAAATTATATCAAATTAATAAATTTTTGATCTATTTAATAATTAAATTTTTGATTTGATTTATAAAACTTATGAACCAAACCAGGTCAAGCTGGATGAGCAAATAAATTTTTTATTTTTTTATTTTTTAAAAAAAACCGAAGTCCTTTAACCCCTAACAATCCCTCTTCTATTCTCAAAGATAGCTAGAGCCCTCTCTTACTCAGTCCCTTTTTTTCTTTTTCTTTTTTTTCTATTTCCTCATGGAGGCGGCTTGGATAGCCATCTAACTCCCGTCGTTACCAATGTCATCTCCATCAAAGCTCTGCTAGAACTGGACGGAGATGCCACCTAAATCGATTAGGAACGAGGGCCTTGTCGAGGAGGCCTGGGAGGTCGTTAACGAAAGATTTCTTGCTGTCATCGATAATATCATCGATCGTTCCTGTTCTAGAAATGACCGGTAGCCGATTACGAATGAGGTACCACCACTACATTTAAGATCCTCTTTCCTCGATCTTGCGACTCTGGCCTCCTCCGCGTCCCCTCTGATGCCGATCTTGCCTTCTCCATGCCTTTTTTACTCCATATTTTGGTCTTGCCTTCTCCACATCTCTCTCGGGACTGGCCTTGCCTTCTTCCTTGTAGGTTTTGGTGGACAAGCCCGATCCTTATCCATAGCCTGGTCCATTTTGATAGTTCCACCTATGGTATCACAGTCGTCTCCATTTCATGCAAACATGACCATCAATTGTTCGATACCATTCCCAGATGACGGAGATCATGTCATGAGGGCCCACTCATGATTCTTATATGAATCAGCAGGTGCCAGGGGGTCAAAAAAATCAAGAATTTTTTAAATCATCGAATTGATTAAATTTATACCCGCATGGCAGTGGATCTCATGTTCTAAAAAGCAGGAGAGGCTTCTTTGGCCGGGATTGGGAACCATCCAGGATGATCATATTCGGGATCTAATTCTTTTTTTTTTATATATATATATATAAAAAGAAAAAGAAAAAGAAAGGAATAAGTAAGAGAGGCTTCCCACTTATCCTTGCTACACGTCAGCAGGAAAATTAAAAATAAATAAATAAAAAAAAAAGCATTAAGTAACTATCTTGGGCCCTGGGGACTTGCTTTCTCGGCATCGAGGGTTCATGGACTTCTCATTCGATTAATTAATGTGGTTGGATGACATGTCTACGATCACATGCCCCCCATGATGTCCAAGAAGGTGCACTGGCAAGGGAGATGTTTCAATCATTATTAGGCTTTTACCGAGGCTTGGATGCTTAATAGCCCGCGTAGGGTATCATGGCTACGTGCGCTGGCACCCTAGAAGGACTTGCCAAGCGGTTGGCCGAGTCTAAGCTTAGTTCAAGTATGATTGTATCCGATCAAGTAATGTTTGATACAAAGCTTAATTCAAGTATGATTATATTCGATCAAGTAATGTTCGATACAAGATGTTTAAATTTTTATAATTTTTTTTTATTTATAAATAAATACATCGAAACCGATTCTATGATACTTAGATTTTCATAGTCTTTTTTCACTTATAAATAAGTACGTCACCACTAAGATACCGACTCGTAAAACGTGAATAAAGAAAGAGAATCCTGACCTTTTATTCAATCCGTCACCACTAAGATACCGGCTCGTAGAACGTAAATAAAGAGGAAGAATCCTGACCTTTCATCTAATCCATCACGTGGATAAAGAGGAAGAATACTGATCTTTCATCCAATCCATCACGTGGATAAAGGGAAGAATCCTGACCTTTCGACCAATCCATCACGGATCCCAAAAAATAGTTCCTAGATTTAATCGAGTCATTGCGCATGATCGATTATATATAATGTAAGATCTCTACCAACCGAGCTATCCTCTTAGTGATGTTCAGGTGTGATATTTAGTCTACATTTTTCTTGAATAATCGGATCATTTCTTGACATGGTCACCTTGGCCTTTCTTCTCGGGACCATTTGGGCATGCCCATGACTCCAAACAGGTAAGGGGCTCCTTGGAAAAGTTTGAGATGAAATGAACGGCAAAAAATAGATTTAACCCCCGTCAAAAGAGCCAAGTTATTTGCCATGGTTTAAATTAATATAGTTAAAGAGGGATTTTGATTAATGGTTGTCTAAATATGATCATGTCCATTGATCCGGGCATTTTAACGATGTCATATTGGTATATTCATCTTTATATTTTGAATCAAATATTATTTAATGGGATGGAACCTACATGATAGTTATATCAGAATTTATCCCATATATATATATATATATATATATATATATATATATATATATATATATATATATATATATATATATATATATATATATATATATATATATATATATATATATTTTTTTAAAAAAAAATTTTGGGCTTGCTTTGACAAACAAGGATTGACTTTTATATCGTTGTTGTAAATATTGTTAAGGAAACACGTTAATTGGGTAATTATTGTTCGGGCACAAGTGGATAGGATGCGATCATGTATTGACCTTTCAAGAGTCTTTTTTTTTTTTTTTAATGATAAAAAAATTATTTAAAAAATTAAATTTTTTAGATAAATATTTTTTTAATGATTTAGATAAAAATATTTTATTCATATTTTTTATATAAAATAATGATTTCATAATTTATTACACATGTTTCTTTATATTATGATTTTTTTATTAAGTTACAAAATTTTATTTATTTATTTTTATATCGTTCTTTAATTTTTTAAGTATAAAGTTTGTAGATAATTTAATTATTAGATTTTTTTTTTTTGATAAGGCAAAAAAAGTGGGTGAGGAGTTAGATCCCGGGCATGGCCACTCCCAGACGGTCCTCCAATCCCATCCAGGAAATGTTCGATACACGACACATATTAATTTTTCCGTAGCCATCCCCATCCGAAGGTGAATACGTCAACCTGGCTAACACTGGCATTAGCCGAGTTAACTTTTTCACTACCACCCCCAACAAGAATTTAAAGATTATTTTATTAATTTTTCTATTATTTAATTTTATTTCCGGACTATTTTTTATTTTTTATTTTAATTATTAGATATTTGATGATGAAGATTTTGGAAATGCAAAAAAAATATATTATAAGAATAAAATTAAATATTTAAATTAATAAAAATAATTTATTTATATAGATATTGTTGCCGTTCTCGTCGCTGCGCCCGTGCCGTGGATCAGCCGATCCCTCCTGACCGCCTGGCGAGGGAGCCTCCCTTCCTGCGGAGGACCTGCAACAAAGGGGTTAGAGGACCCTGGCCGGGGATTCCGGCGAGGGGGCTCCGACGGTCAAGTCAGTAAACGACGAGAAGGAACAGACTCTCCCTCCCGGGCCCCCCTAAAGGGTCCCAGATTTGGAGAGTTAACTGGTGAAGGGAACGCGCCGGGGACCGGAATCTCGGCTGGGCCTGCTTGCCGAGCTCACGTCCAGTATTCCCCTCTCGGGATCCCTGGTTTCTCTCTCGGAGCGAGGCCTTGTGCCGGTGCTTCCTCCTTGTCCCCAGGCTAGTTGGCTTACCTTGCAGTCTCCGGATTCTTCCCTCTTTATCTCCCTCCGTCGTGCGCTTGTCCTTTTCCCCCTCGAAAACTCCTCTCCCCTGTCTTCCTTTCTTTTCCCTTTTTGGTGAAGGAGGCCAGGCGGCTTTCCGACCTCGTCCGCCGGGCCCAGTAGGGAGAAGGCAAGGACAGAAGAGAAAAGGAGGGAGGGCTGCGCTGGCAGAGCGGCCAGTCGTCAGGCCTCGGGCTTCGTGAGAGTGCTCTTTTCCCCGAGCGTGGGCGCCATCCGTTTACGGGGCCTGTTCCGTCAGGATCGGGTCTCTCGACTGCGGGACCTGTCGGGCCAATGTAAGTGACGTTCCGCGTGCCGCCGTCCTCCGTACGGGACGCCGTCTGGGGTCGGTACGGCCCGAGGGATGGCCTCGGGACCTGTCGCTTTCCCCGGGGGCCTCTCCGTACGAGCGGTCTGACCTCGGCTGAGTTGGACCTGTCTCCGGGGGCCAACTGGCGAGAGGCGAGGGATCGGCCGACCTCGGCTTAGGTGGACCCCTCCTGGGTGGACACCTGGCGAGGCGGCAGGAGGTCGCCTGGCTTCGGCCGAGGGGGGCCCGTCTCCGGGTGGCCACCTGGCGCGAGGCGAGGGATCGGCCGACCTCGGCTTAGGTGGACCCCTCCTGGGCGGACACCTGGCGAGGTGGCAGAAGATCGCCTGGCTTCGGCCGAGGTGGACCCGTCTCCGGGTGGCCACCCGGCGCGAGGCGAAGGGTCAGCCGACCTCGACCTAGGTGGGCCCCTCCTGGGCGGACACCTGGCGAGGTGGCGGAAGATCGCCTGGCTTCGGCCGAGGTGGACCCGTCTCCGGGTGGCCACCTGGCGCAAGGCGGAGGGTCAGCCGACCTCGGCCGACCTTACTCGGGGCGGACTCCTCCGGGCCCGGGCGCAGATGAGTCGGTGGGGGAACTCCGCGCCGAACTCGACCTCGGCGGGAGCTGTTTGCTTCAGATAGTCGTCGGGCGGTGCGGTCTTGCCGACCCTAGCTTTGAGGACGTGGCGCTGATTCTGGCAGGGAAACTCACACGTGGCTCGCTCGCATTCGACGATACCTGAGCCTGGCCACGTCACTGTCACGACTGTAACAGATATATATTTTTTTATTTTATAAAAAAATTATTTATAAAAAATTTATTTTGATAAAAATATAAATTAATAAATTTATTATTTTTTATAATATTTTTTCATGAAAGAATGTCAACCAGGCCGCGGAGTCCAGCAATGGAGAGTTTACGCAGGTTTTACTGTATACGGGCTTGCGCTATCTCCATCAACAATATATAATATATATTAAAAAAAAAAACGGTGTGCCGCTAACTCGCTTCTCTCTCTAAATAAACACAACGGATAGAACACCACATCGACCGTCAGAATTATCCACGTCATCGATCCGGGACTCCCAATCGAACGGTCATCGTTGTCTCCGTCTGTCCGCCACCGAAGGCTGGAGCAAAAGCGCCCTCCCCCTAGCCCGTAGGGATCCGGTTCAACCCGCCCAACCGCCGCAGGGCTCGAACTCGAGACGTCAGCCCGAGCGCTTGACCCAACCGGAAATTAAATAAATGAAATTAAGATTTCCCCCAAAAAATATAAATAAAATAGAAATAAAAGACCCGGGACTCGTGGGGATGAAAGGGAGAGAGAGAGAGAGAGAGAGAGAGAGAGAGAGAGAGCACGGAACCGGGCGAACAAGCATCTCGAGAGGTTTCTCTCTGGAGAGCTCGCTGGAGAGAGAAGAGAAATGGGGGGAAAATTAGAGAAGAAAATTTCTTAATTTGTCCAACATCTGGGGTTAGGATTAGGGTATCTTCTGTCGTTCCCTGCTTCCTGAATCTAGGGTTAGGGCTTTCTCATTTTCATCTCGGTTTCTCATTGCTTCCTTGATCCGCGTTGACGAGCGGAATCATTTGATTGGTTGGTCCCGCGTTGGAAAGAGTTTGATCGATTGCTAGGGTTTGATTGGATTTCTTTTTTGGTTTTGGTGGGTTTTTTTTTTTTTTTGTATTGGGATTGGGAATCTAGGGTCTGCGGATTCGTTACGGGGATGGACGAGGCCTGGGAGAGAGCCGTGGAGACGGCCCTCGAGGGACAGGCGGACTCGTCCTCGGCGCCGCGAACACTAACCCTAGACGGGGCGGTGAAGTGCCTCCAGGGGCAGCTCCCACCGCCGGGGCTGCTGGAGAGGTACCAGAGCCTGGAGCACCTCTCTATCGCTAACGTTGGGGTGTCGTCTTTAGAGAAGTTTCCACGGCTCCGGAACCTCCAGAGGCTGATACTCTCTGACAACCGGATCGCCGGCGGGCTCGAGTTCCTCGTGGAGGCTGGGCTCGATTCGCTCCGTGATCTCGATCTCTCCAATAATCGAATCCAGTTCCTCGAGGATCTCGCGCCTCTCGCGCAGCTTCGGCTGGTGTCGCTCGATCTCTACGAGTGTCCGGTCACCAGGGTCAAGGACTACCGATCCCGCGTGTTTGGGATGATCCGGACATTGAAGTATCTCGACAAGATGGATGCTGATGAGAACGAGAGGCCGGAGACGGACGAGGAGGAGGAGGATGACGAGGAGGAGGAGGAGGAGGAGGAGGAGGACGCAGGGAGCGGCGAAGTTGATGGTGGGGATTGGGCCGGGAGGTCTTTGAATGGCGTTGTGGGAAGTGCCGGAGGTGATGCGATTGTCGATGTGGATGAGGATGAAGAGAGTGACGCCGATGAGGAGGAGACCGAGACTGGTGCTAGGAGGATGGAGGCTAATGGACTGCGCCGGGGGTCTCATCACCACCTATTGAATGGGTTCCGGGTCGCGCCGGTCGGAGCAGCTTCCATTGATGTGGAGGACGAGGAGGAGGAAGAAGAGGAGGACGTGGAGGACGATGATGATGTGGAAGTGGACTTGGTGGAGGAGATCGATGAGGAGGAGGGAGAAGATGATGATGTAGTCGAGGTACATGATGTCGGGGATAGTGACGAGGATGCTGATGGGGTGGAGGAGGATGGAGAAGAGGAGGTTGATGAGGAGGATGGGGATGGTGATGAAGATGAGGAGGATGGGGATGGTGATGAAGATGAAGAGGATGTGGAGGATGAAGGGGATGATGTTGAGCTAGGGAGCACGGGGAGGTTGATGAGCACGGAAGGGGAGATAGATGGGCATGAGCAGGGGGAGGAGGATGAGAATGGGGAGATTGGCGAGGAGGATGAGCAAGGGGTGGAGGAGGATAGGGAGTATGAGGAGGGTGATGGTGAGGATGAATATGAGGTATATTTTCATTTTACCCTGTTTTCAGTTATTTATATCTTTTTATTTACCCTGCATGCCCGCCGACGTCCATGTGTAATACGAAATATGCAAAGACATGCTGTATATCTAAGTAGGCTTGACATATAATTCCATATTTTGTTGCTGCTCTCTGATTCATTTATAAGTAGGCTTGACATATAATTCCTTGTTTTATTGTTGTCTCTGTTTCATTTATTAGTGGTACTAAACTAGAATATTGTACCCCCCTCCCCCCCTCTTCTCCTAATTTTGGCGTTCTTAAATTTCTTCTGCAAAATATTTATGGTGATTGTATGCTTTGATTACTGTTTGGCATATGCAAATGCAAAGCAGTGATGTATTTTGACTTATCTGTCGATGGGGCTTCAGTTGGGTTTGTCATAGTCAAGCTGCAGAATATGGATATATTATATCTGTATATGGATATGGATATATTATATCTGTATATGTATGTATGTCCGCACAAAGGAGGGCTTCAGTCTGTTGATTGTGAGTGTTTGATGTTTCTAATCAAGTCAGTGATCACTTATTTGTGGACTTTATCTTTGATATTAATAGCATTAAAACTTCTATCATGCTATTTGAATATCGAGGTCATCTGCAGATTTTTTTTTTTTTTTTAATCTGATCTATTTTTGATTATTTTATGAGTCTTGATCCTGGCTAGTTGTTTTTATTGGTTGGTAGCTTGCTTAGGGAGGAGTGGATTAACTTTTTCATATGTTCATGTAGCAGGGCTTTTTGATGCTAGTAAGATGTGATTTGACTTAAAAAGGTAAAGACAAGGAATTATTTTATGAGTACTTTTGAATCTGGTGAGCTGATTTTGTTGGTTGGTACTGTCTTGAGAAGTAGTTTGCCTACCCCAACTAGTTTGGGATTAAGGTTTAGTTGAATTGAGTCGGAGTATGTGTTGAGTAATTGGATTAATGCTTTTGTATTTCAGTAAGGCTATAACATGCTACCAAGCATGACTTGACTAGACAAGGTAAAAGAAAGGGATCAGGTTTTTGCCTCCTTATTTTTGGTTTCTTGGGTTTTTTCAAATTGCCATCTGGACATGAATTAATTAACAGATTATAACTCTTTTCAGTAGATAAGATCTAGAAGACTACAGGTTTATTTGCTCCTTTTTATTATACCTTTAGTAAATGATAAATATGCAAACATGAATATGGACAAGTGTATTTAAGGTACCAGTTGTATATTAGTGTTTTACTGTTTTCTATGTTTTGAAAACTTACAAGCTCTTATGGTTGTTGCTGTGGATATTAGTTCCTTTTGATGACTAGATTGGTTTAGGATATATGAGTTCAGAAGAGTTGACTAAATATTGAACACATCTAATGCATGTTTTTAGGAGTCTGTTGGAAGTACTCTTGGTTTTTAGGGCTCGATGTGAATGCCTTAGTATTGGTTTTAGATTTTAGGCAAGTTTTTATGATTTTGTGGATAATGGTTTTTACCCAGGTCATTGACTCTAAATATAATTCTGCTGTTACTTCTTTTTTTTTTCCCTTTCTGTTTATGTTGTGCATTCTGTTACGTAGTGCTTTCATTCACCTCTGAATCTGGTTTTTCCTACAGCTCTCTGGATGATTGTTTGTAATGGTTTTATGCTGATAATTTATTTCAGCTAATTGGTCTAAGTTAATAACGATCAGAGAAATTTGGCTGATCATGTATATTTTTAAATCAGTATTCTTGCTCGATTATTAGTTCATGAAAATAAGTTAGTTGTCATTAATTTATATGTGCTTTTGTGCATGTTATAGTTTTTATAAATTAAAAGTGTCCTTTCTAATAATGCAATTATGCTTATATTTTGAATGCCATGCTGAACAATTTTATATTTAGTATAATTGTGTCTGATGTTTGGAGTTATTTTGTTGTAAGAATTAATAGAATTTTACTTCTGTTATTTCCATGTACTTGGGATTTCTTCACTCGGCTGGATGTTGATGTGCATAAGTTCAACTTTGTCCTTCAATTTTTCACAACTATAATTTCTATTTCATGCTTTTTTTTTTTACTATAATAAATCTTTAGCGGATACTCTGCTGCTGTTTTCTTACTCTTTTTTTTTATTTGCCTATATTGTGATCTTTGTTTATATTGCTTTGATTTTTTTCTTTTTCAACCTTGCTTTACAATTTTGATGCATGCAATAACTTTTTTTTGATATTTCTAAATTGTAATTTTTTTCAGGAAGAGGATCTTGGAACAGAATATCTAGTGCAGCCGATTGCTCAACCTGTTGATGAGATTGGAGGAAGTGATTTTGATGCTTTCAATGAAGATGATGAGGATGAAGTTGATGATGATGAAGAGAATAATCACGGTAATGGTGCCCTGCAACACCTTCCCTCTTCTCAATCTAACAAGAGGAAAAGGGATGAAGGAGATGATGACAGTGTTGAGGATTTGAGGTCTTCAAAGCATCACTGACGATGATTCAGCGGCATTGTACATGGATGGCTAGTAGAAGTAACAGGGGTGGGCTTTTTTTTTTTTTTTAAAGTTTGTGTAGACTTGAATTCAGTAGTTTAAAAACTTGGAGGGAATGAATTGTGTAGCTCGGTTTCTTCCCTCCTTATTTCGAAAGTTCGTTAGTGGTCTTGTCAGCGCACGGTTCTTTTTACGACCGTTGCATGCCTTTCAAGTGACAGTTACTACATATACATATACGGGTTCTGAGTTTTCCCTCCAAATCCAAATAGCTCAAGAAGTTCAAAAACAAGGTGCCGTTGCCTACTGTTTAAATTTTGTGGACTCGGCATTCAGCAAGGTGTTTCTCTTGATCACCTTCTCTGGTATCTGTTTGGACTTTGGAGTGCCACTTATCTCTTCTGCCCTATCTCAAAACATTTATTCTGGCGCTCCTCATGTGTGGTGTCGCGTGGCAGCAGACGCCATCTTTTTCTTGCAGGTCTTGCGGGGCATACGGGCGGGGGAATTGCCAATTTGATGTGCCTCAATAATGAAGGGTTTAATTATTGGTTGGACCAGGTCCAATGGACCGCGCGAAATCCATGGTACATAGCGCGCCACGTTACTACTTTCATTTCATCAATTCCTGATTGTTCGTTATCCACCGTCCATATGTTTTTGCGTGTTTCACAGCTGGGTGCTCCTCAAGGATAAGGATAAAGTTCATTTGTTTTTCCTCCTGTCCACCAATCGCGGGCTAAAGATGTCACGCTAGAAAACTCTCGATGTTTGGGATGACGTCTCTCTCTATTTTTAATTTATGTGGGGTTGGACGGTGCCACCCGTCAACCACTGTCTTCTTGCTGGAGGTCATTGTTGCCCGATCAGATTGAAGGGCTGTGTTTTGTCTTGATGTGGTGCAGGATACGGCTCATAGGCTTATTTGTGGTGATTGGGTGTCAGGATAAAAAATTAATATTCTCTGGCTATTGACCGGTGGATGCCCTTGCATTTGCGTGTCGGCAACGCATTTCCAAACACGGTTGTAATGGGCCCGGTTGGGGCAACAGCAAAGGGAGATGCGAAGGGTGCTTGAAATTTGCCAACTTCGGGGAGCAAGTGATGAGCCGTAGATTCGATCAACTGTGAAGGTTCATCCTCTGATTGGTTCCGTTCGGTGCGTGATCTCTGCGTTATCCGCATGAACGTGGCCTCGGATCCATGACAGTTTTGACCTTGGGCGTATCCGGACCGGTCGATCTCACTGGCGTTTATCCAAATTACCCTAATTTAAGCCTTTTATTATTATTGTGGCATGTGATTAAATACTTTTTTTTTTTTGCCTCTTAATCTTCTCTCTCTAAAAAGGAGCTGAGACGTGGGTCGACCGACTCAAGTAATTAATAATGAAAACTTTTTTTTAATCTTTGTGGTTGTAAGGTTACCGTTACCTTCACTACTTTCATGTTAGATTATCTAATTATATGCGAGGAAAGTTTTGAAATCCCTTCACTACTTTCATGTTAGATTGTCTAATCATCAACCCATTCGGCAAATCAGATCAGCTGGGTCTCCATGCACATCTTAATCGTACCTGCGGCTGCTGGGTCCAATTGCCTGTGGTCCCGTTCTATTATTAATAATTATTAAAAAATATATATAAATCCAACCAAACTTCAACGGAAAAATTACCTCTCCTCTGGGGCCAACTCTGACCGATCGCCCCCCTAACGTCTACATTTAGTTACTCTAATCGGACGGGCGGTATCCTCCCGTGATGCTGATCATCATTCCCAATCTTCAATCGGACGGTCCGAATTTACAGGAAACGAACGGTCCCCCCCCCCCCCCCCCAACACGCACCAAAGAGAGCAAAAAGATAAGGCGAACATAGAAAAGGGGGAAAAAAAAAGAAGAAAAAAAAAAAATCGAGAGACGAGGAGGCTGGTAATGGCGTTATCTCTGACAATGCTGCTGACCTCGCCTAGGACCCGGCCGCACCCTCATAACTGGGGTAATTGGAAGGGGAAAGGTCACGTGCGGAGTTTATCGGTCACGTGCAAGGCGAGGGACGCGGAGAGCGGTGGGATAGAGTTGGCTGCGGCGGTGGGGGGCGTGGTGGCGAACCCGGTGATCGGAGTGTCTCTGTACGTGCTGAGGACGACCGGTTGCGGCCTCCCGCCGGGTCCCGGGGGGTCGATCGGGGCGGCGGAGGGGGTGAGCTACCTGGTGGTGGCCGGCATCGTGGGGTGGTCTCTCTACACCAAATTCCGGACCGGGTCCGGCCTCCCCGCGGGGCCCTACGGCTTGCTCGGGGCCGTGGAGGGCCTCTCCTACCTCACCGTTCTCGCCATCGTTGCGGTGTTCGGCCTCCAGTTCCTTGACAAGGGTTCCCTCCCCGGCCCACTCCCTGGCGACCGATGCTTTGGTTGAAGAGGCCATGAGTTAGTTCCCCAGTTTCTTATTTTTCTTGACCGTTACTTTGATTCAGTCTTGCTGTTGCCATTAGCAAGCTCTAGTACGAATATCCATGCTATTCTATGAACTGGGCTTTTTCAGTAATATCGATAGAATCCGAAAAACTATTCGAGTTGAAACTAATACGAGTTAATTAGTGCTCTTCGCAACATCCAGTTCAAGGGTACAAACCGTAGGGGTATAATCTTAGGGATATAATCCTAACTAACTTTTTAGATTGTATTCATCGTCATTCAATATAATGGATACATCATTTTATCAAAAAACATATATATATATATATATATATACATATCTTGATAGCACCAATTTTCGTATTATTAATTATATAGCCAGCAATTGAAAACTATTCATTCCAGCAACGCCAACCAGAATTGTTGGCAAAATAAAACTGTGATAATTGTATGTTTCTAGAAGGTTATCATAAGGGCCAACCTTGTTTACTCGTAGCATAACAATGTCATCAAGAGTATACTGTTCATGAAAACAATTAGATAAATTTCTTAGTGAAGGACCAATTTGAAAACAACAATACACCTTTTAAAAAATATTCTCTAACACGAGTCGAAAACGAAACTATAAGGATCGAGGTTCAATTTATGCATTGAAAATTTATTGATCAAAAAAAGAATTGTCACATTTCTGAAATTGAAGAAATAAGATTAACAAGTCCAAGCTTTTCATTTCAGGTTATTGTTGAAGTTTATCTGTAAGGATCCATACAAGTGTATATTTAATCTATATCGATTATTCACTAGGAAGATCTTTTATACTTATATAATATCGATAAATTCAAAATTATTTTTTAAATAATATTTTTGAATAAAGTCTTGAATTAGTACTTTATTTGTATTAGATCATTACATATCCTTTTACATTATTCTTCTTGCTTAAAAACTTGCATTGGTTGGATTTAACGCCATGCCGTGCACCATATCCCACATGGAAACTCTAAAATTTTGGTATATGTTGCACCATAATATTAATGCATGACTCAATAATTTTGGGATATGTTTAGTTAAAAGAGTTGGATTCTTAAATGTGAACGGGAATAAATTAATTCCATCCTAACTATTTGGTTAGAGAGAATTCTATTTCAATTTTAATTTTAAAAAAGAACAGGAATCTCGTATCTTTCAAAGTCCAATTCCTAATTTTTTTCAGTATTCAAATCCAATTGAGATTCTAATTCTAAATCTGGTTTCAAACAAAATATGTTGAAGAATATGATTATTTTCATTTTTATTTTAATTCATTATGATTCCAATTCGAACTAAATGCATTGTTACGGGCTTGGGCTCCTTAAATTCTTCTTTTAACTTGATCATGGCCGGTTTAGAAATGTACTGTGAGACAACCAATGCAATCTATTATATATAACTAAAATGGTACTGTCCTACCAAATATCAATTTTCTAGTTATGTCTCTCGCTAAAACTAATATCTTTTATATAACAATAAAATATAATATATAAAAGTTAATTAACATATTTTTGTTTTAAAAATAGTTAAATCTTTTTTTAAATGGAGCAAGGCAACCAGGTAGCCCCATGCCTCCATCCTATATGATCTTGAAAATATAAAACTTACCTTAAACAGAAGGGATGGTGGTCCATCATTTGAAAGGATCCTTTCTTTGATAAAAAATTCAAAAATTTCAATCCATGCATATAACCCATACATCGCATGGTATAAATCTAGTTAAGTAAATATATCTCCAATTAAAGACGGGAGGATTCCTACTCCCTTTTATTTCAAAATAATAATAACAATAATGAAGGTTGGTGGGAGTCTTGGTCCATGAGGCGGAAGAAGGCCTATTGATCAAGAGATGGAGGTATGGGTCTTCGAGGACTATGTAGCACTAATTAATGAGGGCTTTGTTTGGATAGTCCTAGTTAAGGGAAAGGAAGGGAAGGGAAGGGAAGTGAAATATTATTCTTGTTTGGATAGTCCTCATAAGGAAAAGGAAAGGAAAGCTTAGCTATTAGAAACTTTCCCTTCCTTCCTAATTCTCCCAAATAGGGGGATTGAAAACTTAGCTTAATCAAGGGGAGGAGAGGGGAGGGAAAGGATGCTCCTTTCCCTTCCCTTATTTTTTCTAAAAATTAATATCTAAATAAGGAAAAAGTAAACCCTCCCTTTTCTTTTCCTCTTGATCCCTCCATCCAAACAGGCCTAAAAAATCACCATAAAAAAAAGACACTGATGGAAGGCTTACTCTCGGACATAAAAAGGATACCATATCATAACATCAGCTGGAAATGGTACATAAAGAACTCAGGGCTTTATAACAAAAGCAGGAGCGGCAGAAAGAGATGCCCAGATACAGACCCAATCTAGTAAAAAGCTGAAACATATAGCATACATCCAAGACAATACAGTGAGCTTTATAGAGCAAGAAGTCTCAAAACAGTGGAGATGCCCACTAAATTCTATAGTGCAGTAGGGCTACAGAAGATTCGCATGAAATTGGCCCTTTCTATATGAAGTGAGTGGATGGGAAAAGCAATGGAGGTTGATACCAAGTGATACGCATGCATGGAGCAACTGTGAAGCAGTAAAGGCCACTGTATGACCGCAGTTGAGCCCAGAGAATCCATCTGTAGGTATATGGCAAGTATGAAAGTCTCATGGCAGCATGGATTCCACTCTGAAATGTCCTTCAAAGAAGTAAAGCGAGCCTGAACATAATGAAGTGGTAGAAAGAAATATCAGAATCTATTCAGCAGTGAAGAAACTTGTACATATGAAGTGACCTGAAGTTCCTCATGTTACAGTTATGGAAGTGAGTTCCATATGTCCCAAGGATCATGGAAAGAACTTGATATGCACAACCAGGCAAGCTCTGAATCTATTCAGCAGTGAAGAAACTTGTATGTATGAAGTGACATGAAGTTCCTCATGTTACAGTTTTGGAAGTGAGTTCCATATGTCCCAAGGATCATAGAAAGAACTTGATAAGCACAACCAGACAAGCTCCGAATCTATTCAGCAGTGAAGAAACTTGTATGTATGAAGTGACCTGAAGTTCCTCGTGTTACAGTTTTGGAAGTGAGTTCCATATGTCCCAAGGATCATAGAAAGAACTTGATAAGCACAACCAGACAAGCTCCGAATCTATTCAGCAGTGAAGAAACTTGTATGTATGAAGTGACCTGAAGTTTCTCATGTTACAGTTTTGGAAGTGAGTTCCATATGTCCCAAGGATCATGAAAAGAACTTGATAAGCACAACCAGACAAGCTCCGAATCTATTCAGTAGTGAAGAAACTTGTATGTATGAAGTGACCCGAAGTTCCTCGTGTTACAGTTTTGGAAGTGAGTTCCATATGTCCCAAGGATCATGGAAAGAACTTGATAAGCACAACCAGACAAGCTCCGAATCTATTCAGCAGTGAAGAAACTTGTATGTATGAAGTGACCCGAAGTTCCTCGTGTTACAGTTTTGGAAGTAAGTTCCATATGTCCCAAGGATCATGGAAAGAACTTGATAAGCACAACCAGACAAGCTCTGAATCTATTCAGCAGTAAAGAAACTTGTATGTATGAAGTGACCCGAAGTTTCTCGTGTTACAGTTTTGGAAGTAAGTTCCATATGTCCCAAGGATCATGGAAAGAACTTGATAAGCACAACCAGACAAGCTCCGAATCTATTCAGCAGTGAAGAAACTTGTATGTATGAAGTGACCTGAAGTTCCTCGTGTTACAGTTTTGGAAGTGAGTTCCATATGTCCCAAGGATCATGGAAAGAACTTGATAAGCACAACCAGGCAAGCTCCGAATCTATTCAGCAGTGAAGAAACTTGTATGTATGAAGTGACCCGAAGTTCCTCGTGTTACAGTTTTGGAAGTGAGTTCCATATGTCCCAAGGATCATGGAAAGAACTTGATATGCACAACCAGACAAGCTCTTCACTGTCTTAGTAAGCAGGCAAGCTTGATATGCACTCACTACCAACCAAACTTGAATTGCACAACCAGCAGGAAGCCACATAGTAGCCAAACCGATCAACTGCGTTAGCTGATAGATGAGACATGAGAGGCTGTAGACATAATAATATCAAAGCTAGTAAGGGATATGAAATAAATGCATACACCAGCAAGGCACCAAGATAAATGCCATGGGAGGCCAACATATATGGCAATGAACCGAGGAAAGAAAGGGACCCGCACATAAAAACAAAATGGTGAATGAAAACGTTTCCTAGTTCTAAGATCTTTCCTTTCCTAATTTTTCTTGTATTTTCCTCTATCATGCTTTCTTTCTTATACCTCAGGTTCTTTCCTCCCATATAATTTACATTTTTCCATTTGTGTTTTTTGGCTTTTGTCATTATTGGTCATCGTTCTGTTTTCTTTGTATTGCGAACGGTTCCAGAAGCGAACACAAACGGTTTCATGATACAAAAAATCCAATTATAAGTCGAAGCTTCACAATAGGCAAGCAAGATGATAGGATGCCAAACCAGCTCTGGAGTATGTATGAGGGTGATAGCACTGAAGGATGAAGTAACTAGGAGTAGCTTGAATCCAATGTGTGGGCTTGTGGAGGGAGAGGTTCGGCACCTTTAATTTGTTGATGTTGAAAAGCATTTGCAGCATGAGACATGATAGCATAATATTCGGATCCCAGGAGCCATGATCAGCATATAGAAGCTAAAGCAGCAACAGTAATAAGAGCCATATGCTGGAAGCCATTGCTCAAGTAATCACATCATATAGTGTTAAAGAGCAGTGTGGCAATTCTGAAGACTGATGACCAGCACGCAATGTAGAAGTCCCAGGGCGAAGAACAAGAGGTTGCACGAGACCTTCGATTGTACCAACAGGAATGATTAAGGAACATGAAGGGAGATGAAGATCACTAGAACTTTAATGATACTTAAGGTCCATTTCTAGGTTTCGCAGTTTGCATCCAGTAATGCTGCAGAATGTTGGTGCAAATATCCGCCGAGCACTGGATTTGCTAGAGCTGGCAATGCAGGAAGAACTCCGAGAGGTAGGATATGTAAAAAATCTCGATCAAAAGGTAAAAAAATTCTAGCATGACGATTGTATCAATAGTGTGAGGCAAGGGTTTTTTCATATTTTGGGGAATCCCTTTTTATAAGTGGAGGATAAGAATATTTTTAGAATGACAAGAATCTTGGTAAATTTGATAAGAAGTGATAGAACTTGTTACATGAATTGCCAGAGAATTTTTCATTTACAGAGAATGCCCATTCTATTTTAATTGCAATCTTGTCTGTTGTGAAGAATTAGCCATATTTTTTAATGGTGATATCGATCATTATGTAAGTCTAGGTATGTTCCTATTAAATACGGAGATATGATAGAGATTAGCGATCATCAAATATGATATGACCTTTGGCCACATGATCTAGTACTTAAGGATGATCAAGTGCTAGTAGTGTTGGCCTTAAGATGGTCTTGAGTGTCGCTTGAAGATTTACTCTGCATCAAATATAAGGATCCACAATTGGTTCGAGTGCTCCTATGGAAGCCGACGAATGTTCGGGCTATGAGACGTGGTTCTACTTTGCTCGAAGGATGGCGGGTCCTCTCCATCAAAGTCGAAATTTAACGGGTACCGTAGTTTGGTCGGATGTTATCGATCGTTGAGTCAAAAGGCTTAGTCGGCTGGAACATGCTTGATTGAATAAGGATGAGTGTTTGTTGGTGCTCGGCTAATTCCTACCGACCGGAAAGGAAACCCTATCGATGAAAGGTTGGCTTGGTGGTGAGACCGACCATAGGCAGTGCCTATATATGGCTCCAGAAGGATTGATCAGAGGATGGCATCCATCGTCTCCGAGGGTCTGATGGGCCGGGAAAGATGCCGCTTATCAAGATGCGGTGACTCTGAACAAGGAGATTTGGGTGGGCCTGAGAATGCTTCCACTTCTATATATTTCCGTGAGATCCCTGAACCGTCCACTGAAATATCCATAGGATGATGATCTGATCGAGTGTCTTGGTTATTACCTATCACAAACGGACCAAATTAATCTAGTGCCAAGTATTGAAGCCCAAGTAATGCATATAGGTCCAGGTGAGGTAGGACTGGATTTCTTCTTGAGGTCTGTTTAGGCTGGGACCATGAAGAACTTTGAGGAACTCCAGTAGGTGAAGCGGGGAACCTATGCTTATTAGAGTATTGATCTAGCCTCCATCTCTTTCTGGATGAACTCCAAGGGGAAACCTTTGACCAGAAATTTTCCTATAATAGCTAATTTCCACCGATTAGAGGTGGATTGGACCTCATCAATGGAGAAAGAAATGACCTGGAAAAACTTGGCTTCAAGTGCTTCGATATCCTCTTTGATAGCCCAGCTTGAAGCCCAATGGACTGGTCCAAGCCCATTTCTAACCTTAGTCCCATCCTAAATAATTCAAATCTATATTGGGTTTAAGTTGGGTCTGGATTTAAGTCGGTTATGGATCAAATACAGCCAACTATGTTTTAATTAGCACATAATCAACCATAATCGATCATATAAAATAAACAATAAATAATATTTTTTTCAAAATAAGTTAAAATATAAAAATAATTTAAAATTTATTTTTATGTTAAAAATATAGTTTATATAAGTTTTGAATCATAATTTATAGATTCAAGTAAATTTGGATTTTAATGTTATTACCATATTCGGGTCAAATAGGGTCAAAACTAGACTTGATAAATCTAGATATGATCCGAAAAATGAAATAAGTCTAATACTAAAATTTGATTTGAATTCACTAATTTTCGATTGGTCTAGTCCGGTTCTCATTCATCAAATCCTATATTCTAGGATTTTTGAAACCATCCTGAATTCCTGGTTTAGAGCATATCGTACCATACCGGTCAAGAATCGGTACAGTTCAATCCTAAAAAATAGTTTGAAATCTGGACCATCAAAAATAATCTGAACCAGATTAGTACTAATCGGTTCAGAATTGTACAGTCTGGTTCACTTCGGTTCGAACTCGATTCAGTCTAGTTCGGATTTGGCTCAATGATTTTTACTTGAAAAGGAGAGAAGGTAATTTTTTTTCAATTCCACTAAGATCGGGATCCATATCGATACAATATTATTAAGGATGTGCACAGCAGATCGGATCATTTTAGACTTCTAATTAATTATTTTCTCTCACTCAAGCAATTTATCAAACACTTCACATACATAAATAAAAATACAAGAAAGAGAAAATTTACATGGCTTGGCAAAACTACCTATATCTACAATAGAGGATGAGCAATCCACTATATAACCGTCCCAAAATTGGATACAAAGATGATACAAATATCCAAATTATAGGATCCCGAAATAATAACAAATAAGAGATCTAGATAAACCGCAACAATAAACCAAACAGGTAATACCTTTCTCAGCCTTGGCTACGAATTAAGAGAAGATAATTTGAAAGATGGATTAATACCTTCTCGACCATAGTAATCGATCAAGAGAAAGATATTTTTTCAAGCGAAGACCAAAAAATTGGACCAAAGGGCTGTGATGAATAGAGTGCAATCAAGACTTGGAGGCTACATAGAACTGAGGGCCTTATACTATTTTTAAAAGAAAATAATGAAGAAGAATCCCAAAGTTTTACGCTGCTTATTAGAGAATTATGATCAAAGAGAATTCTTTCGTCCCAAAACTCTTCGAAAAAGAAGTCAAATGGTAAAGGAATCACAACCAAAAAAAAATTTATTTAGAGCAAACAACAACAATCCTTCTCCTTGCAACAAATAATATGCCTCTATCAAATGTTGATAAAAAAACCTCCTCCTCACTATAAGCCTCGAAGGATATCACCAAGTACTCACACTGATCAAGTTCAGAAAAATTCTAAACTTACCTACTAGAATTGATTTAGTGAGCATATCAGCCGGATTATGAGCAGTGCCAATCTTTTAAAGCCGGATATCACTATCCAATATCAAATCTTTAATAAAGTGATACTTGATATCCATATACTTAGTACGTTGATGATATATCTGGTCTCTAGCAAGATGCAAGGCACTCTAATTATCATAGTAAATATCCAAATAGTTCTGCTTTATATCCAAATCTTATACTAACCCTCTTAGCCAGATAGCTTATTTCGTGATCTCAATCAATGCCATATACTCTATCTTTGTAGTAGACAAAATAACTGTAGATTGCAAAGTAGCCTTTCAACTGACTACACAACTAGAGAGAGTAAATGCATATCTGGTCAAAGACCTTTTCTTATCAAGTCACAAGCATAATCAAAATTACAAAATCCTGTGGCAATGCAACTACTTTATCCGGAGAATAACAAACCCAAATTAGAAGTGCCTTTCAGATATCTCAGTATCCATTTCATAGCAATCAATGAGCCTTTCCAGGCTTGTCCATATATCTGCTCATAACACTTACTGTCTGTAAAATATCAGATTGAGTGCAGATCATTACGTACATAATGCCAACAACTGCACTCGTATAAGGTACTCTAGACATATATTTCTTCTCATCCTCAGTCTGAGGAGAGAGCATGATAGATAATCTAAAATGACTGGCAAAAGAAGTGGTGATTGGCTTAGCTGTAGACATGCCATATTTTGATTTTTTTTTTTAATGCTAAAAAAAAAATTACGAAATTAGGTGTTAGGGCCAATATTTACGGATATAGGTGTTTTTGGCTGATGTGGACAAGGGCAGCCAAAAATACCTGCCACGTGGCACGCGGGGCAGCCACCTCACCCTGAAATCGTCTTTTGGAAAGACGATTTCACGCTGAGAAATCGTCTTTCCAAAAGACAATTTCAGGCCACGTGCCCACGTGCTTGGCTCCCCAGACGACCCAACTGCGACACGGGGCGGCGGTCCAGAGAAACGACTTTGCCAAAGACGATTTCTCCCCCTGCCCTGGCTAACTGGCGGACACGTGGGCGCAACTTCTGTTTGCCGTGACACGTGATGGAATTTCGCTGCTTTTGGCTTGCCGAGTTCTGAAATCATCTTTGCAAAAGATGATTTCAAGGCTGAAATCATCTTTCGCAAAGACGATTTCACGCCTGATACATCCCCCGACCGAAGGCTTATTTTTTTATGGTGTTTTGCTTTGCTTCGTTCTTCCTCCGGCCCCATCTGCGCTTCCCAGCCATTTTTTTTTTCTTCCCTCTTGGCCCACTTCTCCTGAAAGGATTATGCCCTATAAGCCAATATCTGTATCTCCCAGACCATTGTAAATTGACAAATTAATAAAGGCAATAATTTTTTATCATTCGCTGTGTCATTATATGATGAACCCCATAGATTAGGGCTATGGTTGAAGGGCTATGATGAGATCATACCAGTGAGATCTAAGGCCTTAAAACCCTAATCTAGAATATTCCTAGTCATAGGAACCCTGAGTTGGGGATCAGGTTTTCCGGTAAGACTGGCACATCCTATGTATGCTGAAAAGGGTGACTGCTCTCACAGTCATTTGTGTAGGACACTAATACAAGGATGTGGGTGCTCATTAGTGAATGAGTCCACTGAATAGATCCAGTTTGAGAACATCTAATGGAGCCTTAGCTGCATGTCAATAGATGTTTCACATAGTGGGAGTTGTACAAGTAGTCCTATGACCTGAGACTGCCATAATACCTTATGTACATGAACCCATGCTTTGGTTCAATCTCAATCATGACACTGGGTCATGTACGAGGTTGATGCTGGGTATGGTGAATTGTATATGAAGGTAATGAGTAGGTCAACAAGGAATTGATCACTCCTAGTAGGAGGAGATTGCATCCAGCCAAATTAGGTCAGATGATGATTCAGGAAATCTTTGATCAAAGTACAGATATTAGAAATGATTTCTAATATCAAATTAATTGAATCATTAGTGTATGACTGAGCTGGGAATGAGTATAAACTGGATTTGACATGATTCCATATCCATAGTTATATTCGGGATGCAAGATGATTGAAGGATCGAATTGTACGGGAACTTTCCACTGAAGGGTAGTTTTGGAATTACACCAGAATTTCCATATCTTCCGGGTAGACATGACACGTTGCTAGACGTCAATCTTGTCTTGTGGGTTGATCAAATTAAATGGTTTAATTGGATCACTAATTAGGAGGAGTCCTAATTGACTGACTCGAGTTAGCTCGATTTGACCTAAATCGATTAGAATGAGTTCTGATCAGATTAGGTCAACTTGCACTCGGACCCACTGCTGGCTAAGTATGGAACCCAATGGGTCACACACTTAGGACAGATAATCAAGGATTTAATTTGGAATTAAATCTCGTTTGCAGATGAACACACTAGCATGTGTTGCAAACCATGACTTCTACTTGAATCGGATTCGAGTTAGGGTTCCGATTTGGTCTTTTTTAGATCCAAATTCATTCCGGTTTGAATCTAATTGAAGATTTAAAACGTTGGGCTAACAATAGGCTAGCAATTGGGCTAACCTAAGAGGCTAAACCCCTTTCCCACATCGCCTAAAACCCCTCCCCCTCTCTTCCCACGCGCGCGCGCAAGGAGAAGAGTCCACACGCGCGTGGACTCTCTCCAAATCGCGTTTTTGCGTGAAAAGAAAGAAGGGAACGGCGTCTTTTGGCTGATGAGGCGTGGATCAGAGTCCACCTAGGCGTGGACTCTTCAAAATGGGAATTACGGTGAAAAGAAAGAGAAAAAACTCCGAAGGGGCGCGACTCTTTTCTCTGCGCGCGCCCTTCTGAGTTTTTCTCGATCCCTCTTCGCGTCTGTCCATCCCAAAGGCCGTGAGATTAATCCCAAAGGCCGTGAGATTAATCCCAAGGGCCGTGAGATTAAGAGAGAAGACGTGAGAAGGGAGAGAGGGGCGTGAGAGGATTTTTCAGAAGGAGAAGGCGCCTCTCTGTCGCCTATTTAAGAAGAAGGCTTCACCGTAAAAATTCATTCCAGATTTTCTACGGCGAAGCCTTGCTTCTCTTTCCTTCTCCCTCTCCAGAAGACTGTTTCCCCCTCCTCTCTTTCTTCTTTGATTCCTTTACAGAGCCTAGGCTCTGTCGAATCTCAGAACAGAAGGAGAGTCAGAGAGAGAAACTCTCCGACGGTAAAGGAAGAAGGCGCCCCCTTTTTCCTTCTTTCTTACATTAAGACAACTTTGTCTTAATTTTCTTCTCCCTCCAAGACAAGCCTTGTCTCATTTTAGGACAAGGGCTTATTCTTAAGACAAGAGTGTCTTAAGAGGCCAGAACTGCCAAAAACTGGGAGAAGGGTAAGAGAGAAAGTTTTAGTCCCTGTTTGGCTAAAGGTGTCCTAGCCAATAGCCCATATATCAAGTTCTTGGGGTAGAACTTGATTGGAAGGAACCCAATTGAGGAGTCACTGTCTTGATCATCTGCTCGTGTGGATCACCATCGGAGGGCGGACAAGTGGACGCCTGGTGTGTTCAAAAGGTTACTCCATTTGGAGTTTATTTCTACATCAGATTGGATATAGCGATCTGAGGTTAGTATCTAAACTATGTTTAAATTTGGACATGCATGTAGTCATAAGTTTTAATTGCTAATAAGGAGATTTTGGGATTAGGGTTCGGACCTGATTTCATAAAGTTTTTGAAATCCACACTTCCGCACTGGTCACCGAACCTAACAGTGGTATCAGAGCCATCCTTATTAGGATTAAAACTTATGAAGTACAATTCATGATGTAGTATCATGTTAAAGTTTTAATATTGATGCACAGTGCATGTCTTTGATTGAACATGAGTTTGATGATTGCCACCAGTTAGGGTTTTCCACTGAAACCCTAATTGTCTTAGAGATATGAGTAGCCCTGGAGCCATCATACTGAAATAAGGTTGCCCTGGCATAATGGTGTATCCATTATGTGGTAAATGGTTGTCCTAGTATGATGGCACACATTTCACATATTTGCTTAGTTTAAAGCATGTATTAATATATGTGATAGCTTTTAATTGAATGTGCTGGCATTGCATGAACCCCTCTTAAAATTATATTAAGTGGTAGTATAGTTAACCGATAAGCATTATTAGTCATGATGGATAATTAGTCATTTCGGTGTCTAGAAAGGTGGTTCTGGGAAGGTAAAGGGAATCGTGGTTTTTAATTGGTTCCGTTGACTGACCTGGCCAATTTTAAATTGGTGTCTAGGAAAGCAACGGGGGGACCCCCACATCTCTTCCACTAACCTGGCCGATCTGATTGATTTAATTCTTGACTAACATGCTTGGTGTTAAAATACTATTATTGGCCTTCCTTCATGATAGGTCATCATTGTGTTATGATCTATACTAGGTTTGTTGTGTACACACAAGACCTAATATGGTGACTAACACAATTTTTGGCCTAATACAATTATTTGTTTATGGCATGATTTAAAGTAATATTTTGTTGTGAACACACAAGGGTATTACTATTAAAGTCATGACTATATGGCTATGAAGGGTCTTACTTAACTAAAATATTATAGTTTGTTGTGTATACACAAGGCTATTAATATTTTAGAGGCCGAGATAAGTTGAGAATTGTACAGGTTACAATTGGAAAGAGTTTTCCTACCTATGAACTTATATAAGATTTGTTGTGTACACACAAGGTCTTTTATGAGGGATTGGGATCTCAACCCCACTAAGAAAGATCAATTAAGGTTTTCTCGATCATCGTATGGAGGGTTATGATGCTCGATAAAATAGTGGGAGACATAATTAAATTAAAGTCCTAATTTAATTATGTGTTGTCATTTCATGGTTGTTTGCTTATGTTTTCGTTCTTTGTTTAAATGTAGATAAATGGCCTCTTCACTCTCACTCCGTAGTATTTTAGATGCCAACAAATTGACTGGGCCGAATTATGTTGATTGGCTGAGAAATTTGAAAATAGTACTCAGTCAAGAAAGAATTTCCTATATTCTTGATACCCCGATTTTGGAACCACCAAGGGAAGATGCCTCGCAAGAGGAGAAGACCACATATAATATGTGGCAAAATGACTCACTTACTGTCAAATGTGTTATGCTTGCCTCTATGACTAACGAGTTACAGAGGCAGCATGATAGCATGGATACTAACTCCATACTGCTAAATTTAAAAGAGCTTTATGGAGAACACAGTAGAACTGCTAGATATGAAATATCTAAGCAGTTGTTCCGTGCAAGGATGACAGAAGGTACATCAGTACAAGACCATGTATTAAAGATAATTGATCTAATCACTCGATTAGGTCAATTAGGTTTTGTAATGGATGGGGAGTTGAATCAAGACTTGATCTTGCAATCACTCCCAGAGTCATTTTCACAGTTTGTTCTTAATTACCATATGAACAAACTTAATTCTTCCTTGCCTGAGCTGTTGAATATGTTGAAAACAGCAGAGAGCCATGTAAAGAAAAATAAGGCTCCAGTTCTTCTTGTGGATAAGAAGAAGACAGGCAAAAGGGGTTCCAATAAGAGGATGAATCCCAAAGGGGGCATTAAGAAGAAGAAAGGAAAGAAGGCCTCCGGACAGATGACCTGCTTTCATTGTGGCAAGCCGGGTCATTGGAAAAGAAACTGCAAGGTTTACCTTGCAAGTTTGAAGCCTGGTGCATCAGAGGCACCAAAAGGTATGAAAGAAGTTCATACTATTTTGTCATTGGATTCTTCCATTTCAAATACTTGGGTGTTGGATACCGCCTGTGGTCATAACATCTGCAAATCATTGCAGGGACTTCAGGGGCTTAAAGTATTGAAGGAAGGCAACTTTGAGCTCTACGGTGCTGGAGGGGACCCCATCCAAGCAGAAGCTGTAGGGACTTATGTTTTGAAGTTACCTTCAGGGAAGATCTTGGAGCTAAGGAATTGTTACTATATGCCAAAAATCATTAGAAATATCATATCTGTACCCTTGTTACTTAAACAAGGATATACTATGAATGTAATGAGCAGTGGCTGCTCAATTTCTTTATCTAATGAAATTATATGTTATGGCATATTCTGCAATGGTCTCTTAACTCTTTCCACTAATGACAATGTTTTTCATGTTTCTAACAAACGGAAAAGAGATGATGTTAACAATACCTTACTTTGGCATTGTCGACTTGGACATATTAGTGAGACTAGGATTAACAAGTTGTACAAAGAAAATTTCTTTGATCCTTATGACTATGAGTCATTAGGAACTTGTGAATCATGTCTCATGGGTAAGATGACCAAGACTCCATTTAGTGGACATGGAGAAAGGACAAAAGAGTTATTAGGACTCATACACACAGATGTATGTGGGCCTATGACAACTCAAGCCTATGGTGGATACTCATACTTCATCACATTTACTGATGATTTTTCAAGGTATGGATTTGTGTATCTAATGAAACATAAGTCCGATGCTTTTGAAAAATTCTTAGAGTATCAAAGTATGGTAGAGAAACAAACAGGAAAAAGTATAAAGATCCTCCGATCAGATAGAGGAGGTGAATACTTATCCACTGAGTTTCTTGATCACCTTAAAGATAAGGGGATCATCTCTGAATGGACTCCTCCTTACACACCACAATTAAATGGTGTTGCTGAAAGGAGGAATCGTACTTTATTGGATATGGTACGGTCCATGATGTGCTTCACGGAGTTACCTTTTTCTTTCTGGGGATATGCTTTGGAAACAGCAACTCATATCTTGAATAGAGTACCATCTAAAACTGTCTCTAGCACTCCATATGAATTATGGAGAAGTAAGAAACCCAATCTTAAGTATATTAAGATATGGGGATGTCCAGCCTATGTAAAAAGGAATTTTGGACATAAACTAGATGCTAGAGCAGACAAATGTCTATTTATCGGATATCCTAGAGATAGTATAGGATATGTGTTCTACCACCCTACTGAACAAAAGGTTTTGGTCAGTAGGCATGCCACTTTTATGGAAAAGGAATTTATCCTACAAAAGGGCACTGGTAGAAATATCGAACTTAATGAGATTCAACAAATAGACACTTCTCAGTCAAGTAACAACATAGTTAATATAGAACCTGAACACACTCCTATCCGTAGGTCTGATAGGGTGCGACAGGCACCTGAGAGGTATGGGTTCATAATTGAAAATAATGAAGCCCAAATCATTCAAAATGATGAGCCTCTAACCTATACGGAAGCAGTCATGAGTAGAGACTCAGACAAATGGCTGGAAGCCATGAGATCCGAGATGGACTCCATGTATGTCAACCAAGTATGGTCTTTGGTTGATGCACCAGAGGGTATTAACCCTATTGGGTGTAAATGGGTCTATAAAAGGAAGATTGGGGCAGATGGCCAAGTTGAAACTTATAAAGCCAGATTGGTGGCTAAGGGTTTCAGACAAAAACAGGGAATAGATTATGATGAAACATTTTCCCCTGTTGCCATGCTCAAATCCATTCGGATTATGCTTGCTATAGCAGCATATCATGATTATGAGATCTGGCAAATGGATGTAAAAACTGCATTCCTCAATGGTTTCCTTGAGGAAGAGGTTTATATGTCACAACCAGAAGGTTTTGTCTTGGAGACTAAACCTAATCAGGTATGTAGGCTAAAGAAATCCATTTATGGATTAAAGCAAGCATCCAGGAGTTGGAACATCCGATTTGATAAAACAGTCAAAGAATTTGATTTTTTCAAAAATGAGGATGAACCTTGTGTGTACAAGAAGACTAGTGGGAGTGCCATAGTTTTCTTAGTTCTATATGTTGATGATATACTTATTATTGGGAATGATATCCCAATGTTACAATCAGTCAAAGTGTGGTTATCGAAATAGTTTTCCATGAAAGACTTGGGAGAAGCATCCTATATACTGGGTATAAAAATCTATAGAGATAGATCAAGAAGGATGCTTGGCTTGTCCCAGTCTAGGTACATTGACCAGGTGCTAAAGAGATTTAGCATGGAGGAAAGTAAAAGAGGTTACTTACCTATTGGTCATGGCATACGTCTTTCTAAGAGGATGTCTCCTAAGACACCTGAAGAAAGAAATAGAATGAGTTCTATACCTTATGCTTCGGCTATAGGGTCGATTATGTATGCTATGTTATGTACTAGGCCTGATGTGGCATATGCCTTGGGTGTAGCCAGTAGATTTCAGGCTGATCCAGGAGAGGATCACTGGAAGGCTGTGAAAAATATTCTTAAGTACCTGAGAAGGACTAAGGATATTTTTCTTATATACGGAGGATCTGATCTTAAACTAGAAGCCTATTCAGACTCTAGTTTTCAATCAGACCCAGATGATAGTAAATCCATTTCAGGGTATGTCTTTACCTTGAATGGTGGAGCAGTAAGTTGGAAGAGCACTAAACAGCAGACTGTAGCTGACTCAACTACCGAGGCAGAGTACATAGCTGTCAGTGAAGCCGCCAAGGAAGCTGTCTGGATGAAGAAATTCATCACAGAGTTGGGAGTAGTTCCTGAGATTGAGAACCCGGTGCCACTCTATTGTGATAACACTGGAGCAGTTGCTCAAGCTAAGGAACCGAGAGCCCATCACAAGTCCAAGCACATTCTGAGACGCTTCCATCTTGTCCGAGAGATAATCGAAAGACAAGAAGTCTGCATCAATAGAGTAGATACAAAGAACAACATAGCAGACCCGTTCACTAAGGCTCTACCACAGCGGGAGTTTGATCGCCACCTTGATTGTATGGGGTTAAAGAATAAGAGCGATTGGCTTTAGTGCAAGTGGGAGATTGAAAGGATTATGCCCTATAAGCCAATATCTGTATCTCCCAGACCATTGTAAATTGACAAATTAATAAAGGCAATAATTTTTTATCATTCGCTGTGTCATTATATGATGAACCCCATAGATTAGGGCTATGGTTGAAGGGCTATGATGAGATCATACCAGTGAGATCTAAGGCCTTAAAACCCTAATCTAGAATATTCCTAGTCATAGGAACCCTGAGTTGGGGATCAGGTTTTCCGGTAAGACTGGCACATCCTATGTATGCTGAAAAGGGTGACTGCTCTCACAGTCATTTGTGTAGGACACTAATACAAGGATGTGGGTGCTCATTAGTGAATGAGTCCACTGAATAGATCCAGTTTGAGAACATCTAATGGAGCCTTAGCTGCATGTCAATAGATGTTTCACATAGTGGGAGTTGTACAAGTAGTCCTATGACCTGAGACTGCCATAATACCTTATGTACATGAACCCATGCTTTGGTTCAATCTCAATCATGACACTGGGTCATGTACGAGGTTGATGCTGGGTATGGTGAATTGTATATGAAGGTAATGAGTAGGTCAACAAGGAATTGATCACTCCTAGTAGGAGGAGATTGCATCCAGCCAAATTAGGTCAGATGATGATTCAGGAAATCTTTGATCAAAGTACAGATATTAGAAATGATTTCTAATATCAAATTAATTGAATCATTAGTGTATGACTGAGCTGGGAATGAGTATAAACTGGATTTGACATGATTCCATATCCATAGTTATATTCGGGATGCAAGATGATTGAAGGATCGAATTGTACGGGAACTTTCCACTGAAGGGTAGTTTTGGAATTACACCAGAATTTCCATATCTTCCGGGTAGACATGACACGTTGCTAGACGTCAATCTTGTCTTGTGGGTTGATCAAATTAAATGGTTTAATTGGATCACTAATTAGGAGGAGTCCTAATTGACTGACTCGAGTTAGCTCGATTTGACCTAAATCGATTAGAATGAGTTCTGATCAGATTAGGTCAACTTGCACTCGGACCCACTGCTGGCTAAGTATGGAACCCAATGGGTCACACACTTAGGACAGATAATCAAGGATTTAATTTGGAATTAAATCTCGTTTGCAGATGAACACACTAGCATGTGTTGCAAACCATGACTTCTACTTGAATCGGATTCGAGTTAGGGTTTCGATTTGGTCTTTTTTAGATCCAAATTCATTCCGGTTTGAATCTAATTGAAGATTTAAAACGTTGGGCTAACAATAGGCTAGCAATTGGGCTAACCTAAGAGGCTAAACCCCTTTCCCACATCGCCTAAAACCCCTCCCCCTCTCTTCCCACGCGCGCGCGCAAGGAGAAGAGTCCACACGCGCGTGGACTCTCTCCAAATCGCGTTTTTGCGTGAAAAGAAAGAAGGGAACGGCGTCTTTTGGCTGATGAGGCGTGGATCAGAGTCCACCTAGGCGTGGACTCTTCAAAATGGGAATTACGGTGAAAAGAAAGAGAAAAAACTCCGAAGGGGCGCGACTCTTTTCTCTGCGCGCGCCCTTCTGAGTTTTTCTCGATCCCTCTTCGCGTCTGTCCATCCCAAAGGCCGTGAGATTAATCCCAAAGGCCGTGAGATTAATCCCAAGGGCCGTGAGATTAAGAGAGAAGACGTGAGAAGGGAGAGAGGGGCGTGAGAGGATTTTTCAGAAGGAGAAGGCGCCTCTCTGTCGCCTATTTAAGAAGAAGGCTTCACCGTAAAAATTCATTCCAGATTTTCTACGGCGAAGCCTTGCTTCTCTTTCCTTCTCCCTCTCCAGAAGACTGTTTCCCCCTCCTCTCTTTCTTCTTTGATTCCTTTACAGAGCCTAGGCTCTGTCGAATCTCAGAACAGAAGGAGAGTCAGAGAGAGAAACTCTCCGACGGTAAAGGAAGAAGGCGCCCCCTTTTTCCTTCTTTCTTACATTAAGACAACTTTGTCTTAATTTTCTTCTCCCTCCAAGACAAGCCTTGTCTCATTTTAGGACAAGGGCTTATTCTTAAGACAAGAGTGTCTTAAGAGGCCAGAACTGCCAAAAACTGGGAGAAGGGTAAGAGAGAAAGTTTTAGTCCCTGTTTGGCTAAAGGTGTCCTAGCCAATAGCCCATATATCAAGTTCTTGGGGTAGAACTTGATTGGAAGGAACCCAATTGAGGAGTCACTGTCTTGATCATCTGCTCGTGTGGATCACCATCGGAGGGCGGACAAGTGGACGCCTGGTGTGTTCAAAAGGTTACTCCATTTGGAGTTTATTTCTACATCAGATTGGATATAGCGATCTGAGGTTAGTATCTAAACTATGTTTAAATTTGGACATGCATGTAGTCATAAGTTTTAATTGCTAATAAGGAGATTTTGGGATTAGGGTTCGGACCTGATTTCATAAAGTTTTTGAAATCCACACTTCCGCACTGGTCACCGAACCTAACATCTCCGACCGGTTGTTCCATTTTCCGGTTCTAGTTGGACCTCGTTGTTGCCGGTCTGGTTCGGTTCAAGGTAATTTTTTTTTGTCCCAAATATTGTAAATTTATTTGGTTCCTTATGTTTTTTTTTTTTGCTAGATCTGGCTAGATCTTCCTCCCTGGCTCCATTCGATCCATTCCGCCCCCATTATTTTACAGGTATTTTTTAGATGGACTTATATTTATTATGTAAATATAAATAATATAATTATGTTGTATGAATTTAAATGGTATTTTAGATGGTCTTATATTTTGTTTAGATGGTAATTATTAATCCATTTCGACCCATTATATTTTGTAGATGTATTTTTTAGATGGTCTTAAATTAAAATAAACTTTAAATTTTTTGTAATTATGTTGTATGAATTTATTATAATTTTTTAAGTTTAATGTTGTTGTTTTGTCAATATATTGATTAATCATGATATAATTAAAATAATCTATGAAAAACCTAGTATAATAATTATAGATATTTTTATGTTAATTGTTGAAATATTATTATTAGTAATTGAATTATGTTGTTGTTATTGATAATATATTAAAAAATAATATATAATGCTAGAATAAATAATAATTAAATATAAAAATTAAAGTTGTAAATATAGATATTAAAGAATTAATTAATAATTATGAATATATTTTTTTATATTTTGGTTAGGGAAGGAACTGGGTTGGGCCAGTCCAATGGGTTTCCGGCCGGTCCGAAACCCATACGTGCTTCGGGCAAGCTTTTAAGCATATATAATGATATAATATTTTTAGAATTTATTATGTTAGTTGTTTAAATGTTAGTATTAGTTATTTAATTATGTTATTATTATTTGATATAATCATAATAATATATTTATTGATAATGCTAGAATAAATAATAATTAAATATAAAAATTAAAGTTGTAGATATAGATATTAAAAAATTAATTAATAATTATGAATATATTTTTTTATATTTTGGTTAGGGAAGGAACTGGGCCGGGCCAGTCCAATGGGTTTCGAGCTGGCCCGAAATCTGTACGTGCTTCGGGCCAGCTTTTAAGCATATATAATGATATAATATTTTCAGAATTTATTATGTTAATTATTTAAATGTTAGTATTAGTTATTTAATTATGTTATTATTATTTGATATAATCATAATAATATATTTATTGATAATGCTAGAATAAATAATAATTAAATATAAAAATTAAAGTTATTAATATAGATATTAAAAAATCAATTAATAATTATGATGATATTTTTTTATATTTTGAGTTGATTATTAAATTTACATCAATATTTTAAAATATTTTATACATGATTAATTACAAAATTTTATATAATCATATAAACATCGGAAAATAAATTGTATATAATTTGGTAGTTTACTAATCCGATATTCCGAAATTAGTTTAATAAAATTTGCATTGCATTGAACCGTAGACCCGTCAATTGATTAATATGCATAAATTATAGTATCCGTACATTATTTTTAATTTTGAATGGATATTAGAACTATGCACATTAATCAATTGATTGTCCAAAGTAGACAGTTTGGGAATTGCAAATAATTTTACAGATCACTTTACATCAATAAAATGATGTGCAATGGAGTTCGAATAAAATTTCGTACAACATTTTCCTTTTGTTCTTCGCATACATAAATATTTGTACGTGGAAAACTAAGGAAAAATGCTGCCAAAATTTTATTCGATTTTCATTGCACATCATTTCAATGTTGTAAGTGATCTGTAATATTAATGCAATTGTTGAATGGGATAGGACCTATGACCTATTAGTTGATGATAGGATGCATTGGATATTTCTAAATATCTTTTCTTGGTTAAATATGTAGGGCATAATGGAAGAAATAATCACCGTATTATGTTATATTAATAGTTGTATTATCAATGGACCAAATGGGATTGAGTACAACCAGGGTCCGAAAAAGGCAATTAGAATACATTCTGGTATGATATTTCAAGAGTTGGAGAACAAAATATGTAGAGTCCTGCATATTAATAGAACTGGGAAGAAAATATTGATTATCTATAGATATCCACAAGTTGTTCAGTCGACATCTGTAAAATATGAACCCATTCCACTGACCGATAATGAAGACATGGAGATAATATTTTTAACTATTAATTTACATCAATGTATATCGGGTGTGGAGTTATACATAGATATCCAAATTGTGGAAGCTCCTGAACCTGTCTATTCTCAGGATGACTATGAAGAAGCTGTTCGAAATATAGCAACAACCCGTGTAACCGAACATGTTTCATATTGTACTCCGAACATGGTACCTACTAAAGTTAAAAATATTGGTTCAGTTTATCCAGTATCCCCATTACATACGGTGGACAGTACTGTACCTGAAACTAATATTAGAGAAGCATCGGTATATATAGCTATCGAGGATACGGTGCATTTGGATAATTTACTTTTTAATGAGAATGATGATGAATGTGAAAATGACTTGCCTGATGAAGATAATAAAGCCGGAACTTCACACCCGGTACGAAGTCCAAAGGGAACACATGTTCCAAACTATTCTGTATTTGAAGCTCTATCTAGAACATTCACCCAGATTGATTGGGATGCTGCGAATGTTTCAATGTATTCTTCATCTCAGGAACAAAATATTATATGGCAAAGGGATGAGGAATTGCGTAAAGGACTTCGCTTTACGGATAAGGTCGAATTACAGACTACAGTAAAGCAGTATTTTGTTGAAAGACATCATGAATTCAAAGTTATTGAGTCTAATCCAAATCTATGGCTTGTAAAATGTAAGAACAGAGATTCAGGATGTCAGTGGATGTTGAGGGCTATTAAGCGTCATGCTTACTTTGAGATCTCACGATATACTGGTCCTCATACATGCCTGTCTGCAATGATGTCTCAAGATCATTCTGGGTTGGACTCTATATAGAATTACAAGTTTCGATAGAGGAAGTGGCTTATTCCAGGTCCAAACTGCTAGACATGGTCATAACATGAACAGAGGCAACAATACATAGGTACCTACTATCGACATGTATTATTGAAAATATATTATATACTCTGTTGTGTACATGTTGAATTATAGTTTTTGATGTTGTAGGTTGTTCGTCTATCCCAGCATATATGTACGTGTCAGAAATGGCAATGTTATCACTTACCTTATTCTCATGTCATGGCTGCTTGTGCACATGTTGCCCTTGATTTTTATAGATATATTGATCGGTGCTACACATTACAAGATTATCATCAAACATATGCACCACAATTTTAACTAATTCCTCACGAGGAATATTGGCCACAGCAAACTGGACATGGTACATTATTCCTGATATGAATAGGTTATGAAAAAAAGGTAGGCCATGGTCCACAAGAATTAGAAATGATATGGATATCTGAGAAGCTGGCAACAAATGCAGGTGTACAATCTGTAAGGAGGAAGGGCATGATAGACGGTCATGTCCAAGACTTCTACAACCAAGTCAGTAAAAAGATAGTAGTCAAATTGCATATTTTAAGGTACATCACATATTTCTTTTATTCATCTGATGTTTATTTATTAATTCATACAATTGTACTCATATTGCTTAATTTATGTTGTAGTTTCAGGACTGCATTATGTTGTTGCTTCGGGAGTCCTATCGTATGTTCGTGGTTCATGTTGTCCCTTTGTATTATGTGTGTTAGATTGGTTTACAATTATAAGATGGGTTGTAATACAATTATTATTGTAACACAATTATTCATGGTTCATGTTAACACTTTGTATTATGCTTCATGTCTTTTTTTTAAATATAAGAATTTGTATTATATTTATCATCTTTGTGATTGCTTATTTCGTTTATTTCTAGTTATTGTATATTATAATTATGGATCTCGGTCCTTCCGATCATAGTGTACTATACGATCAGGAGATACATAGATCGACTGTAGTATGGGATGGACATGATAGTACAATTTTACATTGTCGTCGACGAGAGAATGTTATGCGGAGATCAATACCGCTGGATCAACGCATAGTACCTTTACTGATTCATTCCAGTTTTTATGGACTAGCACGGATTGGTTTCAATAAATTGGACTGGCATCTGATCACTGCACTTGTCGGGCATTGGCGTCCAGAGACGCACACTTTTCATTTCCCGTAGGGAGAGCTCAGCATCACCCTTCAGGACGTTGCCATTCAGCTTGGTTTGCTGGTGGATGGTCTACCAGTGACAGGTTCTACAGGGATAGATTGGGGACAGCTGTGTCAGGATTTATTAGGCATTTTCCCACCACAGGGTAGACTCCAGGGGTTGCGGTTGAGTATGGTTTGACTTACCGAGCAGTTTCAGGAGTTACATATTGATGCCGACGAGATAGCCATACAGCGCTATGCTCGAGCATACATTTTGCAGCTGATGGGTGGGTGTTTATTTATGGATAAATCTGGGAATATGATGCATCTCATGTTTCTACCCCTACTGGTAGATTTGGATGATGCTGGACACTATAGTTGGGATAGTGCAGGGCTCGCATGGTTATACAGGGAGATGTGCAGGGCGAGCAAGAGAGATGCCAGTGACATTGCAGGTCCATTGTTACTGCTACAGTTGTGGGCATGGGATAGATTCACGATCCTTACACCACGTATATTACAGTGCCAGGCTCCAGATCCGATGATCGATTTCGATGATGATGGTGCTGGTTTACCACAGGGTCCTTTAGGGATGCGGTAAGTTCGTTGTTCATATTAAATTGCATACTGTATGATATTTACTGACTTATTTAATAAATTTAATAAATTTATTTTGTAGATGGAGGGACGTTTTTTGTGTGACCCAGGTACCGACATATGTGGTCCCCTCCTACCGTTACTTCATAGATCACTTCAGACTAGACGAGGTAATCATTAGTACTTATTCTTTTTAAAATGGTTGATTAGTCTTATATGTTTTCGTTTAATGAATTATGCTTTAAATTATTTATGAACAGGTGATATGGCAGCCATATTCTGTCGATTTACTTGCATAGTTACCAGGTTACTGTCTAGATGGGAAGCATATCTGGTGTGCTCAAGTGCCACTTATCTGTTTTCATATAGTGGAGTGGCACTTGATAGAATGATGCGCCAGTACAGGTTTCGACAAGTCATGCCTGAGCCGGTTGATACACGCCTGGCTCTGCACCACATCGATCTGAGAGGACGACCCGACCAGGACTGGTCCGCCACTCATCACGAGTTCATTCATTTATGGATGAGTCGACTGGATCATATTGTAGATGGTGCTCAAGATGCTGGTATCATGGATTATCACGATCCATACATGTAGTGGTACCGCAGCATCACGCGTCGATTCATCAGTCATCCTGGCACGGTTGATGATTATATGATAAGAAATTTAAGTTTTGCTATTTATTAATATTAAATTATATATTCTTTGAAATTCATTATTAATTTTTTATCTTACAAAGCAGTGCCATCACGTGGATACTTCAGCTGGCTCATCCAGATTGCATAGCGATGAACTCCCAGACTATTACGGAGGTTTGTTATTCTGTCCTTCATACTGTCGGCGAGCATGCACGTGTCCCGTTATGGGAGTTTTATCAGGAGGTCGACAGAGAGTACGAGACTCCTTCGCCTTACCACTATGGATCTTCATCGGGAGCACCTCCATCATTCCAGCATGGACGAGGTACTCGACATTATAGTACCTCTCCGTATTCGATGCCGGACTTCACATCTACTGATGTTGTTGCTGCACATTTTGAGACTACCACTGCACCGGACTACATGTCACAGCACGATTATTTCGGACATCGAGGACATGCTTATGGTGAAGGTTCGTCGTATAAGGCATCCCAGGTCGGGGAGCATATGACAGAGCATCAGCCACCAGCTGAAGTTGTACCTCCACTTTGTCATGTCCAGCCTCAACGCAAGAGGCGACGGCCACCATGTAGGACCTAGGATATTATTTTTTTCGTGTTGTATTTGTAAAACTATATTTTGAAATAAAATTTAATTATAAAATTCATAATTTCTCATGTGGTAATACAATGATTTCTCAGTGATATTGGTCCGGCTCCCTTACTGCCATTGGTCCTAGCATCGATCCGACGACTAGAGTCCGGCTCCCAGTCCTGCCATTGGTCCTAGCATCGATCCGACGACTAGAGTCCGGCTCCCAGTCCTGCCATTGGTCTTATCGTTCGTCCGACATCTAGGCTTCGGCCACCAGTCGCGTGTTTAGGGTTTATCGGCATAATTTAAAATCATCTCTGGCAAGGTATGGCAGTAGGTCACGGGGGAAGAAATCGTAGTGGGGTATGCGGGAGAAAAAGATAAGAACGAAAGAGAAATAAAATTTCAAAAATCAGGTTCGAGAAAAATTCAAAAACCTATTTTTCTAAATTTTTTTTGTATTATTCAAAAAAAAATTCATAAACCGGACCAGAGAAAAATATAAAAAATTATTTTCGTAATTTTATTTCATTATTCAATAAAACTTAAAAACCGGGCTAGGAACTTAAAAACCCGTCACGTGTCGCGGTTGGGGGAGCCAGGGTACGGAAAGAAATCGGATTTGTTTCGGCCAGCCTGAATTGATTTCCTCTCATGGACTGGCTGCCTTTGTTATATATAAGTGATCAGAAGCTTAAAGTGGTAATGTTTATAAGGATACGGAATGGGAGCATATATAAGGAGGACACGGTCATGTTTATATATAACTGGTAGATAACCAAGGCTGATTAGAAACAAGTGATCAATCTATATAAATATGTTGTTTAGTTATATATAAGTTTTTTAAGATAAATAATTAATCTAAAATAATATATTTCTATAAAATAGTTTTGTGAAAAATAAATAAAAGTAAAACTTTTTTAATATTTTATAAAAATAATCATATGATTTTTTTAATAAAAAAGTAATCATATGATTATTTTTATAAAATTTAACCATTTTAAATTTGTTATAACTTTTTTTTAATAAAAAAATATCTATTAAATAGTCTTGAAGTAAGAGCTGGGAAGTGGAGAAATTGAAAAGTAGAGGAGCGACAATTGGGTAGGATAATAGAGGTGGGGACAGCTTGATGGTGGTCAAATGTAGCTTTTGGACTTAGGGGCTGGGCTAATGGCAAGGGAGGACAAGAGGTCGAGAAGGTCAGTTGATCAGGCATAGGAGGATGTAAAAAATATTTCATTGATCCCATGGATCATGACGGAAGATTAAAATATAAATTTTTAGACCTGATTTTATAATTTTTATCATATAATCAATATAATTTTTAGACATGCCTTTATTATATATAAGTGATCAGAACTAAGCTCAAAAGCTTAAAGTGGTCATTATGATGATGATGATAATAATAATAATAATAATAAATCCTACAACTTGTAATTTACAAAGTTTAAACTCTATCAGTAGTGGTCATGGTACAATTACAAAAAAATATTCAACAAAAAATTCAAAAAAAAAAACCCCTCTTGAAATCGTCTTTGCCAAAGACGATTTCAAGCTACTTTGAAATCGTCTTTGGCAAAGACGATTTCCCTCAATGAGAAATTGGCTTGCCAAAACGAGTTCCCGAATGCCGCCACGTGTCGTGCCGGGGAGCCAGGGTAGGGGGAGAAATCGTCTTTGGCAAAGATGACTTCTCCTGGTGGCATGTGTCGCGTCTGAGACACCCGAGGGAGGGTAGCACGTGGCCTGAAATCGTCTTTTGGAAAGATGATTTTTCAGCATGAAATCGTCTTTCCAAAAGATGATTTCAGGGTGAGGTGGCTGTCTCGCGTGCCACATGGCAGGTATTTTTGGCTGCCTTGTCCATGTCAGCCAAAAACACCTATATCCATAAATATTGGCCCTAACACTTAATTTCGTAATTTTTTTTGGCATTAAAAAAAAAATTCATATCTTTCCAAGACTTTCTCAATATAACTATGCTGAGTAAAAAAATATCTACCTGACTGCTTGTAATATATGATCTCCATCCCAAGTATCTTCTTTGCTAGTATAAGATTCTTCATCTCAAATATAGTACTAAGCTAGCTTTCAGCTTTTAGATGACTAATAGATTCTTGACTACAATCATCATATCATCCATATATAGTAATAAATAACAAAAGGATTCATCTGAAAACTACTGATGATACATAACTGTCATATGGAGATTTATTAAATCCATGATCGATCATAAACCTATCAAATTTGTGATACCATTATCTTAGAGACCGTTTAAGATCATACAATAATCTTTTGAGCAAGTATACATGATCTTTTTTATTTGAAGCCTCAAAACCAGGTAGCTATTGCATATAAAACTGCTCCTCCAAGTAACCATGTAAAATAGCTATCTTTACATCAAGCAATTCTAGCTTCAAATTTTGAGAAGCAACCAAAGCAAGCAACATACAAATAGAAGATTACTTGATTAGAGGAGAAAATATCTCCTTATAGTTAATACCCTTCTATAGACTGTAGCCCTTAGCTACCAATCTGGCCTTATATTTAAAATCTTGAGGACTAGCTCCTTCATTCTTTTTGAAGATCCATTTACAGCCAATTACTTTCTTGTCCTTAGATAACTTGACTAATTTATAGGTTTGATTCTTTTTCAAAGACTGAAGCTCTTCAACCATAGCGATGGTCCATTTCTTAGCCTGTGGGCTATCAATAATACATAATCGACTCGTCATCAATGGTGTCTGCAATACTTAGAGTAGTACAAACAGAATCCTCAAAACCATACCTTTGAAATGCTATGATTTGGTGTTCGGATCTATGAGTGGCAATACTATCATCCTGAACCTGACCTTGCATGGTAACCTCCTCCTAAGTCTATATCTCTGTATCTATTTACTAACCCTGCTCATTCTAAACATCTATAATTAGCTACTGCTGTTGTAATCTAACAGTTTGATTAATATTAACAACAGTCCAATCCTGCTAAACCTGAACCTGATCTTCCCATGAAGAGCTAGGATGTATCTATTATGGAGTGGCTGTCTCATAACAAATCACATCTCTATTAACTAAAAGTTCTTGGGATCCGAGCTCTATATACCATAGTCTGTAGCCCTTCATCCCATATATATATCTAAGAAATCCTACTTCTTAGCCCTAGGATCTAGTTTTCTATCTTTAATATGTATATATGCTGGACACCCAAAGACTCTAAGTATCGAATAGTTTATAGATCTTGCTATCCATATTTCTTCCAAAGTTTTCATGCTCAATGCTGATGCTGGAGATCAATTTATAATATAGCAGGCTATATATGCAGCCTCTATCCAAAAATCTCTACTCAGTCCAGAACTTGATAACATAGATTTGACTCTCTTAAATAGTGTGTGGTTCATGCATTCCGCCATACCATTCTGTTGAGATGTACTCACTATGATTCTATGTCTGACAATGTCTTTTGATTTGCAAAAATTATCAAACTCTATATAGCAAAATTTCGATCCATTATCAATCTAGAAGGTTTTCATCTTTCTTTCTGTCTGCCTCTCAACCATAGCCTTCCACTTCTTGAATGTATTAAATGCATCACTCTTATTCTTAATAGTCCAAACTTCATGAGAGTAGTCATCAATAAATGAAAGTAAATATTTGGATCCATCCTTGGATGTAACTAGGACAGGTCCCCATATATCAGAATGAATACAATCCAATATAGCTGTTGTCATGTGCACGCATATAGAAAAGCTGATTCTGTATTATTTTTCAAATATATAATGCTCACATAATCCAAGTGCACCAACCTTTTGACCCTAACAGACCACGTCTGCTCAACTCCTGTAAACTTTTATCTGACATGTAGTTTAGTTTCTGATGCCACAACAGTGTCAATTGCTCAATAAAAGACTGTACTACTGAAGCCTATCCAATCACTATGCTGCCATCAAGATAGTAAAGGGTACCACTCAATTTATCTCTCAATAGAGTCAATACTTTTTTTATTAATAGTTATAGATCCTCTACCCTATTTGTCCTCGAAACTTGCACTATTAAAGGCATTCACTGAAAGAAAGTTTCTCTTTAGTACTTAAGCTTATTGGATAACAAAATGGCTTCTACCTTTTCAAGACTTATAGTCTCTCTTCCATAGAGCATGATAGTAGTAATATTCTCTGGTTATGGCATACAACTACCTATCCAAAGGGGGTTGTTATATTTTTAACTAGAAAAGATTGCATGGGATATTGTGTTGCAAGGATATTCTAGTTTTCGTAGATCTGTTTGTCCAAAAGGGATAGGTTCATAAATGTTAAGATATTTTATTTGCTTGTGGCTTCATGTAAAGAGTACCTCTGTATATTGTATGTTCTATCCAAAAATATATACATGATATTATATTAAGAGCCTTGTTTAATATGTCCATTGACTAATACTTTGCATCCAGGCTATCTCTTGATTATAGAGTTATTTTTTGTGTTAACAATAATAATGTTATTATTGAGATTTTCACTGGATCAAATTATTAAAGGTGGATGTATATTGGGCCTAGAAAGTTTGTCTGTCTAAAAAGGATAGATTTTCGATTACCTTATATTTTCATTATATTGATCTCATAATTGAAGCTAAAAAATATGTCACATTCTCTACCTAAAAAAAAAATTTTATGATCATGCATATGGTGCTCTTATTGAAAATGACTTATCATATTCAAAATATTTATTTATTTATTTATTGTTTAAACCTCTAATATATTGCATCAATATATGATCTTGATTGATCATTTATTTATCTTATACCATCTTAGAGGTCATGATTTGATAATCTCTGATTGGAAGGTTTGTGAATTTCGTAGATGGTGACCACCAAAGTGACCTATTTACTAAGATTTACAAGATTCTTTTATAAGATATTTTTAGAAAGGATTGAATTGCATTATATATTAAAGAAAGTTTTTTTATATAGGCCACTTTCTTCCTAAAGAATGTTTTATAGCATTGGACCAAGGACTCTCATTACAATAATACTTATAAAGATTTTCTGAGATATTATTATATGTCTCTCTATTAATTAACTACATAAAGATTATTTAGCATGTAATATATTTGCATTTAATAGAGTTAATACTTCCATTATAATGACTAACTGGAATAATTATAAAATTTAGAAACTGAAATTATACTAGCACTAAGTATGATGGATTATGGATATTATATTATGTAATAATCCTCCATCTTAGGTGACTTAAAAGAGTATTCTAGAATAAAAGCTACCTATAAAAATGATAAAGAGTGAATCATTTTGCTTGTAATATATATATAATTCTTTCATTCTCAGTGTTATATCTAAGAATTATGATATAATATGATTTATGATCTCATTAGTAAAAAGTATGTTGAAACTGATAAAAATAGAATCTTGATAGTTGATGGATAGATAAATTAATATGAGATATGATGGCATAATGGTGCTAGGGCTTATATAATGAAACTAAAGAGTATTGCACCTAAACTAAGTATTATGAGATCTCTATCTCTAATATATTGGTCACTTATCATTTTTTTAATTTATTACTGTGTGGTTCAGTAAACTTAAAACTGTATAGGTAAAATAATTAATAATTTTATCCTATTTTATTTAATCCTTTTTAATATTTTTGAAAAAAAAGAGTATTAATATAGTGTATCAGTCTAGAATTTCATACATAATAAACAAATATTATTATTAAATATTTATATAAGTATGAGATAGTTATTTAATATATTATGCCTGAATCTTCTAAGCATGATAGTGTGACTGGGAGATAAAATTATACTTTGAAATATATGGTTTGCAATGTGATGAGTGAGCGCAATTTGTCAAGATATTTCTAGTATAAGGTCCTAAAGACTACTATCTATATTTCGGATAAAATTCTTAGTAAGATAGTTATGCAAGATATATTTTAAGTTAAAGGATGGTACAAAGCCCAATACTATTCAATTTTATGTTTGGGACTGTCCTGCAATACTTAATCATTAATACTTTATCAGTGAATAAATTTGAATCTAAAATAACATAATTTGGTTATTCAAATAATTCTAAATGAATACATATTTTACTATCCTAATAGGGGTATAAAGAATGCTGAGTCACATTATGCCATGTTTGTAGATTTTGATTTGCATGTATTAGATGCTCATATATTAGAAATATAATATTAGAGAAAAAATAATTATTGCTCTTATTTTTTATTTAAGAAAATATTATATTTCATCATACTAGATGATAGTGGAAGAGCAATATCATATACATAAATTAATTATAGTACTTCCATTACTAGTTGATGTAATACTAGCAAAAAAATTATATAATAGAAAATGGAAACATATCATTTTTATGACAATTTGATTTCTTAATATGTGAATGGATGAAGGGTTTGTTTCATAGAAAGACATGAAAACAAAATATAGTAGCATTATTTGGATATATAGGTAAAATTCATGGCATGTTACCAAGTTACAATTCATATTATTTTTGATTGTAGAAGTTTATCCTGGATTTTGTAATTTATTAATTCTATCTTAAAAATCATTTAAGATTTATTATAATAATAGTGCAGCTATATTTTTTAAAGGAATAATAAAAATTTTTCATTATCTCTATCTATATGAAAATAAAATATTTGATAGTCAGAGATTTTAGTTTAAAAAAAGATATTTTATAAAGTATATTTATACAAGGTCAATGTTTATTGATCCCCTAATCAAATAAATAAGATCCATAGTTTTTATAAAACATGTCAAGAATATGTGCATTTTAGAATCTTTTGATTTTTTTAGATTAATGGGAGTTTGATGTATTATGATATATTTATGCATTGACTTTATTGGCAAATTTTATATCATTGATTGCTTTATTTATATATTATAATCCAAGAATACATAACTGTCGAGTACACATATATAACATCTATGTTGGCTATCCTCTGACCAAGGATTTGAGGCTTGTATGCTTTATAAAGCTTGTTGAAAATATGGGCATTTTGAATTCTTTTGTTATACTTGGTTAGTAGGAATGACTTTATATTTGTACTCTGACCAAGGATTTGAGGCTTATATGCTTTATAAAACTTGTTGAAAATACAGGCATATTGAATTCTTTTGTTATACTTGGTTAGTAGGAATGACTTTATATTTATACTTTATTTGATATATTTTTATTTCATTTTAATATATCAATCATGAATATTTATATATATTATTGATATGATAATTGATAGATTACATTCCTATATAATTTTATATATACATATGAAATAAAATACAACATAATATTTCAAGAATGTATCTTTATCTTAAGAATGACAGTTATATGAGTTATCTTATTTGTTATTGGGAGATCTTGATATGTTTGTTTGGAGATATATGAGCTTCTTTTAAAGTCATAAAATTTTTCTAGCTTGTAATAAAGTATATGATTAAAAAAAAATTATGATTACTGGTATATTTATATAAGTTTTTTGTTATAAAATATCTCTTATTTAATGTACCTGTTGAATGAAAACTGAAACCAGGTATTGAGTCTCAGATATGTTGTACTGTCTCGTCATTAATATTATGTTTAGTATGTTAGACAGAATTGCTTATTATTTTAATGTCATTAAGATTTTACTTGCTTATGTTGTATCCAAGTATATTGAAGAGGAATTGGTGGACCGTTAATGAAAATATTATACTATTTTTGGATCACTTTTGAATGCTATTTTCTTACATACTACCATACCAAGACTCATGTCGATAATATTGATGATATTTGTAACCATGGATAGGTCTTGTGTTAAATAAAAGATACAATGACTCCCATGATTCGACATGATTGATACTGTTAGACCAAGTCATTCGTAGGTACTATCTATGGATGATATATTTTTATGGCCACGTACTGTATTCACCCTACAAGTCATTTTGAAATAAAATATTTTTAAAATCATAATTAATATTATCAAAGTGAGAGAATATAAGTATTTTTCTAATATTAGACTAATATTAATTATTAATTATTATAGTTTATTAAAAATTGATTGATTTTATGATCCATATAGATAGACATGTATATGGTCTAATATTGTATGTGATCCTTATGTTTGGACTTGGAGCACCTTATATTAGTTAGTATGGTTGAGACAACATAGTATAACCTTAACCTAACTGGCCCATAATAGGAGGGCTTATTAGAATTTGTTTGTAAATAGACTAAGTCCCCTCCCTATTCCTCATAATAATATATTTTATCGTAAAATTTATTCTTATAGCTTGTCTCATCGAATAGCCGTATATTGAGAGAAGATGCTGAAGAGGACTTAATCTTTGATATTCATGTAAATATCTATGATTACAGATTTAAAAATTAATAATAAATATAGATATACATTCCAAATCTTTAGACATCATTTATCTTATGAAATTTATAAATTTATTATTTATTTAAATTAATTTTTGAAAATGATATTATTTTTAATGTATTCGTGTTTCCCGGATGATGGGATCCTATGGCTAACTTTAAACTTTTGGATCCCATCATCCCAATAATTTACACCCCCAAAGAAGATATCAAACCTACAGCACTCCACAAGCCGTATTGAATCAAGTCCATCAATCAGCATATAGCTAACTTCGACAGTCGTGTTTTCCGGGATGAATGGTGATGCAAGCACAGAAGTTCACTAACACGAATCTCAAAACATTTCAACGAAGTTTCATGCGCCACCTTCTTCTCCCCATATCCCAGCCGTCCGGTCAACCTCGTCCACCGCGTTCAGATGAATGAGCGCGACCTCCTCGGTCCTCGTCCTCCTGCCAAAAAACCACCCTATATAGAACCCCGCAAAAGAAAATTAAACCCCCCCCCCTCTCCAACGTTAATTCCTCCCCTCTTTCTTCTTGCTTCTTGCTTCTTCCAAAAGATCTCAAGAACCGCAGCCATCGAGCGCGCCATGGAGTTCGACGACGGCGAGTGGGTGGTCACCGACGGCGCCGACGTTGACGACCCCGCCATCGATGGCGACTGGGTGGTCGACAATGGCGACGAGGGGGCCGTCGCCGGCGTCTTCTTCCACGCCGTCTCCACTGCCGCCCGCCGCCCTGCCTACGCTCCCTTCGGCCGCCATCCCCGCCACCTCCCCGACCCGGCCCTCTTGTTCCTACCGCCCGCCGTCTCCGTCCGCTCCTCCTCCCACGGCCTCGTCCTCTGCCGCGGCGCCTGGTCATCCTACTACGTCTGCAACCCCGCCACCACCCGCTGTACCCCAATTCCCCGCCCTCCTCGCCCCCACCCCTTCTTCCCCTCCCCTGCCCTCGTTCTCGTCTCCCGCCCCGATTCTCCTTCCCTCTTCCACCTCGTCTGCCTCCTCAAGTCAGGCACCGGTGGCGCCACCGCCTACCGTTTCGACACCTTCTCCTCCGCGACTGGCGAATGGCGGTCCGACCCGGTCCCCTTCCCTACAGAACCGATCGTCCCGGACTCCGGCGTCTCGGCCGCCGGCGTAGCGTACTGGCGGACGGCCTTGCCGGCGGTGCTCGCCTACGATCCGTCCGCCGGCGCCGCCCGGATCGTCCCGGCGCCCCCCGGGTATGGCGGAGACTGGCAGCTCGGGGAGGCCGGCGGGCGGCTTTGTTGCGCACGCGTGACGGAGTCCGCCCTGGAGGTACACTCCCTGGGGCCGTCGGACCGGTGGGCCCTTCTTGGGCTGTTCGCTGTGGTGGCGGGTGCGGACGGCGGGGGGACGTGGGAGGGCCGGGACCCGATCGTGTGCCGCAAGGCGCCGCGGCCGCTGCGATTCGAGAGCGCAAATCTTGAGGTGGTGCTGTGGGTGGACGGGCGGGTGATGGCGGTAGACCTGGGGAGCCGGTGGGTAAGGGAGCTCCAGCTTGACGGGCCGGCGCCGGGGCCAGATGAGGAGGAGTACGTGGCGCACGTCCTGGAACCCACCTCATGCTGACTGACGTCATTTACGTTGCTCTCTCGTTCCCTCCCTCCCTTCTCCCTCCGTTTCATCGCCGGTTACTCCTTCCTACTCTTTCCCCATCGTTCTTTTCAGGTCTTGGAGTGTGGTTGGTATCATTAGTCTGTGATCATTGGTCTTGTGATCTTTTGGTATCAGGTCTTGGAATGTGGTTGGTATCATTAGTCTGTGATCTTTAATTGAACTACTCCTGGAGAACTTGACGATTATTGATGTGACTCTTGTGCATAATAATAAAAAAGAGATTCGAATCATTTTATTCCTAATTTCGCAGCTTATTTCATGTGATTGTGAGATATGTCGTGTGTCTTGAATTGCATCCCCCTATATTTAAAAGTAATGCTGGCTTTATTTTTTCTTTAAATTTTAAGTAATTGATTGCTGGACCCGCATTTTAATCCACATTTATAGAGCTTTAAGTTTTATTTCAAAATCAAGGCAATGATCTTTGAACAATAAACAATTTATCATTGAACAAAAATACCTGCAACCATATAATAAGTGTGCAATTATCAGATTATAAGAATAAGATCGTGTTATTCCTCTATAATTTTATCTGACCTATTTTCAGATTATGATTACTTGATTACCGTATCAGTCCCAAACTTTAACACAAGTGAATTGACCATCTAGAATAAGCTCGCTTATTAAAACTTGATTGCTTGACCTATTTTCCTTATGCTCGCTGTTCATGACACAGAAACATTTTGTAATGTATTATAGTGTATTTTGCAATGTACAACATGAAATAATCCCTAAGAGGAAATCAAGGCAATAGAATTTGTCAAGAATCCTCTTTCTGAAATAAAGGGAAGATGGCTCATTTGAAGTTAATTATCCAAGTTCAAATACCTGAGGTTGCAGTAGAAGTCCTGATCGAATTGTTAGCCACCTAGTTGTCAGCATTGTCCAACCTCCACTGCAGCAAGCATTTTAAGACCAATTTGTCACTACACTCGTAAAAGCTGCTGCAAGAAGCTGTAGCAGTAATCTTATTGTGCATTGGGCTATATAGTTTGAATTTTGAGGTCTTAGTTTTGTTGAAAAAAAACTTAGACCACGATAGCATCAAACAAGAGGGATCATTGGTTTCTCACCCCCAGCTATTTTACTACTGCTCGAAAATTTGTAAGTAAAACATTAAAGGGACTACTGATAACTAATTCAACAAAACTGCTCGAGCCGGAAGCTCGTTGTTACTGAAACTACATTCTATGGAGGGCACCAGATAAGATGAAACCTATAAAGATTTTGAAAAGGGGGAAATAAAAAAGCATTTACAGATGGTTATTCAGACAAATGTATGTACAATCTTTGCCCTCTAAGCTCCTGATCCTCGACAGTCTGAATATCTCCCTTCATAATTCGGCTGCTCACAATATTTTGAATCCGAGAACTAAAAGACTCACCTTCTTTCCTTTCTTCCCCTTTTTCTTCCCCCCTTTAGCAGATCCATCAAATCCAGTATCAACGTTGGCATCGGTGTCCCTGGTTGTTGCAACACCAGAACCCGAGTGTCTGAGAACATTCCCAGTTACCTGAGCACTGGTCCAAGCTTGGAAGGCAATCTCAAGGACATCAGATGATAAGAACTCTTTGTAGCTCAGGAACTTATCAATGAATTCACAGCTGTTATCCAATGAACTGAAGTTTTCTATGAGAAGCAATTCAGCCTCCGAAGTTGATTGCTTTAAGCAAAATCCAGCCTCCGAAGTTGGCTGCTTTAAGCAAAATTCCGAGAAACTTGTATCTGGAATATAAAAAGGAAAAGAAAAGGGGCAAGAATAGAATGACTGTAAGGTATTCCACTTTTTGCGACATAAAATAACGTAAAAACTAGACTGAAGTAGAAACATTGGATGTCTGGTTTTCAACAAGTTGACATACCCTTTGAACTGGTAAGCCTGACTAATTCACTCTCACACCAAGCTCGGAAGTCCATTGCCTCTGGAAAGAAAAAAGAAGAAGAACATCAATATAATGCTAGCTGTGAAAAACACAGCCCGACCTCATAATAGCTATACCTGAATGTTTGGATGCATCCTTCTTTCCTTTTGAAAATGGCTGACCAGTGGAAGGAGGAGGTGAAAGAGCATGCTCAGCATGTTTGCTGCTTAAAGGCTTCTGATGACTTGATGCCACTCCAGAGACCCCTTTAACAGGAATCCCCTTGGCTCCCCAACTGTTAGAATTTGCAGGTGATGGAAACTCGGACCTCCTAATAAGAATTATTGAGACAAGAAATGTCAAAAACTGGAAAAACGAAAAAAGACTAGAAGAATTTCCCACCACTAAAATTTTGCTTGTCTTAATTCCTATGGATATTATCTTTTCTTTTCCAATCACCCACTCTGTTCCCAAGAGAAATGCTCATTGGATGAATCTTGTTTTGCCTTTATTTCACCATTTACAATTACATGTTTGATTTCTTGACCTTATTCTTGTGTTGTCCCTTTTCTCAGCAGTAGAAATCCTGCTTATCATTTCTCCCATAGAATGGGTGCTACCAAAGTGCCCACTCCAATCTAACCCAAAGTTTGATTCCTTGATTTTTGCTCTATCATTCTACCTGAGGGCCTCATATGTGTTCAGACTGAAAATTTAGTGCATTTGAGGTATTTTTATTTTACCATATTACATGTCAGAACTTCAAGATTTTGGTTAATTTTTAATTTTTAAGAAGAAACTTTGTTACACCTAAGTTCATGCAGCTCAGTATGGTCCTCCAACATGTCATTTTAACCTTACAAAAAAAATGAAAAACATGAAAATAACTAAACTAGATTATAGAACTAATAATTGAAATAGGAATCACCTTAATTGTCTGCTAAGATATACTGACAGACTCTGCCAAAATCGACTGTTGTATATCCCTAAATGACTGTGCACAGAGAGATTGATAATTTGATGAACTCATGTTGAAACTGCAAGAAAACAGTGATCTGATGTCCTTCATCAAGTAACTACCATTGCCAATAACATCACAAAGACAATACAAATAATGACTAAACACTGATGCTACGGGCTGAAGCAGGAACAAAAAATTAATAAGGGAAACAACGGTTTTATAATCATTCTTGATTTCCAATTGCACCAGGAACAGGTAACAGGAGAGTATGAGCCCAGCTAAATAATAGGCAACATCTTTCTATAGGATGAAAATGAGGAGAGGGTTTTATACAACAGATAAATTTTATAATTGTTTTACTCTACGTAGGTTACATCCTGGAGCTAAAAACCCACATTAAATATGAATGGGTGGAGGAAGAGGAGAAGAAAAAGAAGAAAAGAAAAGAGAGAGGAAACCACTAGAGCTCCTTTTTTTTTTTTGTCATTTGAAACGATCTCAAGGTGCAGCACCAGCACAGTATTTTGTCATGCCACGCCAACGTTTTGCAGACATGGGTGCACGCTAGTACGCATGCAATGGCATGCAACCATCCATGCGTGAGTCCAAGCCTGGCTTGGTACATGCAGAGCCATGACTACCAGCATAACTGGTGCTTTAGTCCTTGATCCTAATGTGAATCTACTAACCTATTACCTAATTAAAAACCATGTAGCACCAATCTACCAAAACTAAGACAGAAAGTAAATAACTCTTCTCTTACCTAATAACAGCTATTTCCTGACCAACTGTTTTATAACTCCATGTTTTAAGATTTATGTCTACAAAGCTTCCTATTTTCCATTACAAGATCAGATCAAGAATAATATATTAAAAAAGATACAAAAAATCTGATCAGCATCAGCATCATACTTTATCCTTCCTATTTCTACCACAAAGCACCTTAACATAAATACCACAAAAACACTCCAAACAAGCTGAATATGTAGTAGTCATACATACAATGTGAAAATAAAACTGGAAAATAGGATCAGCAAGAAAATATGGGAAAATAATGTCAAGAACTTACTGCTTGTTTTCGTGCTTTGATTGGTCGATTGGACCTCAAAATAGCTCATCCTCTATTTTTGATTTTGATCGTGCAGTAGTGGTTCTTCTAGTCATTTGTATAGGTGATGCAGCCATCATTTGGATGGAAGGCACAGCCTTAGATGGAGATGATACAGGAACTGGCCAAGAAGAATCACTCACACAACCATTCTGGCTTTATTGGACTTTAGAAGGATTTGGAACTGGAATCTGATGCTGTACTGATGCTGCTTTCTTTTCCTGTTCCCTCTGAATGTCCCTTAATGATGTGGGTTTCTGTCTTCCCTGAACCAGTAGACCAATCTGGAGTAGGTGAAGAGTTTGCTTGATCCCCTTTCCAGAGAACAAAGTCTGCTAAAGATGAACCAGCTAGTGGAACATGTAAAGACTTTTTTTTTTTTTTTGGTAAACTGGTGCATTCAATTAAAAGATCTAACATGAACACATCCAAGAAAGTCAAAAAGGATAATGTCACGAAGCAACCTCGGGCCATGCCCCAAGTCGGTCCACAGGACAGGACCTAAATGATGGGCAACGAAGAAGGCTACCCAGTCTGCTACAAAGTTAGCCTTCCGGTAAACATGTCTAACAAAACAGGAAGAGCACCCCTGAAGGAGCGCAATGTCACGGAGAAGGTGCACCGGTCTCGATCTCTTCGCCTCCTGAATCCAAAAAATAACCGTAGTAGAATCACCCTCAACAATTAAGTGGTCAATCTAAAAGATCATCCGAGCGTAGACAATCCTAACTTAGGCACCCCGCAGCTCAGCAACCGGAACCGTCGGGTCAAGGAGGAAGTGCCCTCCCGCATCAAGAACACCAAGTCCCGGGCCATGAATGACGAAGCCAGCACCACCATAAGTGCGGATAACACTTCCATCAAAGTTGACCATGAAGAAGGTCGGAGGTGAGGGTTCTCAAGAGATGGAAACCCGACAGGACGCTCGAGGAGCGATGCGGAAACCCCAGGTTTCCGACGATATCACGGTCGTCATCAAGTACTCATCTGCATGACTCCGAGCTCCCTCCACAATAACTCTGGTTGAATGAGTAGCAAAGTTGAAGACGATATCATTCCTGGTGAGCCAGATGTGATATGCAATGTAGGTCATGAAAGTAGCCGAAGAGTGACCAGTGGTAGGGCGGAGCACTTGCAGAAAGTGATTAATATAATCAATAACATATATAAATAGTGCTTTGAGGCCAGCCATCCTCCAAACCTGAACAACCCATCGGCAGGAGAATAGAGCATGGGCCAAAGTCTCCTCCTCCCCGCAAAAAGGGTAGTGCGAGGGCACATGCACTCCTCTAAAACTAAGGAAAGATCTGGTGGGGAGCAATCCCAAGCCACTTTCCACAAAAGTAAGCTCATCCTTGGATAAACTCGAATCCTCCAAATCCAGGCAATATCGAGACTCCTCTACGGTGTGTGGCTGAACAGGAGAAGCAAATTAGATGTGGCCACTCTAGGAATCGAGGAAGTCCTCCATACCCTAATGTCAATACAGGCATAATTAGGCATAGGAATATATAAGACTTGGACCACCATAATCTGACCAAAAACATGAGTGACTAGCACCGAATCCCACTACGAACCATTCATAAGTAATAAGTCGAGGATGGAGAGGAAGTCGATAATGTCTATAGCGATGAATGTCGACCATCGGGACAGCAGCAGGTCTGCAATCCAAGGATCATACATAAGCTAATAGCCCTACCATCCCCCAGGATCCATCTAGTATAAGATAACATAACATGAGCTGTAGCCACCATCGCTCTCCAAATGGTTGAACACCTTCGGCTAGGTCGAGACTCCTCACCAAGGCAGATGGGACCATATCTATGCCTCATCATCATAGTCCACAGGCTGTCAAGACATAACAAGAATCTGGCAACATGCTTGACAAACAAAGCTTCCCGCGTCGCAACGAGGGAGTGAATGCCAAGCCCCCCTCACACCGAGGCTGACACACTACATGCCAGCTAAGAAGGTGGACGCCCCTCCGACCAGGCACCGATCTCCAAAGGAAGGCCCGAAATAATTGCTCCAACTTGAAAATCATAGATTTCGAGAGGACAACATTAGAGAACAAATAGATAGGTAATGATGTAAGAACTAACCAGATCAAGGTGATCCTTCCCATAAGTGAAAGAGTTCTGCCCTACCAACCCTCAATGCTGTCATGAACAGCCTTAACCAGACAGTCACAATCAACCTTTAGCAGTTTGCCTCCCGTAATAGAAACTCCGAGATAATGCAATGTGCCCGCATCCTCTGCAATGCCAAGGATTTCCCGAATAGACTACCACACCAGGGCCAGGATCTTCGGACTAAAATAGATCTCCGATTTTTAGAAATTAATTCTCGCCCAAAAGATAAACAATAGTCCATCCTCCTGAAGACTTAGACACAAAGAATAGTGGCACGGCCAAGAAACAGGCAATCATCTACAAACAAAAGATGCGAAATGGGATTGGCCGCAGGGACTGGGACATACGGCTATAGGCCCAACTCCTGGAGCGCTGCCCACAATGCTCACGAAAGAGCATCAGCACAAAAAATAAACAGGTACGGGGATAAAGGGCAACCTTGGCACAGACCAACATTAAAAATGAAGAATTCTGATAAAGTGCCACTAATAAGAATTGCATATGAAAGACTAACAATACAAGCAAGAATCCGGGAGATCCAGCAGGGATGAAAGCCAAAGTCCATCAAGGCTTTCTCCAGGAAAGACCAATACATTCGATCATAAGCTCGTTCCATGTCCATCTTGATGGCCATCAGACTGGTACGAGTAGGGGCCCTTTGAAAATCACACATTAATTCTTGTACAGTAAAAATATTATCAGAGATAGAACGGCCCTCCACAAAAGCTTCATGCTTCGGACTGACCAAGCTAGGCAATATCGACTTTATCCTATTCACCATAAGCTTGGCACAAAGTTTGTACAAAGTATTGCACAAATTAATGGACCTGAAATGGCAGGGCTCAAAAGCATCATGACGCTTAGGAATGAGAGTAACATAAGTTTTCTTCCAAAAGTCCGGCATCCTACCAAGAAAGAAGAATTCCTGAACATCAGCAACCACCTTGGTCCGAACAACACTCCAAAAATGCCTGAAGAAAACGAGGGAGAACCCATAGACCAAAGAGCTTCACGCACCTCATCCTCAGGAACATGACTGATGAGATCCAAGTTCTCCCAGTCTGACACCCTAACCAAAGGAAGAGAAAAGTAAAATATGGCTGGCTTCCACATAGGAACCGTCCACCTGGAACGGAAGAAATGAATAATCTCCTGTCTAATGTCCTCAGTATCCTCTACCCAAACACCCTCAATAGTTCGAAGAGCTCTGATGCTGTTGTTGTGCCTCCTTACAACAATTGCTTGATGGAAAAATCTAGTGTTTGTCTCCTTAATCTACCGAGCTCTAGATTTTTCTCCATAAAGTCTCCTATTGGAGGAGCAGGGACTGATGGGTAGACGACTGATTACGCAAGGCGATCAAATCATGATCAGGAAGGCCCCCATCCCTCACCTCCTGCTCCTGGAGATCCAAAACAGACCTCTCAACAACCTCTAACCTGGAGAAAATATTATCCATCTCCTCCCTATTCCAACATCTGAGACACCTTTTAAGAAGCTCCAGGAGATTCAATATCTAGCATCCCCCAAACTGGCAACCTCCAAACCTCCCTGTCAATCTTTCAAGATTGGAGATAGGCCAATTAAAATTTCTTGAATCTGAAAGGAGAGTGACAGGAAACAGCAGGACCATTTGTAAGAAGAGCTAGACAATGATCGGACCCAATCCGAGACAAATGCCTAACCACATGAGCAGGGTGCCATTGAATCCACGTGGGAGTCGCTAAAATTTTGTCAATTCTCTCCCACACCCTAGCCCTTCCTGAGCGGTTGTTGCACCAGGTAAAGCAAGGACTGACAAAACCCAGATCCACCAAACCATTATGATTCAAGAACTCACATTCTCTGGATCCAGCATCTTCCACAAATGGCCTTCCACCTCTCTTGTCCTCTGGATGAAGTACACAATTAAAGTCCCCAACTACCACTATAGAGATTCCCTGATCCACCAAGACCGTGATCTCCTTCCAAAGCTTCCTCCTCTCTCTATAGTTAGTACTATCATAAACCCCTGACAGTAGCCAAGTATGTCCATTAATTTCAGTCATCACAATAGGAACATACTGAGGTGACTGATGAAAGACATCAACCCTGGCGGCTTGAAGATCCCACACCACAATAATTCCACCCGACAGCCCCTATGATTCAATGGCATAGAAACCCCAATTCGCTGGGAAGCGACGACGAACACGATCCAATGAGGAACCAGCAAGTCTTGTTTTAAGAAATATACATAAGGATGGGTGATAAAGATATCCCAACCTTCGAAAATTAAAGAAAAAAGAGGATTTTCCGACCCTCCGAACATTCCAAATTAGAGTCTTCATAAGATAACACTAGATCAATTTTTTCTTGCCCTTCTACACACTGGCTTCCTCCAGGTGTCCCTCTTCTGAAGTCATTGAAGGCCCTAATATCCCAGTAAACAAAACTTCCTTCAATTGATCTGTAATCAGTTAATGACCACTGTCATTCTCTTTTAGCAGCAGCAATAGACTAACCTTAATGACCACTGTCATTCTCTTTTAGAAGCAGCAATAGACTAACCTGGCCAGCAGCAGACGTAGGCACGTTGCTGTGTTCCTGAGGCTTCTTGACTGCAAGTCCAGATCACTCCCCAAGATCCCCAGGCCCAACAAGAGCCATAAGAGGCCTCCTGCGAGCTCCGGCCCTTCCCCCCTCCACCAACCTCCAAATGCTGACAGCTAGAGGACCCCTGAACACCTTTGCTAGTCAACAACCGAGGGGGCCCAGAGGGGACGGATGTTGTTATCCCTCCTAGGCCTGAGGCAGCCAACCCCCCACCCGTCGGAGGCACAACTTCGGGTAGCAGCAGCAGACTTCCCCGACCTCTAGTCATCACTCAACATCCTGAAAGTTCCGAGATCCAGCTCTAAGCATGGTTGCAGAGTGGAGACAAAGGAACCAGAAGGTGTAGAGGAAGGAGAAAAAGTTTTTGAAACCCCATCCACCCGGCCCCCAGCCATACAAGGATTAGGGAAAAGACTTTCACATGTTGTCTGATGAGTGCTTCTGCCCTTCTCAATAGGAATTAGGGAAGCAAAGGAATCCACTGAAGCCACTGGCAAGGACATCTTCGTTCCAGCACTTCTAGCTTTCAATGCCTTCTTACAGCTCCTTTTAGTGTGTTTAGCCTCAATAAAGTCATCATCACTGATAGCTAAAATGTCAACTTGGGCACCTTCTTGTGAAGGAGGCAAAGACCAACCCTTCTTATCACCAGCTGGAAAACCTGCATCTCCCTCATTTGACTTCCCCAGTACTCCTAATAAATCATGTAATTGGTTTGTCTTGCTCTTTAGTTTTGAAGTATCTTCAGAATTATCCAAAACAACTTGTGTGGTAGTTGCCAACCGGACAATGGTTTTAGTGGTTTTTTGCTCTGCATTGGCAACAACACCAGCCAAGGGAGTTGTTGAAATATTTGGAGGGTTAACCAAGAGAGCAGGCTCAGAAATCATTGTTATTGTCTGCGCACAAAGTTGTTCCTCCTGCTGAATCTCTAGAAAGGACTTTGCCTTGACCCCTGAAGCAGCTATCCATGCCCAATGATTTGAAGTTGTTTGTGAGTTAAGTGGCAAAATATCAGTCTCTCCCTGCTCCGCTGCCATTTCAATATTTTCAGCTTTGTTAGTTGAGATCTTAGCTGAAAGCTCGGTTTGCTGAGAAACTAGTGGTTCTTCAGCAGATACTTCAGACATTTTTCCTCCTATTCTTGGTGGTGAAATCCCATTTAGTGATTCTGCTGCATCTCTTTGAACCACAAAGCTAGAATCACCAGTACTTGCTTCCTTGATTTCAGAATTTTTATTTGACTGCCGACTAGAAATCGTCTTAGATGATCCCTTATTCCCTTCCCAGAGTTTGAGACTGATTGTGATTTAGAGTTCTTTTGCTTCCTGGATTTCTTCTCTGAAGCTTTCTTTACCGCCTGTACTTTGCATTTTTTGCTTCTTTTGTTGATGATGGTTCATTCTGACACTGTTCCAAGATACTTCCCAAAGAAATATTCACAACATTTACTTGCCCAGAAATAAAAGATATAGAATCATAGTTTCCTTGATTCTCTTCTAGAAGATCAAGATTATTATTGGATGCAGGGAAAAATAATCTCATGGTTTCACTAGTTTGACTACTGGCTGGTAGTTGTTCTGCACTATCATCCAGGTCTTTCACATTCTTCTCTGGAATAAAAGCCTCTTCCGCAGACTTCTCCATAGCCTTGAAGGAAAATGAATTATCTGCCATTGCTAATGTTGCAGCAGGATCAGCGCTTGAAATATTATTAACTTCATGTGGAAGACCCCATTCTTTTGAATGGGTTGTTTGGTCAAATATTCGATGAAGAAAGTTTAGAGAAACAGTGTAACTAGTGTCCTGGATGCCTTGCTGACTCAAATTTGGAAGAACAGAAGTATTTGATCAAGTAAACCGAGGCTTGTCATGTGCACATCATGCAACTGGTGAAACCCAAGATGATCCACATGAGCATTTATTGTTGGCATGGCAGCATTTAGAGCTTTACATACTGCTGAGGGGGACTTTAAATGTCCATAAGATGTTTCCCCTATACTTCAAATAGACTGCTGCACCGGTAGGATCGGAGAAAGCAACCGATGCTGATGCTGATGCTGATGCAATAACTATTTGCTGTTGCCCTTGTTTCTGTTGCTGCTTAAGTAATAATATCTTATCCAAAGGAGCAAGTTGAGAGGGAAGAGCCTGAGAATGCAACTGAAGTCGTGAAAGCAAATATTGCTGTTGCACTATACTCATCATGTCAGGATCTTGAGAAATTTCAGAAGAAAGCAACTCTCTGGCAACACTGAACCAGAAGATATAGATCACCAATTTGAGAGATTATATGTAATAAAAAAAATGCTGATTTGGTTGTTGCAACCTCCTGTTGAGATCCAAAACCTGCTTGGGGATTAAAGAATTGATTGTGATCCATGTCTATCTTCTCTTGGCTGATATCCATGCCACCACGAATATTGATATTTAGAGGCTGAACATCGGGAAAATCTGACCATACAGGTAATCCAGGATTAACAGCAGGTGGAGGCTTATCTGCTGCAGCTTGTAGCATAGACAACAAATCCACACGCTGAGTAGAGTGAGGGATTAGAAGAAAAGCATCTCCCATTGGAGGCAGAAGTTTTGAATGTGGTTTAGGAGATTCTGGGATCGTATCTGGCTTTGACACACTAGATGAGAGATCTCTGCCTGCCCAATATGGAAGTGGATTTGATATAGACTTTTGCCGCTCCAGCACCATTTTCTGGGCCAATAGGTAATCTACATCACTCTCTCCCCAGTGAGGGCATGTTAACAGAATTGACCCCACCATATCCTTGCTTACCTCCTTGAGAATAGGTTAATTTGAATCAATGCATTAAAACCTCAAATAACCATAATATAGGCATGATAAGATGACCAACCTTCAGCTTGAGAAAACTGCTGTAATGAAGAACTGCTAACCTTATTGGATATCAACAATTCTAAAAAACGATTTTCTGCTTCAGTTCCTGTATTTTGCCTGTTCATGTACCCATCCTTAATAAGCTCAAATTCACCTATTCCAGAATGAGCATTACCACAACTACCAAACTTACCCCTACTGAACACCACCACATCAGTCTGCTTGGTTGCACCAAATCCAGGAGGTGGCCTTACCTTCATTCATAAGTGTGGCATAACATCTCCAAATAATGAGAAAGGAGCATTATCTAGAGCATTTGCAAGGCGAACTTGCAACTCAATACCAAAATATCCAGCCTCAAACCATGCAATCAAATCACTACTAGTGAAAGGACCTTGAATTTTACCCTGTGGAGTTTTATAATACAGGTGTAGATCCTCTGGAGAGGTAAACTGCCGGCATTTTCCAGCAACCAAATTATCCCTGGAAACAAAAGCATCTTCCTGGCCATGCAATATATTGCATTCCTTGCCCTCATCCAAGATTTCAGATGACTGCCTTTTAATCATGGAAACCCTTTTCAAATCCAAATGAAGATCTTCATTGCTTTGCCATGGTGACTCATCTCTGTAACAAGAAGAGGAAACATCCATAACATTCTTTTGCTTAGTTTCCAAATCATTCTGTAATCATGACCAGCCCCTATCAGATGTTCTTGGTTTGACTTCAATGGAGAAATCTTTCCGATCATGAGATGGGATGTGAGAGCCCTCTTTAAATGATTGAGCTCCCCATGGAAAGGTATTATGTGATGGTGAACTTTCCAGCATGCTTGCCTCTCCTGGGGCCACTTCATCTGCCCTCTTATGAGCACCTGTAACAACAGTACCCAGGAAATGTTAGAAAAAAGCACACAATAGTATGCAAACAGTTTTTTGGACTTCTAATATTAAACAAACTTAGAAAGGAAAACATAAAGAGATCTAAAAGAGTAATTGGGCATAGAATGAATGCATTTCTTATAAAGCTAAACATCTAATAAGACAGGTGTAGGTAATGTATAGACTTATTGGTACCATGTGGTACAAGTTGGCATAGTACAATATGCACACATATTGAACTGTTGGGGTCAGGACAGCAACTGTACCACATGTCAGTACAGGGTTACGTCAAGCCCCATACCATACAAGGTCAGTACAGGCACCGGTACCAGATGGTACAGGCTGGTAAAAAAATCATTTGAAAGCAACTAAGGACAGCAATATAGTAATATATGGATAGTATATGACTAATATTATGAAGCTTGATTAATAATTACAACACCTTCAACATGTAATCTATTCTCCTGGTATTGCCGAAGATTCTAATTTGTGGGCACCTTTGGATCCAATTCTGCCTGTTGTGAGTTCTTTACATATGAATAGCTCTCCAAATAGTCACCTTTTATTTTCTTAGTGCTTTCATCTTTATAATCATCAATGACAGGCCGCAAATCTTCTCTACTCCCTGTACAAGCACAAGCAATATTCAGAATAGATAAGAAAATAAGCTTTCAAATGTGAGAAATCATACACCCAGAAGCAAAAACTCACCTTATTTAGAATGTCTGAACTGGATTGAATCTAAAGAATTCCTTCCTGTAGAACCATCTTCGGAAACCTGAGGTAGGCCACCGCTTACTATATTATCTTTGTCGATTCCTTTCAAAATAACTTAACCAAGTTATAAGAATACAAGATGTTTGTGTCAATTTAGATTAATAAAATCTGCTGCTTTGTTGTACATAAGTTATCTACATGATACTACAGAATGAACTAACAAAAAGAAGAAGAAAGTAATTACCGAGTCTTCAGCAGCAGGAGCAGAAAATGACAGAGGCTCCAATGGTTCTGCAAATGTCAGAGAAGAAACAATTGTGAAGTCTTCCAATAACATCCTAAGGTTTTTTACATCGGTCATCCTGTATATATCAAGCAGTTTCATCCTAGTATATTTTAGAGTAGAGGTATCTCCACGAGGAGCATCAGTCTTGTCTGATCTGGTACCCCAAGGATGGGAATGGGAAGCACCACTACCAACAGCACTCATATACTACAGTTCACCCTTCCATGACCGGCAGACAAAACTGAAACCCCATTTTCCCCCTTGCCTCTACCATAAGCAAACATAGGGCTTTGTTTGTTTGGTGGCAGAGGTTGGGGATGAGAGCTCTCTCCTCTGCCACGTGATAGGGAAGAAGCAGACCTCCATGAATGAGAATAATTCTCTCCCTCCATATCTGCATCGCTCCTGTAGCTACTGATGTCCTTCCCATGACTAGTCAGACAAGGAGTCCCTTTATCAAGAGACCCCTCACTATCTTTGCTGGAATCTGACCACTTCTCACACCAATTTTCTGACACCTTATCATCAGGACCCCAGCATGTATCCCATTTCCTTTCATGGTGCCGATCCTGATTACTTTCCCTATTATTCAAATCAATCCACCATTCAGATGGGACACGATGCACTTCCCCAGAATGTTTAGAGGCATTGTCTGTCCAACGTCCCATCCTCTGAATATCACCAAGTTCCTCATCTCCCTCCCTCCAACGATATCAGTGAATAGCAGAGCCTGTCTCCTTATCTTCATCACACCAACGATCACGGTGGCCAGTTTCTGCATCAAATGATGATGAGCTGTAAACATATCTTCCCTTTCCAGTATCCTGTAGGTCTTCACCATATCCAGATGCCTGTATAAAATCTAGGTAATTTCCATGATGAGAGATGGAATGAGGTTCCTGGCAAACGCAAAGGATGCATAGCTGATGAAACATTACATTTACATACTGATTTCTAGGAAATGAAATTTGATCTGAATAATGGAACAATCCAGAGAGGCGAAGCAAGTAAGAACAGTAAAATACATATAATATCCAAACCCTCCTTGTGCTAGCATGACCTGATGATCTGAAGATGATATAGTACTATACACCAATAGGAACACCCACCTTATTATCCCCAGACTTTGGGACAAGCCACTGAGGTGAAAGGGGAACAGGACTGTCTGATCCTTGCATGTCTGCAATACAAACAACATTATATGACAAGGAAATTATGCTAGATACTAATTATCTATACAGCATTGGAAGCACAAGAACACATTAGAGGCTTTAGTAATTGTTGCTCATAGTGTTGACATGGTCGGGATCAACAAAGTTCATGATCAATTATGACAAGAGAAAGCAGGTTGAAGTCACGAAATTGTGGTATGTTTAATCACATTTTAATAGAAGTCAACATCCACTTGATGTGATACAAGAATATGACCATCATGGTGCATGTGGAATTTGGGAGTATCACACAATATGTAAATGCACAAATACACAGACAATAGAGAGATTTAAGCAGAAATACTACCATGAGGAATATAAAGCAATATACTACATTGTGTTGTCAAATTTAGAATCTACACCATTATAAAAAGCCCAATAATTGAAACAAAAATTTTAATTTTTAAACTTTCTTATTTATGATGGACGGTCACAAAAAGAATGATCTCCACCAACAAATTCTATTCAAAATTTCAAATCATGCTGCAAATATCAAAATTGGCTAAATTTTGATCTATGAGTGGCTTTGGTTCATGATCATGTAGCATACTGATCTATATGCCACTAGGCATTTATGCACCTAATTATCCTAACAGAATTTTGGGCTTTTACCTCAAATATATTCATGCATGCGTATAAGCATCCAAATATCATATAAAGGCATGCCTCATCAAATATTCAATAGTTGGAGTTAACGATCTTTTGGCCATAGATGCATCAGAAGTGCGCAGACATTGCCATAGATTGGAGTCTGTTGTCCAGACCTTAAAAATGCAAGCTTGTCAGAAAAGTAAAAACAGTTTACACATGCACATGTGCATCTACAACCTTTAGCATGTAAAAGATTACTTGATTATGTAACGAACTGTTTGCCACCACTTCATAGCTGGAGCAGATACATCGACTTCACTGATAGCTTGATATATGACATACAATTGCACATGAAGCACATAACATAAAACCTGGGAAGCTTGAATGAAGTACTGAAGCACAACCTTGGGTATGGAGTGTGAGTCTTATTAAAAAAAAAAGGTCATGTATATTGAAAAAATTTGAGTACTATTAAAAACCTTGGTTTTCTTCTTCGCTGAGGAGCCTTAGGGGTAGGATGCACATAAGACACAGAGACAATTTCATACTAATATTTGTGGCATGTTCCATTGTTCCACTCCCTCCAAGGCCACCACCTTTGTAACCATCACAAAGTGTGGTAACCATACAACAAGATATAAACAACTCCACACTACACTCCCTCCCCGCACGTGGCTAATCAAGATGTAGTGCAAGTTGATGCTGCCCTCATTTACGACTGAATAGGCTCCAAACCAAACCCATTACATATCCTACTCAATTGGCAGGGGAAAAATGAGCATAGCCTGGTAATAATTTGAAAATTTCTGCTACTGCTTTGTAATTTTTCTATTCCACACACAGTATTCTATTCCTTTAGAGATTTTCAAACCCCATCAGAAGAAGTTCAGATCCAAAATATAATTAATATTCTACTGTATCTACTTTTGTTTCAAATTTTTATCTCATTCCTCTTCTTTTGTTTTTTTATTCTACTTTCTTATTCTGATTCTACTTTTCTCTGGTTATGTCATGTTTAACATTTCCTGCACGCGGATCTAGCCATAAAGTATGTGTGATCATGTAATGGATTATCTACTATATCTAGTTCTCCTTCTCTCCCTTCAACTTCTTCTTCTCTCTTATCCTTCTTTCTTCTCTACCTTGTTATCTGGATCAGATCTATATCAAACCTGATAAGAAATTCAGATAAATTCAGCAAGCATCAGTCATCATCATGATCAATAGATCTAGAAAGTGGTAACATCTCAACAGAACATATCTTCAATCCTGCTACAAGACCAACTCCCTTCTGTATTTATTTGAGCCTGCTTATGCCAAAATTAGAATAGATTTAATATGAAAATGCATAACAATCATCCAAAACCTTGTGTCATGCCATATCTGTTTGTACATCTTGTTCTTTCAGTAACTCACACTACTAAACTTTACCAAATCTACAAGATTCATCCATTTTTTAATAATTTCTTTCTCTAAACTACAAGATTCATCCATTTTTTAATAATTTCTTTCTCTAAACTACTTATAAAACTCTAAAAAGAATTTTGTTTTATTATAAGCCTGTACATACAATTCCTTTCCGGGCCAAATAAAACTAATCATGGAATGAAAACAATATGCACCTAAGATAATATGAGTTGTTATTAAGCTGTCCAGATAACAAGCATGCAAGTGATGGCTGAGAGTGCAGTCAAAGCAACCCTTTTTATTTTTTATTTTTTAAAAATCACTATAGGCAATGGTTGGTCAAGCAGCTGTCACCACAATATAGATAGATGATCACTGAAATGGACCTTATCGATCAAGAGATGAAGGTCTCGAAAAAAATTGCGCACACCATTAATCTCAATAAGACTGCACTTCCCATGAAAACCTGGGGCAGGAGGAACATTGACCAAAAGACAGAATGAGTTGATTGCTAAGACCTGTTATATATTGTTCAAACCTTCTCTAACAGCTTAAGCTTCTGGAGTCTAGTGATTAGTTCACATGGAATCAGAGCCAAAGGTCATGGGTTCAGATCCCATTTAGGGCAACTTTTCTTCATATCACCCATTTGTCATCCTGAGCTTTTTCTTCTCTTGATTCATTCCCGGTTGTCACCTTGAGTCATTACTGACTTGCTTATGCCTTCACGCAACAATCTGGGTTGCATTTGAGAGTGGATATTAAGCCTTGATATATATTGTTGATCCCTTGCCTAACAACTTAAGCTTTGGGGATTTAACATTGACAACTCAGCAAAGAAACTACTGTCTGAACTGGTAGACCTTCTGTATGCACAATTCAAGTGATCACTTGCACACCTCTATCTACCAAACCCTGAAGCAGGTGTTGGATGTAAAATAAGGAACTTGGAGGAAAATTATATTATTTGTTACCATCATATGTTTCTTGACTCTACTGCACCAATTCTAACTTGTGTCCAGCTAATCCTTTTGCATTTGAGTAGAGCTTCGGGGCACTGGAAAAGCATTTTCTGTTAGGTATTTCCCACATCATCAATCTTTTTAAGGCCTTGGAGACCTTTCATTCTATGAGCTGAAAAATTATTACTCGGTAGTACACTAGTACTTTAAGTATCACTTAATATGTGATTTTAACACATTCATTATGTTCCAATGTAACATACCAGCTTATACATTTTACTTTTCTTTGACAGGTGCAACATTAAGGTTTTACTAGCCCTCAGACTTCTAGCAAAGTGGCGAATAGTATCATTAATCTATTATGAATCTTCGTGAAGCTCAGCTACCTTGTGAAGGTGATCATAGGTCATTAGAATATACTTGCACAATAAACAGTTGTAGTCACATCTGTAAACTCACATTTCTTATGATGCAACGGTTTCAGCTCTAAACAGAGAATTACTGGGGGAAATGACAAAGTACAGCTATTGTGGCATTCTACGTGCCTCCAACAAATCCAGTATATATTCCCATTAAATCAAAAAATATGTAGATATAAAAGAGTAACTATGTGCTTTTACATGAGCTAGATTAGACAAAACTGTTCATCAAGAAATCAGTAAAAACTCTAAACTCATGATAAAGTGAAAAGTTGATGATGCCAGGAGAACATATTAACATACATGCATGCTTGACACATACATAAACACCAACACTATCCAAGAAATAACAAAAGCCTCTATATTTAATCTACGTGACAGTATTCAAACTTTTAGGCCACTCCATATGATATCCATGTCATAATCTGCATTCTATACTTTGTGCTTAAGTTCAGCCAAAATCTTATGAACATCCAAAATAACCTGTAAGTCCTAAAAATGAAATCTTTGGCCTTGGATTCAGCAATAGAACTAGTATCTCATAGATCTTATTTGTAAGTTTTCACATGTTCCTGTACACAAAAAGTTGGTTATGTCATTCTCCCATCCCTAATGTCCCTCAGCAACTGCCACTGTTTAAGGAACAGAAGGAAGAGAAAAAGGCCAAAAGCTTTTTGGGGAGACATTAGGTCCTCCAATTATGGATTCATGCTGAACCACAAATAGGGAGAAGAACCTTGAACTGAGAGAAGACGCATTCAAATCGTTATCAATGCCTAACCTGATGAACAGCAGAAGATATTCAAGATTCTGGTCCTTTGATCCAGAAATATTAAGCGCAGAATCATGTCAACCAAGATAGAAGAAAGGCAAAGTTGGACTCCATCGTGAGCTACAAGGAGAAGGGGATCTGATTTTCAACATACTCCCCCCCCCCCGACCATTTTTGGATTTTGGTTCTTAGAAAGTTAGAATTGCTGGTGAAGAATATTAGAGAAACAGGGGAGGAAAAGAGAACCAAATGCATGAGAAGAGAGATGTTGTCAATCAATTCCAATCCATTTTGAGATTTTGATTCTCGGAAGTCATGGTAAAAATTAGAAAAAGAGATATGAGTGAAAAAGCCAATACCATGGAAAGAGAAGTATTTGACAATGAGTGCTATCTGATAGACGATGAACCTTTTGTAAATGGTAAGCATTTTCCGTAGCTGTGACTTTGGTAAATGGCATCATCTTGCCTAATGTTTTTAGAAGACTACAGGTGGTAGATGGTTGACCAGGCACCACCGAGTGCCTAAGTATTAGGTGGGTGCCCAAAGGTCAGGGCAGCCCAAAAAGGAGAAATTAACAATAAATGATAAATATAAAGAGAAAACAGTTAAGATAGTTATAATCTAATAAATTGTCAAATAAGGGTAATAATTTGATGGAGTAGACAACATCCGGTACTAATTTAGATATCAATTTCATCCACCATAAACATAATGTAGAATGTTAGGGCTGATTTATAGGCAGCCCAACCTCCACAGATCAACTACGTGGCCAAGGTGGCCATGTTTTAAAACTATGCTCTTTCCCTTATTAGTCCAAAGTTATTGTATTTGACAGTTAATTCAAAATCAACAAGATTCTTTCCCTGGTCCTCTAACTAGATCTTTTTGAATAAAAATGACCTTTTGTTACTATCAGCAGAAACACAAACATCTAACATGAGGCAAATATTTTTTCATTTGGTTCAAAAGAAAAATGCGCAATAGACGGGATGCAAAGCTGAAAATGTGTAGGTAACAACAAGGGCAGAGTTGGTGCAATAACAACAGAATAAGATGGGAAGAACAAAGAAGCCAGATCAATCAACAGATGATGTAAACTATACGTTAATCATGCTCGTATTCTTTGCTGTGATTGTCAGGTTTGTAAGGCTCTCCTTTATAATAAAAAAGGCAATTTATCTAAGGACCCACGAGTCCTAAGTACATTTTAGAAGGCTACCACTTTTTCACAGGCATGCGGTTTTGCTATGGTTCTATATTCTACATGTAATTCACAACATGAGTCTCCTGCTTTCCTGAAAACCCACCTAAGATGAAACCAACCCTATAATTGCACCCAATGCAGCAATGGAGATTGCTTGAGAGGCCGTAGGTTTTGCTATGATTCTATATTCAACATGTAATTCAAAACATGAGTCTCCTGCTTTCCTGAAAACCCACCTAAGATGAAACCAACCCTATAATTGTACCCAATGCAGCAATGAAGATTGCTTGAGGGGCCGTAGTTGCGTCGCTGATCTTATTTTTTCGATCATATTTTCCTCCTACACGTATAGTTATTTTGGCTTCTCGTATATGGGCAGGGACAAAATTTATTAATCAAGCTTCATAATTTTGGAACGAGAAAATTTTAAATTTTCAACCACGATGTCTCACCGAACACATGAAATAATTAAAGTCGTCATAAGAAACCAAATCTTCAAAGCCTCGAGATCGATCGAGATAATGTGACGTATGATATGAATAAACTAAACCCTAGACAAAAGTAGAGATCCTCCAGAAGAAACCTCGGCAACACGTATGGCCTCCTAGGATGAAACAGAAGGGGAAGCACGGTAGAATCACGACGAGGGAAATCGAAGAGGGAGTTGGCTTTCGAAACTACCGGCATGGAGGGATAGGGGAACGCCAGAATCGAGAGTGGGGTAAGAGTGGCGGAACCTTTGGGGATCGGAGGCGGCGGAGGCGGCCTCGGACACGCGTCGACGGCGAGGTGGCGGCGGAAATCGGCATTGGCCCGATTGGCCGTCGTCGAGGGCAGGATAACCGTGGAGCTCGGAGGCCGAAAAAAATAAAACCTTTTACTCGGCCTTTTCCCGTTCCGTGACTGCTCGCGGGGGTTAGAAGGGAGGAGGGAATAGGGGTGAAAAAAGGCGTGATGATCTTATCGTAGAGACACTTACCCTCAGCAAATTTATAAATCAGGCCTTGGTGGGGGTCTAAAGTATAAAACAAATATGTGCAATGCACGGATAGGGTTGGATAGCCATTCAAAACCAATATAAAATTGTAACATATTTAATTCGATTAAATTTACTTGGATATTGTTGGCGTGGAGTCTCTGGATCGACCGGTCGGAGCCGCTGCATCGCAGGATCGCTTCCTGATTCACCTGCAAAACAAGTCCCTTGTCGGAGTTGTTCGAGCGGTTCCTTGCCAGAGTTGTTCGAGCGGAGGACACTCTGATGCTTAAGTCAGTGGCAGATTCCAACCACATAATGGAAAAGATGTCGAGAGTGGAAAAGAAAACGAGTTCTTGGAGATTGAAAATGTGTATATGCGAGATTATTCACGCGTACCTCTTGAGCCATCCTTCTTACCCATATTTAAACGATGGCCTCCGGTCTGTGGCCCGCTCTTTTTCCGGAAATCATGGGAAGCCATTCACTCCCATGATTGGCGATCGTGGGTTGTCAATGAGCGATTCCGGCCAGATCGGATGCATGGCTGCAGGAATTGTGCGCCATGATCATGGCATGATGGGTGTCGATTGTAACCGTTGGTTACAGTTTCCTTTTTGGAACAGATTGTAGTTCAAGCTTCGGGTTTCTCCTTGTATGGGAAGGCTTGATATTTCCTGAGACCGGAGATCATGTCTACGGCGGGGACCGAAGTTCGTATCTTCGGAAGTCGATGAGTAGTTCAGACTTCGGCCGGGACCGAAGGTGCTACTCGAAGGACTGGCCTTCGGATATTGTAGTTCGGTGTGAAGCCTTGAGTTGCTTACAGTTGACCTTTGCTTAGTCCGAAGTTCGTAGTCCGGAGAACCGGGACTTCGATAAGTCAAACCGGAGCCTTGTTCGTAGCTGACCATGATATCCCAACATATATAATTTAATTTATATTTAAGATTTTATAGATCCAGATCATGTTCTAGAATTAAACTCGTTTTATTTTTTAAATTATATCTAAATTTATTGAATTTGAACTCGATCCAATCCTGATCTATTAATATCATTAGGATCCTAATATATTTAAATTTCTAAATTATAATTTAAAACTTGCATAGATATAAAGATAAATTTATAATTATTTTTATATTTTTATTTATTCTGAAAGTAATTTTATTTGTTGTATATTTTATAGTTAATAATAATTGACTGTGTGATGATTAAAATATAATTGTCTATATCTAATTTGAATCCGATTCAATTCGAATAACCCGTTAGATTAAAAACTTTAGTCGTGAATCCGATTTGATCCGATCTAATTTTCTATTAGGTTAGATCTAGGTCTAATATTAAAATTCTATTAGAGAATCGGGCCAGGCCAAGATTATTTATGACTTGGTCCGATTCAATTCATTTTCATCCCTGCTTGCAACGAAAAATATTGTTGGAACCAGAACCCACGTTAACTACATGTTGAGCTACCACATTTGAGCTCCAACATATAGCCTGAGTTGTAGCTTGCAAAACTAATTATGTTGTTTGTTTGTGAATATTCTGGAATGCAGTTAAGTAAGAAAATTCTCACTCTTCTTAGTTTTGTTTCTTATACTTGGAGTATTGATAATAAACGCCATATTATTTTGTTTTCTCGTGTAAATGTGTATTGTGTGTGCTTGCAAAGGGGATTAGATTATAATATTATAAATTTGATTGGGTCTTATTTGAAGGGAAAATAATAATAATAATAATAATAATAATAATAATAATAATAATAATAATAATAATAATAATAATAATAATAATAATAATAATAATATATGTTTCATGGAAGTATGAAAAAAAAATATAGATTAAATCATGTATATTGTCTTTGCTTCCAAGGATTTCTTGGATTAGAGAACAATCGTGAGAATGGAAAGTCCTATCTAATTATAGCATGAGTTATACTTTGTTTCAATTATTCTGAGTAGTTTTAAGATAAGATATAACTTTAAAAAAATATTAATTAAAAGAAAAGACTTATCATTTATCAGCTAATCAGAATTCTTCTTATATGGGATCACTTAAAAATCTTCTTCGTGGAAATTAAGGGATAAAAAAAATATTAGTTACAAAAAAAAGATTATTATTTAAAAATAATAATAATTAAAATTTATTTTTTTGGGTATTCTCGAGTTAATAAGATGAAGAAATGGACTTCAATACTATCCCCGTGAATAACAAGAAAAAATAATAATAATAATAAAGATTCCCAATCAAATCAATGCATCTATTTTATTTCATTTTATCTATTAAAAAAATTATTTAGGGATATTTTTTAATGTTATTTTGTCTATTAAACTAATCACATAAAATGAAATTGAAAGTGGATGCTTGATACAAGAACGATGGCTTTCTCGAGGTACAATTTTTGGCTCATCCTAAATTTTTTTAGTTCATTTATTATTATTTTAAATTTTATACTTTGGATAACAGGGATTTGTTGGATAAATGCGAGCATTGAATTTTAAATTTTTGCATGGTTTATTGGAGGTTTTTTTGCCAACTATCATTCTATTTCTTTAATTCATCCTTGCTCTTCCAGATTTAAAAAGAAAAGAAAGAGTTTTAATTAAGTAGTTTTAAGATAAAATATAACTTTAAAAAAATACTAATTAAAAGAAAAGACTTGTCATTTATCAACTAATCAGAATTCTTCTTATATGGAATTGCTTAAAATCTTCTTCAGGGAAATTAAGGGCTTTCTTAATAAAAATAAAAAAATATCAGTTACAAAAAAAAATTATTATTATTATTTTTAAAAATTAAAATTAATTAAAAATTATCTTTTTTATTTGTTACGGTATTCTTGAGTTAACAAGATAAGGAAATTGACTTCAATACTATCCCAGTAAATAGCAAGAAAAAAAAAATCCCAATCAAATCAATGCATCTATTTTATTTTTTAAAAAATATTAAAAAATTATTTAGGGATAATTTTTTAATGTTATTTTGTCTATTTAACTAATCGCATAAAATGAAATTAAAAGTGGATGCTTGATACAAGAACGATGGCTTTCTCGAGGTACAATTTTTTGCTCATCCTAATTTTTTATAGTTCATTTCTTGTTATTTTAAATTTTATACTTTGGATAACGGGGATTTGTTGGATGAATGTGAGCATTGAATTTTAAATTTTTGCTTGGTTTATTAGAGGTTTTTTTACCAACTATCATTCTATTTCTTTAATTCATCCTTCCTCTTCGAGATTTAAAAAGAAAAGAAAGAGTTTCAATTATTTGAAGTAGTTTTAAGATAAGATATAACTTTAAAAAAATACTAATTAAAAGAAAAAACTTATCATTTATCAACTAATCAGAATTCTTCTTATATGGGATTGCTTAAAAATCTTCTTCACGGAGATTAAGGGCTTTCTTAATAGATATAAAAAAAAATATTAATCACAAAAAAAAAAAATTATTATTTTAAAAAATAAAATTAATTAAAAATTATCTTTTTTATTTTTTTTTTGGTATTCTCGAGTTGACAAGATAAGGAAATGGACTTCAATACTATCCCAGTAAATAGCAAGAAAAAAAATAAAAATTTCCAATCAAATCAATGCATCTATTTTATTTATTTTTTATCTACTAAAAAATTATATAGGGATAATTTTTTAATGTTATTTTATCTATTAAACTAATCACATAAAATGAAATTGAAAGTGGATGCTTGATACAAGAACAATGACTTTCTCAAGGTACAATTTTTTGGCTCATTCTAAATTTTTTTAGTTTATTTTTTATTATTTTAAATTTTATATTTTGGATAACGGGGATTTGTTCGATAAATGTGAGCATTGAATTTTAGATTTTTTCATGATTTATTGGAGGTTTTTTTATCAACTATCGTTCTATTTCTTTAATTCACCCTTCTTTTCCCGGATTTAAAAAGAAAAAGAAAGAGTTTCAATTATTTTGAGTAATTTTAAGATAAGGTATAGCTTTAAAAAAATACTAATTAAAAGAAAAGGCTTATCATTTATTAACTAATCAGAATTTTTCTGGGATCACTTAAAAATCTTTTTTGAGAAAATTAAGGACTTTCTTAATAGATATAAAAAAATATTAGTTATAAAACAAAATTATTATTTTTTAAAAAATAAAATTAATTAAAAATTATCTTTTCTATTTTTTTAATATTCTCGAGTAAATAAGATGAAGTAATGGACTTGGATACTTTCCGGTGAATAACAAGAAAATAAAATAAAGATTCTCTATCAAATCCATGCATCTATTTTATTTTTTTATTTATTAAAAAAATATATGGATAATTTTTAGTATTATTTTATTTATTAAACTAATCACATAAAATAAAATTGAAAGCGGATAACAAGGGCTTTCTGGAGGTATAATTTTTGGCTCATTCTAATTTTTTTTCAGTCATTTCTTGCTATTTTAAATTTTATATTTTGGATAACGGAGATTTGTTGAATAAATGCGGACGTTGAATTTTAGATTTTTGCATAATTTATTGAAAGTTTTTTATCAAAAAAATAATTTTAAAAAAATTACTTGGAGACGAGCCTTTGCACTCAGTAAATAATAAAGATTTAATCACTACGGTAGTAGTACAGTTGGTAAAGACGCAGCTCTTCTCTTGTATATTTACTCACAAGTCATGGATGACTCGATTAAATTTTATAATTTCTGGACACACCGGATCAGGATGGAGCGACTGATACTCCGTGCTGTAATAGAGCTAGGCTGATATACTCACCGAAGGAAAGGCCTAGCGGGCTGGAGACCAGAATGGGAAGCTACATCATGATTAAACCCTATCTTTTTCATAAAAAAAAAATAAAGAATTAAAAATAAAAAAATATCTTTTTTATCATAATTTTTAATATTTTGCGTATTTATTTTTTAAAAACTTCAAGGTCATTGCAAGTTTTTTTTTTTTTTTTCTTATTTATTATATTTAAAGTTTTCTTCTTCTCCTTTCTCCATTTTTTTTTCTTATTCTACTAATTTTCTTACTCCGTCCAGCTCACGGTAGCCCCATCATCGACTAATTAAGTTGATTAATTAATTAATTTCCTGGGGGAAAAAAAGAGAGAGAGAGAGAGAGAAAGGGGAGAATGGGCATGCGAAGAAAAATTTAAAAAAATAAAATAAAAGCGGGGTTGGGAGATGGGGAGCGATGCCGGACGCTATCTCCATAGACGCCATCGCGAGCGAGCAAAGGAGAGTGGAGCGAAGCAGCAGCCCACGAAGAGGCGATGGAAGGGAAAGGCCGTGACGTACCGCCGGCTCCGACGAATGCTGAGGCCGCGCCGCCGGCGGGGGTGGCCGAAACCCTAGTCGAAGGGCCACGTAGGAGAGCAGGCGCTGCCAAGAGGAAAGCGGCCTCCACCACCACCTCCTCCTCCTCCACTGCTCCTTCGAAGCGCCACGCCAAGGAGCGGAACTCTCTCCATCACCTCCCGCCCGTCCACAACGGCCCCTGCACCCGAGCCCGCCAGACCCCCAGCAAGGCCGCCGCCGGCGTTCAGAGGACTACGGAGACATCGGCGGTGGATTCCGGAGGAAAGGTTGGATCCGCCGCGGGAGATCCAGCCGAGACGGAGGAGGAGGAGCTGGTCGAGGAGCCACTCGTGGATGCGGACTTCGATTTGGTTCGATCCCGTGGCGCCAACGTTCATGCCGTCCCTTCTCCCGCTGGTGAGCTTCTAAACCAGTATAGGATCTTTCAGATCTGCGTAGAGACCCAAGCAGGAGTCCTTGTTTCGGTTGCCTTTGTCCCAGTCCGAAGGGTTTCTGGCCAGTTTGCTAATACTAGGGTTTTGGGGTGCAGTGCTCCTGCTTCTGTTTTCATTATCCGGATCTTGTGTCTCTTAGGATTCGTGTAGTTTATTTAACACCATCTTTTTATCTCACTGGTGAATTCTTTCCATTTTAACAAAAATGCAATTTTGAACTTACTTGCGGGAAATTCATATGTTATCTGTTTCCAATTATAGGATGGTTTTCATGGAAGAGGATCCATCCAATCGAGAAGCAGATTCTGGCCTCATTTTTCAATGGGAAGTCTGAGAATCGGACACCTGAGATATACATGGAGATAAGGAATTTCATCATGAAGAAGTTTCATGCTGACCCACAGACACAAGTGGAACTAAAGGATTTGTCTGACTTATCTGTTGGAGATACGAATGCGACGCAAGAAGTTATGGAGTTCTTGGATCACTGGGGTTTGATTAATTTTCATCCTTTCCCACCAACCAAGCTTGATGTGGCCAATTCTGATGCTGATAGTGGAAATAAAACACCAACCTTGATTGATAAACTGTATCAATTCGAGACAGTTAGCTCATTACCCCGTTATGTTCCCAAGAAAGCAGAACTGTCTGTTCCCGCTGCAACACCTTGGTTGCTTCGTGAATCTTCCCTAGCTGATGATTTGGTTAGGCCCGTTGGACCTTCTGTTGACTACCATTGCAACTCTTGTTCAGCTGATTGCTCCCGCAAGCGCTACCATTGCCAGAAACAGGTTTGTTGATTCCTTAATGCTGATAGCTGATCGGACTTCTTAGCATTTAAGTTACTATACAACATTTGAAGATTGTGCTTAATTTTAAAACCATAACATCATGTGAAACATACTGCATATAGAATTACTTGTACCATATTCTCTGTAGATTCTCATGGATGATACAGTTGTTTTCATGGCATACTGAAGCTTGTATGAGATAATTTTATAAAAATTGCCATCTGTCATGAATTTTGTATCTGAATTCGGAGTGTGATAGGTAGATTGATTACTTTCAACTAAGGGTGCTGATGCTAGTAATGAAAGTTAGTCAAGTAAACCTCCATATTAGATGTTTTTATTTTAAACTAGAAGCATGGTATAGGTTGTTACCAGCTTGTTGCCCTTCGCTAATCACATGTAACCATGTATTGTTTTCTGATGTTGTCTCTAGTTTATGGAGACATAAACAAAGATAACATGGGTTTAACTTATTATTTCTTTGACATGTATCATTACTTTATGGGGTACTTCATATGTGTTGCCTTCTGTACAGGTTTCAATGTTTTACAATAGCCTTTACATGTAGTCTCAAACTTTTGAAACAATGGAAACTATAAGTGATAACAATTCACTCTTAGCCATTTGGAGGCATGGATACATGTTCATTTCTGGACAAAATCATCACCATAAAACAAATACTCTCTAAAATTTAACGTCCAGCCTTTATTAATCAACTCCCTGGTTTGTATATAAGTAGTAATTAAACATAGCGATTCTCTCCATGTGTCTTTAGTTTTGGATATTGTATGTCCCTTCTAGTTTACTTTCTGCTGCAAATCAGGGTTTAGCGAAGCCTTGTGGAATCCTGGTAAAGCTTATATCCTTTTAGAAGCACCAATGAAGTCTAATGGGGACCCTAAGAGGAAGGTCCCTTAAAATACTGTTCATGTTTGGGCTAGAGCATCCTTTTCATCAAGTTTTCTTACTAAAATCTTTGAATATGCCTTTTGTGGATTATTATCTCAATCAAATTTGGCAGCTTGCCCTTGAAAACTTTGTATGTTGGATTTAGACCGGCTTCTTTTGTCAAGTTTCTATGAAGTGTATGATCTTCATGCTTCACACCCTTAGAAAAGATTTTCAAACAACCCACGCCTTGTGCAATTGGCATGAAGGACTGCTGCTACATGGTGGGACCCTTGTTGATATGAGGAGAAGGTTCTTGTTTCAAGTCTCACTCCTTCTTGGTTGTGGATATGTTAGAGCCTATATTGGCTTTATGATCGGGGCTGCTATCCTCCTTGCTTATGCCCCTTTTTTTCTTTTCCCATGTTACTATCTCTACTTGATTCATAGAGCTTATGTATTGGATTTTGAGGTGAAGCAACATTCCTTGCCTTCTTGCTTTTTGTTTTTTTATTTTTTTGAGGTTTATTTATTTATTTATTTATTTATTTTGGGGGGGGGGGGGAGGGGGGGGGTTGGTTTTCTAGAAGTTGTATATGATGAAGAATTATAAGAAATATTGGTTGTCTAGCATGTTCAAGCAGGCATTAGTTGCACTTTGCTTGGCATTCTTGTTCAATTTACCTTGTGAGCTTCACACTATAAGGATAGTTATGTCTTAGGGATGGTAGCTTGGCCGGCCTTTCTGATATCCAACCTATCCCAAACCCCAATAGGACATGTTTAGCAAAATCCTATAGGGTTTGAGATGGGTTTGGGATTTGACCCTCAGGTAACACTTACATGTCATTCATAAGTTTTGAATTCCCAAAATTGTAAAGCAATAATTTCTTGGTTTTGCAAGGAAATTGATTTTATCTATCAGCTTGAGTGAATACTTATTGTGCAAGTGTCTCCTATGGACTTGTGAATAGGGTGGGATGGTAATCTTGTGTGATATACAATGGTGACAAGGGCATGCCTTGGTTAAAAAGGTTCTTTGAGATGTAATTTATACCTTTTCTTCTTCTTCTTCTTCTTCTTCTTCTTCTTCTTTTCGGGGGGGGGGGGGGGGGGGCGTGGATGGAGTTATTACTTGGCTGAGCACAACCCAATCATGCTCTTGCACTTAATCATTCTAGCCAGCATGCTCCTTCCTCCAAAATTTGTTTCAAGATGTAAGGGACAAAAGGTAAGGAGAAAACATGTAGGCCCCTTGTTATACCGCAACAAATTACGTCAAAGGTCATAGAAGGGTCATTCTAGCTTCTAGGGCCTATTGTCTGTTCACCTGCTATCCTTTCCTTATAGCAAGTCATAGAAGTATTGTTCTAAGTTTTATAGGACCTATTGAAGTATTGTTCTAAGTTTTATAGGACCTATTGTCTGTTCCCTTGGTCTTTTCACCCTAGTGGAAAGCGATCAAGTTGATCTGCATGGGCAAGCTAAACTTATTTTTGGAGAATAGACTTGAATGCATGTAGAGTATGTAATAATTGTTTAACTTTCTTGGCAAGATTATAAGCAGTCTACTGTTAGTGCTTGGTTTGCTTGCATTCCTCTGCATGGTCCCTTTTTTTCCCTTCCCTCTACCAAGATTTTAATTCTTAACTATATTGTAGTGTATCAACCCCATATCAACCTGCAGGCATATAGAGGTATTTTCAAGTTTGGCTAGTTATCAGGGCATGTATCACCTCTCGTACCTGTAAGACCGGTTGCACTGTTCTTCACTTCTAGTTTCCCCTTAGTTGAATGAACAAAAATAAGGGATGACAAACAAAATTTCATATGAAGAGACCAAAGAGTTCTTCTCAGAGAGAGAGAGAGAGAGAGTCTGCATTGCTCAACTTGTCATTATTTATCAATGTTTCTGGTGATGTCATAAATAAAGAGTGGAATTATCAACTTCTGTAAATCCCCAATGTTGTCTTATCTTGAAAGGTTTAGAAGTAGAGATTGTAGGAAAAAAGGATACCAAGATCAAACTCTTAAATTCCAACTATTCTGCTTCTCTCCCAAGCTCAATTTGCTGATCGAGCTTTAAAAAAGAAAGAGGCATGATTGTCGTGTCTGTGGAGCATTTCTTTATTGCTGTTGTCACTGCCAGGTCTTCTTTTATCATTGCTGATGCATCCCTAACATGCTGTGGTGCTGCCAATGACTCATTGTTCTAATTTTATAGCAGTTAAATTGTTGATTCAGATTTTGCGATTACTGCAGATGCTTTAGATTTCAAAAGAAAAGGAAATCAGAAGGTAGGTAGAAGAGGATTGTCAAAGTGTGAAACATATATAAACAAGTTTGGGAACAAACTAGTCTACTTGGGAGATTTTTTGTGTTGTTGTGCTCTGGCTGCGGGTAGGAGTCTTTTTTCTAAATAATGCCAAATGCTGTGACTATTGATACAACCGATTTACCTTGGGTCCTGGGAAAGCCACAATTTCCAATTGACACCCATGTCCTTGGTCTTCCTTTAGTCACTTTGCTTTTACAACATCTAATTCACTGGGTGAAGTGTTTATGTTGCAGTAGTTCTAAAATCTGGATCTGAACTTTGCCAAATGAACGATTATGATGAGGCTGATAATTCAAGATATCTAGAACTAAATTAAGCATGAGGGTCTCTTCAGATTCGGCAATCAAGGACACTAAAAGTGAGAAACTCGATCAGTTCACATGCCTTAGGTCCTAGAAATCGGGCCACATGGGTTATGTCATGTTGGGAACTTAAGTTGACAAAAAAGGTTAAAGGTTGAGTTAATGCCTAGCTTAGGGGGCAATGTTGTTAAAAGAGAAGCTAGGTGGGTGCAAGGCCCCTTTGGCCTTTTTTTTGATGTCTTGCAATCATAGTAAAACTTTTTAATGTTGTGAAAGACAAGTCAATACTTTGTCAACTTGAATAGTGGGTTAGGCTGAAGAGAGTAATATCCATTTGCAGGGTGATGCTGCTCTCATAAAAATCTGAGTTCTGCAATTAGATTCCAAGGTCAATTTTAATAATGAGTTTTCTTATACATTGCGTGTTGGCTACTTGAACAATCAGCTTGTGAGGTTAGTTGAAATACTGCATTGCTGAACAAGGTATATTTGGGAATGTGACATGATTTGTTTTGCAAGGTTTTATTTCCTTTGGACTGTTTAAAATATTTCACATATTGTAAAAAATAATAATTATGATATAACACTCCTTTTTTGAGGCATAGATTTTTCAAATGAAAGAGAGTTAATATTAGCCTGGTCTTAAAAAGATAATGCAATGGTCGGGATTTCTTTTTATATGACTCACTTATTAATAGCTCTACTCTAGTGTTGTGCTGATTATCATTTTGTTTCCACAGGCAGATTTTGATTTATGCACTGATTGCTACAATGATGGGAAATTTGGTTCAGGCATGGCACCAACTGATTTCATTGTTATGGACTCTGCGGAGGTTGCTGGTGCTAGTGGTGGGAGTTGGACAGATCAGGAAACCCTGCTTCTTCTAGAAGCCTTAGAACTTTTTGGGGAAAACTGGAATGAGATTGCTGAACATGTTGCCACGAAAACCAAAGCTCAATGCATCTTGCACTTTCTTCAAATGCCTATCGAAGATTCCTTTTTGGAAGGCGAAGATGATGCTAGAAACGATATCCAGGAAAGTAGGGACCCTATTTCAGCAGATAAAGAAACTACGGTAAATGTTCCTGAGCCAATGCAAGTTGGAAATGCTGAAGCAAAAGGAGAACCAGCTGTGGTAAATGTTCCTGGCACAGCAGAAGCTGAAAATACAGGTGCAAAAAAAGAATCAACTGCTGCTCATGTTTCCAGAACAACAGAAGCTGAGAATGCAGTAGTTAAAGAGGAATCGACTGCCATAGATGATCTTCAAATGAAGGAAGTTGAAAATGCAGGTGATTCCAATCAAGCTATAACTTCTGCAACTGATGCTACGGAGGAAAAAAGTACTGTTGATATTGAGATTTCTCATGAAACTGACATCAGCATTGCTATTGATGCACTGAAGACAGCATTTCATGCTGTTGGTTACTTTCCTGAAGGAGGAGGATTAGGTTCATTTGCAGAAGCAGGAAACCCTGTGATGGCATTGGTAAGTGTGCATAGTCGGCTTGAAAATTAATTTGGCATTTTTTTTTGTGTGGATGCTAAACATGGTTCAATGTTCCCTTTGCAGGCCGCATTCTTAGTAGGTCTGGTGGAACGTGATGTTGCTACAACCTCATGCCGCAGTTCCTTGAAAGCCATGTCAGAGGAGTCGCCTGGCATCCAGCTTGCCACAAGGCATTGTTTTATTCTTGAAGATCCACCAAATGATGGAAATGATCCACCAAATGATAGAAAGGATCCACCGGCTTGTGTAAGGTTTGTGAACTTGCCGTATGCAATAGTATCGTAGTGTAATATTGTGATAGTTTGTAATGCTTGTCATAATAAATAAAATGTGAAATGTAGTGCTGTTGCTGACATGGGTCACGAAGAGTCTCATAAAGATGTGAGCCAGACACCAAATTTGGAAGGCACTGATAAATCAAACGACTACACCGACAAGAATGAGAATGCTGTCTCTCTGGAGAATGAAAAGAATTTGTCCCCTGAACCACAAGATTGCCCGCAGAAACAACCTGATGCAAATGAATCATGTGATGTAGATTTCCCAACAGAGAAAGCACCTACTTCCATTAAGGATTCTGCTGATCAAGCTTCATCAGGGGAGCAGATTATGTCAAGTGCCCCAAAGGATGCGAGTGATTCTGCTTTGCCTGTAGTCTCTGCACCAAGTAATACAAAAGAACCAGGAGATTTAGCTTCACCAGGAGAAAAGGCACCAAGTGCAGAGAAGAAAATAGATGATGTAAAACCTTCAGAGGACAAACCTAGTATTATGAAGGAGACAGGTGACCTAGCTTCACCAGACAAGGTCGAACAACATTCAGATACATTGAAGGTTTCAGATACAAAGGCTATTTCAGCTGGTCTGGAAGAACAGGAGCCGCAGCTAACAACTGGAAATTGTTCAGTAGTTGAAATTGGGGAGAAAATAGGTACGATATTGAAGTTCTCTGATAGGTTTCATAGAGTTACCCATTTTATGCCTATATTGAAGACTCTCCAAGGATCTCTCTTCCTGAAATCTACAGGGACATCATGGTAGAAAGAAACATACCTAAAAAATTATGTAGTAATTGTAGAAATAAAATATCTAAAGTCTAGACAACTCGTTAACTCAACTCATCTGAACTCAACTAAGCCTTAATCGCCAACTAGCTGGGATTGGCTAGAAATACTTATCTACAATAATATCTGTGTTCAATAGACTGATTCCTTTGTATTAGTGTTTCTGATAGTTTTTGTATAGCATTTCTTAGTGATGATATTTTACAAGTTTCTGACTGAAAGTTTTTCAGTCCTGCCTCCTTGATTCCCACTTCCAAACAATCTTGGAACTTAATGCTGAGAATTCTTGATGTGCACTTTAAAGTCCCAGGTGTAAACCTTGGAAGTCTATTTAATCTGGGTGTCATGCATGGCCAATCATGAAGCTTAAAGTGCTCTTTCATATGGAAGTTTATGAATTTTATCCATTTCTCTTATGTGGTCCACCAAGATCCCTCTCATCTGTGGAGATCTCAACCATTGATCTTCATTTATGAAATTTTATTGCATTATTACCCAAAAAAAGTAGTTATTGCATTATACCCAAGCATTCTCTATCTTCTGAGATAGAAATCCTCCAAACCAACAAATCAACTCTCATTGTCTCACCCTGTACCTTTGCTCTCGCATGGCTGTTCTCTACAGCTTGTTTTCTTTCTTTTCTTTCCTTCCAGAAACATGTTGGAAATGCCAGCACCTGGATTTGAACCCAAGACCGACTTTCATCCCATTTGCCAGGTGGAAACTGCACCCTCTGGCACTCGTGGCATACAGACTCTCCTTGTAGCTTTTCTGTTCTTTATGACTAGGTGATTCTGTATTCTTGATTGCCTACTTTTTTCTGTTCTTATTGATTGGGACGCTTGTATATTTCATTTGAGTTTGGCCTGGCTACAAATATGAGATATGCAGTGACTACAGATAGAAATGTGATACTTGAACGTGTTATGTTTCAGTTGGCTCGGTAACATGAAGATTAGTGGTAAAATATACTTACTAGTTCTTCTTCTTCTTCTTCTTCTTCTGCATGAATGTTAGAGGCTTGGTATAACTTGTTTATCTTTCTTTACATGATTCACTCTACCATTTTGTAAAATTACTTCCTGTTTCCTTGTAGTGCTTCAGCTTATCAGCTGTACCCCTTGTCTTGTTGTTGGTGAACTGTTGTTTTGTCTGACAGTTTGAATGGCTCGTAGTGCACAACCTTACACAGTATAATGACTATGACCAAATGATAACCAAATTATGGGACAATTGCAGTCGCTTCTGCAGTCATAACCAGCTTTCTTCCTCGGTCCCAGGTCATTGGTACAAGCATACCAATGACTTTACCAACCAAGCCAGTTGCCACCCTCCATAAAATGACTAGCATATTGTTTTTTTTTTTTTTTTTCATTATCTCTTCCTTTTTTTTTGCTTTCAAAAATTTTTACTAGTTTTATATTAGTAGAGGATGGGAGGAAGCCTAGCTGTGATCAGGTGATGGAAGCATTCAAACCCTGGTCTTTGGTATTAATGTTCCAGTAACTTTACCAACTAAGCCAATTGGCACCCTCCATAAAATGGCTGGTGGCTTATTTTTTTTCTTTTTGCATTGCCCATTTCTCTTTTTCCTATTGTTTGTTTTCAAAAAAACTTGCTAGTTTTATATAAGTAGAGGCATTTTCCTTTACACTTGTAACCTCTTTAACTACTCGATGTAATTTTCAATTTATTTTAATATCAGATATCTAGGGAATGACAGTCTACTAATTTGCCTGGCCAAGGTCAGGTGAAGTCATGATTTTGACCCAAGTTGGTATCAATATCCCAGTGAGTTTATCAGCTGAGCGAGTTGTCACCCTCCATAAAATGGCTAGTATATTGTTTTTTTTTCTTTTACATTATCTCTTTTTTCTTTTTTTTCTTTCAAAAAATTTCACTAGTTTTTTATAAGTAGAGGCATTACCATTTATCCTTTTAACCTTTTTAGCTTCTTAACATAAAATTTAAGTTATTTTCACATTAGATATCAATGGAATGACCAATCTATTTATTTGCTTATAGCTGTTTTACCCACGGTCGACTTGATGGCCTAATCTTTTATCAACACTAACAACCAATTTCAGGTATCTTGCATATTTTCATGAACCATCCTAGCTTTAGGCTTGTGAAATTTCCTCATTGACCTAGCCTTCCTCTAGTCATTGATCAGTTTAACTGTTGAAGACATCAATTATACCTCCGCATTGCATTGCTTCATGAGTTCAGGTTGCAATTTGCAAATGATTTAATGAGTTTTGGGGAAATTTAGCATCCAATTCTAACACCACATCTCTTGAAATTTGATTTTGTTTCCTTGCACCTTGCAGATGAGAGTAATAAGAAGGAATCTCCGAGCAATGATGAGAAGAATTGTGACTCAACTGCAACAAATGATGATCATAACATAGACAGGTTAAAACGTGCTGCAGTTACAGCACTCTCAGCTGCAGCTGTGAAAGCTAGGCTTCTTGCCAAGCAGGAGGAAGACCATATTCGGCAGCTCGTCTCGCTGGTTATTGAGAAGCAGGTATTGTATGAGATAATGGAGATGATGATTCATACGTTTTCAGGGAAGTTTAATTTTTGGTTTTTTAGGTTTTGGATGAATGATAGACAAGATAGTGTCAGGTTTGGTCATGAAGCTATACTGTTTCATTTTGTGACAAATTGCTAGAGTGATGCCACTGCTAAGTTTGGAATTGCATTTTCTGCAGTTGCAAAAGTTGGAGGCTAAATTGACACTATTCACTGACATTGAAAGTGTCATCATGAGGGTGAGGGAACAAACAGAGAGAGCAAGACAGAGACTTCTCCATGAGCGTTCTCAAATAATTGCAGCTCGGCTGGGCCTGCAGACATCCTCGTTTAGAGCAAATCCACCTTCCCTGCCTACAAGCAGATTTGCAATGGGCTATGGTACTACCGGTCCAAGGCCACTTAACATGGCTGCTCAAAAACCACCCCCTATGAGAAGGCTGTGAGGTTTGGTCATCAAGATGTTCCTTTCATGATACCATGTGTCAAGTCATTTTTTAAGCACATTGAGAAGAATTGGGATTTGGTGTTCCTCTTGCAAATGTAGCATACTGCTCCCAGCAGCAATTTTACATTGCAAGTAATCTTCTATCTCCCAGATGTTCGACCAGCTAATTTTTTGGTTTAAAACTGACAATTTAATGATCATCAGAATTTTCAGGTTTTGGCATCATCAATGTATAATGGCTAATTGGTGCTGAGGTGGTATTCTTCTGCTTTTGTGAGCTTCACATATCATGTACTCTATGGGGGATGCCTACTTTTTTTTTGCCGAGGTGCTCCTCATGTCCTAAGATCCTTGTATACAGCACATGTTTATTCAATATCAAGTGCATTCACCTGAAGAAATGAAAGTCTCGTATGTGCTGTTATTATCCAACTTTCTATATGAAAGCATTTCTGTTTGCTAGTGGAAAGTAAACAGAAATGCTTCAAGGGCTCCATTTTCTACATGTAAAAGATTTAGTCAAAAATTTATATTTTCTTGGATAAATATTTTTCAGATAATATTTAGATAAAAAAATAATTTATCCGTATTTTTTTTATGCATAGAAAAATAATTTTGAAATTTATTAGAAGACATTATTACTGGATAAATTGCTAAAATTTATTCATATTTTTTATAAAATAATTTATGGAGACTAGAATATGGAATAGTGAATAATTGAGATGCTAGACATTGAATGATAAAACATTAAAAATTAGAATGAGGGTATTTTAAAAATAAAATTAAATATTTATTTTACTGGTCAGTAAGAAATGATTTAATCATTTTTTTTTAGATGGATAAGTTTTTTTATTAATTTATGAATAAATATTATTCAGGAAAAGTAATTTATCTATTTTAAAAAATATAAGGACATAGTTAAGTTAATTAATAAAAAAATTGATTATTTTTTAGTAATATTTATCGTGTCGTTGGAGGATGATGTAAGCGAACGTCGGATTGAAAAGAATGCTCAAAGTCCAAGAAGAGAACTTTGGAAAGTAATGAATGCTGAAAGTCCATGTAAAGGGCCTGATAACTGCCTTTCCATAATTTAAGGGCTGTGCAATTTTGGTTGTCAGATACATGGCCGAGCGAAAATTTTGTTTTCATCCGGGCCACATAATTTGAAGCAATCTTGTCAGCTTTGACGTGCATCATTAAATGAAGCAATTAACTTAAAATCTTTGTTCTGTTTGCTGCCGGCACGCTTGAAAGATCCTCTTTTCATGCATCAAGCTCGGTATCTTCTGTTCTAAGACGCAGGAAGGGCCTTTTGGAACAGAGATGAGTCTGATGAGGGGCCTTGGCGGTTGATTTATGATCACATGCACTTGTTTTAGGCTTCAATTACCCCTACCCTTGACCACTTTTGCAAAGAATTTTAGAAGTTATAGTATATGAAGTAGCATAACAATTTGCTCGTCTCATCAAGAGGAACCCACTTAGCCAATTTGTTTACCATGGTGTTTGCTTGGTGGCATGTTCCAGGGAAGGTCGCCTCCAGGCTGTGCTTATCATGGAAGGGCAAACTGCTTCCTGTGATATAAGTGGGATGCTCTCCTCAGAATGGCTATACACTCTTACGAAGGTATGCATGTTGCCAATTAGATCATGTAAAATATAAGAAACTATAATTAACGATTCAATTCAGGATTATGAGTAAATGTATTTCTACAAGCATGATAGAGCTGTTGTTGAAGTTCTATGAGTAGATCTCGGCTTGGCTGTGCGATGAACATGGTTTATTAGACGAAAGGAGTATTTGATAGATAATTACGGCCCACGTTTATCAAGATCATGCACGGTAATTCGATAAATATATTTGTTAATTTAATTTGTAGACTGTGCTGGATGAAGGATCAAGATTTTAATCCTAGCGATCTAAAATCAATGACAGAGAATCCATAACCATTGCTTATGATCTACATCACCATATTTAGAAACCAAAATCTAGTCTTTTAGAGGCTATTTGCTTATGTATCGCCATGTTTTAGAGGCTATTTTGCATGTTCTTAGTTGTAGGTCATGATCAACAAGTCAAGAATTTTAATTTTTATGTCCAATGACATAGTTTGATACATTTACAATGTCAAAGTGGTTACTAAAATATATGATTTTCAGTTTATTGATATTTTTTATGACGTAGAATATGATTAACTGCATTGATTCCCAATTTAGAATGCCCATCGTCAACTTTGAACCAATGGGATTGACCCTGACGAATTTTTATACCCTTTTTTCCCCCAGCGCCAGGGGCATCCTTGTTGTTTTCCCATTTAAATTACTTCGAGTTAGACCTTGTTATGTAGATGATGCGAAGGTAATCAATAGTATTGTGAAAATTCTGTCCAAGGTAATATGATTTAGAATATGATTCAATTCAAGTCCTATTGTTTATTTTCATTTGAATCACTTCAAGTTAGACCCTTTTATTTAGATGATGTTGAAGGTAATCTATTGTATAGTGAAAGTTCTGTCCAAGCTATCTGGTTGAAATAAAAATTTTCCTTTCATCAGGCCCAATAGCTCGTTACAGGCTAAAAGAATATTGTAATATTGGCTTTGACGTGTAGAACGTCAATTTGTCCCGAGAAAAACTTTATTTCTGTTAATTGTGAAGATACTTGAAAAATTCTCTCTAGCCAAGTAGTCTCTGCTTCGTTAGTTTTATATTTTATACTCTCGTTTCCAAAGAGCAGAAACTGACTCCTGGGGTAGATTAAATTTCTGGGTAGGTATCCTTGTTACAAAGTTTTAACTAGACTATTATAGAATTATAAAACAATTACATGATGGTCATATACAATTAAAGAAATTTCTGCGAGCGAGAAGCAGCTGTTATTTTTTCGTGAGAAAAATGCAGCTGTTGTTAAATAGGTGTAAAATATTTACTGGTAGCTGTTAGAAAGGAGAATTATGAGAAGTGCTGGCGTGAGTAGGATTTGAATTTAAGAATTGAATATCATTCTAATGAACATTTCATATAAAAGCTTTTTTTTTTTTTTTTTTTTTTTTGTGAGTTATTATAGCAGCCGTTAAATAAAAGCTTGTTATGGATAAAGTAAGGCCTCTAAGATCATCTTATAATAATTATGAATGTCACGGCTATTATTATAAATCTTATTTCCAGAGGCTTGAAAGGTTATTCAGTCTTTGGACAAATTTACTAGTTGAAGCATGGCTGCGGAAGTCGATAGCTTTGCTTTCCGATTAAAATATATATATATATATATATATATATATATATATATATATATATATATAGAAAAAGTCTTTGTACACTATATCGATCCGATTGAAAAAAAATCTATTGTATAATCTGATTGGACAACATAAACTATAACACATGCAATTTTATTTTTTCATTAAAAATATTGAATAATAAAAATATTTTTTTAAAAAAAAGATTATGACATTCCATAACTTACATTATGACATTTCGTGACTTGAATTATGATACTCGAGATATATTTTCATCATTAAAAAAAAATTTAAAATTTTTTCAATGATGAAAATACTTTCGACCTTGTAACATCGTGTGAATAGAGTTATAATACCATGTTCATAAAAAGCATATCATAAAAGGAAGATATTTTCATCATTCAAATACATATTTAATATCTATAATTTATTTTTTTATTAAAATTTTCAATGATAAAAATGTTCTATTCTTATGATATTGTTTTGTGAACGGCGTATCATAATCTTGTTCATAGAATATTATAAGACTAAAAATATTTTTATCACTAAATTTTTTTTAAATTTTTTTAATAAAAATATTCTATGATACGGAAATGATATAACCTAATCCACGAGATGTTATAAGATAAGTCAAGGTACCATAATTTTTTTTAAAAAAAATATTTTTATCATTCAAAATTTTTAATAAAAAAATAAAATTATAAATATTAAATATATATTGAAAAATAAGATTTACATGACCTTTATTCCTTAATTCTATTTAGTAGTATATTTTTTTATACTACTCTGATAGATGAAAAATTACTGATTTCTTTATGGCCAAGATGCAGGCTTCTAAATACACGTTGTCATGAACCAACACCAGATCCAAGCTCCTCCCCGTTTTCCCATATAAACTCGGTTCCTTCTTCGTCATTGCAACTCTGCCACGACCGCGGCTTCTCCGGATTCCGGACGGTGCGCGCCCTCTTGTGGCCGCAACGGCGACACGTGTCCCGCGCTACCGTGTATCGCACGGGTCGCGCGGGAACGGGCTAACGAACGGTCAAGAATGGGTAAAAGCCGGCAACCAAAGCCGGTGTTACTACAAAAACTGCACTTGTTGCGGACCTTCTCGGGTTTTTTTTTTTAAAAAAAAAATAAAAATACTTATTTTCTTTTTTGAACATATCTTTCCTTTTTTTTTTTTCCTTTTAATCTTTTTAATTTTTAACCTCTCAATTGTAGAACAAACACAACCAGATGGCTAAATAAGTGAACAAAAATAGCAAGTCGGGAATAAAATCCCAGGAGAATGGAGGTGGTGGTTGGAGAATGGTGGAGCCAAGCCATAGTGCCACATTTCTCCCCCTCTTCCTTCTCTGAGAACCCTTTTCCTCTTCTAAAGAGGAACCAAAAAAAAAAAAAAAAGGTTCTCTTGACTCTTCCCTACTTGTTATAAGAATTTGTTTGGTGTTTAAAGCAGAATCCAAGACAAACATGGAGGAGAGATTTCTCTTTTTATATAATATACAGAGTAGCATAATTTTTGTTGTGCATTGCCTCACCGAATGCATGGATTTACCTCCCTTCTTGTTACAAAAATCATGTTCATTTTGTAGCACAATCAATTGGAACAAGAATTCTATAATCTTAGAATAATATTTAACCCTTTGCTAAGGCTCCGTCATCGTTTCTCTCTCATCTTTCCTTTTAATATAGAAGCGCATGCTTCCTTTTTTTTTTTTTTTTCATATTATTCTCGCAAATGCATGAATCACTGAACTTTCATAGCACAAAACCACCATTTTAAGCATGTTTGTATTCTAGATTTTCTCTATGAAAGATGAATTAAAGATATCTTAAAAGAATATTTGGCAAAGATTTTTTTTTTTTTTTTTCAAACATGAATAGCATTCTTTTGCTGCACTTTTTCTCACCAATGAATGCACCAACCTCCCTCCCTTGTTATACAAATTCCGAATTTTGTAGCATAGATCAACGTAACCATGTAGAATTCTAGATTTCTTTTCTGAAAAAGAATTGTTGGATCTTATAAGAATAAATGGTGGCGTTTTGTCTCACATTGTTCTTATTCATGCATGATCTTTGTCAAGTGGAATATGTTTATTTCTCCTTTACGATGTGTACAAAAATATCTGCTATCGTTTAATTCTTTGTCAAATTTCTTCCTTCATTTCTTTCTCAACTATGGTCTCTACGTTGGTTTTAAATTTTCTCGTTGCTTTGCAAAATTTCTCTAGGGGGTTCTTAGTGGCGTAGGTGAGCAACGGCTAGCAGTGATGGAGAGGGTGGAGTCCTCCGAGCCGGCACTCCTTCGGAGAATAATGGCGGAGTCTCCCCCTTCTTCCAATTCTACATCCCCACCACCTCAGGCATCACCAGCACCAGCATCTCCACCACCATCGCCGCCACCCTCAACGGCACCTCCAGCACCAGCCCCGACCGATCCACCTCCATCGCCGCCCCCACCTTCGCCACCATCCCCACCAGCCCCGTCGGAAAAGTCTCCCTCTCCGCAACCTCCACCACCTCCGCCACCCCAGCCAGTTGCGACACCGCCACCACCACCACCTCGGTCTATGTCCTCAACGCGCCCTTCTGGTGCAGTCCCACCCCCTTCAAAGATTTCTGGGAACGCATCACCTCCGTCGTCGTCCTCGAAGTCGCCGAAGAATGTCCACAATAGCGGCGGCGGCGGCGGCGACGGCGGAGGAAGCGGCAATTCTGACCCAACTGACGTGCCTCTTATCGTGGGAGCCGCCGTGGGCATCACTCTGTTCGTAATTTCTTTGCTGGCTGTTGCATTATACTGCTGCCTCAAGAAGAAGAAGCCTCGCAATAGCATTCGCTATTATGATTCTTCGGTGCCCAAAGGTACGTATTTTGAGATAATTTAATTACATGCAATTGTTATCTATCTAGCTCAGCTCTCGAGTTCTTTTATTTCAAGTATAACAGTATGGAAGGAATTTAAGCATTTCAATTGGGTAGAAGCAATGCACAGAGACGCAAACATCCTGTATGCTGAATTGATCAGCTGCTGTTATAGTCTTTTTGATCGCCTGCTTTCTGCTGTTCAGAGATTAACTTATAAGTCTTGTTTATGCAAATCAATGTTTTTGATGCAAACAAGTATCCGTATTCGAACAAACTTTGGTCGATGTTTTAAGATCCAGGTTTATGCAAATCAATTACTTGTATTTCCTGTAGAGCTTCCAGTAGTTAGTGACATGCATTGCATTCAACCAGTCCTCTGCTTCTATTGGAGACGAGAGGTAACATTTCTGATCTAAAAATTAATTTCCTGAACTATTGTAAGAAGATTTATGAAGAGAAATGCATCGGAGAATATGTGAGTTTCCATGATCTCGCTATATATGTAATAATTGTCCATGTCTGCGGTGTTTCATTTCACTTTCAACCATTCTTGCGGTAGTAAATATGGCCATCTGTGTAGGTGGTGGATACTACAATGGATCACTTCCGAGATGGCAACCCCAAGGGATGGATCACATGGGCAAGATCCCACCACCTCCCGGTGCAATTGCACAAGGTGGTGGTGGTGGTGGATGGCAGCCATCGCCACCACCTCCGGCGATGATGAGCAGTGGTGACATGAGCTCTGGCTTCTCCGGTCCCCATGGTCCTCCATTGCCGCCCCCTTCGCCCAACATCGCCCTGGGGTTCAACAAGAGCACCTTCACCTACGAGGAGCTAGCATCGGTGACGAACGGCTTCTCCCAGGCTAATCTCATCGGACAAGGTGGGTTCGGGTACGTATACAAAGGCGTGCTCCCTAACGGGAAGGAGGTCGCAGTGAAGCAGCTCAAGTCAGGGAGTGGGCAAGGGGAAAGAGAGTTCCAGGCTGAGGTCGATATCATCAGCAGGGTCCATCATCGCCACCTTGTGTCCCTTGTTGGATATTGCATTGCTGGGTCACAACGGATGCTTGTCTATGAGTTTGTTTCCAACAAAACTCTAGAATATCATCTCTATGGTTAGTTCTTTCTTTTGGCAGTTATTTCAGTTAAACAGGCTTTAGAAACATATTCCTATATGTTTACAGAGAAACATGTATACATGTACATATATAACTACATGCATGCATGCATGTATATATTTATTTCACTTTGTCCTGGTTGAACTGTATACAGTTCACAGAGAATAGTTTTGTGCACTCCAGCTCCATATGATCTACTGCAGGATTCAAAAAATAATAATTTGCAACCATATTTTTCAGGAAAAGGCCTTCCGGTAATGGATTTTCCATCGAGATTGAAGATTGCTTTAGGATCAGCGAAGGGTCTCGCTTACTTGCATGAAGACTGTGAGTTTCATATTTATATTATTTTAGACTCGAATGATTTTATATTTATATTTATACGAAGGGTCTGATTGTTCTTTTTCTTATGTATCTGCTTAAAGGCCACCCTCGAATTATCCATCGTGACATCAAGGCTGCTAACATTCTCTTGGATGGTAAATTTGAAGCCAAGGTTAGATGACCTGCTCATAGTTTTTCTTGTCATCGCAAATATCTTGGGTGATGGTCTTTTGTTTCTCTTGTCATTTGGAAATTAAGGACTTGATCAGCTGCTGTATGATTACAAATACAGGTTGCTGACTTTGGACTGGCCAAGTCAAATTCTGACAATAATACACATGTTTCGACACGTGTCATGGGAACTTTTGGGTGAGCAAGAACATTTATGGAGTAATTAATCGAAGATCAATGACCGATCCAGATAGATGAATTCCATCTTCTTGAGATGATCTTCTTCTCCCTTTGGATGTAGGTATCTGGCTCCTGAGTATGCATCGAGCGGAAAACTGACAGAGAAATCTGATGTGTTCTCGTTCGGTATAATGCTTTTGGAGTTGATAACCGGACGGCGTCCTTTCGATGCTACCGGTGAATTCATGGAAGATAGCTTGGTTGATTGGGTCAGTATGCTACTCGGTTCATTATTTTTCACATTTACTGGCTACTAAAATTAAACTCTCAACTTTAGGAATCTAATTTGCATGTTTGGAGCAGGCAAGGCCTCTTTTAAGCCGTGCATTGTCCGGTGAAAACTATGAGGAGCTCGTGGATCCACGCTTAGAAAATAATTATAATGCACTAGAGATGCAACGCATGATAGCATGTGCTGCTGCTTGTGTTCGGCATTCTGCAAGGAGGCGCCCCAAGATGAGCCAGGTATGGAGCCTTTGCATCACCTTGTTGCTCCAAAGCTTGCAAGAGAGGAACTTTAGTCTTTGGAATTCTGAGAAAATTTGACAAATCTGGTAAATGATTGTATTGAAATAGATTGTGAGGGCATTGGAGGGTGACACATCGCTCGAAGACTTGAACGAGGGGGTGAAACCCGGGCAGAGCACATATTTCAACTCAAGCTCAGACTATGACTCGGGTTCATACAGCACAAATATGAGGAAATTCAGAAGGGCTGCACTTGGAAGCGAGGAATTCAGCAATGAGTACAGTGGACAGACTAGCGAGTATGGGCTCAATGCATCTGAATCAAGCAGCTCTGGGGACTCGAGTGCTCTTGGAAATCAGAGGCACAAAGCTCGTTGATGTTCCTGAAAAATTTTAAAAATTTAAAATTTAAGAAAAAAGAAAAAGAAGAAGAAGAAGAAGAAGATCATGATAGAAGGTATACTCATTCATGAAACCAAGGAGCATATTGAGTTGAATGCATTGCAGCTTTCTTTTGTTGGTGGGAGAGATGATTTGGTTATTGTCTATGTGTGTTTGTTCTTATTAATATCCTAATTATTGGACTTGGCTTCTACTATTTACTAACAGCTTGGGCAATTATTGTCCGAATTAAGAAAAAGCTGGGGATTTTTAGAATTGTCTTGCCCCACCGAATGCATGTTTTTGATTCTTGTTTACAGGAAAGGATGCAGAAAGAGAAAATTGGGATTCTTTTATTTGACATTAGTATCCATATTTGCAGCCTGGTTTTTTATGTTTCATATTTAAGTGGCTAGCCTTTCTTTTTCTTGTTGGTTACTGGCGAGCTTTTGGCATGGCCATCAACATTCTCCCAGCCTAAGAAGATCCTCTTTTACCTGCTGTTAGTGTGAAGATCCCGTCTCTCCTTTTTCAGCTTAAGAAAACAAACCACCTCCAGGGTTTGCGTGTGCTTCTCGAAGTTGTAGGGAAATAATATTTTTCATACAGGCTTCATTTTGAATCACAACACTTTTCCATTGGTCCTATTTAGTTGAGAAGGTGAAAGGAAGCTCCAGTGTCCCATCCCAGATGTAGATCTTTTGATGTTCATTTTCAGAGACGCCATTAGCTTAATTTAGTGAAAGACCTTGCTTCAGCCCAAAACACTTAGGTTGCTTTTTGAACCGGAATGCCACAAAAACATTAAATCATTAGTAACCATTCTCTGATCAGACAATCATAGATCAGCAATATTTACTCTTTGATTGACATTCTATGAAAGAATCAATTATAAAAAGGGATTAGTGAAACAAATCATGAAAATAACTGGAAAAAATTGAAAAAGTAGAGAAAGAAAAGAGAGAAAAAAATGTTGTTTTTAAAGTTTAACATGTCATCTGGGCTCTTATTAGGTTAAACCGTTAACCCATCCCTGACCATCATTTAATTAGCATCCAAACAGGGGCCAATGCCTTGCACATTATGAAATGAGAGATTTTGCTTCAAGGGACAGTCTATCAACAGAGTATGAACCATAGTGCATCAAGGTTCAGCAAGATGGCAGATATTAGATCAGGAATGCTGCCAATAGATCAAGTTAGATTGCAAGTAGCAGTCCAATGAAGCATGCATAATGATAAGGTCCACCAATAGTCGAAATGGAGAAGAAAAATCAAAAGGACAGATGAACTTCTTTATTATGAGAAAAATGGTTGACAAAGACTACCAACTCTTCTTGCTAGCTACCATAATGTTGTCACCACCACCATTCCTGCGGTCTCCATTCCCTCCACCCTCACTTTCACTCCCAGCTCAGACCAGCATTTGCACTATACTTCCTGCAGTAGTTTGACCTCTGAACAAAAGATTCCATCACTACCAGCACCAAGTCTACAAACTACTGCTCTTCTTTTGTCAATGAATTGATGCTTAATTTTTTCGGTCATCTTGATAAATTGCAGTAGAAGATAAGATGGCAAACACTGCAGCTTTCTTTCAGAATTGTGTAACGACGTTCATGAACCCCGGCGAGCGCTGATCCTGACATCCACAAATTGTTCTCAAAGGCATCCACTTATCTTGAACTTGATCATCAAGCCCTCTTCCAGCTGTTTGGCTTTGGTCTATGCTAATAAGGGACGAGCTCGCAAATTACTCCAGGCTTTACTAAATCCTTCACAATTTCCATCCAAGTTAACCTAAGCATTCCCCTTCTCATTCTACATCTTTTTGACACGGATTTGAGCATCACTCTTAACTTAAGCTTCCTCGGATCTTCGACTCTTCATCACACTGCATGCTCGAATGACATTTGAATTTCCATCTTTAATCAAAACCAACCTTCCAGCACTGACAAACAAAAACAACATCATGGCCTGATAACCCGAGCCAGACGTTTATGCCGGTCTTGCATCTGCAAGAGCTCTCTGGCAAATCCTTGGTTCCCGGTCAATAACAAACCATTCAGAACACGATTGAACATGAACCTCCTTGGGAGATGTCCCCTCTCCACCATCTCCATCACCATCTTCCCGGCCACCACCATGTCCTCCGGCCTCTTCCTTGCGAACATCGCACTTATTAACACATTGTATGTATCCAAATTCGGCAAGCAGGCCGCTCGCTCCACCATCCTCCCAAACAACTCCAAACCCTTCTCTATCTCTCCCTCCTCGCACCAATACCTTATCAAAATATTATAAGTCTGCACATTGGGCTCGCACTCCTCACGCTTCATCCTTTCCAAGAACTCCATGGCTCGGTCCATCTCCCCAACATGGCAAAGCCCTCTGATCACCAAATTATAGGTAATAGCATTGGGGGTGTATCCCTTCCTCAGCATCTCATCAAACACCAAGATGGCATCTTTGACGCATCCCTTCTTGCAGATGACCTGTATGAATGCATTGTAGGTTGGCACCGAAGGGAGGCAGCCCTGGGCGACCATTTCGTCGAACAGCTTCCGGGCTTGCTCGAGCTGACCGGCGAGCCCAAGTCCATGGACCATGGTGGTGTAGGAAACCACATCTGGCCGGCAATTGCCCCCCGAATTCGAATTCTCCTTCCTCCCTCTCTTCTTCATCTGAGAGAAGAATTCCAGCGCCTCCTTGATCTGCCCCGCTCGGAAGAAGCCCTTGAGCAAGATGTTGTAGGTGTTCAGCGTCGGCTCGATGCCAGAATCGACCATCTCCCGGAGAACTTCCAGAGCTTTTGGAGTGCGTTTGAGCCGGCACCAACCGTCGGCGATGATGTTATAGGTGATGGCGTCGGGTACGAATCGGTTTTTCAGGGCTTGGAGGAGGGAGGAGGCCTTCTCGACGCGGCGGGACTTGCAGAGGGCGTCGAGGAGGGAGTTGAAGGCGGAGAGGTCGTGGGGGCAGCCGAGGTGGGGCATGGAGAGGAAGGAGCGGACGGCGCGGTCGGGCTTGCCGGCGGTGAGGTGGCGCTCGGCGATGATGGCGAAGGTGCGGGGGGTGGGGGGGAGGCCATGGCGTCGGCGGAGGGAGAGGAGGCGGCGGAGGGCACGGGGGTCGCGGAGGCGGCCGGCGAGGTCGATGGCAAGATCGAAGGATGAGGAGGCGGGACGGAAGGAGGGGAGGCGGAGGAGGGAGTAGAAGAAGAGGAGAGCGCGGGGGCCATCGTTCCAGAGGCGCTTCATGACGCGGTCGACGAGGGCGGGGGGCCAGGCATTGGAGGAGAGGCGGGAGAGGTACCGGGAGAGGGTTTGGGGGTCGTCGTCGCCGGAGTGGTGGAGGACGGCGTCGGCGATGAGGACGGGGAGCTCATTTTCCTGGGGTGGCGAGGATTGGTTGGTGGGATCGCTTGAAGGATGTTTTCTGAGAGGAAGGAGGGATGGGAGGGAGGAGGCAGTTGGGGTTTGGGTTTGGGTTCTGGAGGGAGAGAAAAGTTGGCCGGAGAGAGACCGGAGGCATGACATCGAGTGGCCAAGTCGGGAACCAGCGGAGTGCTCTGTTTTCAGTTAGAATTTCATTCTTCCGTGGAGCGGGGCCGCGCCGAGCATCAACACTGATTTCATTAAGATTTGTCAACGTGACATAAAACTGTTGGCAATTTTAGCTGACTCCCTTCCAATCCTATTCAAACAATGGATCCTTTAAAAAAAAAAAAAACAAAATAAAATAGATTTGAATCAAGAATAAATAATAGTATGTCCAGCTCCAAATCTGATTCATATAATTTTAATTTATTTTTTTTAAAAAAATATAATTATTTTAAAATATTTGCATGATATATTTTTATTTAGTATAACTCGAACTCTTTTATCTATCCAACCCGATCCAAATCACACCTCTACTAAAAAATTAAGCTTATTTGAAAAATTAAATAAAAAATTATTAAATATAACATACTTTAATGCATATCTATAAGTTAACACAACTTGTATTTTATCATGTACTTGAGTCATGAAATTATCATTTTATGCCCCAATGTTTGGTAGGCGCTCATGACTAAAATCCCCACAACAAATGGTATATAATTATCATCATTATTTATCTTATCAAACTCCTTTTCAAATTTTGCATGCTTCATAATATAGTTATCGATTATCATGCTAGCAACGATAATTCTTATTTGATTATCCGACTTATATGCATACCTTTGGTTAAGTATAGCATATCTATTTTTCCAAACTTCAAATATATGTGTTGCCGATCTTGCCAACGTGGTCTATAGCTGTGATGTGGCACCGGACATCAGGCCCTCTACTCCAGAATTTCGCGGTTCCCGGTCCTGCAAAACAGAGTTAGAGATCCGGACCGGGGATCCTGGCGAAGGCACTCCGACGATCAAGTCGGTGGACGGTAAAGAGGAACAGAACCCTCAAGATGGATTCCACATCGGTCACCGCACTCGGAGGGGAGTTTTCAACAGAGAATTGAATAAAAGATGTTAAAGAGGGCGATGCTCGAGTCATGGCTGTTATGTCCGTTGAGACTCTCTCCAGGAGTCTTTCGGGAAGTTCCCGTGCCTTCCCTTCGCCCGTTCTTCCTTTTTTCAGACTTGTGCTCATGCTCCATCGTGGAGTTGCTTATCTTCTCCCCCATTCTCCCCCGTTTAGTGCCCTTTTAGATCACCAGTCCTCCTAGTGCCTCGATTCTCACCCTCCGAGAGGCTCAGGGGTCAACGGAGCTCGTTGGAAGCGCTTCCGAGGTCATTACCCCTTATAGTAGGGAGTTAAGATGTGAACCTTGTTTCCCAAGTGGGCTATCACCACTGGAAAAATTTTGCAGGGCCTTGATCCGGGGTGTCCGCCTTCGGGTCTGAAGCTCCTAATGCGGCCTTCTTTTTCCGGGCGGTTCAGGTAGTTGGCTGCAGGATCTGACACCTCGATCAGGGCACCCTTTCCCAACTGGTGCAAATGAGGGTAGACGCACCTTTCTAGCTTTGGGGCACCGTACTGGGAGCACTGCACTGCGCGCCGCGGATTCGCTGGCAGTTTCTGTGCCGATGCCTTCGTTATTCCCCATACTTCCAAGGAGAGGGCTCGACTCCGACCGAGGTGGGCTCGACCCTTTGGGAACCACCTGGCGAAATAGCGAAGAAGGCTCCACTTCGGCCGAGGTGGGCTCAACCCTTGGGGAGCCACTTAGCGAATGAGCGAAGAGGGCTCCACTTCGGCCGAGGTGGGCTCGACCCTTAGGAAGCCGCCTGGCGAAGGAGCGAAGAGGACTCCACTTCGACCGAGATGAGCTCGACCCTTGGGAAGCCACCTAGCAAAAGAGCAAAGAGGGCTCCACTATGGCCGAGGTAGGCTCGACCCTTGGGGAGCCACCTGGCAAAGGAGCGGAGAGGGCTGACTCCGGTCGAGGTGGGCTCGACGCTTGGGGAGCCACCTGGCGAAGGAGCGAAGAGGGCTCCACTTCGGTTGAGACGGACTCGACCCTTGGGGAGCCACCTGGCGAAGGAGTGGAGAGGGCTCGACTCCGGTCGAGATGGGCTCGACCCTTGAGGAGCCACCTGGAGAAGGAGCGGAGAGGGCTCCACTTTGGCCGAGACGGACTTGACCCTTGAAGAGCCACCTGGCGAAGGAACGGAAATGGCTCGACTCCGGTCGAGGCGAACTCGACCCTTAGGGAGCCACCTGGCGAAGGAGCGGAGAGGGCTCGACTCCGGCCGAGGCGGACTCGACCCTTGGAAAGCCACCTGGCGAAGAAGCGGAGAGGGATCCACTTCGGTCGAGGCGGACTCGATTCTTGGGGAGCCACCTGGCGAAGGAGCTTGGGAAGATGTCCGATATGGCGATGCCTACTTGCCTTCCCGCCAAATGGACCCGAGGTGTACTCCACGTTAGCGATCTTGCTACATCAATATGTTCTATAATATTTCAAAGTGATACATCATCTTAGTTGAATACTTCATTTAGAGCTCATATTGGTTGACTACTATATTGAAATTGAGAAATATGAAATCTTTCTTCTTCAAAAGATGCAAAGTATATTGTATATTCGGATATTCTGCATCAATAATATAATATTTATCTATCAAGGCATAAATAATATTATGTCAAATATAAGAATTATATCAGAATAATAATTTTGGCAAAGTTTTCAATGTTCAAATCTGCATTATAAAATTAAAAAATTGGAACATTCTGAAACTAATAGGCTAGGCCGGTGGGTGGATAGTTGTTCTCTGTCATAAAATGTTATAAGCCAAGCTTGGTATATATTTGGATCAACTAAAACAACAAATATCTGCCGGCATTCATGACACAAAAACAATTGAGTTCCTAGCAAAAAGAGATTACTTCCATGCTCAACTCCTGGATGTATGTTGAGCAAGTTTACCACTTCTAGAATGCTACAACTAAAATGATCAAATCTAATTGAGGTAGCCATGCCATGACTCTCTACAACAACTAACCAATCAATTATCTTGTTCAAAGCAAAGCTTGCTGATAATCATTTAGTACCCTTTGGAACTAATCCTCTCGACTCCCCTGCTATCTTATATGTTGAGATCATTGATGATATATCCCTATAATCCAAGTTAGAAGTTATAATCTCAAATTATGGTGTATCCTCGTGTCTATTATTATCTCCAACTTCCCCACTTACAATATTTTTTGATATCTCAAGTGGGACTCCTTGGTGCTCAAGCTCATGTCCCAATAGCTACTATATCCATATACAATTCATCCAAGTCAAAACAATGTTCATGTCCTTTATCCTTGTATTTTGCTCAACTTGAGTTTCTCTGCATGATATTAAAAATCGTCATTAATATAAACATTATATCTAAATATATAAATCAAAACAGATATATATACCTTAATTTTCTCTTTCCAATATTCATGTGGAGCATCAACCGTTTGCTTTGCATAATCCCAACCTAATTTGGTTTATTTATCCACCAAAACATTCCAACTTTGCCACACCTTCTTCATCTTATCCCAATGATTTCCTAATCGAATTCTATCATAGTTTTTGTAGGCCTCTTTGTAAACCTTTCCACCAACAAATTCCATCCATCTGTTGTAAAATGAGTAACTGATCTGTCTCCTACCCTTATGAATTCCTTACAATGCTTAATAAAAATGGCATGGCTTTTACTCTCCCAAACAGCTTTGTCCATGGCCCTCTGCTCTTTACTGCCATCAGCTTTGCTTTCATCTTTTACTTTTCTTGGAACTTTGTCCCTTCAAAATTTGAGATATATCTGCTCACTAGCCATTTTCAAGTCTAATATAATATTTCAAAATATAACATCAATATAAAATATTAAAAACTTAATAGCTGCATACATGTTCTGTAGATGCATATGTTAGCACTCATCTTAAGGCAAGACCATCACTATTCATCCATAAAAGATTACCACAATTACAATAAAAATCACGTTGCATAATTGATGAAAAAAAGTTTAACAATCTTATTGAACAAGGAAAATGCAGAACCATATAAATAATATCATTTTTGCCATCAAACCAATCATGTTGTTATGCAGAAACCCTATTGGCTACTGAAAATACATTGCAGTCCTTGAACTTCTAAGATGATAAGCCTTAATAACATTCAGAATTACTGAAATTAATGGTTCAGACCACGAAAAACCTGAATAAAGGTCCCTGATATGATGATCAAGGGAAGTCATGAAGGAGTGGATGTGCAAGTATCCGAGCCTCATAGCATATTGTGCATGTATTGCCAGCCTTCACCTTTTTCCTGGAGTGATTCTAAATTTCCAAAAAAAAAAAAAAAAAAACCCATCTTGGTGGTATCCCAGGTAAAACAGGCTATTTCACATATTTTACATGTTTCAAATTTGAGACATTATATTACGGTTGACTCGAATAAATTCTAGATTGATTCCTAGGGCTTGGATGCGGAGGTGTGGAATTTGTCAGGAGATTTCTAAACCCAAATGATTCTCTTGATATTTGGGTTAGAGTTCGGGTGACGTACTCGCCGCTTATTTGTCATCGCCCTGTATTGAACATTCTTTACCGGAATGGGAACCCTTATAGTCTCATCCAGAGGGAAAAGGGGATAGCTATGCTGGTGCCCCCCCCCCCCCCCCCCCCCTCCATTGCTTATAAAATTTTTTTTAAAAAAAAAAAGTAGTTTCTGCAAAAATGATGCTCCACACGCCTATACCTGAAGTTCCAAACCAAAACTAACAAATTTCCCCCCCCCTTATTCTTCAAGGGGGAAAGCTTTTACTAAGAAAACAGTAATATTAACAATAACAATGATCATGGTAACTGCAATAAAAGACAAACAATAACAATTGTGAGATCTTTTTCACTAAGGATAGGAAGTGACTGGCTTCAGAATTTTCACATTATTGGTAATGTGCTTTGAAACATGCGCCCATACATTACTGCTAATGAAGAAAGATGCTGTCTCATCGTCTCCAGAAGCTTCATATATTAAAAACATTTATGGTCAGTTGGAGGCTAATACTATTTTTTTGCCAAGGGGGAAGTATCTACCCTGATGCAGGATGAGAATTCTTGGATCTTCGAGTAGAATTACTACCATGTATAATTTACACTATGTGTGGTAGAGTTGCTCTATCGGTGGTGCAACACAACAGAAATACACGCAACAAAGAGTTGGTGGGACAATAGATTCAAAGAAGTGCTCCAATTTATCTGAACTAATAAATAATGTTGTGACTCAAAAACAATCAAGAGAACACCCAAGGGGCCTGATGTCTTTTCTAAGATCAGCCCAAACTCAAGCTGAACGAATATCACATCCAAGAATTCCAGAATAAATTATAACCATGGCTTGCAAATATAATGTCAGATACAAGGAAGAAAAAAAAAAAAAAACAGAGACCTATGAAATTATAAACTTTGATTTTTCGAAATAAAAATTGAAGAAGGACGTGATGACGAGATTTCAGATTACAAATAGAAGGAAGACCAATTTTTTATCCACTCTTATGATTCCGGCAATCCAAATATAATTATAGAATCGATATGACATCAACAAATAGAGATTTAACTACAGAAGCGATTTTTGAATCACTGCAAAGATATACAGAAATAGAGGATATCATCTGAGCCTATACGTACCTAGGGAATGAAGAATGGGATGGGCTCCGTGTGGATCAGCTTCAAGATTCAACCTTCAAACAAGAAAAACACCCAAGCTCCAACCTTTTAACGTAAAAAACATTAAAAACCTTGAACTCGACAAATGGTTTGTCAAAACCATCCCCTTCCAAACCTAATCAATTAAAAACCGTGGAGGAGAGGAAGGTTCATCAAAGACTCAAAGAGGTACGTACGTACGTAGGTGGCTCACAAGTCTCCTCTAATATGGGGTCAATGAGTCAATTATTCCTTGAAATTTATAAAGTTTGCTGGACTAGAAACACCGAAGAGTCACGCAATGGGAAGAGTTCCACGGCTAGGATGTTCATTTCTTTTGTGGGAAAAAGGAAAGAAAGAAAAAGGAGACGAGACGCCACGGAGTTAGGAGGTTTCGTTTCTTGTATAGGAAAAGGATGATGATGAGATGCTAGGAAATCGAAAATGATCATGCTTGCAAAGGATATTGAAGAGCAATGTACCATAAATTTTTTTTTTTAAAAAAAAATAATAACTTCATGCAAACGTGGTATTTTAGAAAAATTATCAAGGTGGTTTAAAATTACTTTTGTATTTGTTGTCAATATTTTATTTTTGGATTCAAAATTACTATCGATGGGTGCAAACTTACTCCCAAACATGTGCTTTTGTACTTTGAAGGTAAGACAGTTTCCCGAAAGAGCTTCTTGATAGGAAAATCGAAGCGAAAGGCCTCTTCGCTTGATGAAAGGTTTGCATTTTGACCGAGCTTCTGGAAGAAGCGGCTCTTGGACTCTTGGGATCTCATTACTTGATCGGTGTTTTTTTTTATTATCATTATTCAACGAAAAGAGTTTGGGGGATTTTTTTTTTTTTATTCAATGAAAAGGTATGGGGCGGACCCTAATCACTTACTCGCACCAAAAATTATAAATCTCAGAAAAATTTCTGAATTTAATCAAGTTATCCGTTTTCAACTCGCGATCGGTTGATAATGAGACAAGATCTTTATCTACCAGGTTACCTTCTTGATTCGTCATTTTGATGTCAAGGAAATGAGAAGGGGGTTGTCCAGCTTTCTTTATACTACATGTACAAACGCACAGGCATACATGCACGCATGTATCAAAGAAGGAGATAGGAGATTATGAGCTAGAGAAATTATTTGAATTTGCATGAAATGAGTGACACTTTCTCTATTTTTGGTAGGATATAAAAGAAAATAGAACTTGTTCTACCTACAATTATTTGATAAGCGAGTTGGATGCATCAGGTTAAATTTCACCTTTCCTAGAGTCCAGCCTGAACAACCAATTAATTTACTTAGTATAACTTATTTGCTGTCATGGTTTTCTGACTGTAAGTAGGTGGGCAACATAGCTTTGTCTCTGGTTCAAAGAATAACATAAGCTTGGGAAGGGAAAAAGATGATTAAAGTGAAATAAATAGATAACTAAATATAGTTTCTCATATAAAATAATATTAATATATATATATATATATAATTATAATTTTACCCTCACTAGTTCGAGCTATTGTCATCCATACCCTTTCTCGTAAAAAATTCAATGCGACAATGCCTTTCATCTCTGTTAACAAAATAGTAGTTTGCAACCATCATCGATGTCATAAATTGAGGATAGGACTAAAATACGCTTGATATCAGTTGCCTGGGGTGGAGTCTTCGCACCAAGGAAACCTTGGATCACGTGAGGTTATGTGATTCTTCTCTAAATAAGTAGAGTTTCTTTGTATCCGAAGGAACTCAGAGAGAGAGAGAGAGAGAGAGAGAGAAGGAAGACAGAGGGAGAGAGACACACCATGGAAGCAAGCGAAGCAAGGTTCAATGGTTTTTCAAAATTCTAACAGGAACTTGAACTTAAATTTGACTTGAAAAATTCTGAAAATATAATGTAAGTTCCAAGTGGACTGGTTTAGGCAGAACATATGACAGGGTCTTCACAAGGAAATCTACTAGAAACTATTGATCCCAATTCCCATGAGAAGTGCGATGGAATGAATAATGATGTTAAGTGTATTTTGATAGAAAATTGAGGTATCATAATGTGTTGATATCATAGAGATGCCAGCAGTGGCGTATCTACAGGAAGAACTTTATTTTCATTTATTTTATGATAAATGCAGAACTTTCATTGATGAATAATTAATTTGGAATTTGTGATGTTGATCTTATTGTATAGAGTATAGAAAAAAGTACATCGATTCAAATAGCGACAAAAAGTTGGAGCTTATCAATGCTATCGTATGAAGTATGGGCTATGTTTTCTTGTATTATTCAAGACTTGTTGCATCGGCATATCAGTACCATATTTATATCCATATCCTGTCCATTTATCAATGCTTCATAGGTCAAATGTGAAGAGATTATAGCAGGAGCTTCGAGTATTTGAAGTTTCAGCCACAGATCAATAAAAATTTATATTTAACATGTCTCCATGACACATATCATGGAAGAATACACATCAGACAAATTGCATCATCAAGGTGCCAATTGCTGTTGCTGTTATATTGTATGAAGGCAATTGCCTTTATAAAGGAACGAGGACAATAGCATACCATGGAGATTGCACCAGCCTTTGCTGTTTCTGTGGTGTAGTGGCTGGGATGGTTGGAGATCTGCTTGCACTGGGAGGTAGCTTCATCTGGGGTCCTTTGTTTCTGGAACTGGAATCCTGACTTAGGTTCTACTCCTCTCCTTGCACAAATCAAGCAAGACAAAATGTTCACATGTTCCATGCTGGAGTCACTTGAGTTGTGTATAAATGTTAAGCTCGACACCAAGAATGCCTTGGGAGGGCATGTATCTGTGAATTATTAGAATAATATAGGTCCCACAAGAGATCAGATAAAAAGGCATTGATCTATATCTATGACTAAGGAGTTCCATGACAATGACATCATATCCTATAGTCTAAATATTTCCATGAAAATACTATTCAGATCAGATTTTTCAGGTTAGGCTAATGCATTCATGTGGATTTATTGGAATCAAAAAGTAAATGAGCACGGATCATTTACGGTGCACATGTGGCACCGTGGGATATGGTGCACTTGTGGATGTCTGACATCGCAGGATGGAAGGCAATCAAATGATGTGCACAACATGCATTGCATGGCTGTGCTCATGCACAACCATCCATCTCGTGATGGACGCCAATCACAGGTGAACCGCACCCTGCACTGTGGCGTGCACACCGCAGGGGATCCGTGCTCAAAATAAATTGAACTATCACTTTGATTGATGTCATTGACTTGCTGAGTCAATCCAGCCCAAGTCCTTCACTTTGTTTGAGATGGATCTCATAATTCTTGGGCATATTTCTATAGATTTGCAGGGCAATATACCCCTTTTAGTGAATCTTGTAGGTTCTTGATGATTGCTCCATCTTTTAAACTATTTTTTACTAACATTTTTTAATTAAAAGCTGAAGATGTTTTTTTAACATAAAAAGTTTTAGTTATATGTATATTAAAGCATTTGTACAGTATCCAGACATTCCCACCAATAAAAGCAATTTGTAGAAAAGAGAAACATTCAGACTGATGCATCCTAAACATTCTGTAATGCATTCTCCAAACTTTTATACTCTTTCTTAGGGCCATGTGCTAGATTTCTTACTGGATTCATGGATTGGGAAGTTTACTTGGGTTGGCCCATATGAACCCGACACCCTCCAATCTAAATCTTGTGGAAGGAAAAAAAAAACTTGGTGGATTTTTTTTTACTCCAAAAGGATTCGGGCAGGTGTGGTGTTAGGTTGACATAGGCCATGCTCAAATAGGCTGCCTGATTCATGAATCCAGCAAGAAATCCTACCCAATGCTATTAGATTATCCAAACAGACCCATACAGATTGCCAAAGCATCATCAACTTTTGCAGTGATGTTTTCATCATCTATGTATGTCATACAATGCTACCTCCTAGATTGCTTCCCTGTTCCATATGGTAAGTAGCAGCAGCATCCATTCCACACCAGTGAACTGCAATTGCTTACCCATATTACCGCTTAAAATTTCTTCAGGCAAATTCTCATTGTTTTTTGTTGCAGCTGTTTACCTTTCGCTTCTAGCAACTATTGCTGCCTTCAGTGGTCAGCACATTGTTAGGAAGTTAATAGCAAAATGCATATTGATCATATTCATCCTGGTTGTGACTATTTTTATGAGTGCAATCTGTTTAGGTAACTATGAACACGATTCCGGTTATGCAGTAAAGGTTATGACCCAATAAATTCCAAAGCTACTATGATGCTGCACTGCAGGCGTGTGAGCATGGCAAACATGGTAGATAATCTGGAAAGGGAGGAGTACATAAGTTTTGAGAACCTCTGTTACCACTCCTAGGTTCTGTCAACTAAACTAACTTCCAGTTTCACTTTTTAGCTAGTAGTTTTTATATTACAACATTTTTTCTGCTCAGCCAACCATGCTGTAACTGTTCATGTAGCAATGGCAGCTGAGACTCAGTAAAGATTTTTTGCATAAATTAGCAGCAAACTTCCATGGATGAAACCAACTGAACATAAGGAAGCTTCAAACACTCGAAAAATTCTAAGCGGCATCCATATACCTCTTCGGTCGAATAATTGAGAACTAAATTCATCAAACATGTTCATGGGTACTTCAACAATGATTGCATGTTAACCCATAACGAGTTAATGACTTGCAATGAAAGTGATGGGCCAAAATAATTGCTAAAAAAAATGCCTTGAATGATGCTTCCAAACCTTTCTCAACATTATTAGCCATCAGTGATTTTCTGAGTGTATGGCTTTGTGATTGTTTCAATGATCTCTAAGTTCACTCTATGAATGGTAAAACTACAGCTTAGCAACAGTCTTTACTTGACTCTTTCTCATATTATCCGAAGCAGCTATTACCATACCTATCTTAGTTGGTTATGAGTTTCTAACATGTTAAGAAACCCCCCTCTTGCAAGCCAATCCCCTTTGTTGTGATAGATCAAACTACTCAGCTAACGCCTGCATGGTGATGAACACCATCTTTGCTATCATGACGTATCAATTCACCAAAATTTTCAGTGACAAACTGGTAATTCTTGAATTACTTTAGAATTTAAGCAAGAGCATGAACATTAATATCTTAAGGAAGAGCCTTACTTGTACTGGCATTTGAGATGTTTGTTAGGATGAATTAAATGATTCAATGAATGATTACTTTTCTATAATGGTGGACTACATGGCATGATACTTAGCAAATAAGTGATCAGAAAACAACAATTTTCTAATTCGATCGAAGACAACAGATATTTTGCAATCACAATCAAACCACAGCAAAAAAAACACTTTTCATTAAGATTCTAATTCACCAAATTCACATAGACATCAGCAAATTGATTACTTTTCTATAATGGTGGACTACATGGCATGATACTTAGCAAATAAGTGATCAGAAAACAACAATTTTCTAATTCGATCGAAGACAACAGATATTTTGCAATCACAATCAAACCACAGCAAAAAAAACACTTTTCATTAAGATTCTAATTCACCAAATTCACATAGACATCAGCAAATTGATTACTTTTCTATAATGGTGGACTACATGGCATGATACTTAGCAAATAAGTGATCAGAAAACAACAATTTTCTAATTCGATCGAAGACAACAGATATTTTGCAATCACAATCAAACCACAGCAAAAAAAACACTTTTCATTAAGATTCTAATTCACCAAATTCACATAGACATCAGCAAATTGTTTGTTATAATATGCATATCTCCATATATCCAATAAAAATCTCAGGTAAAACAGAAAAATAAAGGGAGAAGGACAGAGTCATACTGCCTTCACTTCCATTTAGCATAAAACCGCTCATTGCTCATCAACAGCATCCTCTGCAATGGAATTTGAACATTCCTCTGCTTCAAATGCAAGTGCCTCGGAATTATCCTCTTCTTCAAACTGAAAGCAAAGTACTGTGGAAACTTCTTCAGCTCAACCACCGATCTCCCCATATTGTTCGCCAGGTACTCAATCTTAGGTCTCAGGTTATTTTCCACACTGTAGCCAAAGATTGCTGGACAACGAGCACAAAGAGCAGCTGACTCCACGAAAGAAAACCCCAGACTCTCTAAAAATTCGATCTTGTAGACAAGCTTCTCGATGGGGGTATTGAGGAGGTGGGCATTGAGATTGGTGGGGGAGTTGAGGTTCTTAAGCCCCAGCTCGTGGAGGAATCGAAGGGTTGGCCGAAGTCGATGCTCGACGTTGGAGACAAGGAGCTCAGGGCGCCGGAGGATGAGATCACGAGCTTGCTCGGGATCGGCTGAGAGGTCGGTCGCCAGGAAGACAAAGACAGGGGCTAGGGTGCGATCGATGTCGGCTGAGGAGAAGATCCTGGGGCAGAGGAAGGAGAGCCGGGGGAAATGGGAGTCGGAGAAGCCTTTGGATTTGAGGTAGTCGACGATGGAGAGTATCCAATCAAGGGTTTCCAGCGAGATTGGGGAGGAAGAGGAGGTGTCGACGCCGAGGGTTTTGAGGTACTGGATCTTCTGGCGCCGTGAGGGGCGGAATCGTAGGAGGAAAGGAGGGCGTGGAGAAGAAAGAGAAGGGGATTTAGGGTTGGAGTTAGGGTTTTGGGAAGAGCAGATGGTTGGGACATGGAGGGAATGGAGGAGAGGCATGGGTCGTGGGTTCCGTTTCTTTTGGCGGGAGGAAGTAACGGCTAAGCCGACGGAGGACGCATGGCTCAAGTCTTTTCTGAGAAGTACCCAAGATTACCTGCCCATGGCTTGAATGGGGTTGTTGCCCGGGCTTCGGTCGTATAAATGATTCACTTTCTTCCTGCAATGACCCGGCCCGATCCGAAGTAGCGCACAAATTTTCACCAAGATGGTAGTCTTGTTGATTAGAAACTTGCTTCACAGCTAACAAATCATACGATTTTATGATAGATTCGATTAAATTTAAAAATTATTTTTTAAGATTCATGATGATTGAATAAATGAAAGATTAAATATTTTTTTTGTTTTCGTCCTGGCCAGCTGGTATTTTGATGGTATCTGATTGACGTACTCATCCTTGGATAAAAAAAAATTACAAAAATTTAATATCTTGAATCGAACATTTTTCAATAAAGTGGGGACCTACGAGATAGCTATGCTGGATTTATCTCCCGATCCATTTTTTGTATTAAAAAAAAATAATATACAAATTTTATACTTATTCGGTAGATCAAAGAATTACATAATAAGATAAAATATATAGTTATTAAATTAATTACTACTAGAAAGATATTAATCTAGATTAAAATAACTGCATGAGATGGTCAAACTATTAGAAAGATGGACCAAAATACTAAAAATATAAATTAGTATAAGGATATATTCGGAGTAATTAAGATAAATATTTAGAGAGTGAGAAAAATTGGTTGGGGATGTAGTTTTAATAAAGTAAAGTTTGAGATGATGGATAGCCAACTATTATAGCTATTCATGATATGACTCCCACTTTCCACTATCACGATGTAAGAAGAAAGATAACATTGCCTACTTTCGTGATAGTAGTTCATGTGGCCAACAACCGACAAAGATAAGTATCTAATATGAGTGATGGCTCCTATTTTTTCACTATCATGATACAAAAAGAAAGAAAGCATTATTCAATTTGACAATAAGAACTCACGTGGTAGGCAACAATACGGACAAGTATCTAAAGCTAAATATCATTATTGATTATACTAGTTAAGAGTACTTATAAATATCGGATTATTTGGACCTTACCCGATTAAATGGTCAAGGACCTGGTGAAAAAAGATTAAGCATATGAGGAGCATAAAATTTTAAAATTTAAATGCTATCAGAAATATTTTAGAAATAGATAGTTACGAGAAAGTATGTAGAATAAAGATAATTATTTAGAGTGTTATTTAAATCAAATATAACTATATGAATAGAATATCTGAGATTAATTACAACTTTACTTTATTTGTTTGTTTATTTTATTCTTTGAAATATATCACATTTATAATATTTTTTTAAGAGTATGTGGCAATTTTATAACCTAAAAGTTTTTAAAGTTTCAAGATAACTCCGAACCCAACCTTGCATCGGTAACTCACCTCGTATTTTCCCTTGCACCGTCAAATCGGTTGATTTCCTGTGCTTCGACAATAAAAAACAGGGAAACAAGATCTTAAACATTTACATTGATGATGATGAGGCTTAGCTTTATAGGAGAGCTGTTGGCTGGACCAAATAATATTGAGTTGAATGCTTTGCCCCCGTGTTCATAGGCCAAGGAGCAGGATGATGTTCATTATATTCGAGTCAATCGCTAATAGAAATAAGGGTTCTTCATCATAATCTTTTATATAATTATAAAAATTATACATATAAATATGTACTTTCATGGTTATTGTATATTTTGTATATATCGGTATATATATTATACTTTGATAAATTGATGTTATATAGTTTATAATTTAGTACTTGTTGCCGTCCGGATCATCATGGCCCATAACTGCTGATGGTATCGGGTGGTCCGCGTTCGTCCGTCGGGATGCCTCCGATGCCTCGGAACCTGTAAGACAGCCAACAACAGTGATCCGGGCCAGGAATTCCGGCGGGAGCACTCCGACGGTCAAGTCAGTGACGATCCAAGGGAACATATTCTCCTAGTTGAGCCCCTCTGGATGAGATCCACGCTAGGAGGAGTGAGTGGAGTGTAGGAGAGTGTGAGTGAGCTGAGAGATGTGGTGGCCGAGGTGGTCTTGCCCTCCTGTCTGGCCTCTCCCCCTTCTCCTCTCTCTCTGTGGAGGTTGTATTGTTGGAAAGATTGTGCTCTCTTTTCGAAAGAGTGTTGATCTTGCTTGGGAGAAGAAGAAAAAATGGGTGTCGTTACCTCCCTTTTTGTTTATTCTGGTTGGGTCTTTTCCTTGGGCTTGCCTCGGGGTTCTTCCACTTTGTCAAACGGGTACAATAAGGTACCATGCCGTAGACGGGATGCCTTCTTTATTGGATAGCCGGGAAAGCCTCTGCATGCCTCTGACATTCCTTTTATTTGCCCTTCTTGGAAGTTTGGCGGGACCTCGACTATTGTGCCGCCGCTCTCAGGGACTGCGCTCCTTGGTGAGGTCTTTTCTCCAGTCGTACGGCAGGTTGGTGGAGGGCATGGTGCCTTGATATGAGATTCCTTTCTTTCTGGTGTGAATGGCGGCCGTGGGCATTAATGACGACGTGGCGGGTGCTGTCATATGGTCCTCGAGGAGCCCGCCACCGTCTTTGGAGGGGAGGTGCTGCTCCTGTGTGGGTTGGTGTCTCGATCCGAGTTGAGGGCCGAGTTGGGAAGATGGGGCCCACTCGCAGGGGACCGGTCTCGCGGTGGCTCGGCTGTGCGGAGGAGGGCTGAGCTCGGTGCCAGGCCAGGGGGCCCAGCTTTTACCGAGCCCGGGCTGGCAGAGGTGGATGAGGTGCGCCCGGTCCAGGGGACCCGACCTCGGAGGGGTTCCCCGTGACGGAGGAGGCTTGAGCTCGACTCCGGGCCACGGGACCCGACCTCTGGCCTGAAAGGTCCGCCTCTGGCGGGGTTTGAGCTTGGCTCCGACCTAGGCGTCCCAACCTGGCGGGTACCGACCTGGCGGATGACGGAGCCTGGTTTTGACGGGCGGCCCTATTGGCATCGGGAGCTCAGCCCGGCGAAGGGGCCTGTGGTGGTAATCCCGCGTGGCATCCAGTGAGGGCTCTACGTCAGGCTCCTTGCCCCACATCAGCGAACTGCTCACATCAGTACTTAATAACGATATTATGAAAAGTAAGAAAAGTTATGATTTAGTATAAGTAATAGGGTATGGGTAACATTTGGATTACTTGGTCAAGCAAAAACAAGATGTGTATGCTAGATCAGCCTTGGACTAGGTGTTAGATATATGTCTTAAAAGTCAATTTGGCAAATATATATTTTTAATTCTATAATATGATTTAGTATTTGACTAATAAAAATGGATAATAATTCCATTCTTATCATGTATATATACATAAATCATTCAAAAAATTAATAAGACAATGATACATATTCTTAAGAATTAAAAATTTGGGATATGTATCATTAGTAATTAATTTCTATATTACTCTTGGTCGAAGGATTATCATAGGAACGGTGATTGATCCAATAAGGTCAATGTATGGATTGCTTCTCTTTAGGGTAGACAAGTCTCTAATTTATAATATGGAGACACTAGAATTAGAGTACAGATATTGATAGAGAACAATGATACTAAGCATAACTAGTATGAAAAATCAGTTTGATATCTACTCATTCGTTAGTGACTTTTCAAATGCTATAGTAGTGTAATTTTTTTTTGATATGTGATACCTCGGTTACTCACAATAAGGTTATTATAGTTTGACTATATATATATTTGGTCTTCTAGTCGTGTAGATCCTTGCACTATATATTGGTTGTAGTAGATTTGTTGTAGGAGTAGGGTGCACATCTAGATAGAATCTATCAATCTTGGTAGAAGAGTAGTTCTATATTATTTGTGGAACTAAGTTCATAAAACTTTGATTAGGGTAGAGTAAATGGTAAAAAAATATTTTTATAAGTTTCACATCATTAACTTAAGTCAAACAAATTTTACATATGATAGATGATGAGATTTGATAATTTTTTCATAATCTTTTTTGTTGGGACTCATGATAGAAGACTAAATCATACGGTAACTACATCTAGAGATTATGTTATCTTTTATTCTATTGAATTACCACTACATGCTATTAGGCATCACTGATAGATTATAAGACTTATAGGATTACCTTGATAATTGATGATCCTTGTAGGGAAGAGTTGGAATTGTTTCAACCCATTGAAAAGAGTTTCAATAATACTATTAATGGAGATTACATAGTATATCTGACTACCATACAGCATAGAATCCATAGGGTTAAACATAATAGGGATTTGACTTGATTAAATAACTTATTCATGTTTTCGAATCATAGCATAATCCAATTATCAATGTGATTGATGATTGAAATAATTTCTAAAAAATACAAGAAAGGATTTGTTAAGAGTTAGCAAGAGAAATACCTAGTTACAAATATTACAAGATAATTTAATTTGATCGAATTAGGATTTTAGTCATAGTTGAATTTAATTAGATTTAATTTGATTGGACTTGGTTTGATTGGTTTTACTAGTCCAAATGGGATTTGGACTCAACTTCTAATCGGATTAAGATTCCTAGAATCTAACTTCAATTGAATTAGGATTCCTAGAATTTAAATTCAATTGAACTATGACTCTTTCTGATTATAATTCCTGGAGTCCAAACTCAATCAAACCAAGACTCTTTTTCTCGACTCCACTAGGACTGTCTATCCTATTCTATGCTAGTTAGAAGGATGGGCCACACCCCTCTTGGTTTTTGCATGGAAAGAAAGGAAAGGAAGAAGGCGTGAAAGTGTTGCCCCGCCCCCCCTCCTCTTTAAGAGTCCTACCTAGTTGGGACTCTCTCCTTTCCATCACGCCAAATGTTGGTGCACAAGAGGGGTGCCCCCTCTTGTGTTTTTGCATGAAAAATCAAAGGGAGAGAGGTGGGGTGCACCAAGAGTTGGCACCCCCTTAAGAGTCCTTATCCCCAACTTTTATTCAACTTTTAAGTTTAAATTTGATTCAAATTTCAAACTCAAAGAGTTTTTGTTGGCTCAAAAAATGATGGCATTCAATATCAAAAGGAGAGTCTTTGATGAAATTTTTTATTGCACAATAGAGAGAATAAAAACTAGATATGGCACCCCCTTTTCTCCTATTCCTTCTTAATGCCAAAAGAGGGAGAAAAGAAAGTTTATGCCCCCTCCCCTTTCCTTCTTCCTCTTATGTTGCCATAAAGGGAAGAGTCCTTCTCTTTTCTTCTTCCTCTTGTGTGAAAGAGTTCACATAGCCCTTTCCTTCTAGTTCTCTTAAGAAGAAAAGCAAAAAGGAAAACTCTACTGCTGCATCTTCTTCAAATCTCTTGAGAAGAGAAGAGAAAAAAAGAAAAAGAGAAGCCTGCAAAAGAGCCAACACCCTAGTGGTTTCGAAGTATCTTGATCGAGATTAGTCCATGTGGATGCCTATAGAGGTCAGATACTTGTATGGCTTTAAGAACCTCTAGCAAATCTAGAAATTTCAGATTATAATGAATATCTACCGGTGCAAAGATAAAAGATTATATATTTCCTTTATATTTTAGATCTTAATATGTATGATTTGACATATTAGATCTAAGCTTGTTTTGTTATAAGGTTGCTCTGGCATAATAGTTTAATCCATTATGTTGAAAGATAAGGTTGCCCGGGTGAAAAGCCACTACACCATCTCCTCAAGAACATCAGCGGGGTCTCTAACCATCTGCTCCAGCTCGTTGATCACCTTAAAGATCCCCTCCCACATCTCCTCTTCTTCATTGCTCGTCATAATCTGATCAAATCAAACAGACCACGATGGCTTGATCTTTGGAGAACGAGCAATCCCAATTCCATCAAAGTCTTGAAAGCTAGGATTTCGCTGATCAAATATTGATGCAAAAACCCTAAGAAGAGGAGAAGGAAAGAGAAGAGAACTCGAATTGAACCACGAGAAGTGAAGACAGTGACGGGGGTAGGAAAAGGAGAAAGGGGTAGAGGAAATGATGGGGGGAGCGAGAGCTATGACTTCAGGGTGATTAGAGCTTGGCCACGAGATAAGAATTAGCTAGGGTTGAGAAGAGAAGACCCTCATGGATAAGAGATGGGTATTGATGGAATCAGAGAAGAGGGGCATGGATGCAAGGAGGGCTGATAGGTGGAAGAGTTCGAGGATGAGGGAGAAGGAGGAAGGGAAAGAAAGGGAAGAGATGGTCAGTCTGATGACACTAGTCTTCTGGTGGATGAAGGGGGGAGCCACTAAGCCAAGAAGAAAGGGCACTCTGGATAGCAAGGTTTTTTTTAGACCTCCCTATGAAGTTTTTGAGCCATTAGATCTTTTGATCTAATGGTTTAAAATATTTTTAATATATACAAATATATATAATTATTATATTTTATTAATCAGATCTCGAGTTCATCAGGTCTGGATATTAAATATACAAACCCTATCCATTTATATTATAATTAAACAGATCCGAGTTCGGGTAAATGGGTCTGTTGTTAGTACCGAATGTGGATCCATTAGATAAATACCCATGGGTCTCTAGTCTGGATTGGGCCTATTGACAACTTTAGTGCCAGGCTGTTGCAAGATAGCCATGAGTGGTTAGTCGGTCAACATGATATTAAGTATGCTTGGAAGTAGGGTTTGAGACATCGCACAGTGATGATTAGGGCATAAACTATTTTCTTAGGTTTGGAATATCTGGTCTTTGCATCATGGAGCACTCGGCTTGTATAGTAAATGAATTTTTGAACCCCTTATCATCCACCATAATAAGTACAGAGCTGATAACTTCTAAAGATACAGCAAGGTACAAGTAAAGCTTTTCTCCAAATTCTAGTATAGAGAACAAGGATAGAGATCTGAGAAACTTTTTCAGGTCCTCGAATGCTTGTTGGCATTCCTCCATCTAGTTAAAGCTATGCATTTTTCACAGAATCTTAAAGAATTGCAAGCACCGCTCAGCTGATCTTGAAATGAACCGGCTAAGAGCAGCGATACATTTGATAAGTTATTGCAGTTTTTTCTTGGAGGTCAGAATGCCGAATGCTAAGAATACCTTAGATCTTATCTAAATTTGCCTCGATGCCTTGTCAAGAAATAACCATAAATCCAAGAAACTTGCTAGCCATGATATATAAAGCATACTTGCTTGGATTTAATTTCATTTGATGCTGATGAAGAGAGTTGAAGGCTTCTTCTAGGTTCTTGATATGGTCGATTTATTTGATGCTCTTGACAAGCATGTCATCATTATGGACCTCCATATTTTAGCCAATCTAGTCTTTAAAGATATTATTAACTAGCCATTGATACGTGGCTCTTACATTTTTTAAACCAAAGAGCATTACTTTATAATAAGAAATACATCTGTCGGTTATGAAAGTCGTGTTCTTTTTATCTTCGGGAGTCATCTTTATTTGATTGTAGCCTGAGAAGCATCCATGAAGCTGAGTAGCTTATGTCCGGAAGTAACGTCAACTAATCAATCTTTGATAGTGGAAAGCTATCTTTTGGATATGCCTTATTAAGATCGATATAGTCGATGCAAATTTGTCACTTTCTATTAACTTTCCTGACCATGATAATGTTTGCCAGCTAGTCGAGATAGTGGGCTTCTCGAAAGAACCCAGCTATCAGAAGCTTGTCTACCTCTTCGTCAATGGCATGTTGTCTCTCTGGAGTAAAATTTTTTTCTTCTATTGGATCAGTTTGTACTTTGGATTGATATTCAATTTATGGATGATTACCTCTGGAGAGATCCCTAGCATGTCTAATATTGACCAAATGAAGATATTCATAATTCGATGCAAAAAAAAGTCCAACAGTCGATCCTGATCTCTTTTGGACAAAAGGGCTTTGATTTGTACTATCTTCACCGGGTTATCCTTCAATGGAAAGGAAAGCAGCTGCTCAGCTGGTTCCCCTACTTCTCGAGCTCTCTCTGGTCCAATTATTTGGTGGCCAGTACTTCACTGACTTTTTGTATTTTAGGTGCCATCATGAAGTATTGTCAGTCCATCAATTAGTCTCCATGCATCTCGCTAAATCTATTCCTTGTCGAGAACCAGATGAGAAGATGTTTGGTTGATATAATAGCATCCAGCTCATTCAAGGTTGGTCATCCAAGGATGATGTTATACATCGAGGGAATCCAAACAATGGTGAAGGCGAGGAAGACTACTTAGTTAGGGTGGAGTTCCAACAGTTATAAGGAGAGTTGTTTTTCCTTCAACCTTAACCGATTCTCTAGAGAAGCCTATCAAGGACATAGAGATCCATCTTAGTTGGTTGTCAAATAAATTCATCCAAATAAAGTATCATAAAATAAAATGTCGATCAAACTTTCATTATCTACTAAGATTTTTTGTACATCATTTCTTGCTATTGTTATAGAGACAGCAACAACATCATTATATAGATTGAAAACCCTGTCTAAATCCCTATCAAAAAAATAAATTATATTTTATTTTTCTCTCTCCTCAGCCTATTCAATGAATGCTCTGCCCCCGGTAGATCATGTTGACTCGACCTTCCATTGGTCATTGTCAATGTTAGCTTGAGTCAACTGTGGGGCAGGATTCTGGGTGTTAGGCTAGACAGCCCTCCACATGCATACTTTTCGAGATAGCCACATCGAATGAGTTATTCAATTTTTTCTTCAATCGATGACAATCATCAGTGTTATGGTCATGGTCCCGATGAAAGTGGTAGTACTTACTTCTATTGCCAAAGATGGAAGGCTTCATCAAGTTGGGCCTTCGAAGATACTGCTTCCCTTCGATTTTCATCGGGATTTTAGATCTGGGAGTGAGGAGAGGAGTATAGTTGTCAGATTTATTGACAGGATTCCTCGACTTAGGACTCTGTTGTCGGCACAAGTTGGGCTTGTTGGTTTGGACATCGCTGGGTTCCTCCTATGCTTTCTTCTTTCTTGGCTTCCCATCTACCTCGCACCAAGTAAGAGCTACCTTGTCTGTGCAAATATACTTCTATGCATGAGCCAATATTTTCAAAAAAGATCGGAAAAAAGTCTTATTTAGAGAGTAGAAAAAGCGGAAAGGGTAGATTCCTCTCTTAAAGGCTAGCATCGTCACAGACTCATTCAAGTAGTAGACTTCTAACATGGTTGCCTCGAATCAAGCCATGTAGTCCTTCAAAGACTCTTCGTCTTGTTGGCAGATAGATAAAAGGCTGTCAGCTTTTCATGGCATTTTTTGACATGCACTGAAATATGCTATTAACTTCCTTTCCAACTGACTGAAGGAGCTGATACTTCTTGGCTCAAGTTGAGAGTACTATGCTCAGGCCATTTTATATAGAGTGACTGTGAAGGCAATGCAGAGGGTATTGGAAGTGCCCTGAATCCTCATGTAATCTTTGTAACTCTTTAGATGATCCAGTGGATCGATGGTACCGTCGTAAGACTTCAACTAGAATATCTTGAACCGACTTGGAATTGATTTCTCTAGAATACAACAGGAAAGAGGGAGACAAGTGTTGAACTCGATCGGGTTCCGACTCTCCTTCAAGATTGGCAAGTCGATGGTTGATCTCGCGTAGCTTGTAATCATATTCGTTAAGGTGTTGTTTGGCCCATCGCCGAATTGCCTCGTTGGTGGACCCCTCCTAGGAATACTCGGATGATGACTTGGAGGGAGACCAGGAATGCTTCTCCCATTTAAGCTCTTTCTTGTGTCATCGGGTCTCTCATTTGGGGCTTTCTCGATGCGGTGTAGAAGACCACGACTATGAGATGATATGTCGACGAGAGAACCTTCCTTTGGGCGATTAGTGGCTTCCTTAGTAGGATGAAGGGGACCGCGATTGGTGGGAAGTTTGTCAATGATGGGGTTTCCTTCTTGGAGATCGATAACTTGGATGGGAAATAATATTAGGGGCAAACGGGGCTTCCGACGGCTGCTGCCCCATCATTAGAGGTTGCCATTGTTGCAGTCCTTGCACTGCCGTGGCCAGGGCTTTAACTTGTTATGCCAAGGTGGCCAGCAAGTCTTGTCGGGTTAGCGGCGAGGGAGGAAGTGGAGCGACAAGCTTTAGGGCTTGGCATCCTGCATGTGAGTGCCGGCCATGGCTCCAAACTCTAGAATCTTGGGATTTATTTGCTTTGAGCTGCTCCTTACTGGGTACCAATCTGTTGCTACCAAGTCACCCTCTGGTGGGTTGAGACAATACCTAAGGATCTTTCAGTCTACTCCGATGGGGTAGAGAACTACTCCTAGGTGTTCTATTGCGGGAACTGCAATAATAATCTCTATATCAGGGTTTTCGATGGTAAACATTTAGATACTAAAGTCAAGAAAGAGGAGGATGAATGGATAACAACCACCAGAGTTGAGAGCCTAAGGTGACTAAATGAGCACAAGAGTGGTCGTGAGTAATGTAACCTACTTTATTGGAAGTTTTCTCTTACCTATTTATAGAGTTATGCAAAGTAATAGAATGTCGTTAAAGAGGTGGTTCCCTTTGACAAGTATAATATAAATTGGCAGAATATTGGAATATTATCTTCTGAAATCCTTTTTGTTAGTATTTTTTCTATTAAGATAACTGATTTTGTTGTGATGCTGCTTTCTATAAACTTGTTCGTCATGATGCACTATTGCTATTAGGATTGGGATTGGCTCGAATTAACTGTTGTATTTTACTAGGGTGTCATTGGCTTCGAGTGCTAAGGTGGCTTGTCTGGTACTGAGAAAGAACGTGCATGGCCAAGAAATGATCTGGCTAAGGGAGAACCTGGCCAAGAAAGGACCCGGCCGGGGAAGGACCTGGGTGAGAGAGGAGTTCCAGCACTGTAGCATACCCGGCTAAGTATGGATCTTAGTTGGGTCCGAGTAAGTACTTGATAGACGTGTGGTAGGGATATGAGTCGAGCTTGACTGTGCGGTCTCTTGATACAGATGACGGAGATAAGCGATGTGGTAGCCTATTTGATCGTCTTCTACTCGGTCGGTCGCTAAGTAAGTCGATAGTGATAGTCATCTTCTTTCAAATTGACGATCTGGTCATCTCTCACTTAATTGGTGATGTAGCTAGTGGTGTCACTAGCATGATCGCTTCTTGGTCATTCAGAGGATAACTTCACTTTAGTCAGCAGTCTAGTAAATGTCTCGAGTTTGAGCAAATAGTTATCATAACATGCAATATAATAAAAGGGATGAACCTCAGCATTATTTTTTTTGTTTTAATACATGTTGTTTATGAAAAAGAAAGAGAAAATAAATGAAAATAGAACCCGAATGGCCTAATACTTTAAGGATGCGCCTGGATTGTGATAGGAATCAAAATCTGCCACACCCATAATGGATTGGAATATGAAATGGAATGGTCATGTTCTCCTACGTGTTTCCAAAATCAAAGTCGGATTGTATTAGGATTTGAATAATATAAAAGTCTTAGAATATAATTTTCAAGGATTGAAGCATTCCCATCTTTACTAAAATTGAAATGAGAATGTATAATTTTCTCTAACTAAATTGATAGACCGGAAGTCACACATTTTCATTCCTCCAACAAAATATACCCTCGGGATGGAGATGAAAAATGGAACTTTAAAAAGAGAAAGAAATTTCACGAAACCAAAACATATATCATGGATGGTTTTAAATTAGAGCTGGACTGGCCACTGGCACGTGGCACAGGAGGAAAGCCTCACAACTAGCTGGTAGGGATTCGAATTTCGTTTTGTACATATTATGATTAAAAGTTCAGAAATAAAATAAAAAAAAATAAAATAATTTTAGAGTCCCTGTTGGCTGGTGGTAGTAAAAAAGTTAGGGATATATATAATAAACCCCGTTTATTTAGCCAACGCCAGTTGACTGGTAGATGATACAAGTTGAAAATTAATATGCGCCGTGTATCGAATATTTTCTGGCCGAAGTCGAAGTGGAGAACGATTGCGAAAAATTAATATGCATCGTGTATCTGGGATTGTGGGACCGTCTGAAAATGACCATGCCCGGAATCTAACTCTTCTCCTTTTTTTTATTAAAAAAATAAAAAAAAATAAAAAATAGCTATGTGGAGATGCTTGTTGGTCCTCGCAAAATCATATTAATACGATGAACAATGAAACTACCTCTGACGTTGTAAGCCAAATTTTGAATCCGACCATATCGAAAAATTAATATGCATCGTGTTATCGAATATTTTTTGGCTAGAATTTGGAGACCGTCCAGAGATTTCCACGTATGCGATATAACTCCTCCACAATTTTTTTTAATAAAAAAAATAAAAAAAAATAAAAAATAGAGCTGGACTCCTCTGCGGAGAAGTTCATTGGTCCTCGCAAAATCACGTTAACACGATGAACAATGGAACTACCTCTGATAAGCCAAATTTTGAATCCGGCCATACCGAAAAAGCGTGGCCTGGGCCATTCCGTATAATGTCTTACTCGTAGCCACGCACGAGCGAAGTAAAAAAAAAAAAAAAAAAAAAAACATGGTTTTCCGGTGCAGAGCGCCCGAGACTCAATCGCCAGCCGCTGATGGACAGGTGAGGGCCTTTTCAAATTCCCATTCTCCTTTGACATTTCTGCCCTCACGACCTCTCCCTCGAGACTGATCGCGTGAAGGGCAGACCGGAGGAAATCAGAGTCAAATCATTCGAAAGGGATTCTCGTAATTATATTCAAAGACGGGGCCCTTTTGGGTGTAACGCTTCGCACGGGCTAGCATTTTCCCGCTCAAAACCGGGGGATCTGCCCTAATATGTCAAGCCGTCCAGCGAGGCGACGCCGTCCTTTACTCCTTTGCCTCTCCCTTCCACTCTCTGCTCTTCGAACTCATCCCCCTCTCCTCTCGCCGCTTAGGTATCGAGGAAAGATTTTTATGTTTTAATTTTTATTTTTTGGTTCTCATGGAGGGAGTGAGAGAGTGAAGAGAGATTTTCACCCCCCCCCCCCCCCCCCCTCTATTGGATGGATCATTATTTATTACTTTTATATATTTTTTTCATTGAATTTTTGGTTGTTCTTGGATTAATGATCGATGCCTTGTTTTGTTATTTTTGTTTTCCCTTTCGGTTTCTATCTTGCTTAAAAGTTAGCAGAAGGGATGGAGGGGGAATTAGAGAATGGGGCAAAAAACGACGGAACGGCGGATTCGCCTACATCCGTTTTGGAAGACGAGGTATCTTTCCGTGTTGTCGCTTGCTGTCGCTCTCTCTTTGTTTGTTTGTTTGTTTTTGATAGTTTCATTTGATTTCAAGTTTTTTTTTCGTTCCATTGTGTTTCTAATTCACGCTTCTATTAGGGTTAGGGTTTCAATTTTTTTTTTTTTTAAACATATTTTTGTAAGCATTGCTAAAGGTTTTTTTTTTTAATACTGTTTTGAATAATATCATCTGATTTCAGATATTCTTTTTTTCCTTCCATCATCATTTCAATTCACTTGTCCGTCTTTTTGTTTCCTTTTTTTCACCTTTTTACTTTCGATTTGGTTGTCGAAGCGGGAGTTACTATTTTTCTCGATGCTATGCCTATTTATACTTTATTTTTAATTGGTGAAAATAGGAGATGTGCAACGGTCAGGCCACGGGTGGTGTTACATCGGAAGAGGAAGAAAAACCGCAAGTTGATGGCAATAGGAAGGAGGTGGTGTTTGAAGAAGACTCCTCCCTGCCGCTCGAATTCGAGGCAAAGAATGGTGACACCTCTCTCATCACAGAAGCCATGGCACATGAAGAGGTGAAGTTACTGGAGTCCCGAGTGATGGAGGAGATGAAGACTAAGCAGGAAGAGGCTCTGGATGCTCAAAATCCCAACTTTCGGTTCAGCAAGCTGGACGAGTTGTTGACACAGACACAGCTCTACTCAGAGTTCCTCCTCGAGAAGATGGACGACATTACATTTGTTCAGTCTCTTTTGACGTATCTTATTTTTTGCACTTCTTTTGTTTGTTTTGATGCCTGTTTGAATTTTTGTATGGGTTTGGCTAGCAGAATGGCATGGAGAACCATGCTGAAGCAGGGGACGAGGCTAAAGGAAAGAAGACTGGTCGGAGCCGAAAGAGGAAGTCCACCACCCAGTACAACAATGTGAGTTCATGCACCGATCCTTTTTCAACCACTGTGCTTTGGAATAGTATGAAAGGAATGATAAATTTCTTAGGTCATCTTTGTGCTTTGGAATGTTTTTATTTGTCAAAGGGAACTGCTTATGGATGTGCTCATGCTGAGTTTGTTAGATTTCTGATGTATTTTCTTAATACTTGATGAAGATGTTAAGTCATGGCGTTTTTTGATTAGTGCTTTGTAGTTAAATTTGGTGCCAAGTTTAGAATTAAGCTTTCATCTTGTTTTTAAGTGCTTCATATGTCTTTCACTTGAATCACTTCTTGATTGTTTTAAAAATTAGGCTAAAGATGTACTGCAAAAGAGAAACTTGATTTTTCTTTGATGTTAGGCTATTTTGGATGGCTCTGTAGTGAAGGCTTTTAGCTCTGCATTCGTGCATGTACTTGTTTATTTTTTGATGTGTCGTACTCATGTTAGCTAGCATGAAAAGGTACATGGCCTACATGCTTTCCTGTTGCCCCTCATAGTTACATGTTTCCTAACTGTCTTAAATATGAACATTCCCTTCTCCCTGTTTGCACCAAATTTGTTTCCTTTTTTTCTTCTTGGAACATATTTGTTGGGTCTGTTAACAAATGGCAGGTGGTAACATTGTTTTTATGATTTCTTTGTAAACATATTTCTTGCTTTATATGTTTTTATAAATTGCACCATGCAAATTCTTTCTTGCTTATGTTATGTATTCTGCTTGCTATTGGGATGCCTAAACTCTAAATTGTATTGATCATTTTAATTTTCACATCTAAAGTTTCATAATTTTCAAGTTCTTTAACTATTCTAGTATCATTGTTGAAGTCATTGAATATCTTGTGTGCAATTTCTGTTTCCAACATTTTTTTTATCAGACAACCTGAGGTTATATTAGAATGTGAAATCCTCCAACTGCATTAAGGGGCTACGCCCTTATAAATCATTAAATAAAAGAGAGTGTTCATGCGCATGAGTGAGCAAGCTAGCTCGCATGCGCGCGTCTTCATATCCTTGTGCTTTTGTCATGCAATTCCTTGTTTGGTTCCCTGTGCCTGACTAAGATGTATGTCTGCTTTGCTGTCTTTAGAGGAAAGCAAAGACTGCTGTTGCAGCAATGCTTACTAGATCCCATGAAACTATTGCTCCTGAAGACGCTGATCTTACAGAGGAGGAGAGGACTACAAAAGAGCAGGGCGAACTTGTGCCTCTAATGACTGGTGGAAAGTTGAAGCCTTATCAAATCAAAGGTGTTAAGTGGTTAATTTCACTTTGGCAGAATGGTCTCAACGGGATACTAGCAGACCAAATGGGCCTCGGCAAAACAATTCAGACAATTGGATTTCTTGCACATCTTAAAGGGAAGGGTTTAGATGGTCCTTACATGGTTATAGCTCCTCTTTCTACTCTCTCAAATTGGGTGAATGAGGTTTCAAGGTAACACTGTTTGTCCCTTTTCCCTTTCTTTGTACTCGTAGTAAACATTATTATGTAACATGAAAATTTTCAATTTCAGGTTTGTGCCTTCCCTTAGTGCTATTATATACCATGGATCAAAGAAAGAAAGGATGGACTTAAGGAGAAAGTTTATGCCCAAAGCAATAGGCCCTAAATTTCCACTTATTGTTACTTCCTATGAGGTTGCACTCAATGATGCAAGGGTTCTAGCTCTCTATAAATGGAAATATGTTGTAGTAGATGAGGTGATGCTAAAATTAAATTACTGTTCTTTCTTTTCATTTTCATCATATCAGTGCTTTCTGTACATTGTATTTGATCATTTATTCTTTTTCCCTTTCACAGGGCCATCGATTGAAAAATTCAAAGTGCATATTATTAAGGGAATTGAGACGCCTGCCAATTGAAAATAAACTTCTTCTAACTGGAACACCTCTTCAAAACAACTTGGCTGAGCTTTGGTCATTATTGAATTTCATTTTACCTGACATTTTTTCTTCCCATCAAGAGTTTGAGTCATGGTAAGGATGCTTTGGTGTTTCATTTCCCTTCTAAATTGAATTTCTTGTTGTAGAAGTTTGTATTTTTTCACTCTCATCACCATCACTGTTATACACATTCTTGTTTGACTTTGTGAGGCTTTGCAAGGAACTAATGGTTTCTTTTAGTAAATAGAAAGTACACATCAGCACTGAAAGATAACCGTAGAAAGAATTGAAATCTTGTATGTGAATAGGTTGGAATTACTTTTTTGGTTGATTGTTAATATTGGTTGTCAATAAGTTAACTGTAATCATTTTGTCCACATTAAGGGGTGTTTAGTATGGGGTGATTAATCTAAAATCAAGGATGATGTGGGTGGAGGTGATGAGATCATTGTGTTGAGTTGCATCATGGTGATAATACGTGGCAGTAATCCCAAATTACCCCGCTTCTTAATCACCACCTGACACATTGATGGGCTGTCTGTCCTTAAGGCAGGGTTCCAAGACCATCTCTAAATAGTGATCTTGGCCTGTCCATCAATCTAATAAAAAAAATTGATATATCAATATACCGTTAAAATATTATATCAATTATATATATATGATATGATATTATATTATAATATATTATTAATCATATTATTGTCATAGTATGATTCAACAATAATTTTAAATTAGAGTAGAAATATTTTATTGTACTTTGTATTTATATAATAATTTTTTTTATAGATTATGCTTTATTTTTGTAATCAATTAAATATTTGTATTAATAAATTATATATTATAAGTATAAATAAAATAGTAATTCTATAATAATTTATTTTTATAGGATTAATAATTTATAGGACTGATAAATATATTTTTATAAAATATATTAATAATTAATATATTAATAAATATATCAATATTTTATTATAATGCATTTTATATGATTAATAAGTATATTTTTATGAAAATATTAGTAGTAGATTTGGTATTATATAGTTCGTGATCTTGAATTTTTATGGTATACCAAACATGCTACTCATTGATACCTGGATATATTTAATGACTAGACCATGGCCTATCAGACGTAGTGGTCTTGGATGATTGGGGATCAGATCACCATAGGATTCGAATCATAGGTGATCTTAGATCACCATTGTTGTTTCATTTGGATCACTAAATGCCACCTAAATGGTTATCTTGAGAAATGCTTTTCTAGTTGGTTTTATAAATCTCATAGATCAGCTAGTTTTTTATTCTCAGCCTTTGTGATTGTCATTGCTTTTGGTCTATTTACATAATGCCAAATTCTATTATCACATTATTTTTGGCAGTTGGCTCTTAACTTCTGATATAACAGTATTGAGAAGGTATCAGTTTCAGGAGTCTTCTTCTTCCACATGGACACTTATGTCTAATGCCAGGAATACGTATTGGATGCATATTGGAATCAAATATGTGTCAAGCACTTGGATATTTAGTCTCGCCCCACCCATCTTTTACAGATGAATGGACAACTTGACCCTTCTGACAATGAGTTCAGCTGACCCTAATAATTTTGAAAGCGATCTCTCTTCTTGTCTAGAGATTGTTCAAGAATGCAGATATTGAAATAATTTTGTAAAATATCCTTTCTTGTATCTACCAACAAATTAGGAAGTTTGAAAGCACATTTAGTGAAAGTCCTTAACAAATAATATATTCTAATATTTTTTTTTTATACAATGTGAAATAAAATATATAATTTAATTTTCTTTTTTGCTTTTTTTATTTCTTTTTTCTCTGTCTTGCTGAGTTAGATGCTTGGACACAAGTCCAAATCTGATTCTCGATCTATGTCCATTGAACACTGATTGATGTTCGTCAGGACAACATGAGGTTTTTATGGATCTCTAGCTGGTATATGAATTGGTTCTTCTCCTTTAGTTTCCAATTCATTTTTTCGTATAATTTTTTTCAATTGGTAAAATATGTTTCTTTTACCAAGAAACACATTGTATGTGGCTCATGGACTGTATTTTGATCATTTTCTTGTTGTTGATTTGGTTATTGATATACATTTACTTTTCCAAGGTTTGATCTGTCTGGGAGGGGCAATGTTGAGAACCAGCAGGAAGAGAGTGAAGAAAAGAGAAGGGTTCAAGTACTTGACTTTTCTGTGGATATGTTTTACATATTCTGCAGTATTCTGCGGTTACTAACTTCCTGTAGCTTTGCCTTGTATTTTCAGTAATATCTGCTGAGTTGTTTTCAGGTGGTATCAAAGCTCCATTCTATTTTACGCCCATTCCTCCTACGACGAATGAAGGAAGATGTGGAACAAATGCTTCCTCGAAAGAAAGAGATCATTTTATATGCTAATATGACTCAGCATCAAAAGCATCTCCAGGATCTTTTAGTCAATAAATCACTTGAAAACTACTTGCAAGAGAAGGCAGACAATGGTAAGGATTTTCTATATATGTGATAAGTTTGATTAAATCTTGTAAAATGCTTTGGATAAAGGAAAGCCTGACCATTGGTCTTGTGTTGCGTTGTTCTTTGTTTTTGTTTTAATGTTTGCACTGTGATACAGCAGTTTGGAGATCTGGCATGAAAGGAAAGCTGAATAATTTGGTAGTTCAGCTTAGAAAGAATTGCAACCATCCTGATCTCCTAGAGTCTGCATATGATGGATCATGTGTGTATTTTATAAACTGGTAAATTTATCTTCAGCAAGTGCTGATGAATTCAACTTCATAATGTATTTTCGCTCCTCTACATTTTCTACAGATGTTTATCCTCCCATTGAACAGTTAGTGGAACAGTGTGGCAAATTTCGGTTGCTGGACAGATTATTGGGTTTACTACTTGCTCGGAAGCACAAAGTCTGCTTTTTTTTTTTTTTTTTTTTGTATAAAATATTTCTTCAATGGAATAATGTTGACTTTTGACAATGTTATGCAATTGGGGTCTTTTTCAGGTTCTGATTTTCTCCCAATGGACTAAAGTATTAGACATCATTGACTATTACTTCAGTGAGAAAGGCCTTGAGGTTTGCAGAATTGATGGGGGAGTCAAACTGGATGATAGGAAAAGGCAGGTAAGTGACATTATTTCTGGAAAAAATGACCTTTTCCCTTTACAACAAACATTTTTTATATCACAAGATTTCCTGTTACATGCTAGTGATTTCTGAGTTTGGTTTTTCTTTTAGTTGTCTTAGTTTTGATTTTTGTCCACTTTTCTGATGGATTGTTTTTATACTGTGTGCATAACATCATTTTACCATCCTGCATTTTGTGTGTGCAGCTCATGAAGTGGTTTGCCTCCATTAAATTGAATTTAAGAAATTCATGCTACTTCAACATTGACATGTGTTCTTAACTGACATAAGGGACATGCATGTACATTATCGTGAACTGGATAAATTGTGTCAGTATTTTACTAGTGGTCGCAGTGTAGACTGTAATACATATTCTGATTAATGCATTTAGATAATATTTTTTTTTATTTTTTATTTTTTATGTGTGTGACTGTGTATGCTATCATGCAAGCTGATACCCTTACTGTCAGGTTGGTGACTTTAGGGAAGGGTGAAAATGTGCCTGGTATAATATGCCTTCTTTTGCATGTCTGTCAAGCTTGCATGCATAAAATGCAAATATGAAACTGACTTGAATTTCTTTTCTTTTTTTTTCTTCTGTTTTTTGAATTACCATTATTTTGAGGATTGAGCCACCGCATTATTTTGCATTTTGAATTAAAGAACTAAAAGTTTGTTGGTAGAAGATCAGGCAAGCATGTTTCAAATATCATTTGATTGAATGCACTCTTACATTTATATAAAAGGTTTTAACTAGGGCTGCAAATGGGGTAGGTTGCCCCATTCTGGACCCAAACCCAATACACTGGCCAATTGAATTGGGTTGGGCCGGATATATATGGAAATATTTTAAATGGATCTCTTAAGCTAGATCAGGGTCAAGTATGACCCAAACTTGGCCCAAACTTGGGTTAAGACTGAGTCAAGTCGAGTCTGCATTTTGGATGAAGCATTTAGCTATTATTTTATAGCTAAACATTTAATAATGTATAACTAATATAAATTAGTAAAAAATTAAATAAAATTAAAAATTACCTTAAACATGAATTTTTATTTATTTTTTTAGTTTTATGGAACAAAATATCTTTCTTAAGGTACAACTTTACACTTTATAATTTTAAAATTATATATTAATATGCTTAAGAACATTATAAATAAGAATTCTCTAAAATGATTAATGAACATTTAAATATAATTAAGTGTTAAGTGAAAATAGGTCAGAGGAAATGCATCTGTTGAGATAAACAGAGAGGGATTAGTTTTAATGAATATTTGTTTAATGAATCGAAAAAAAAACATTTAGGGTAAAAGAGTAGGGTTTTTATATGATTCTGGTTTTCGGGATGTCTAGAATCGACTGTGTTGGGTAGGGCCCATTTCTCTGTTGACGCAAATAAGGCCCAGGTGATTTATGGGACAGGTTCGATCAGAAAATACAATATCCGGTTTTCAAATTTTGAACCTGACCTGACCCATGAGTCTTCAAATACAAGTTATGCCAGGTCGAGTGGGGTTGGGACTGTTTCAGGGCATGGATCATCTGGCCCTTTGCAGCACTATTTTTAACTATTTAAATGCATGTTAAGTTGCAGCTAACACGGTATGCTTTTGAAACAATTTCCCCTCGTGTGGTCGATATGTTTTTTAATTCTTAATTTTTTGGTTTTATTAGCGGTGTTCAGCTGAACTAAATAAATTATGCCTTGTTCTTGTGAATGGCAGATAGAGGCATTCAATGATCTAAATACCAATGTCAGTATCTTTCTTCTCAGCACCCGGGCTGGCGGGTTAGGTATTAATCTTACTGCTGCTGATACCTGCATATTATATGACAGTGACTGGGTAAGCTGCTTTTCTAGTTCATGTTTTGTCCTTGCATTATAATGTAGTGCAAATATTTGTGAACTGACCAAGTATTTTCATTAAATACAGAACCCTCAAATGGATCTGCAGGCAATGGATCGGTGCCACAGGATTGGGCAAACGCGGCCAGTGCATGTATATAGGCTGGCAACATCACATTCTGTAGAGGTTGAATGTTTCTGAAGCCTTTTATGTTTTTGAGAACCCGTGCATCACAGGAAGAAAGCTTATAACCCTTTGTGTTGGCAGGGACGAATCATAAAGAAAGCTTTTGGGAAATTAAAGTTGGAGCATGTGGTTATTGCAAAAGGACAGTTTCAGCAAGACAGGGTGAAGCCCAACACATTACAGGTTGGTATGGTTTGTCCCTTTTCCTTTGTGATATTTGAAGTGATTTGAAAACTGTAGTCTGTTTGTGTTTTTCTTCCTCTCATTAAAATATGACTCGAGATTATATATTTTTTTCTCTGATATTTTGGAATGATAGCCTAACTTAACCTAACTTCTGCTCCATCTCTATACTGTTTTAAAGAAGTAATACTACCTTAGGTAACCGTACAATGTAATAGATTATTTTGGAAACAAGATGCTGGATGCATGGCTGACTAACCACCTAAGAGACCATTTGCTTGTATGATTTGTTTACCTTCTTTTCTTGTTCTTGTAATCTATTTTTGTGTGGGCATGTGCATGTGTGCTTGCTTGTGCATTCCTGTCCTTGTGTGTTGTCTGTATGTGTGGTGTATGCATGCATGTGTGGGCGTGTGAACCTCCGGGCTGGTGTATGTGTACGGATATGTGTCCACATTCATGACTATTTTTGTTAGTTTTTTGCTTCAGTATTTGAGTAGGACTGGTTTTTGAATTGCATTGCATTCTCCTCTCTTTGTTGTTACCTTGTGGATTTCTAGCTCCACTCATATTCAAAGGTGGCACACCCAGTATTTCCCAGAGTCCACCAGTGGGACTGCTTAGCTCAAATAGGCAACTAATCCTACTCCTTAATACTAAGTAAGCTGTTTGGGTTTGAAATCAACTTAGGAGGGTGCATACAAGTCTTTGCCATGTTGGAGGCTCAAACCCATAAATACCATCGGTTGGCTAACCCAAACTCAGCTTGATTATTTTGGGCTGGTTGACAGGTCCCGGTTGAGAAGTTGCCACCCCTAGCTGCAATCCTCTTGACTGAATGCTTCTGAAATTTGAGTAGTGCTGTGCTTAGATTTCTGAAGATTTGGAAAGAAATAAAATCTAGAAAGTAATATTATAACATAGGTATTCTAGTGTATGTATATTTTGATGCAATCATGAATAGTTGGAAAGAGCTACATGAATGTTAAAGAAACTCAAGATAAGAATTAAATATAAAAAAAATGACTCAATTAAGTGGGTCGCTGTGAAACTATGTCAATTGTTATGTATGGTATTGATGGTAGTGGAATAGTCAAATAGTAAGTTGGTTTCATGCTAGAAAGTATGATCTTATGGGTGAATTTTGGGGAATTGTTGGGAATTTGAATAATATAAAGGAGATACTTATTTGTTTATGAGAGGTGGTCTGATTTTGTTTAGGGTATAGTTTGGTTGGGTTTGGTGCATGCCCAGGTCAGACCTAGTCCTAATATAGAATGATTTTAGGTCATGCCTATACCCAGGTTTGAGCCATTTGCTTAACTGCTTTGGCCAATGGTCATACCTATACACAGGCTTGAGCCATTTGCTTAACCGGTTTGATCAGTTTTGATCAGTACAAGTCAATCCCATGTTATTACTATTTCAGGTCAACTCTGGTCAAATTTTATTATTTTGAATCTGAACTAATTGGATCATATTTTGAGACCAAACTTGTGGATGTATTTCCTGCTTTTAGTGTTTCCAATACTCCAACCAACTTGGTTTCGGAGGTATCTAGGTGCACTCAATGCGGTCACATTCCTAGTTTTTACAGATTTAATTTGATGGCAATTATGACTTAGACTTGTTTAAAGTATACGTCAAAAGGTTTTTAGGACTTGAATGAGGTGGCATCAAGGGTTATCAGTTTTTTGTTTGGCTTCTTTTACTTGCTATAAATGAATTAACTGTTGGATTTCATAAGATCTTTCTATTTTGCTTGTTGCTTGGCCCAATCCTCGAAGGAATTTAAAAAAAAAAAAATCCTCTTGAAGTCTTTTTTTCCTTTCCATGGGAATTGGGCCCTGCTATACACTCTCTATCCCTCACGTGCTATACACTCTCTCCCCCTCTCTATCCTGCACCCATCAGGCTGGATCCTGCTGGTTAACCCAAACAGGCCCTCATTTTCTGTTGATCAAGAGTGTTATTTTCTACTTGATATCTATACTCATTGTATCATTCATGGATGTTTACTTTAAAACCTTAAGGAATCAGAGCTGTTGGCACTGCTTCAAGACGAAGAGGATGAAGAGGATAAGCTTATTCAGACTGACATTAGTGCCAAGGATCTATTGAGAGTCATGGATCGCAGCGACCTGACAGGACCAGCAGATGGTGATGCAGCATCAATTAGTTCCCTTCCTCTTAGAGGACCTGGTTGGGAGGTCGTGATACCAACTAAAAGTGCTGGCAGCGTGCTCTCTTCGCTCAGTAGCTGATTCTTGAGTGCAGTGGACGAACCCTTCTTTTTTGTTTTGGGTGGTGATTGTTCCATTGGATTCTTACTATGGTGGTCCATGGGATCAGTTCATGGAAATTTTGTATAGGAAAATGCAAGAAAAAGAGCCGTAACCATCCAGTGTTAAGCCTTGTATGTTCATCGGTGCTATTTGGGGAGCGCAGATCCTGTAGTTTGTGCTGTTGCAATTTTGACAAGGAACTCTAGCGAAGCAACAAGCGGTGAACCTCCTTCCCCTCCTGAACTTTGTAGAATTCTTGTTTGTAAGCTGAAATGATATGCCACCAATGGTGGCCGTTATGCAAATTGGTTAAGATCATATATGGTGCTGCTCGTGATATATTTAGAGTTATTTTTTTCATGCCGTGGGAATTTTTAAGATTAGGATATTTGTTTTGCTTTTGAAAATGAATTAATAGGCTGAATCAAAACTTTTTAGTATTTTATGTTTGCCTTTTATGCATGCCGTTGGGCAATTAAGATTTGTGACAATGTGATTTCAACTGAAATTTCGGAGTCAAATGAATTTGGATGGCAATTATTTTATGGTATGCTCTTTGTTTTGAAAATTTCAGAAATTGGATTGCTTATCTGAGCAACAATTGTAGTTTAAAAGTAGTCTAAGCCTTTCATACGATTATATTTTTCAAGGAACTGGAATATTAGTCTCTAGGATTGTTGCCATGTTCCCTCTGTTTCTTCTCTTTTCCCTTGTTTTTTTAAAAAAAGAAAAGTGTGAGCCGCGAAGTTTTTATTAAATTTTAACAGATAATAATTATTAAATCGTAATCCATAGATTTTACTATTTTTGTTAAACAAATTTGTAGCTGGTAACAATTAATAAATTTTAATTTAGAGATTTTGCTAAAACAAAATGGTTAAGATCATATATATTGCTGCTCACGATATATTTCAAGATATTGGCAATGGTCAAATAAATAAGATGGTAATGTTGATAGAAGAATAAGACTTTTTTTTAATTGTATTATTTCTATTTTAAAAATATTATGGTAATGTTGATTAAAGAATAAAGTTTTTTTTTATTGTATATTCTTTATTTAAAAAAATTAGAGATGTTGACCGAAGAATAAGGTTTTTTTTGTATTGTATGCTTTTCATTTAAAAAAATTAGAAATGTTGTTTGAAGAATAAGGCTTCATTTTTTATTGTATGCCCTTCATTTAAAAAAATTAGAAATTGGATAGCTAGAATTATGAATTTGGATGGCAATGTTGATCGAAGAATAAGAATTCTTTTTTATTGTATGCTTTTCATTTAAAAAATATTATGGCAATGTTGATCGAAGAGTAAGGCTTCTTTTTTTATTGTATGCTTTTTATTTAAAAAAATTAGAAATGTTGATCGAAGAATAAGATTTCTTTTTTATCGTATGCTTTTCATAAAAAAAGTAGAAATTGGATAGCTAGAACCATGAATTTGGATGGCAATGTTGATCAAAGAATAAGAATTATTTTTTATTATATGCTTTTCATTTAAAAAATATTATGGCAATGTTGATCGAAGAGTAAGACTTCTTTTTTATTGTAAACTCTTCATTAAAAAAAATTTGAAATGTTGATCGAAGAATAAGACTTTTTTTTTATTGTATGCTCTTCATTTAAAAAAATTAAAAATATTGATTGAATAAGGCTTCTTTTTTATTGTATGCTCTTCATTTTAAAAAAAATAGAAATTGGATAGCTAGAATTATGAATTTGGATGGCAATGTCGATCGAAGAATAAGAATTTTTTTTTATTGTATGTTCTTCATTTAAAAAATATTATGGCAATGTTGATTGAAGTGTAAGGCTTCTTTTTTTTATTGTATGCTCTTCATTTAAAAAAATTAGTAATGTTGATTGAAGAATAAGACTTCTTGTTTATTGTATGCCCTTCATTTAAAAAAATTAAAAATTTTGATTGAAGAATAAAGTTTCATTTTTACTATTTGCTTTTTATTTAAAAAAATTAAAATTTTTTAGCTAGAACTATGAATTTGGATGGCAATGTTGATCGAAGAATAAGAATTCTTTTCTATTGTATGCTTTTCATTTAAAAAATATTATGGCAATGTTGATTGAAATTAATGAAAAACAAAAAATTCCATTGCCGGGTTTCTCCCGCTGGGGTGGCTCGGGAAGTGCGGTCCAAGCTTCTTCTCTCTTATGATCCGGAGATCTATTTGATCGGGGATGACCATTTAGTGCTATGGTTGTCTTTCTCCGGAGACTGTTCAAGGGTTCTGGAGGGGGGCCTTGGTTCATTGGCGGCCAACATCTGGTCTTTGAAAAGTAGGTGCCGGATTTTCGCCCGGCCCGGCGTCCAGTCAATTCCATCATGGCTTGGATGAGGCTTCCGGAACTTCCTCTTGAGTACTGGCTTCCAACGGCGATCATGGCGGTGCCCGGTGAAGCTGGCCGTCCAATCTTGATCGACAATTTCATTGACTGACTGAAGAAAACCGGGTTTGCTAGGGTCCGGCTTGAACTGGATGCCTCCAAGCTGCTTCTGCCGGGAGTGTTGATCCAAGGTCAGTCCTCGATCTCTTGGCAACAATTTGTGTATGAAAATTTGCCATGTGTTTGCTTTCACTATGGTCGAATAGGCCACCTCGCTGCTGCTTGTTGTTCCCTGGGCAAACTGAAGCTCTCTCCATCTGCTGCCCATGCTCTGGGACCTACAAACCTTTTTGCTGAGGATCGGGCTGAAGGGTCTTCCGATCTGGGTTCGGTGGTTGCCCCTGAGGATCCTGCTGCTGTGGATGGCCGTTCGAAGTTTGGCACTTGGATGGTTACATCCAGGGCTCGCTTGCCTCGGCAACCGGCAGTGCCATCCAAGAATGGCCGTGGGCCTTAGAAGGGTAAATCCCCTGTCTGTTCCTCGGATCCCCCCTCATCTCCATCCCGGTCGTCATCCACTCCAGTCTCTTCTTCTCCTGACTCGCCACCCTATTCCGATGGGTGGCAGAAGCCCTCTAATGTGGAGTGGCGCCGCTCCCATGAGGCGGGCCATTCGGCACAGGGGAAAGCTGATGCTAGTTTACTTCCTCTCTCTGCGAGTTTTGCCTCGTTGGGGGACTATATGGAGCTTGTCCCAATGGAGGCGGGATCGATGGACCACTTCACGTTGGACTATGGCACTGTCTCCCTCAAGCATGGCCGAAGCCTGGCTAAGTCCTCTGACCCTTTTTCCCCTTCGGTGCTCTTTGAGTCTGCTGATAAGGTGCCTCCTAAACTTCCTTTGATTTCTAAATTTGCTGCTGCCTCCTTTGGGGATTCGGATCATTCTGGGACTTCTAATTTGGTTGCTGCCCCTGTGGAACTGCTGTTGGTGAATGTCCCGGTTGTTGATGCTGTGTTTGGGGGAGTTGGACTGCCAGGGAGGGCCTTGTCTAGATTGAGGATTGATGCTGCTGAGGGTGAGCGGGGTAAAGGTCCTTCTCGCGTGGGAAAATCCTCGAAGGCTGCCTTGTCTGTTACTCGTGTGGGGGATGATGTTGATCTGGGGTGTGCTAAGTTGGGTGGCTCTAGGTCGGTGAAACAGGGTTTGGAGGGGGTGTCGGGGACCTCCCTGCCGGTTGGTTGAGCTACTCTGCTTCCTCTTCAGCAGGATTCGAATGTCCTTGTGGCTACCTCTATGTCTCCCGAGGGTGGGCAGTCTTCTTATGACTCTATCTCAGCTAAACTGTTGATGGCTCTGGCTTCGGTGGGGGGAGGGGGGGGGGGTTCATCAGGGGGTCCAGTAAGGAGATTCTCAATGTTTTGCCCATTGCTCATGGGCCCTCTATTGTTGGGAAACAGCGTGCTGTGAGTATTGCTGTCGAGGATGGTGCCGGTTTGGGAGCCAGATCATCCAAGTCTTCCTAATTCCTAATGAAACTTTTAGTTTGGAATGTTCGGGGGCGGGGAAACCCGCCTTCTTTTTTACTTTTTGTCACTTTCTGCAATTGTATAACCCACAAATGTGTGTTATTTTGGAGACTAGACTGTCAGGTCCTAGTCTCTAGCGCGTGCGACGTCGCTTTCCCTGAAACTGGGATTTTTATTCTATTGAATCTCGAGGCCTGTCGGGTGGTATTATTGTCACCTGGGATCAGGGGTCTGCTACAGTTACCACTTTCCATCGGTCTTCTCGGATGGTTGCTATTGTGGTGTCAGAACCTAATCGGCCGTATTGGCTTCTGTGCGAAATTTATGCCTCTACCTCTGACAGGGAGAGGACCGTGGTCTGGGAGGAGGTGTCTGCTTTGATTGACCAGGGTGTTCCCACTGTCATTGCTGGAGATTTCAATGTGATTGATCGGGCTGAGGAAAGAGGGGTGGCAGGTCCTTCGTGAAAAATGTTGCCTCCTTGGAGTTTACCAGCTTTATTCATGACTATGGCCTGGTTGATTTGGGTTTTGTTGGTCCCCGTTTCACCTGGTATAATAACAGGTCGGGTGCCACTAGGGTCTGGGAGAGACTGGATAGATGCTATGCTACCCCGTCCTGGCTCTCCTTGTTTCCTACCCACTGGGTTCGCCATTTGAGCCAGATTGCCTTGGATCACTGCCCTCTCCTTCTCTCCATGGATGCCTATATCCGGGGTCCCACCCCGTTCAGATTTGAAAAATTTTGGCTCTCTTTTCCTAAATTCAGAGAGATTATCAGGGAGATTTGGAGGATTCCTGTTCGTGGTGATGCCTCCTATCGGATTTCTAGGAGGTTGGAGCTTCTTAAGAGGTGGCTCCTCCGCTAGAACAAAGTGGAGGTGGGTAACATCTTTTCTATATTAAAGTCTGTAGAAGATACCATTGCTCACCTGCAGGATAAAGAAGATAGGTTAGGTTGTTTATCTCAGCCCGATCTTATCAGTCTTCGAGCCCACCTTACCTTGCACCACTATTTGTTCCACCATCAGGAGGTCATCTAGAGACAGAAGTCTAGAGTCCAGTGGTTACAGGATAGGGACAGCAATACCCGATTTTTTCATCAGGCCACTATTATCAGGAGACACAGAAATGCCATCCGGGTGTTACGATCCTCTGAGGGTCAGCTATTCGAGGAGGAGGGTGCTATTCGGGAGGAGATCCTTTTCCAGATGGACCGACTCGTCTCCGGTTATTCCTTCTGCTCCCCACCACCTCCCGGCCACTGCTCTCCATCCTTCTCAAAATGCTATCATGCTTGCTCCGATTCTCCGGGAGGAGATTCGTTATGTCCTATGGGACCTTGGGGAGGATAAAGCCCCTGGCCTTGATGGTTATCCTCCTTTCTTCTTTCGGAGGTATTGGGACATTGTGGGCTCTGACCTTGTTGCTGCTGTTCAGTCCTTTTTTGTTTCAGGTTCTATGCCCGACTCTTGGAAGAGGACCTTTATTGTCCTCATTCCCAAGCGTCCAGATGCCATGGAGCCTGCTCATTATAGATCGATTAGCTTATGCACTACCCTCTATAAAATTTGTGCTAAACTGATGGTCAACCGGATGAGAGCCATTCTTCCTCACCTTATCTGTCCTGAGCAGGGAGCGTTCCTTGCAGGCTGGAGCATCTCTGATAATGTGCTTATTTCCCACGAGTTTATGATAGATCTCAGTCGTGCTTCGTCTCGTTGGAGTCTGATGGCCATAAAGCTGGATATGGAGCGAGCTTATGATAGGGTCAACTGGGACTATATTCTCTCGGCCCTGCAGGCTTTCAGCTTCCACCGAACTTGGATATCCAAGATTTTGGCTTGTGTTATCGGACCCTCCTTTTCTCTGCTGATTAATGGTTCTCCTACTGACTTCTTTACTTCTACAGTGGGCCTCCGACAAGGTTGTCCCCTTTCTCCCTCCATGTTTATTATCTGTGCTGACCTTTTGTCCAGGGCGCTGCGTGTATCTGTCCGGGACTTCGGCATCCAGCCGTTTATCCTTGCTCCTGGTGCTCTTCCGATCTCTCATCTCTTATTTGCTGATGACTGCTTACTTTTTGGGCGGGTCTCTATTCATTCTGCCCAGGGATTCTGTAGGGTTGTGGCTGATTATTGTATGGCTTCTTGTTAGAGGGTCAATTTTCAGAAGTATGGTATTTATTTCAGCCCTAAGACCTCTATGCATCTCCGACAGCGGATCTTGGACACTCTTGGCATTCAGGACTGTCGGGACCCTCTCACCTACCTGGGTGTGCCAATTTCTAGGGCCAGACTTTCTAGATCTGATTGTGCTTCGATGTTGCTGGCTGTGCGGGAGCGGATTGAGGGATGGCAAAGTCGGGTCCTCTCGTCCATGGGAAGGATTATCCTTATTCGCTCGGTCCTGACTTCTCTCCCGACCTATCTCCTGTCTCATGCTGTTGTCCCGAAGACTATTATCATGACTGTGGAGCAGTTGATTTGGGCTTTTCTCTGTAATTCTTCTCCGAATCGTCATAGGATTCACCTAGTTAGTTGGCAATCTGTCTGCAAGTCGACCGACCAGGGCGGGCTGGGTATTACCTCCCTTCTCAGCAGGTGTGATGCTCTGCTCGGTAGGCACCTGGCTAGGTTCTTCTTATGTCTTGACAGCATGTGGTCGACGATGCTTTCTGCCCGCTATGGGGGTTATTCCTCTGTCCTCGATGGTTCTCCTTGCCCTTCGAGATGCTGTTCGGCTATCTGGAGGAAGATGATTCTGAGAGCTCCTCTTATTACCCCCCACCTATCTTGGGTTATTGGAGATGGCAAATCTGTCAGATTTATGACGGAGCCCTGGATTTCTAATACTTCCCTTTGCAGATAGCCTACCTTTATCTCGGTAGACATTCCGGTCACCATTTCTATTGCTGACCTCATTGTTCCGGGGGAATCCCGATGGGACAGCCGGTGGTGTTGTCCTTCTTCGGGGATATCCTAGGTCGTCGGGTTCTCTCTATCATTCTGCCTGTGCTCTCTGTCTCGGATGTGAGAGTCTGGAGGCACTCTTCTTCCGCCCGGGTACCCATGTCTGATTTGTTGTCCATCTTTTCTCTGGCCGCGCCAGTGGACTCATCCTTCTGCTAGATCTGGGCTATTCCAGTTCATCCCAGGGTCTCCTACTTTATCTGGAAGCTTGTCCGACATCGCCTTCCAACCAGAACCTTATTGGCTTCCAGAGGTATTCACATGCCCCCTGGCTTCCCTATATGTGGATTGGAGGATGAAACCCATGCCCATGTCCTATTTTCTTGTGACTGGGTCTCGAGGATTTGGCACCTCTCTGGCCTTGCTGGGTTTATCTCCCGATCTCAGGATGTAGTTCACTCCTTCCTCTCTACCTTGAGATCTGCTCGGGAGTTCCCTCAGGTTAACTTCCTGGCTTATCTTGCTTATCATATATGGATAGCCAGGAGCGAGCGGGTCTTTACTTCCATCACCTGCTCTCCCCGGGCGCTGGTCAATAGGGCTACCGCTTCGGCCTGCAAGTATCTTTGCTCGACTAGGAGGTCTTTGGAGATCTGGGATCCCTTCTCTTCTCTTTGAGCATCCCGGATAGTTTATGTCTCCTGGGTACTCCCCTTCTCTGTACTTCACAGTCAGCTTCGACGGGAGTCTCCGCCACAGATCTAGAGGCGCTGCTTTTGTCATTCGGGATGCCTATCTGGGTTTCCTGGCGGCGGGCGGCTTGCCTCTCCTTGATTCTTCCATCCCTGGGACGGAGTTACATGCTGCCTGGGCCGGCATTAGGTATGCCCGTCAAATCTTCACCTGGACCGGCTTATCATCGAGGGGGATTCCTTGATAGTCATCTCCTGAATTCGGCGATCTATGTTGGCTCCCCCTGCCCACCCTATCCTGAGGGACATCCATTTCCTCTTAGGGATTGCGTGTCCATCCAGATTCGTCACATTTATAGGGAGGCTAACTCGGCTACTGATTGGGTAGCCTCCTTTGTCGCCCACCATTCTGTCCCGTCGATCTGGATCGATTGGCATGCTGTCCCTGTACAGTTTAGGAATATTATTCTCTCTGATTTTTTGGATTGTATTCATTCTCGTTCTCTTTAATGAAAACCCAGTTCCATCAAAAAAAAAGAAAAAAAAAAAGAAAGGGTCAACGACTTCTAAAAGGCACATCGAAGTCATTCCATCTCAATGAGGACTTCTCAAAACAATTCTTGCCGAAGAAAAGAAAGTCAGATAGATATATTATAATATCTCTCTTCATAAGGGATTAATGTTTCCTCGATTCAATTCTTGCTGCAGAAAAGCATGTCACAAATTGATCAAAAATAGGTCCCCCCCCTCCCGCCAAGTTCATAAGAGATTTAGAATCTGTACGTAGACACAGCATTATTGAAGAATTCAAAAGCTTCACTCAGTTATTAAACCTCTCTAAGTTTTACGTAATGTTGTGATAGATATTGGCGGAAAAGGTTGATTGGCTATAGTTATTATTAGAGTGATGTGTAAAAAAGGACCGTAACAGGAGGATCTCCGGCGCGGATACTTCGATGCTCAAATTAATGATCTAAAATAAATAAAATATAGTGAGTATAAAAAATAATTGTTTATCGAAAATCGTGGAGGCCTTTGATATTTATAAAAAAGGATCGAACCGGAACGAGTAACTTCGAGGAGGATACGGGACCACGATCATACCCTTACAAGATTATAGCCACGATCCGCTCCCACCGATCATGAGAAGGTAAAGTTATGGTAATATCATCGGTATAGACAGCTGGTCCCATGATTCATGCAATATGCTATTTGAAATATCTAGGACCAATCATGCAAGGAGAGGCACTCTGATAGGTCACATCTGGCATCAACCATGTAAAACATGCCTCAATATCCGGCTTGGCTCAGTCGAAGGGTCCACAAATGGGTTAATAAACCGGACTATTGCCTCAGGCCAGTAGGAATATCTCAGGGAAAAGCTCATCCACCAGATGGGCGGACGAGCGAGGTAACCATTTCTGGAGTTGGGTTCCGAATCTATACCGATCCTCATCCAGGATATGATCTTAATTCGAGGCTTTCGGGCTGTACATGCCCTCAGCCCTCATCCGAGTTATAATGGCTTTTATCGGAGATATCAGAAATACCCCCACGTAACACAGCACACTTCAAAGGGGTTTTCCTGCACAACATCATCATCATCATCATCATCATCAAGATACAATAGCTAACGATCAAAAAATTAGAAAACATTTGCTCACAAAATTTTTTATTCTTCTGTATGAATGCAAAGCTAGCAGAGCTGTGGCCAATTCAGCCTGGGCAGTAGCGTAGGCTGGTGATTGCACAGATCAGCATGTGATTTGTAGTTACAACAGCAAAAAGTATTACATACAATTGCTTAAAAAAGCTTTAGTCCTGTGGACTAAGCAAGTGTTGGCCCTTTCAGTGCTCTCATGTAATCTCAACTTGTAGTCTTCATCTCCATGGTCGACAAGATCTTAGGAATCGACATGCCACCTGAAATAACAATTTCTGCAACAGAAAAAGGAACAAGAAGTCACCAAACGAGCTGAGAAGGGATGCATGACTGCTGCTCTGATCCTTACCAATCCCTTCTCGAACAGATAAATTTGGCCTGATTATGTCCTTAGAGGTGATGAGAAAGATGTCCCCCAGGTAGAGGTGATTGGTAGGAACGTAAACACAGGAAAGCTCCTCATCTCCTGTGCTCCTGTTAAGAGATACCGTAGATGTAATGAAGCCAATTGCATATTCGCCAATACGTGGATGCCTTATGATGACGGCTTCTTTAAAGGCTCGAGAGCTCTGATCTGCACAATGCTGCATCTTTAGTTGAAATTTAGCAAATAAAGGAGCTTGATTTACTATGTTGACTTTTGAAATCAGTCAAATATAGAACACTTGGTACCTGGGGATATTGCTACACTTATTTGCTTTGAGGCAGCGTAGATGAGGCACACAAGTGGCATTTTCTCGATAAACCATTCACCGAGACTAAGAAGAGAAGTTCCCAGCCATGATGACATGAACACACCCACCAGAAAGATGAAGGTAATTGAAGTGATGAATCCTAGGCCTTTAAACTGAAGCAGATCAGTAGGGATTTGATTAAATGCAAAAAAAATATTAATATTTCAGCAAATTTTGTCCTGATAATTGGTCCTCCAAGGCAGTTTTCTCTGGTCCCGTAAGAATCATGTTAGTTAACTCATTGGCTACTTTACACTGAACCAAATACATTAATAATTTAACTAGAACAATGAGAATGACTGCCTATTTTTCATGTTTGAAGTGATGCTGACAGGACTTTGCTCCTTTGGTTGGTACCTATCTCCTCAATACACCGGGGAAAGGGTCTTGGTTCAAACCCTGATGGTTACACACAAGGAACAAAAATTACCACAAAGTCAAGCATCCACTCTCTACAAAATTTTGATTGCATTTTAATTAACTACGTGATTTCTAATAAGGGACTCAAGTTCAGATAGCCTGCTTTACGTATTCTACATGGGCTCCACACCTGATTTCCACATCCCCCAATAATAAACCCTCTACCTATGTATTGTCATCAATCTCTGCAATAAGGCAGGGTGGCTCCATAGATTAACAGGTGGAATGGTAATGCCAGGCAATCAATACAGATTATATGAGTTCTGCATGGAGAACATGTGTGGGCTATCCATACTCGAGCCTTGTCCAAGAAGTAGATTCTTAGTGGTTCCTGATAGGGCTAGAAGTGGGTCCATGCTGGCCCAACATCAGGCCAGGCTTTGGACTAGGCCTGAAGCGAATCAGGCCGGGCTTGGGCCTCATAATAAAGTCCATTAAATTTTCAGACTAGGCTCGGGCTTCTCTTTGGCCCGGCTAGAACCCGGCCCGAAAAGACTCCGCTTGAACTAGGCTAGAAAAAAGGCCTGGCCCGATCCGAATCAGCCAGCCCGATATATTTTATAAATCCAATTTTCATTTTCTTTGGCCCTAGAGCCTCTTCATTCATTTCTTCCTTTCTCATCGTATATAGATTTAGTCATTCCAGCAACGAGATTCATGCATAGGATCTAACAAAAACTGAAAAAATAGTCATAATCGGGCTTTAATTTGGGCCGGCCCGAATCAAAGCTGGTTTGGGCTGGCTTAATCGGGCTCGGGCCGGATTTTTTCAAAATAAATCGGGCCTAAGCCTAGTCCGAAGCCCGAAGTTTTTTTTTCCGGGCCGGGCTTGAGTAGGGGTATGGCCCGGCCCACTTCTAGCCCCAGTTCCTGATAATTCAACAGTAGGTTGAATTTTTCATTTTATATGATTTCATGACACTCAAGAGCCTTTATTTTTCCTGTTACATAATAATAAAGGAAAATTCCCAGGCATAAGTTATGATAAACAATTCCAATGCCATGAGAGTACTTTTAAGAACTTGTATGACACTAGATTTGCTTTCAGTTAAAGGAAAATTTGATTGGCTAGGGGTTCCTGATGGTCAAAAACTCAATAATTCTATTTAAGGGAAACTAGAAGAACTATAAAGTTCCCATAGGATTAAGATTTTGTGTAGAGATAGGCAGTGGGGACTCAATGAATTATGCAAGTAAACAAATATGGTTAATTCCTTACAGCTTCCATGAAGAAGTTGGCATGAGAATTATGCTTACCAAAAACATCGATCCCAAGATGAGCATAAATAGGTGAAAAGAATCCATCCACAAAAAGAATAAACCACCAGGTAGTGTAAAATGTTATCGCTATGGGAAACAAAATTACACTGCAAGACAACAAGAAATGTCATGATAGAGCATGTCATATTCTACTATACTTATAGAATCACTTTGCATATCTTCTGAACCACTGGAAATACTGTAGAATTACTTTGGAGAGTGCAAATAAGTGAAAACTAATTATTTGATATAGGCAAAACAGAAACCATCATGTCTAAATATCCCAATTTGTTACTTCTCCTTTACATGTGTTCTATCTTATTTCATGAAGAACATCCTTTTTATTCCTTCATTATCTTCCTGAAATGGAGGAATGTTCCTTCTTCCTTTCCATCCCAAGAAAGTTAGGATACACATTAAACCAGTTTATTGAGATAAGTTTCAAAGAATGTCTTTATAATTGTTGCATTAAGATCGTCCATGGCCATAAGCATCTTTTTTGACATTCTATTTGTCATCGGTCTATCATCTATATGCATATATGTAGATATTTCTGGATAATTGTAGAAGTGCCTTTAGTAGTAAAGTCTAGATAGGGTTCATTAAGAGTCACACAAAGTGTTTTAGAGAAAATATCTAAAAGAAATGGACAACCATAAAGATCTTTAGAAAGGTCCTGAGGGGATTTGCACTTGGCATCGACCCACATCAAGCTAGATTGACCCAAGCGGCAAGCTGGGCAGTCAGTTCTATTTAATCCCTCCTAAACAGGATGGCCGACTACCCTCCAGATAGCCAACCCATAAGGACATTTCTATGGTTATCAGCCACACCCCGATCAGCAACCCCTTCCTAGGTTCCACCGGGTGTGTGCTAGCACCTGGCTAATAGTGATGGATGAGTTTATTCAGAAATGAAATCCATGAGCTAGATTACTTATAACAAAATGTGAAAGGACAAGGATGAGGGCAAATAGAAAAGATCTTTAAAAATTAATTGCCCTCATGCTGTCAAGTTAGTTTACTAAACCTTTTCTCATTTGCGTGCTGAAAATTTGAGTAAACAGAAAAGCAGATATGCAATTCTGATATCAAAACTTGCATTACAGCTTCCCTATCTTCATTTGAGCTTTCTAAAAGATTTTAGAAATTTGGAAGTTAATTTCTTGTTGCATGAGCTAAAATTTGGTCAATATTGAACAACAAGTTCAGTCTCCCCACCTGTCAACCTTGCCATGCCCTGGCAAGGTAGTAAACACAAACTAAAAATTATGAGATCTGATTGTAAAAATGATCAGATCCATGGTGTATGGCTCGATCGACAAAGCAAAGCCCATAGGTGGAATAAGCTTGCATGTGTGCTTTAAATAACACATTCAGTTTCAAGTTGGGACTGGGTCAGCAGTAGGTTCTGCTAGTAGCCATACCTTTAAGCACTTCTCTGTAGTTAACAGCTTGTAAGCATCCAAGAGATTAGAGGATCATGTATTGATAGTGAGACTAAAGCAGGGTGAATTATAATTTTAAAGTGATGCTTCCACTAAAAATGTTTTAAAACCTGCTACATGTGAAAACATTCAGTGAAGTTCTGGGGCAACTATATATGGAGTTGATAATTCATTAAATACTATATGAAGATTTAACAAATATCCCAAAGAGATCATCTCGTAGGCTCAAATATACCAATTTAAGGTTCAGTGAATATACCAATTCAAGGCCCAAAGAAATCATCTCGTAGGTTAACAACTCATACAAAGGTTCAGTGAATGCACTAAGCGACTATAAGTAGGTCACCAGGAAATGTATATAACTGCAACCGGACCCCTGCTATCCAGTGTTTGAGTGTATAACATGATTGAAGCAATTTACAGAAACATGTAATGTACCAATTTAAACCCCAAATAGACAAGGTGTTTGAAGATATATTTTGAGTAGAATCCCACATAAATAATATGCAGGAATATATGTCACAAGGCCCTCCTAAAGATTATTATGATCTGTTGAACAGGTAGCTGAGGATTCCAAGATCCTATCTGCAGTAAAGACATGCATGCATTAATCATGGTTTCAACTCTAATATATCATGATTTTGGAATGTCCTGGTATGGCTAGTGTACAAGTTCCAATAAAGGTTTCATAGCCTCTGGTACTTTAAGGCAAAGGATACTTCCACAAAAATATACTACATGATGCAGAGCACATTGAACAAAAAAGTATGGTTTACAAGTACGGATAAACAACCAACAGCTTTTAGCTTAGCTGTTGATACCAAAAAAAAAGAAATACAGATAAACATGTAAAGTGATTACTTGCCAATATAGTTTACAGCACTTTTATGAATTGGCTGCTGCAAGGTTAACAAGCAAAGGACTCACCATCCTGTTATGAACTTTTTTGAGGCCCAGCTGTGGATGACCATAGAGAATCTCTACGAAATTGCAACAAAAGGTTGTGAATGTATCAAATATAAGAAGAAACCCATGTTCATGATACCCTGTTATTCTAGAGTAAAGGTAACTGAATTTCAAAGGATTTCAATCACAACAGCAAAACCAAGGGATGCTTATGCCAACAAGTAGCCCCACTTGTGGGTTGTCAAACATGCTATTTTACAATATGTACATTTTTTGCAGTTTTGTATATACATAGATCAAGCTTTGAATCATCAAGCCAATTCGAATAGATGGTATATTGATTGTTTCTGGTGGTTGTAATGCATGATTAGTGGCTCAGATAACTCACTAGCTTGAGTTGAGGCTTGTTAATTGAAGATGATACTTTGAATATTTTAACTACTCCCTAGTGTAATGCACATTATATGGAGATACAATATTTATTAATTGAGTCTGATCTTCTAGGCTTTCTCTAGGCTTGTCAGCACCTTTGCCCTTTTTGATTGAGTGGAAAGCCACTCAAGACTTCTGTTATCTAATTATATCATAAAATGGTAGCGGAATGAACCTAGAATTGATCCCTGGCATGAAGTCAGTCTTATGGAGAAGCAAAAACTCTCTTCATGAATCCTCCATATACCATCTTCAGCAATCTTTGAGCTTGTGATGACATCACCAATCAGGACAGCCTTCAACTTATTCCATCAAACCAAGTTTTTTATTTTTAGGGTTTTCATCTCCACACGATAGATACGCTAGTACCAGTTCTTAAAAAAAGGAGTCCATCCCTGCTGTTGCCTTCCCGATTCCCATTTTACCTCATACAACAATCTCAAATCCCGATATGGAAACGAAAGCAGAATCTAAAACCGGGCAATAAATCTCATTTTTCTTCGAGTCATTGGACCGCGAATCGAGTAATAGAATGAAAATGAGAAGATAATAGATCACAAGTAGCTAACCTCGATGCCGGTGGGTGGGTGGTGGATGTGGAGGGAGGAGGGAGGAGGCGCGGAGATGGTGGGCGAGGAGGAGGAAAGGGAGGCCACATCCTCGTGTTCTAGGGTTTTGCTGACGACGGGGATGAGGAGCTCTCGATCGCGATAGCGATCGCAATCCCTGCCTCTCGGGGTGGCCATGGCGTCGATGGCGAGGGCGGTGTCGTCGTTCTGTGTCGCGCTCACTTCCACGGAGCAGCTACCCGCTACAATTTTGGACGGGCGAGTAACGGAATTGTCGGGCTCTCCTCGCTCGGATCGAACCGGTGGTTTCCGTTCCGGTCTAAAGTCCAAATAGATAGGATCGACCGTTTGGCTGACGTAGCATCCCCCGGCTCGACCGCTTCCAATTCTCTTATCCACTGCACTGCACTGCACTTATTAGGTTTTTTTTTTGAGTCTTGCTACGGTGCTTCCGAATTTCCTTGCAAATTCAAGGGCGGAGGATCTTAAATAGTTAAATGGATGCGAAAAAGGATTAAAATGGAACCGAATGCTAATAATTTTATATTTATATTTATTTTATTTGATAGATATAAATATAGATATTGATATTAATTGAATATAAAAATTTTATTTCATATTTATTTTAAATGAATACTGTTGATGCTAAATCATCCGTGGCTGAAATTTCGATGGCATCGGACATCCCGCTCGCTCTTATGATCCTGCTCCTTGATGTGGATGGATACCTGCAAAAGATTCTGGACCGGATTTTCGACGGGGGACACTTCGACGATCAAGTCAGTCGGCGGTCTAGGCAGTGACAGAATGAAGAATTCAAGAATAGTATAGATGAAAAAGGAAGTGAGTCGAGTGGCCCTAGCTTGGGCCTATTGGTCTTAGACCTTGCTTATCCTTGAGAGGTCCCTTCTTATCCCATTTATAGAGGTTGTAATAACCAAATATGGTTATAGTTGTTGTAACCGAATAATCGAATAACCGAAGGTGGTTGTAACCGAATAACCAAATAACCGAGTAGTTGAAAATGAATAACAGATAACCAAATAACCGAATATAGTTGTAACCAAATAACATAATAACCGAAGATGGTTAAGATAGTTATGAGGCCAAGTGACAGGGTCATAACATTGTCCCCCACTCCCAAGCTGAAAATGTTGCTAGTGAACTGCTTCGGCTTTGATTTCTTTTTCAGCGAAGGGAGTAATAAGTAATAGCCTTTGCACTTTGTCGATTGGCTGATTAAATCCGTCTTTGACTGATAATGATAGAGTATAAGATAGGCTGGTCAGATCATCACTTAGCTGCTGAGTAATATATGTTGATTAGATGCACTTTGATGCGTCACCAGATTTGTCATAAGATAGACCATATAGGTCATTTCTGAATAAAGATTAAGATAAGCAGGTCGGGGCCATTTTGGTACTTTATCAAATTTATTGTACATAGGTCATTCTCGAGTCTTTGATAGAGAATAAGACAGGCTGATCAGGCCCACCTCGGTACTTTTAGGGTAGATCATATAGATCATCCTTATACCTTTAATAGAGAATAAGACAGGCTGATCAGGTCCACCTCGGCACTTCGTAGGGTAAATCACGTAGATCATCCTTATGCCTTTAATAAAAAATAAGATAGGCTTCAGTAGGCCTTTCCTTGGACTTCAGTGGGCTCTAATAAGATAGGCTTCAGTGAGCCTTTCCACGGGCTTCAGTGGGTCCTGATAAGATAGGCTTCAGTATACCTTGCACATAGATTGGCCTCGGGTCTCTTGGACGTTGATCGGCCTTTAAGAAGATACTAGCGATTTAAGAAGATATCGGCCTTCAAGAAGATATTGGTCGGCCTTCAAGAAGATATCGGTCATTAAGAAGAGATTGGCCATTAAGAAGTCATCGGGCTTGAAGAAGATATTGGCCTTCAAGAAACTATCGGCCTTGAAAAAAATATCAGCCTTTAAAAAGTATCAGCCTTTAGAGGTTCCTACTTCCTGATCAGGATTCCTCCGGTAGGAGACACTCCGCCGTTCAAGTTAGTAGAGTTTGAATAATAAAATGGAGAACTCATTGATAAATGAAAGAGGTTAGAGAGACATGATGGCTTATCTCGAAGGTCTCCTCATACCTTTTTTTCAAGGCTATCTAGTCATTGGATTTTTTGACTCCAGCGGATACTTATAGTTTTGGATGTGGCATAGCCTCTTGGCCCATGCTTCATCTTCACTGGATGCCTTTATGGGCCTTCATGGGCTTTTATGGGCCTTTGTAGCCTTCATGAACCTTGGTGTGTCTTCATAGGTTTTGGACCTTTGTGGGCCTTCATGGGCCAGCGAACCTTCAGATGGCTGAAGTTGATGAAGTCTTCTTTGTTTCGTCTCGGTTCTATCTCCTTGTTCTGAAGGGTGGGGTATCTTCAGAATTGAGGGTCGCTTCCGACGCGTAGGCAAGGCTCCGGAAGATCTTGGCAAGAAAACCATTAGGAGACCTTGGCGAGGGGCTCGGCCATCTCGACGGCAAGGGAGATTGCATGGGAGAGCTGACCAACTCAGCGGCCATGTGTAGGTGAGCTGGTGACTGAGGCAGAGACGAGCACAAGGAAGTGGGGACAAGGCCCAGGAAGAAAACTACCAGGCCTTCTCGTTGGTGGAGATCCTGCGATCCGACCCTGGACTGGCCGAAGATGAAGTTACCCAGCTGGAAGATCTGGTCATAGGGCCCTTGATTGGACGCTATCCATGGCCCCATATGAGGAAGAGGATCATCCGTTCTAGGTGATGGAAAGCAACCCGTGGAGCTTGGTCATCGAGAGATGCAAAGGAGCTCGAGCGAGGGATAGTGGCGGTCCAGGATGAGGGCCTGGTCGAGGCGGCAGTCACCGTTGAAGATCTCCATGGTGGTGTAGCCGACGTGGTTCTCGAGGTCGAGGAGGAGATCAAGGTTGCGGAAGCCGGCATTGGCGTCGACGGAGAACTTGAAGCGGGTGAGGGAGATGCTGACGTTGGCGGCGGCGGTGATCTTGCCAACACCGCCCTTACCGGAGGCATCCACTAGCATGCAGGGGATCTCGCTGGCGAGCTGGGTCTACGGCCTAGGCGGTAGTGGCCTGGGCTCACATAGGGTCCTCTTCCTTGAGGAGATCGATGAGGGCATCGAACTCCGACGGGATACCGCCAGAGAAGAGGTTGCCGAAGAGGGAGATGACCTAGATGGAGAGGAGGCCAGTGAAGGAGGCATTGTGGACGAGGATCTTTCTCGACAGCGCTGAAGGGGTCACATGTGACGCCGGCGAAGTCGCCGTAGGGGTTGCGGCCGAGGGTGACAGTCCAGAAGGCGAGGGTCTGGGAGAGTTTCCGGGCAATGAGGGCTTTTTTGCTCTGGGAGATGATCTCGGCGGTGCCTTGCCAGACAGAGCCGCCGAAGTCATCGATGGCCTAGCCAACGGATTCGAGGGACTCTTGGATGACGGAGGTGCCGGACTATTGGGATCCCGAAAGGTCCCGGACGGCGTGGGTGGCGGCATCCCGAATTGCCGCCATCTCCTTCTTTAGGCCAAAGCCAACTCTGAAGCCGATGGGGGCGGCGACGTCTAGATGAGCAGCAATGCATCGCCTTCAGCTGCCGCCGGTGCGAATCTAGACAAGTTCTGGAGCTTTCCTTGCCGATGCCGCTTTCCTGGGTCTTTTCCTTTCCCTTCCATATTTTTTTTAGAATTCTCTTCGAGGAAAACATCGTCCCTTACTTGGCGTGCCAATCTGTTGATGCTAAATCCTCGTCGATCGGATGGGATGGAATGGCTTACCTTCCAGTTCGCCATCCATGGGAGCCTGCAAAACAAATCTCCTGACCGGAATTTCTCTGGTGGGGACACTCCGATGCCAAAGTTAGCAAGGATTTAGGCAGCAGAAGGAGAACTTGAGAGCAGAGTGTGATGGAAATGAAGAAGGTGGCTTTGAAAGAGTTGGTTGGAAACTAGCTTTAACTTGCCTGTTGTCAGCTTACCTCGAGTATCCCCTCTTACCAATGTTTATAGGCGCGACTGTAATTACTTAAGGTTATGGGAGTTAGTTAACAAAACTTTCTCATAACAATAAGTAGTGGCGGTCAGAAAATTAGTTATCTCATGATTATCCAAGCCGGAGCTATTGACCATGTGGGTAGTTATAACAATCAGAGCAACCTTTAACCATTTCGGGTTAAAGGATTGTTCTGGTGCTATAGATGCACTCTCTTAAAGGAGAATTCGAAGTGGGCCTAACTATCTCTTCATATTGTATTCCTTGGAATGGTCCGAAGGGATGTTGGTTATATACTTCGAGTTTATCCTTTAGGAGTGAACTAAAAAATAAATAGTTACTTACTGTGGTGCTGAAGGGGTGAATCAACCTGTTTTAGAGGCATACTCTTCAGACCAAGCTGAAGACATGAAGCCGAAGGAATGATAGCAATATACCTTAGAGGCATACTCTTCGGACTAAGCTGAAGACATGAAGCCGAAGGAATGCTAGCAACATACCTTAGAGGCATACTCTTCGAACCAAGCTGAAGACATGAAGCCGAAGGAATGATAGCAATATACTTTAGAGGCATACTCTTCGGACAAAGTCGAAGACATGAAGTTGATGGAATAATATACTTTAGAAGCATACTCTTCGGACCAAGCTGAAGACATGAAGTCGAAGGAATGATAGCAATATATTTTAGAGGCATACTTTTCGGACCAAGCTGATAAACCAAAAATTAAAATTGGCTCGCTGATAGACCGGTAAATATTTAAATTAAATTAGATTATCACAACAGATATGAATATAGATCAGATATTAAAAATATAGATATAAATATATATATATCTCAGATAATTAAACTTTATGACCATGGAACCAAAAATATTATCAAGTGGAGGATAAATCAAGTTAATAAGATGTTAATATACTTGTACATTTTTTTAAAAAATTAATAAATATTATATAAAATTAAATAGAGTTATTGTAGAATCGGATATTCGGATATGGATTAGATAGTTATCTGTTCATATCCATATCCATTTTTTTTATGGATATGAATACGAATACAGATATTAGTTGGATGCTCAATTTTTTTTTTCATAATTGGATAGATTCAGATATTGATTCAGATCCGATCGGATATTATCCATATTACTTTTATCCTTGATACCGAACAACCAACAATAAGGTCACTAAAATTATTTTTTTCTATAATTAAATCAACATCCATGTCTGCTCCGGCTTCTTGGATCCCTTTTCTTTACTGCAACCCTTCTTTCTCCTTGCTCCTGGTCTTGGGCTACATGACTCCCTCTTCACTTTTTTTCCTCTTCCTCTCTCACCGACCCATCATACGACATCCCAACCTTCACCTTTCTATCGGCTTTCTAGCTGCAGTGATGGTGGGGCTTGCCTTGGTGGAGGCAATGGTGATGGAGCGTGCCTCTATGAGAAATTAAAAATAAATGGATATCTCGAGAATTGTCCAATTCTTTATGATAATGGTAAATTTGAGATGAAGAAGTTCGAGATCCTTGAGTGTCCATCTTGATTATTTCCTATTAGTGAAGAAGGGATGGAGGGCAAGGAAAGGTTTTTTTCTTTGAAGATAGGAGAGTTAGCAGCCAAAGCAATGGTGAAAGTAATGACAATGATGGTGGGACCTCAAAGTTAATAACTTTAGCATTCATGGGATTTGGATTTCAAAGATTTGATACTGGATCACCTAGGCCTGATATAATTGCCAGTAATGAAATTACAAGTAATGACAAATTCAAAAAATACATTGAATTGGACAATAAGTATGACAACATGCTCGGCATCCAAGATATATGACCCACAATTCTCTATCATGATAGTAATGTGGTGAGAAGACTCATTAGGAGCTTGGCATTCAGCTGTTGGCAAGCCTCTGGATCTCCTTTATCATTGGAAGACTCTCTTTGAGAGTAAAACTCATTCAAGGAGCACTTGCCATTAGCATTCTCATACTCATGGAGGGCAAGGTGAGATAAAGGGAGAATTGGATGGGAGGAACTCTAGTTAGTTGGAGGGAGAGCTATGGGGTTGGGAGGCAATGGTGGCAAGGAAGGTCCTTATTTGCAACAACATTGTGGGAGTTGACGATGGTGTTGAGGTGAAGGAAGTTATAGATGATAAAAGGGGTTTTGCTGGCATCAAAAGTAGCGGAGTCGAGGGAAAGAGGCAAATGCTATTGGAGAAAGCAGCGGAGTCGAGGGAAAGAGGCAAATGCTATTGGAGAAAGCAATCTTATTATTAGAGCAGCGATGGCTATAGAGGAAGAGGAGGATAAAAAATTATGAAAAGTATTATAGCAAAACCCATATTTATGTGTCAATATATGGGTATAACACTCTTTCATTTTAAAAATATTATTTTTTATATATTTGGTGATATGAGTGAAATATAAGGGGCAAGAAGTAAGAGTGGCCGAATGATCATATTGTTAATTTATCAAATAATTCTTTTAATAGTAAAAGCTATTTCTGTTTTATATGCAAAATTAATGATGCTACTTTTACTAATTATCGAGGTTCTTTGTTCTAACCATTCGATTTCATTATTGCATAGGGACATACAATTTTTCATGCGATAATGATGTATACAAATAATATCTTAGAACATTTAACTCTCTGGGTGCCAAATAGTTGAGATGCAAAGGACAAAAAGTAACGAAGGCCAGATGATCGATGTTGTTAATTTATCAAATATTTTTCTTTAGAATATGTTGGGATATGTCGGTCTAAGTACGAACCAGCCAATGGTTCAACCGGCTAAAGACATTTCTTCCGAACCGTAAACTTCGAACCAAGGTATTCGAAAAAAAATAGGCAACCTATGGGCAAGTCAAAACTCTTAACAGGCCTACGGCCCGTGAAGACAAGGTCCTCAGCATGGACCGAGGAGTGACCTTCACTGACTCCCGAAGACATGGTCTTCGGTTTATGCTGAAGATATAGTCTTCAGCCTACATCTAAGATCAAGTCCTACGGCCCCTGAAGACAAGGCCCTCAGCCTGGACCGAGGAGTGAACTTTACTGACTCCCAAAGACACGATCTTTGGTTTATGCTGAAGACATAGTCTTCAGCCTATGTCAAAGATCAAGTCCTCGATCTATGCCGAAGACATGATCTCCGATCTGTCTCGAAAGGGTCCGAGGACGAAGACATTCCCTGATTCAATCACGAAAATCTTTCTAAAAGGAAAGTCTGAAGACGGACCCTCGATCTGTCTCAGGTCTCTACGAGCACGACAAGCAACGGTTATCATCAACTATTTTCGGAATGCAATCATGGCACGTAACTTCAGCAGCAATGCCTCCGGTCTGGCCGCCGGAACCGTTTAATAACTACCCACAATTCCAAATTATAGGAAAGAAATTAACTCCCCCATCATAACTGCTGGAGGAAGAACGGAACCGCAGACTTGACAACTCCTTATAAATAATGGTAAGAGGGAATGCTCCAGGTAAGGCACAAGATACTCCTGAAAATCTCGGAGTCTTTACCTTCTCCATCTGATCCTCCTCATAATCTTCCTCATTCTGTGGTTGGAGCCCGTCTCTGACTTAGGCATCGGAGTATCCCCCGTCGGAGCAATTCCGGCCAGGGATTTGTTTTGCAGGTGAACCAGGGAGCGGGCCTGCGATCCAGTAGCTTTGCCCGATCGAAAAAGGGACTCTGTGTTAACAGATTGGCATGCTAGGAAGGGGACGTGCAATTCGCATTGTTAAGCTCCCCTCCTTGACTAAGGGGAAGTAAGAAATTTTCGATGGCAAGAGGGAGGACTCAAGTTGCCTCAACGAGTCAAAATCATGCTCCATCCCAGGGGGTGCACCCCCAGTAGAGAATGAGATTCCACCTCCCATAATTGTCATGGGACAGCAGCAGTTCGAAGCTCTCCTGAACCAGGTCACTAACCTCACGGCTATGGTTCAGGACTTCCAAAATAAAGCTTTTCAGGTGGGACATCCGCTGGCCACCTCCAGACATAGCTCTCGATCCCGGAGGAAGAGAGCCCCTCGAGGGGGATCCACACATCTCTCCCCCCATCCTCGGCCCTTTCCTGAAGGCCGAAGCTCAAGAATACCTAGGCCCACTAATTCCCCGCAGAGAGGGAAAATATCTAGGCAAACTTCCTCACTCTCTTTTGAAGACTCTACTCCCATAGAGAAAGTGCCAAAGCAGGCTCTCCCTGATTACGATAGGAAATTCAAGGCCATCGAATCGGAGATGGCGAGAATGCGGGAGCAGAGAGATCACAATGATTTGGCGATGTGTGATCTGTGCCTTCCCTACATCGACTGCGTCATGGCCGAAGTCATCCCTTGGCACTTCAGGGTTCCCCAGATGGAACCCTACGACAGCACCTCCGATCCTTTTGACCATCTGGACAGTTTTAAGGCCCATATGATGATCCAAGGAGCTTCGGATGCAATGTACTACCTCGCATTCCCAGCCACCTTAAAGAAAGTCGCTCGGATGTGGTACTCGAGCATACGCCCAGGTACCATCGATTCCTTCTTCGAGTTAGAAAAATTGTTTGTCTTGTATTTTAGGACTTATTGCAAGACCCCCCGGAATATGGATACACTATTCCTCCTTCACCAGAATGAAGGAGAAAGTCTGCGAGATTACATCTCCAGATTTAATGCGGCCACACTTGAGATCCCCGATCTCAACGAGCACGTGGCCATGTCTGCATTGAAGAAGGGACTTCGTACATCCAGGCTCACCTTTTTCTTGGATAAGAAGTTTTTCAAAAGCTACGCTGAGCTCCCATCGAGGGCTCAGAAATATGCCGATGCCGAAGAGCGAGTGGCAAACCGACGACTAATCAAAGGGAAGCCCCCTTCGAAGAAGAAAAACAATAGGGGACAAGGCCCTCCTGTATCCAACAACAACAACAAGTATGCTAACCGTCGAAGGAGTCCTTCCAGGCCCAGAACATCAAGTGGGAGATTCGACTCCTATACCCCCCTCAACCTCTCTCGTGAAAAGATTCTCTTAGAGATAGAAAAAGAAAACTATCTCCAGTGGCCACGTCCCATGAAGGCATCCTCTTCTGCAAGGAACAGGAATAAATACTGCCAATTCTGCCGAGACCACGACCATAATACGAAGAATGCATCCAACTGAGAGATGTAATAGAGGATCTCATCAAGAGAGGATATTTGGGGCGGTACATTGGTCGCCAAGGACCTCGGTCAGAAACTATTGTCCCCCAATCGGCTCCTGAAGAGGTTGAACTGCCAAATCAAAGGCCCACCAATGAAGGCGTGGGGATGATACATCGACCTATCAACTGGAGAAGAGACGAAGACAATGTCTCGAAGCGACTCAAGGACAACAATGCTATTCTCTTCTCCGACGATGACCTTGTGGGAGTTCGGCTCCCGCACAACGACCTTATTATAATCTCGGTCGTTGTGGCCAATTACGATGTACAACGAATCCTAGTTGATAATGGAAGTTCGACCGATGTCTTGATCTACGATGCATTCTATCGGATGTGTTTGCCTAGAGACAAACTACGAAGGTCTCCTATACCACTTACCGACTTTGGAGGTAATCAGGTTGATGCTAAGAAAAAAATAATACTGCCCGTAACTCTCGGTACCGAACCTCGATAAAAGACACTGGCGATCAATTTCACGATGGTATGAATTCCTTCGGCCTACAACATTATTCTGGGACGGCCTGTCCTGAACAAATTTTGAACCGTAGTGTCATCTTACTACCTCCTGGTGAGCTTTCCCACCAGAAATGGTGTTGGAGAAGTAAGAGGAGACTAGAGAATGGCACGATAATGCCTGATGATCCAGGACAAGCACTCTAATGATCCTACAACTTGGGATCAGCTAGATCCGAGGGACTTGACTATAGATTCTGGTGAACCTATGGAGAGAACTATCTCGGTATCCTTAACTAAAGAGGACCCCACCAAGGTCGTACAGATCAGAAGTATGCTTGATAAAAAAACTAGAACGGAGCTGATCTGCTTCCTCAGGGATAATGCTGATGTCTTCGCCTGGTCGGCTTCGGACATACCAGGGATTCCCGCCGAAGTGATCACTCATCAGCTGGAAGTTGCTCCTGGGTATAAGCCAGTCCAATAAAAGAAGAGAAGTTTTGCCCCCGAAAGACAAAAAGTAATAGATGAAGAGGTGAGCAAGCTCCTCAAGACAGGGTTCATCCGGGAAGCCCACTACCCCGAGTGGTTGGCCAATGTGGTAACGGTAAAGAAAGCTAATGGCAAGTGGAGGATCTGCATCGATTACACATACCTCAATAAGGCTTGCCCAAAGGACATCTTTTCTTTTTCAAAGATCGACCAACTGGTCAATGCTACTGTCGGCCACCAACTGCTAAGTTTCATGGATGCTTTCTCTGGCTACAATCAGATCCGAATGGATCCCTGGGATGAGGAGAAGATGGCTTTCATCACCGACAAAGGTCTATATTGCTACAAGATGATGCCATTTGGGCTTAAGAATGCTAGAGCGACATTTCAGAGGCTGATTAATAAGGTGTTCAAGGAGCAGTTTATGTCGATGACATGATCGTTAAAGGCCTCCTTAAAAAGGATCACATCCAGGACCTGGGGGAATCATTTAGTGCCCTGCGACGTCATTGAATGAAGCTAAACCCGACGAAGTGCACCTTTGGGGTTACTTCGGGCAAGTTTCTGGGTTTCCTCGTCACCAAGCAAGGGATTGAAGCAAACCCTGAGAAAATTCAGGCCCTCAAAGACATGAGGCATCCATCATGCAAGAAAGAAGTCCAACAGCTGACAAGGAGGATCGTCTCCTTAAGCAGGTTTATCTCTCGCTCAGTCGAGAAATGTCTCCTATTTTTTAAGGTACTTCGATAGTCTCGAGGCTTCGAATGGACCGAAGACTGTCGTACTGCCTTTGAAGAGTTGGAGAAGTACTTAGAGACCCCGCCTTTACTTTTCAAACCTCAAGAGGGGGAAGGTGCCCTATTTATACCTTTCCACCTCGGACGAAGCAGTCAGTTCAGTCCTTGTCCGAAGAGAAGAATACGGCTCTCACAAGCCGATCTACTACATCAGTAAAGTTCTGCATGATGCTGAAACAAGATATTCGAAAATACAGAGCTGATCTACTCTTTGATAATTGCGGCAAAGAGACTACGGCCTTCTTCCATGCTCACGCCATCATGGTGCTGATCGATCAGCCCCTCAAAGCTATTCTTCGATGCCCTGATACCTTCGGAAGGATAGCCAAGTGGACTGTGAAACTAAGCAAGTTCGACATCGGCTTCTAGCCCCAATCAGCTATGAAGGCCTAGGTGCTTTCAAATTTCCTGGCTGAGTGCACCTGGAAGTCTGAAGACGAAGCGCCTCTAGCAGAAGAAGGAAATTCGAAGAATATGGAGCCCGATTGGGTACTCCATGTGGACGGAGCTTCCAATTCCACTGGATGCAGAGCCGTCCTTATACTGGCTGAACCCGATGGCCACATGGTGGAGTACGCACTCCGGTTCTCCTTCCGTGCTTCAAATAACCAGGCCGAATACAAAGCCCTGCTTGCAAGACTTCGGATCGCCAAGAGTTTAAGAGTTCGGAGACTCCAGGTTTTTTTGAACTCCCAGTTGGTGGTAAATCAAGTTAAAGGAGAATATGAAGCCAGAGACCCCACCATGGTGCAGTACCTGAAAAAAGTACAAATCTTATCTTCTCAACTGGAATACTTTGAAATCATTCATGTTCCCCGATCAGAGAACTTTCGGGCAGATGCATTATCTCGCTTGCCACAACAACCCCGAAATCTCTGATCGCACCTTCGTTGAATATCTTGAAGCCCCAAGTATAGCTGAAGAAGCTATGGATGTGCACCAAATTGAGACCGAGCCAAGCTGGATGGATCCCATCATCAAGTTCTTAAATGAGGGTGTGATGTCGGAAGATAAGGTAAAGGCCAAAAAAATCCGCTGGATGGCATCTCAATATGTCATCTTAGATGGAGCTCTTTACAAGAGACCATTCTCTCAGCCCTGCTGAAATGCTTGGGACCATCAGATGCTGACTATGCCTTAAGAGAGGTCCACAAGGGGATATGTGGTGATCATTTGGGGGGCAGGTCCTTAGCGTATAAAATTATATGCCAAGGATACTATTGGCCCTCCATCCAAAAGAACTCGGTCGACTTCGTACGATGATGTGATCAATGCCAGAGATATGCCAACATTCAGAGACAACCAGCGAGTCACTTGACCTAGCTGACAGCCCCTTGGCCTTTTGCTCAATGGGGGATGGATATTCTTGGCCCATTTTTGCCCGCATCTCGGCAGAGAAAATTCCTCCTTGTGGTAATTGACTACTTCATAAAGTGGGTCGAGGCCAAACCACTGGCCCAAATCACGGAGGGCAATATTGAGAATTTTGTCAAAAACTCCATCATATTTCGGTTTGGGATTCCAAATACAATAATCATCGACAATGGAAGGCAGTTCGATAATCCGAAGTTTAAAGACTTCTGTGCTCGGTACCATGTGCAACATAGGCTGACTTTCGTTGCCCACCCACAGTCCAATGGAGAAGCCGAAGTAACTAATCGGACCATTCTCCATGGTCTGAAGACGAGGTTGAACACTGCCAAAGGATTTTGGACAGAAGAGCTAACCTCCGTCCTCTGGGCATACAGAACTATCCCAAGAACGGCCACCAGCGAGTCTCCGATCAACCTGGCATACAGTATCGAAGTCGTTCTTCCTATCGAAGTCTCCCTCAAATCTCTAAGATACGATAAATACGAAAAGCCTGAAAACTTCGATCGTAGAAGAGTTGATCTAGATCTGTTGCCGAGCACTAGGCTTCAGGTCCAAATGAAAATGGCGACATACAAGCAAAAGGTCGCCAAGTATTACAGTTCCAGAGTAAAGGAGCAAATTTTCTATACAGGGGACATGGTGCTGCGAAGGGCAGAAGTGTCCAAGCCAATAGAACAAGGTAAATTTTTCCCCAACTGGGAAGGTCCATATCAAGTCGAAGAGGTCATAAGTCCAGGAACATATCGACTCAGAACCCTGGATGGTAAAATTCTATCCCGGCCATGGAATGTATAAAACCTTCGCAAATACTTTCAATAAACAGGCCCCTAAATTTTTTGTACAAATTTGCCCAACTCTAAACTGCACGTTGCATCAACTGAACGACAACGGCCTGAATGGCACGATCTAAGGAATCGGCCAACGGTGCAAAGGAGAGTTTGATCCGCTCACCTTATCGGTATGCCCAACGAGCGTAACGGACAGCCCAATCAGGCTGCCAAAATGATTAAAGGCATAGGGATAGTTCACGTAACCTACCCTACGGAAAATCCAAAGACGTGCCGGGGCGGGCCTAATCAGCCTACCTTACACCAAAAAAGGTGCAGAGATGGTTTCCATAGCCTACCCTATGGTATGTCCGAAGACGCACCGGGGCAAGCCTAAATAGCCTACCTTGATCATGACAGGAGTGCACAGGTATGGCTTGGACGCCCTACCCTACGGTAAATCCGAAAACATGCTAGAGTGAACCTATATCACTCATCCTGTTAACAGTAAAATACTTGATGGGACAGCCCAGCTGATCTCACGTCTCTTTGCAGATCCTAAATGTTTTGGGAAATTTACACCTTCGACATATCATAGTATGACAATTCACAGAAGAAGTGTGGAAGAAGTTGGAAACTTCATTTCATTTTTGGATTTTTTTTTAAAAAAAAAGAGAAGAAAAAGACAAGGAGCATTGCAGATAAGGGGGAAAGTAGATTCAGTGACTGCCAGCTGGCCCTTTCCCATGCCGGTGGGAGGCATCAAAGCCCTGGAAGGAGGATGGAGAGGCTCCGACGTTCCCCTCAGAGTCGGACTCCGATTCATCTTCGAAGTCAGAATCAAACTCGTGGCCGGGGAAGGGGACGGAAGGCCTGATATTTTCCAAGCCCTTCAAATTGAAGAACTTGAAAGCCTTGTCCCGATACTCCTGGAAACCCCGGTGGTACGAATCCAAGACCGCCTCTGCAACTTCATCCTTGTAGGCGGGAGAAGCCATGAAGTCCGAGATGGCCTCTGCTAATTTCTTCCTGGACTCCTCCGCCTCTGCAACGGCGATCTCAACCTGCGCCTTGGCCTCTACCAGGCGGGCCTCTAAGATCCGGATTTTCCTCTCTAGGCGAGCAATGACCCCCTGCAGGTCATCGTCATCGCCCCTCCGAGGAGCCTTAGAGCTGGGCTCCCCCTCATATAGGGCCTTAGAGGCCCTCTTCATTGCCACCTTCTTAAGTTCGGAAATGTTGAACTTCATTCCACTGGGATGCTGGAGGAAGAAGGAAAACTTCCAAAATGGGGGTCTGAAATTACGATGGCCTTTGACAGGGGGAGACAGGGCCCTATTTATAAGGACCTTACACCCATGACCGGCCACAGGGAAACGTGCTCCATGCCCTTTCCCAGACGCACCAAAGGATGCCACGTGTTGGAGTGACACCTCGAGACTCCAGGTGATTACTCGGGAGCGGTATGATCACCAATAACTACTCTTGGGGATAGCAACCGTCGGCACTTCAAATCCAGAATAATCTTCATCGTATGGCGATGGCATTAATGGCTCCCTTTTGGAAAGGAAGGATATGGCGGCACCCGGGGGGCATGAGGATGCGACCGTTCGAATATCGACACACTCAACACGGGCAACGAGAATCATAATCAATGTTCCTTTATCAACGGTCAACAGGAAAATGACACATGTCCGTTGTGTCCATTCATAGACAGACGGATTAATTATGAAGGAAGACTGACGTCAGCCTGGCTTGGTCGTGGTCAGTCGTCGGCAATGGCATTCCGATTCTGCTTTGGAACTCATCTTCGATGCCAGCCACGAGCCAAACAATCTTTGGCTTCGGCCCCTCGACCAAAGAGGAAGAAGAGCAATGTAATTCAAGTGATCACCAAAGCCAGCAACTTTATTTAAACCATATTAAAAAACATGACATAACATGTACAAAAAGGAGAAAGTCACTTGAAAATTCAGAATAGTTCGTCGGTTACATTTCAGAGGAAACTAAGGAAGAGATATAACACCTAAAGCTACACAGATCCCTAAGCATCGGCTGAAAGAGATCCAGCATCGCAAGATTGGAGCAGTCTGTCAATTTGCGCAGAGAGAGTTTCCTCGAATTGGGTTGAGTCCAGAGGGTCTTCAACCTAGACCCCCTCCTCAGCTCGGACTCCCTCTTGGGCCAGGATCGGGATTACATTCAAGTCTTCGGCTGCGACAGGAGTTTTTTCCCCCAAGCCTGGCACCTCTTCAGCCTCTTCGACTTGGGCCAAAATTACGCTGGGAGCCTCGACCATGATTGGGATATCCTCCCTTGGACTTGACATCCCTCCGATCTCCTCTTCGACCTCGGCTCCCTCCTCTTCTTCTGCGATGTCGAAAGCATGGACAGCATAAAGATCAAGGTTAGAAAAAATCCCACTGACCTTGGCGAGTCCGTCGTTAAAACCGTGCTGGTAGCTGTATAAGGTCGTCTCATTCATTTCTTGTTGTAACCGTGAGGACTTCCTAAAATCTGCTACAGCTCTACCCGCCAGCTCTTTCAGGATTTCAGACTCTCTCCTAGCTACCTCAGACTCTAAGGCTGCCTCTTCGGCCCTTAAAGATACCTTTCTGGCTCTTAAGGATGCCTCTTCAACCCTCCTGGTTGCCTCATCAACCACCTTGGTTAGGTCTTCCATATTTTCCTGATTCTCCTTGACGGATTGTTCCAAGAAATCGACATGTTTTCTACTCTTCCTCAACTCTGCCCCTTGCCCCGCGATTGTCAAATGGGCATTCTTCAGCTCACTCCTCAGGCTACGAATTTCAGCGTCCGCATGAACGAGACGATTCTCCATAGACTGCTTCAATTCTTCGACCATCTCTTTTTCAGCCCTGACTGTATGGAGCTCTTTCTTAAGGTCATGGATGAGGCTATCGACATTTCCCAGGCCCTCCTCCATAAAGGTGATGTCATAGACCAACTACATCAACAAAGCGAGGTTATGGACCGAACAACTCTCCAAGCAAAGAAAAAATGATGAGATCTCACCTGTCGCATGGAGGAAAAGGCAGAGTCGGATATTCTAGCGAGGCTTCGATCTCGGATAACTGCCAAATCATGAGGCAGCAACGTATCTTTTAGCGCCCACCTAGCCACGGCCGGGGACCAACAGTCTCCCTGTGGGGAAAAGCTCCGAAGAGTTCGCGGGATGGCTCCCAGCTGGAGAAGCCTCCCAAACAGGCTCCCTCTCGACTTGCGGTGCCTCGCTCCTATCTACTGCAGAGGGGCAAGGCGGAGGCACATCAGCCACCGGAGATGGACTCTCCCTTCTGTGAACTAGAGAGATAACCATCGGCGAAGATTCAACTAGCTGAGGCCCTGTTGGGGCCTCCATCATTGGTGCCACGTCCCCCCCAGAGGTTCCTCTGGAGGATGAAGTGCTCCTACTCCTCTCAGGACCATCCCTTCGAGCCTTCTTCCGAACTGCCGACCTTGAAGGAGGGGCCTGAGCTGCCATCTTCTCGGAAGATTGACGGAGCCAGCTCAAGTTAGGCTTCATTTCACCACCTACAAACAGAAAAATCCTTCTAAGTCGACTGAACTACAACAGGAATGAAAGAGAAGAAGTAAAAATTTCCACCATTTATACCTAACACAGGGAACTCACTGATCCCTGCAAGATGGAGATTCCTCTCCTCCAATAACTCGTGGATAGGAATGGCCTCTAAATCAGTCAGTAAGTCATAATCGGACTGATCAGCCACCAAAACCTTTTTTTCATCATTGACAATTAAACGCGGCTCCTTCCAATCGCTACTGAAACCCCACGATTCAATAGACGACACAAAAATGAGATAGGTTTCCACCCATGGATGGTGTTGGGCATATTCTTGATGATCTTGCGACCACGTCGAGGGTCGATCACCCACCATTTGCTACCATGGAAATCCCTCTTAAGCACAAAAAGGGTAGTAAACAAATTGGTCCCAGGGTTCACATTAACTATGTGACACCGGACCAAAAACCCACAGATATTTCGAGTGCTATTCGGAGTCAACTGCACAGGCACTACTTGGTACAGGTGAAAGATTTTGATAAAGAAAGGATGCAGGGAAAATCGAAGGCCAGCCTTCAAATGATATTCGTACACAGCCAAACACCCAGCAGGAGGTTTGTTCACCCGTCCTCAGATGTGGAAAGGATTAGAGGAAACCCCTCGGGAACATGATAACGTTCTCGAAGACGAGCAACCTTTCCTGATGAAATGGAGCTGGGAACTAACTCTGGACTCACTACATCATCGACCCCCGAGGGCTCGACTTTTTCTCTTTGGCTTCCTACAGACTCGGCCATGATAAAAGAGCGAGGCAAAGAAGCAGAAGGGAGATTCTACTTGTGAAAAGGATTGATGGCCAAGAACAGGAAAAGCTGGACCAAAACTAAAAGTGTGAGGTTGAAGAAGCTTCTTCAGCCGGACCTTTTCTCCTTCTCAAAAAGAGACGAAAAAACTCCAAGGTAGCATCTCAATAAATGGAACCATCATCATAAACCCACCACGGACGCTCAAGGTAGCCGCGCAACCCCAAAGCGGCCCTAAGCTGATTTGACATGGAATAGACCAAAGGTCATAATCCGTATGAATTAATGACCAAGATAGAGCAAACTTATCATCCAAGGGATGGGGAGGAATCACGATCGTCGCTCAAATCCCAACCAAAAGATTGGTTGAACCATCGTGCAACGAAAAAAGGAGAGATAGTCCCTAGTCCGCCCACTCCTTTTTCACCCCTCAATCAGGGAATGACAATTGTTCATCGCCTGATCCCCGAATCAGCAGGCAGTTATGGTAGATGGTCCAATCAAAGATTTTGTAATCATCCACAACACCATCTCCTAGGTGGAAAATGATAAACTAATAATACTCTCACTCTTCGAGACAAATCTTCGCTTCGAAAACTGAGAGTACGGGGGCAACTGTTGGGATATGTCGGTCCAAGTATGAGCCAGCCAACAGTTCAACCGGTTAAAGATATTTCTTCTGAACCATAAACTTCGAACCAAGGTATTCGAAAAAAATCAAGCAACTTACGGGCAAGCTAAAACTCTTAACATGCCTACGACCCCTAAAGACAAGGTCCTCAGCCTGGACCAAGGAGTGACCTTCACCGACTCCCGAAGACACGATCTTCGATTTATATTAAAGATATAGTCTTCAGCCTACATCAAAGATCAAGTCCTATGGCCCCGGAAGACAAGGTCCTCAGCCTGGACGGAGGAGTGACCTTCACCGACTCTCGAAGACACGGTCTTTGGTTTATGCTGAGACATAGTCTTCGGCCTACGTCAAAGATCAAGTCCTCGATCTATACCAAAGACATGATCTCCGATCTTCGATCTGTCTTGAAAGGGTCCGAGGATGAAAACATTCCCTGATTCAATCACGAAAATCTTCCTAAAAAGGAAGTTTGAAGATGGACCCTCGATCTGTCTCAGGTTTCTACAAACACGACAAGCAATGGTTATCATCGACTATTTCCGGAACGCAATCATGGCTCGTAACTCCAGCGGCAACGCCTCTGGTCTGGCCGCCGGAATCGTTTAATAACTACCCATAATTTCAAATTATGGAAAAGAAATTAACTCCCCCATCATAACCGCTGAAGGAAGAACGGAACCGCAGGCTGGACAACTCCTTATAAATAATGGTAAGAAGGAATGCTCCAGGTAAAGTACAAGATACTCCTGAAAATCTCGGAGTCTTTCCCTTCTCCATCTGATCCTCTTCAGAATCTTCCATATTCTGTGGCTGGAGCACGCCTCTGACTTAGGCATCGGAGTGTCCCCCACCGGAGCAATTCCGGCCAGGAATTTATTTTGCAGGTGAACCAGGGAGCGGGCCTGCGATCCAATAGCTCCGCCCGGTCGGAAAAAGGACTCTGCGTCAACAGAATAGTAAAAGATATTTTCTTTTTCTATGTAAGGTTGATGATGCTACTTTGTTCTATTATTAAGATTCTTCTTCTAATAGTTCAATTTCATAGTTACACAGGGACATTCAATTTTTCAAGAGACTATCTCTCTCTCTCTCTCTCTCTCTCTCTCTCTATATATATATATATATATATATATATATATATATATATATATATATATATATAAGTAAAATGATAAATGGGTATTAGAAATGAAATTCCTTGTTGACACCTAAGATTATGGAGTAATTCTACCTTTAACCATGTAGGACTAAATTTATTTATTAGAAATGGATTGTTTGATACTATGTTTCTTTCTTTTATTTTCTTGAATGCTTGCAAAATATGATGAGATAATAAATATATCTTTGTTAAAAGCTCTCTTATGGTTAGACATGCATATCTAAAAATATGGTATTTCATTGCATGCAGTAGAGTTCATGCTCATGGACCTTTATTTTTTTTAAAGTTTGAAATTACTTGATTCGTATTTTAAGTAGAACAAATCTTATAAAATTATCATAATTTTTTTATGGATAGCATGAAGGCTAAAGAGACCAACCATTCTATTAATTCTTTCAGCATTAAAAGATTTGAAATTACGTGATTCATAGCTATCGTCAATTGGAATCTCAATAAGCATGGATTCCAGGACAACCCATCCCCTATTAATTTTTTATATATTTCAAAGTTTGAAATTATATGATTCATAGTTAAAGTAGATTCCAAATAAATCTTGGGAGCATGGATTTCAAGAGGCCCATCTTTTTATTAATTCTCTCTATCTCAATGGACATGGATACTCTATTTTTCAATTTTATTTTAAAAACATGATGGAGTAATTCTACCTTTAACTATGTAGGACTAAATTTATTTATTAGAAATGGATTGTTTGGTACTATGTTTCTTTCTTTTATTTTCATGAATGCTTGCAAAATATGATGAGATAATAAATATATCTTTGTTAAAAGCTCTCTTATGGTTAGATATGCATATCTAAAAATATGGTATTTCATTGCATGCAGTAGAGTTCATGCTCATGGACCTTTATTTTTTTTAAAATTTGAAATTACTTGATTTGTATTTTAAGTAGAACAAATCTTATAAAATTATAATAATTTTTTATGGATAGCATGAAGGCTAAGGAGGCCAACCATTCTATTAATTCTTTCAGCATTAAAAGATTTGAAATTACGTGATTCATAGCTATCGTCAACTGGAATCTCAATAAGCATGGATTCCAGGACAACCCACCCCCTATTAATTTTTTATATATTCAAAAGTTTGAAATTACATGATTCATAGTTAAAGTAGATTCCAAATAAATCTTGGGAGCATGGATTTCAAGAGGCCCATCCTTTTATTAATTTTCTCTATCTCAATGGACATGGATACTCTATTTTTCAATTTTATTTTAAAAACATGATGGCATTGACCTATTTTTAATTATTAAAAAATATTCTTAAAATATAATGGAACAAATGCTATTAATAGAAAGAGTGAGTAAGCAATGTAAATATATTAAAAGCGAAGTGTCTTAATTGCACACGAAAGAATACATGCTCATGGATCTATTTTTAATTTAAAATTATAAAATAAATATCCAGTGCATTGCACGAGTAGCGATAATGATGTATTCAAATAGTATTTTAGAATATTTAACTCTTCAAGTGCCAAATAGTTGAATTACATCTTTGATCAGATTTTTGTTCTAATTTTAGTGGGATTTCCTTCTATCCGCTTTAGTGGGACTTCCTTCCATCCTCTTTTCTTCAATAATATTCTTGTTGGGGTATCAACATGCAGCGAAACCAATCGTGTCGGGAATCACTTGTACGGAATATGGATTCCCGTTCTCAAGATCATGATTATCGATGTCGAGCCATAAGAGAAAGAAGAATAGAATAAAATATAAATATAATTAATTGAATATATGAGGTTTTACTATGAAAAAAAAAAAATTACAAAATTGAAAACTTCCACTCTCAATCCCGTATAAATCTCTCAATAAAAAATTCCAAAATCTCTCGTACGAGCTCTCAACTAGAGACTCTTCATCATTCTTTTGATCCTCACACTTAACTTGCTCCTTTGTCTATAGATTTATAGCCTCCACTACAAAGAGCATCTTACCATGAGTCTAATAGTCTAAACTGTGTCCAAATTAGAGTCATGTAGCCTCTCCAATTTGTAGTTGAGCGCTAAATCAACTTTGACTATCGATCAGATTTGATCCATGCCAAAAATTATGTTGGATCCACTCATTTGATTGGAATCATGCTGGATCAAACCATGGTAGTCCGATCCATGCATGATTGGCGTGCATCTGTTGGATTGCATAAAGATTTATGCAACACCGCCATGCATCAAACATTGCACAAAATAGCTGAAGGGAAAAATGGCTTGAGCTTGAGCTGGTGCCCATGTTGGGCTGCACACCCGCCTGGGCTGCACGCCCATGTGCGTGTTGCTGGGCCGTGCCTTGCGAGTCAGCCTGGGCTACGAGGTCATTGCAGGCCTGCGAGCCGAGGTCCAAAATTTTTTTCTTTTCCTTTTCTTTCTTAGGTTGGGCTTCTCATTGGGTTTCTCCATCTGTTTGAGCTTTGTTTAGGGGCTAAATCGAGGTGTTCAATCCAACAACCTCCATCTCACTTGATGTTCGGCCTCCACCTAACCTTGAGAACTTTTTGAAGGATTTTGCATTACCATGCCCCGAGACAAATACCTGATTGTGGATGGGCAAATATGGGAGTCGATCTAGGACACTCAATCCCATCTCCATCATGTGCTGTGCTCACCTCGACTTGAGACCTGCTCGGGAAAGCCTCCTATGGTATTGGAAACTTTACCTTGGGACATCGCCTGTCATCTTTCCGAGTCTCTTGTCTCATCCCTGCTGTTGGGTGGGCCAGCTCATACCCTCTTGGTTCGTCCGGATGGGGGGTCTGGGCCCACGGAATGTGGGTGCCACTGTTAAGGTGAGGCTGGTGCCACGTCAATACCCCTTGGATGGTGCTGCGGTGCTCGTCTCCAGGTGAGAGCCAGCTCGATGATAGTATGCTGGGTTGGTGCTGCGGTGCTCAGTAGGGGGGTCGACTTGTGCGCCTCGGGGTTGCTGCGCTGCCTACTTTAAGAGAGATAAACCGTCACTTCTAAATAGAGAGCTTCCTTTTGGATTGTTGGTTGGGTCGTTGATCCTATAGTTGGTATCAGAGCCGAGGTCACGGGTTCAAGTCTCCATAGGCAGAATTCTCGAGGGGTTTTTCGCTAGGGGGGATTGTTGGGTGGGCCAACTCACACTCTCTTGGTTCATCCGGATGGGGGATCTGGGCCCACGGAATGTGGGTGCCACTGTTAAGGTGAGGTCGGTGCCATGTCAACGGCCCTTGGATGGTGCTGCGGTGCTCGGTGGGGGGGTCGACTCGTGGATCCCGGGATTGCTGCGCTGCCTGCTTTAAGAGAGATAAACAACCACTTCTAAATAGGGAGCTTCCTTTTGGATAGTTAGTTGGGGCGTCGATCTTACACCCGTCCACTTGCTCTGGAAGCTCTACCTATAGTGGACTCTCGACTGCACCAAGGACTCTACCTCGCACTAGACTCCCTATCAAAAAATAGTGACCTTCACTCCTCTTCTCCTACAAGATGATCCTATTGCCATGCATGACCTTTAGGACTCCATCATCGACTCTCCATATATAGCTGTTTGAGAGCAGTTTGCTAAGAAAGATAAGATTTATGCGAAAACTGGATATGCATTGGACCTCATCCAATTTCTTCACTATCCCATCATCTATTTTTAAGCTGACTGTCCCAATGTCCTTGATTGCATAGCTCAATCTATTTGGTAAGTGGATAGCACCCTCTCTGCTCTCCAGAGAGACGAACAGCTCCTCTTTATAACAGATGTGATATGGATATACAGAATCTAAAATTCACAAGGAAGAAGGAGATACTTAATCGGATACCATGAGTGCATCACTGATGTATCTGTCATTGCTGCCAGCGGCTATCGCCATAGCAATCCTCATCCAATCTTTTAGTTACGGGCAATCTCTAACATAATGCCCTAGCTCATCGTATCGATAATACTTGATCTTGCTCATATTCTTTGACCTGGATTGCCCGTCTCGTGATCTTCTATCACTCTATCTTTTGCCACTTGCTTTTCCAAAAATTGCCAAAATTGAGTTTCTGCCCGAACTTGAAGTTTGATTCTCCCATTTGAGAACCTTGTTCTAGAGTAATGCTAAGGTGATTTCATTTATCTTGATAGTGCTCTTTTCCACTAGAAAATCAATCACCAAGAATTCGAAGAACCGCGGTAGGGATGATAGTGAGACCAACATTTTGATCTTTTCTTCTACATTCTCACCTACATTGTGAAGGTTGGTGAGGATTCTCTAGAAGTTACTTAGGTGCTCTTGCACCCTCTGCCTCTCGGTCATCCGTAGTTGATAGAATTGTTTCTAAAGGAACAGCATGTTGGTAAGGGACTTCACTATATATAACTCCTCGAGCTTTGCTCATAGTGTCATTGGAGAAGTCTCCTGCAGTACATGGATCACCACTTCGTTCACCAGGTATAAGCGGATCATGCTCACCGCTTGCATCTGGTGTCGCCTCCAAGTTTTCTCTTCCATAGTGACTGATCTCTCCTTTATAAGAGAGGTCGATCAACCACTGCTGGATGAGCACACCTTTCATTCTCGTCTGCCAAAGGAAAAAATTACTCTTCTCGTCAAATCGATTGATGTCAACTTTGATTGTGCTGGCCATCTTCTTCGATCTCGATCAATCACGAATAATCCGGAGCTCTAATACCAGTTGTTAGGATATCAACTTGCACTGATACCACTCACATCGGAGATCACTTATATGAAATGCGGATCCCTATTTCTAGAATCATGATTATTGTTGTTGATGTCATAGGAGAAATAAGAAGATAATAAAATAAAATATAAATATAATTAATTTGATATGTAAGGTTTCACTATAAGAAAAATAAACTTATAATATTGAAAACTTCCACTCTCAATCCCGTACAAATCTCTCAACATGAATCCCAAAATTTCTCTTGCAAGCTCCTAACTAAAGACCCTTCATTATGCTTTTGATCCTCATACCTAGCCTGCTCATCTGCTCATAGATTTATAGCTTCTGCTACAAAGAATGTCCACCAGGAGTATAACAGTCCAAACTATCTAAATCGAAGTCATGTAGCTTCTCCAAGTTGCAGTCGAACTCTAAATCAATCCTGACTGTCATCGAATTTGATCCGCACCGAAAATCATGCTAGATCTACTCATCACACCGTATCAAATCACGATCGTCCGATCCATGCACGATCTGCATGCATCTATCAGATCGTATCAAGATCCGTGCAACACCACCGTTCATCAAACATCGCACGAAATAGTTGAAGGAAAAAATGGCTTGGGCAAGGTGGTGGCACGAAATAGTTGAAGGAAAAAATAGCTTGGGCAAGGTAACTCCGGCCTGCGGGGTAACTCCGGCCTGCGGGCTGATGTCCAAGTTTTTTGTTTTTTTGCTTTTCCTTTTCTTTCTCCAATCAATCGAGTTTCTTACCGGATTTCTCTATCTATTTGGACTTGGTTTAGGAGCTGAATCGAGGCATTCAACTTATCAAATTCTTTGCAACCAATGACAGGACTAACTATGTTTCATTCGTGAACAAGCGTCATGACGTTGATATTACAAAATTTTATATTTCTTGAAAAAAAAATAATATTATTTTTGAAATATTAGCAGCAATATACGCCTACAAAATGTGTTAATTAAATGTCATAAATCAGGTTCGTGGGCGTTTTAGCTAAAGAAAAGAAGGAAAATAAAAAAAAAGACCCGTCGGGTGTCTTGTTGAGCCGCTCAACCGGGCGCACGCGCCGTTCGGGGTCGCAAGTCACGGCCTAAAATGGCCACGGGCGGCCTCTAGATGACCGGGTACCAAGGCAGGGGCGCCTGAAAAAAAAGTAGAGCGCGAACGCTTCGCCGTGCTCGCCCGCGGGGGAAAAACCACAAACAGGTCGCGGCTCCTTTTCCCCACCCTTCTTCCGGAATTCTCTTCTTTCTTCCCTCCCTCCTACTCAGGTAATTTCCCACATTACTCCTTTTGGGGGAAAAACGTTTCCACTCAGATATCATCATCTGCGCGAACCCTAGTACTCTGCACTTCTAAGTACTGCCCCCCTTCCAAAACGTAGAATTATCTGCTGCTCGAGTCATATATTTCTTCCAATGGTCTAAAATTTTGCAGGAGAAGTGCCCTCTTCTATTGTTCTCGACGTGGTTCAATCTACGCTATAAAAATTGACAAGTTTGAACCGAAATGATCTTGCTATGGCCTGCTGTCGGCTGTCTAGCAATCACATCTACTCGTTTTGGAGAAATATTGATGGGATAGGAGGGTGGATTTGGGCGAGGCCAATGGTTGGAAGCAAGATGCTATGTGGCCGGTTGCCAATGCATTTCCGTTTTGGTTCAATTACCTTGTCCAAAAAGGTCATGATATAATTTTTGTTTTATTTAAACTTAGTTGAGTCTTATGACATTGTGCCATTTAACTTCTATATTTTGATTTCCATCCTCATTTTGCATAGTCATTTTATGTTCTTCTTCTTCTTATCCCTGACTTTTTCCTTAAATGGGCATCAGATTGACCTTCAATAGATGTGACTAGCCAGAATACGTTCAATAAAGAAAATTTAAAAGCATCCTTAAAATAAAATCGTTTGTCTGGTTGAAGTATTTAACTAGATGCTCATTTACCAGGGTTATTCCAAGCTGCCCATTTTTTCGAAATTGGAGCCACTTATTGCTGCTCAAGCAAGGCACTTGCAAAGTGATCCATGTGTTTCTTCTGAAGATTTGAGTACCACAAAGCACATAGTAACTGATTCTTCAAAACTTAGCAAAAGTGATGCCAGCGTGGATCTTTTGAATAATCGAGTGATGCTTATCGACGGAACTGCAATTATGTACAGGTCTTACTACAAACTTCTTGGTATACTACTGAACTTTGCTGTTTGTTACTCTTTGTACTTAATTCTTTGTTACAAATGCATATGTCTGCCTGTATTTTTTTGGCATCTTTCACATGTTTCTTCAGATGCTGTTATTGTTTCTTTCTCATTCAATTGACATGGATATGCATGTTTTACTCTATAAGGCTTTGGTTTTTTGCTTTATACAGTTTATGTCTTGAGGGGGTGGTTATTTATGTGCACACGCTTCTAACAAACACAACCTGTAGTCATGTCACAGGGGTGTGACAGAAACTTGAGCTGTAGAGAGACATCTTGAATGGTCATGTTACTCTTGTTAAAGGTCATGACTGAAACCTAAGGTTCCATATGCCCAGCAATTCATAGAAATTTCATTATAAATTTTGCCTTTGGCTGCAAGCATCACATGATTTAGAACCATGCAGCATAGATTTTCTAATTATGATTCTGTGTATGCTCTTTAATCTTTGCTGAAATGCTTGCAAAAAGCTTTTCATTGCTTTGTCCACCATTTGTTTATTAGTCTAACATCATTTTTTTTTACTTAAATAAGGTCCCAAAAATACATACTATGACCATTTTTTCATTAACTTTCAATTTTCTTGTCTAGCTATCCTAAATGTAATTTTATTATAAAAATCCCAATTGTCATAAAGGCACGGCATGATTTTACATTGTTACAGTCTCTTGTCTGTTCACTTTTCGTGTTTATTCCTTTACCATACCAGTAAAATAACTGCTTATATTTCCTTTATTTCACTATTACATTGTGCAGTCTAATCTTAAACTATATCGTTAAATTTTGATTCAAATGTCAAAAAATTCTGTTATGGGGAAGATGGAGCAGGACTAATATTAGGCACTTATTCTGACAAGAATTATTAAGATATGCTTCAAATCATTGAATACAACTAAAAGTTGTGAATAAGTTCTAGGGTAACGTTCTCCTGCAACAAGCAATTATTAGTGATGTTTGACAAAGGAGGATCCATAGAAAAAGCTAGTGGCTTGTTGTCAGTTATCTTAACAAGCTTTAGGAGACCTTGGATCTCATCTGTTTGTTTGTAAATCAGTGGCTAAAGATATTGATGAAGCCATCATGGAGGACCAAGCCCACGATTACTTTAGCAAGTATAACCTGATCATAGAATCATTAATATCAACGTTGGAGTGGTGATGCAAGTGTTTGGACTGGCATCAAAATTGACTGATTGGAGAATATAGCTATGTGATCAAGTTGGAACACACCTTACTAAACCTTGGATGTTCTAACACCTTGTAAGTGAAGGAGAAAGAAATCAAGGAAATGCAATGATTCTCTTTTGTGGGTTCAGTAGCCCATTAAATGCACTTTTTGTGTGGCCCAAAATAGGAATGCTTGATGAATGAGGATGCTTGAAGCCAGCACCAAGTAGTTGTCTATGGCTGGATTCTTATGGTTATGGTATGGTTATCCACAGTCATAAGAGTCATAGACATTCAAATACAGATGCACCATTATATACAATTGCACATTCTTACGACAAAAGTTTCTTTATCAAAATATCTAAGAACCGTTAGGGGACCTTGTGCATAAAAATGATCTTTGCAAAAGTAGTTTCTGTTCAACACTGAGCATTCTCCAGTACTAGTTTGGTATGGGCACATCCATGGTGAGTCACAACTCTATAGGTAGGTCAACTTACTAAATAATGAAAGAATCATAACCAACATATTAGTAGATATTGAGACATAGGCCTATGAAGGCATGTGCTCCTTGAAAGATTACAGCTACTTGCTTATATTGCAGTATCTAAATATTGCATGTTCTATCCTCCTTTTTAACTGTTAAAATATTATCTTTCTTTTGGAATTTATTTTAAAAAGTTGCATATTTTTTATTTTATTTTTTTAACAAGCTCAAGTTTCTAGAATGTTTTGAAAACATGCATGTTGGCATATTGCTTGTAATACATTTTTTGCTGAAATGATGTAAATGTATGCAATGGTTTACTTGTCATCAATATAATTTGGTAAATTAATAATTAAAAAAACCCCTCTTTTGCCATCTAGGAGACATGAGAGAAAGATTTTGTTTAGGTTGGGTTAAACTATGGGTTATAGCCTGTTTTTTGTTCCTGCTTATCAGAATGTTGTCCTTATTTCTAGATTATCACTGTTACTGAACTTTTGGTCACAGAACCTATGGCTAGTACAAAGCCTGTTTGATGGGGTTAAAAATTTCTTGAGGGATGAAATTATGAATCGATAGGCAGGTCTCTAATGATGTTATCCTTGTTCATAGTCATCTCATGAAGAAAATTGGTCGATGAAGTGCTTGTGCTGTACATGACCACAGCTTTATTGGATGGTTAGTTCATAGCTTGGGTAATTGGATCAATCAGGATTCTTTTAAGGTATATGATTTATTCTTACCGCTTGGAGCTATATATATTTTTTAATCAACTGTTACAAAAATTGGGTCTTTTGGGGCTGGTGCAATATAATTAGGAAAAAGGTTATGTGGTATATTTTCCCTCCTGCATGTCATTTTGTTCCCTTCCTAAATGGTGGTAACATGGCAAAATCATGCATGTTCCTCCTGCTCATTTATTTAATGAAGGGATTCTAAAATATGTTACCAGCTTTTGCTTACCTATTTGCTTTTCTAAAGCTATCTGTTGAATTATTCTGTATCCTCATCTGTGATTTCCCATTAATAGTTTCACCATTTGCATGGTTCTAGCAAAGCTGCAACATGGTCATTTGGAGCATGCTGATGGCAATGGAGATTGGGTTTTAACCATATTTACAGCTCTATCCCTTGTAAGCTATGCCATTTCTTTATTATCTGGACAGTTTATCTTGAAAGTTGAGCTCATTTTCTGGGCAAGCTTAATCTTAATTTGTGTATGTTTTTCAAAAGCTATTATAACCTAATATGCTTACTTTTCGTTAGTTTCTGTTTCAATTCACAATATTCTTATGAAAGGCATAAGCACAGTCGAAATCTGGCTCCTGTTATGTTGAACAACTTCAAGAACTCCACAACATAACAAGTCTGAGTCTTGTTAAGCGCGGTCAAGTTGCTGGAGTTCAAGTCCTTGTTCATAAGTTGGAGGAAGTTGCAAGTTATTTTGTTGGGTCTTGTTGCCTTCATTTCATGGCAAACTCAAATCCTGGCATAAGGAAATGATAATCATACTTATATTAAAAGGATTTAAATCTAATATCATCCTAAGAATTTTTATGCCCATGTATCGTACAATCAAATTTATCAACTGATCTTTATGCCCAAGTCCCAGCCATATAAAGGAGATCTGATATATTTATTCTACCATATAATGCCAACTCCTCTAATGTGCCCATGGATGAGGCATGTCTGATTACCTGTATTTCCCAACCCCACTTTTTTCATCCCTCGTCTCCTCACCTTGCCTTTACCTATCCCATGTTCTGTGTGAATGTTTCTCCTTCCATATGGCTGTTAACCATTAAATCAAGGATTTCTGTCCTTCTTCTAGCACTTATTATTTACTATATAAATTTTATTTTTTAATAAAAAATAAAATAACATGTGCATTGCACATGCCACATTCTAGTATCCTCTTAATGACAACTAGAAATTATGGCTACCTGTGGTATAACGTACAATCTCAGAAACTATTTCCGGAGTCTTTTATCACTCAGTAAATGCTACTTCTTTGGTCATGCTCATCGGTCATTGGTAATAATTAATAGATCTGTTCTTGTAACTTTGGTTAATAACTGACTGCTCAGTATTCACCAGCAGTTCCCCCCTCCATGAATATTAGTTACTTCCATACAAATAATTACTTTTTATTTTATTACCATCTGACAGGTTTTCCTTTATACATAATGTTGAGAGGTTATTTTAGCGTGTAACCGTTATAAGTGTCAAATCATGCAAAGACATTAGCTTTTCTCTCTTCAAAGTTAAAAGAAAACTCAATGACACCTGGGTATTAACTAGGAGTGCCTAGACCATCCAAAGGTTGTCTGTGGCCTGTTTCTGGAAGCAGCAACCAGCCAGACCTAGTCTGGGTCTGAAAAGACAAGGCCCAAGCCCAGCCTGCATTGGCACTTCTCCAGCCCAGTTTGGGCCTACGCCCAGTGATAGAGAGGGAATGAGTTTTGATTTATTCTAGTCAAGTTACCTAGTTTTTCATTTGTTTTGCTTGCTTTCACATAAACAAAAATATATCAAGCAATTAAGTTGTGTATGGATAAGTATGTACTGAAGGTTGTTTCTTAATTGTATTTTGTCAAATCTTATACAACTGCATTTACTCAAGACAACAAAGGTATGTTAACATTCTTGGTTTTCACACCCTCATTTAAAAATTTCTTCTGCATTAGCTTGGATGGTATCATATCAGCTTATAATTCTTTTTCGTATTGGTTTATTGATTCTTAACTGGCACCTATTTCTTTGCAGCTACTTGACGTGTTGGAATTCATGCCCTCTCATGTTGCAGTATGTTATTGATCCTTCTAAAGTTAGCTTAGTCTTTTTCATAATTTTATGCTTCATTACAAAATTTGACTAAATATGCTTTTCTTGCATCGTCCTTCAAGTGCATAGTTTTGTTTTGGATTTTCACTTTGTTCTTCCACAGCTTTTTATTTGTGAGCAAGGATCGCCGAACCGGTACCAGGACTGTCAACAACCGGTACGGTATGGTACCGTACCATATCATACTGGTACATGTACTGGTCTTGGTGAATTGAGAAAAAAACTATATTCTTTTCTTCTCTCAAGCAAGGATCGCTGAACTGGACCTGAATCGGATTCGAATCCGGATGAACCGAGCCCAAACCGGACTGAACGTGATCATACCGGTTCGAACCGACTCGTACCGTACCGAACTGACCCATACTGGTGCGGTTTAGGTCATTTTTTATGGTTCGGGTGCCGAACTATTTTTTGAGAATGAAACGTACCAGTTTTTGACCGGTACGGTACGGTATGCCCCGAACCGTATGGTTATGAAAATCCTGTTTGTAAAGACATTTTTAATAAAATGTCCCACTGAATTTGTTGATTCTTATTTTTGCTTATAGTCCTTTTTCCCTTTCTTTCTTTCTGGTTTTATTGCTTGTGGTTATCGATGATAACTGCATCAATTAAAGAGTTCGGATGGTGCAATGTCTCACAAATTTGGTTTTCAAAAGAAATTATTTGAGCTCTATGTGGTCTGTAGTCCTATGATACATGTGATTTAACAAAGAAATATTCATGCTATGAGAAAAGGGATCCTTCTATATTTTCTTTTTTTCTTTCTTTCTCCATGATATAAGGTAATCTTATCTTGAAGTCTAGAGTGACTTTTTGTATTTTTTTGATGGATGCATCAAATGATAAAATAGTCCCATGCATGATGGACAACAGAGAAAAAGGAAAAAATGGAACAGAACAAAGAATTTATACATATTAGCAAATTAAATACTCAACTGCGACACCTACTTAGGGTGGGATCGAACACTTATCTATTGTAATAAAATATGCAACTTCTGCCATCCTTCGTGTATGCGCGTCGTTTCCTTTTTGACTAAAGAAGATCAAGACTCTACTAAATTATGGAAAAGCAAAGTTCTAATGAAGTGGTTTCCTTACAGCATGAAAGCACAATGAACATTATGATTATGCGTTCACATAAACATGCAAGTTACAGGATGAACAGTGGTAGGGTTGGACAAACTAAACAGACACTTTGTAAAGGCTATTTTCTTCTTTCTTTCTTTCTCATTTCTATTTTAACAATTCGAATTGCTTGCTTGTAAGGCATTATAAAAACCTGCACTACCTGCAAGAACATGAAGTGGTGACTCTGGCATCCCTTTCAATGTTGTGAAATAGGGAACTGTAGCTCTAAGGAATTGTTTAGCGGCTGCCCTTTTTCCTCCATGTGCCATTTAGGGGCAAAATGAAGGTGAAGAGGGTGAATCTTCTGAAGAGGACAAGGCCATGGAGATTTATTCAAGCAAGGGAATAAATATTGCTCAAGCATGTGGATTAAATGCAATTATAAACCAGTGGGTGACTTTGCTGATTTGATGAATATGGCATGGAAAGGAGCAACTGAGATGAGGCAGGAAGCTGATGGTGCATAAGTAAAGCTAAAGTTTTGAAGGTGGGGATGCATGCTGGTCTTGGGCATGTTGTTGTGAACTTGTGATGGAAGTCAAACAGCTAGCACGTGTAAATAATCATGACCGGTTCTATTTATTTTGTAGTGGTTACAGAAATATTCCAGCATTAACAAACATTAAAATCAATAATTATCTTGTGGTTCCAATTACCTCTTTTAGCAATTGCCTATCTTTGTGAATTATGATAAAGTTCACTACCTTGGCCTCAGACCAGCAGTTTTGTCAAGGGAAAAAAAATACTGTTTGAATGGATGATTTGCAAGAATTTTGCTTGAAGGCCATAAAGTTTAACTCCTGACCATACAATATCATGCTGAAAGGGTGAAAAAGAAATGTCGCTGATTTTATTTTGTTTGTGTTGAATGATTTGGTTTCATATTTTTTTTTTTTGCCTTAGCAATTCCACTTACTGCATGTATTCCTGTTAGGCTGCTGCTTTGTGTTCACCTTTGGTTAATATCATATGCACAATGAATCTAATTCTGATTTTAATATATGTTTTATATAGCATTTGCTTTTGATTAATGCCTTTGCCCTTTTTTTTTTACTGTACTTGCTTTGCTTATATTTCAAGTAAAGGAATTGATAGAACTCTCTTTGATGCAGGTGATATTTGACCATGATGGTGAGATATATATGTCAGTGAATGTCTTCATTCACTCTTATGTTCTCTTTAATCCTCTTATAATACTTATGTGTCACATCTAGAAGAAATCTTCTTTTGAAAATATGGTACTGTACTTATACCTTACATTTGCTGCCTCCTTCTACCAAGCAAAACATGCACAGCTTGCTTTTATTTATATGCATATGGTCCTGCATCTGTATTTGCATCCAATTCGAGAAATTTATATGGGTAAGACCTGATTCACTAATTTATTGGATGTGAATATGTATATATATATTATCAGAAAAGCATGTGGTATTACCCTTTGGTACCTTTTCAAATTTCAAGTTTAACAATTGAGAACCATAAATAGGTGCATAACCAGATTTTGAACTTTCACCATTACATGATATCGATGTGGTCCCACAAGCACTGCTCTGTGAATTTTCTTTCTTCTGTCAATAAGCATGCAACTTCTGATTGTCTTATTTTGTCTGGACTTATAAAGTAGGTGAAAGAATGTGTATTGGGAGTGATAGAGTAGATTGAGGAACATTGCAGTCATATTGTTTACAATCCAAGGAAGTCGAGGGAACAGGAGTGCACTACAGACATGGAATTGATATTCTAATTTGGCGATCCCTGCTTCCTAAGTCATGAAGAAGGATTTGAATATAAAGTGGAACTTTGAAGTTCTTGTAGACTTGCATGTTTTTATTAGAAACTGTCGATGTTTTAGAAATAGAAATTTCTAAAAGCTTGTAGCATTCTTGTAACTAAATTATCCATACATCTGTTCTAAACTGCTTAAGTATTTCATTAGCAAGGACATGGGAGAGCATCATTTTGCCTTGTCTCCAAATCAGGATCTAACCGCAACATAATCTTCTCTGATAAAATTGCACATGGTATAAGAATTATATGATCTACTTATGATAACTTGGTATAAAATTGACCCATATATAAAGAATGTCTTACTTAAGATGTGGATCTTTAAAACTCCATAATATTTCTGAATACTCTTCATTGGAGGCAATTGATTTACATTTCCACAATGCTTGCTTACTGATGATGCCATTTTAGTTTTCTCGTGGCTTGCCATGTGGCAGTATGACCAATCTTCTGACATCAATTGCTCCCTTCTTTGACCATATTGCTATCAATTGGTCTCTTCTTTGACTCCATATTGCCACCTTAATTCTTAAATGACTAGAATATTGCTGCATTGATAGCTTCGCATGCAGCGTCTAATGACCGGTAATATTGTTTGTTATTGATGTTTGATTAAGATTTGTCTTGTTTGTAAGTTCACTTCTTTTGCCTCCTTCAAAAGTCTGAATTGCTGATTAATATGCATATACACATCTACCAAGGTCAGACAGTCGAAGTTGTGAATCTGTAGTTCTACTATGTCTGAATCTGAACTTCTGGAAGTTGTATTTCCTTATAGTCTTCTCAGTTCTAAATTATGATCTCTAGTAACTCCATGTTAATCAGAAGGAGGTTTTGTTGATTGACAAATTTGATTTATGATTCTGAAAATGCCAGATAACAATTGATATACAAGGGAAAAGAAACATTGTTGTGATGGAGTGAATTGTCATTTGTAATCATAGATCTTCCATATTTTGTCTGCATGGTGATTCTCTTTGCAATCTATATTTAAAGCTTCACTTGTACATCGCCACTGCAACATAAAAGGGTGAAAAGCCAGAAGATCACACAAACTATATGTATAATTATCAAATTTTTGGCAGACCATCCTGGAGGATGGATCTGTAGGCATTGGACTAGGTTTTTTTTCTACATAATTTTGAAAGTTATAAGAATATTGCAAAAGTGTGCAACCTGAAACTGCAACTCATGGTTATGTCATGAAATCCTCTTCTTTCCTTGATTTATTTACATTATCAGTGTCAATATATAGGTGTCTATCATTATTTCTCGATCAGCATTATTGCAAACAAGTGGGGAAAAAGAAAACCATGTCTGTGTAGTCTGATTGAATTATTTGCAGCATGTTATTGGTGAGATTTACTTATGAACTGCATTACCAATATTACCGAGTCTTCCTTCCTATTGTCAGAGTTATTTGAGGAGTTGGGTAGTTTATTCACAAAAGTTTCAAATTAAGTGACATATGAGCGGTCAAACTTTCTTTTCAGGAGTTCCATTTGGTCACACTACTACCATGCCATCCAAAGAATCTTACATGGCAAAAGGTAAGCATCATCCTTTCCATTTATGTTACATGGACTTGGGTTTGTGTGTCGGCTGCGGGTGCATGTCTAAGTGTTGGGTCCTTTCAAAATCTAAGAAATTGTTCATATGGAGCCATGTGCAAGTGTCATACCAATGTCTATGTTTAAGTGTTGGTTGCTGATACTTCGTGACTTAAGAGTTTGGCCGTCTGGGTAACAAAGCTTTCCATAATTCAATAAAATGGTTTGGACCAACGTTAATTTGTGATATGAGCAGCTGAATCAAGTCCAATTGGCTTGAGAAGCCCAAATATGGTGATCGAATTGTCTAAGTTCATAGCTATGCCCAAATTGTCTAGTTTATTCTCTATGTTGGTGGGTATGATACAAGCTTGTGGATTGTGTCATGTTTTCTTTACTCCTTGTTTCTGTTGTTCTAGCTGCTCACGCTGAAGAGGGACGAACTCTAGACTGATGCTTGACATGAAAGGGATGAACATAAAGAAGAAAAACAGATTAAAGAGAGCAATATATATTTTTTTGATTTTTATTGGTTTTGTTTCCGAAAGAAAGCAAGACTAGGTTAGGGTTTTTATGTAACAGTTAGAGTTATACTCACATACTAGAAACTATCAAAGAAATAAAGAAAAAGGATCCTATGATTAAGAAATCCTATTAGGAACATGTTCAACCTCAAAAAAATCAGACAAAGAGAGAAGGGGATTGGATTTTTAAATACATGGCAATGATTCCTTGTTGTTGAAGAAGGGATCGCTCCTCTCAGATCGGCGCCTGGATGATGAAGCAGCTTTCTCGCGGATCCGCCGGCTTTTTATCAGATGACTTCGAGGGCAAGGAAGGTCTCATCCAAGGGTCACTTCACCTGAGGGATCCTGCAAACGTCAAGGATTAGAGCTTATGATGGTAGAAAAAAATATAAAATTGAAGATCGGAAGAAAAGAGAAAATGGGAGGAGCACCGGGGCTGATTGGTGGCCTGGAAGAGGATGAAGACGCTTGGATTGATGTTGAATGCTTGGGGCTGCTTGGGGTTGTGGGAGGATGCCTGGATGCTTAATTGTTGGCGGCCAGGAGGTTGATGGGTGGGTGTCCAAGGGCTTAGGGGCTGATTGGTGTGGTGGCCTAGGATGGATGATGGAAGGGGCGGCCAAGATAAGGGTGGGAAGGGGGCATCCTATGGGGTTATGGAAGTGGGCGTCCTAGGGTTTCTTGGGGATGAAGTGGGGCGGCCAAGGGCTTGCTTGGAAGATGGGGTGGCTAGGGTTTAAGGGAAGACTAGGGTTTGAAAGATAAATGGGCCTCACACCCACTCCCTCACGGAGGTCGATGTTCACAAGGAACAAAGGCAAATAGAAAAGAAACGCAATATTTTCATTCATAAAACTTCATGAATACAAGAGGGAGGGGGTGGGTATTTATAGATTTACCTAGGTTCCTGGACTCCCTGACAGATTGGGACTACATAACTTGAGGGCCAAAAAAACTCTCTTGGGCTTTGGACATCAACTCCATGCTCTTGGGCGGCCTCCTGGTGGGCTTGGGTGCATGAACTCCAGGGGGTGTGGGCTGATCTGGGGTGCCAACTTCCTTGGACTCTGGACCGAGGCGCTGGGCTGGAGAGGGCGCCAACTTGATGGACTTGGCGACATGAAAGGGCCCAGGCGCTGGGGAGCTTGGGGTGCCACTGCTGGTGGATTTGAGTAGGGGCCTGGTGAATCTCCTGGTCTGGTGACTCTCCTCTAGACTTAATTTGAATGAAAATACAGGACTCAAAGGGCCTAATTGACAAAGCTCAAAGTAGGCCGAATAAAATAAATGGACTCAACTGAACTGACTAAATAGGACTCAATGGACTTAGTGAATCTAATTAACTCACTTTATTACAGGACTCAATGTACTTAGTAAAAAATTTGACCAACTTCCTAACACATGACTCAGAGATCTTCATAGAACCTTGAAATTCTTGTTTGCTCTTGATGTTCTCATCAATTCTCTCGGGGTGGGAGGAACTCGACCCTGTCGAGTAAAAGGTCAATCCGGCTCTGGTGAGTCTGGGTTGAGACGTTGCGGATCCTCTTGAGTGATCCACGAATCCTCGGATCTCGGTCGACCTTGCCAATGAACCAAGTGGGTTGGTAGCCTTTGTTTCGGGTACTGATGGCTTGGTCGTCCAGGATACGTTCAATCATTTTTCTCTCACAGGCTAATTTGATGGACATTCAGGGATGGGTTCACTCGAAAAGAAAGGGTTAGGTCCAAAAGACTCACTAAGTATCATTGCTGGCTTCCTATACTCAACTAAGTCTGAGATACTGAAGGTTGAGCTAATGCCAAATTATGTGGTAACTTAAGTATTAGGTCAAACTTTCTTTATCACTTTGAAGGGTCCAGCTCTGCGGGTATGTAACCTAATCACTACATAATTACCTTCAAAAAATTCTTGGACTCTTTTCAGGAATTAACCATATTTTTATGAATAACATTGCTCACATTAACCTTATGATTAATTCCTTATGCGGATCTTTAACATGCAGGTCAAATGACTCAGACTAACAACACCTCATGCACGCAAATGACTCATACCAACATGCAGACAAATGACTCATACCAATACCTAATGGACTACGTTAGGAGAGCACGCGAGGACATGTTGCTTTGCAAGGAGAGCACGAGAGGTGCAACCCCGGACATGTTGCTTTGCATCATGTCTAGTTATCCCCTTCCCTTTGATTCCATCATCTTTATCGTCCTCATGTCCTTTGAGGCTTACCCGGCTCCATGTAGTGAGGTGGGTGAGATACCCTAGAGGTGAAAGGCTTCTCTGTGAGTGTGAGTTCCAAAGTCCATGAGAGTTCAACATCCTGTTTTCCATTTCCATTGTTTCCTTCACATCTCCTATTTCAAAAAAAAAAACAAAAAAAATCAAAATCTAGTGGTATCCTAATCCTTGGTGACTTTTCAGCTCGCCAATGATCCTTCCTCTCGTCCTGTCCCGCATCATATGCTATATATATATATATATAAAGCTATTTTACATGGAGAAGAAATTGGTTAAAATTTAAGTGTGGTTTTGTTAAAATTGTTTTATTGAAAAAGTTTATGAACTAAGTAGATTGATGTAGTCTATAGCAAGAATCGCTGAACCGGTACCAATTGCTAGCCAGTACAGTACAATATGGTATCGTATTGAACCGACACATGGTATGGCAAAGCATGCCGATCAAACCGGCATGCAGTTTTTTAATTTTTTTTTGGTTTCTTGTAATTTCAAATCACTTTTTAAGGATTTATTGAATATTTTTAGATCCAAATAGATGTTTGTTGATGTTAATTGAAGAAATTTCTATAAAGCAAGATTATCAATAATTAATTGGAGAGAAAGGAGAAATAGAAATATGAGAAAAATGATGGAGGGCGAGGGACTTGGTGAAGCAGGTGGTATAGATGTGGTAGGAGTTGGAGGCGATGCCGGTGATGTGGTCATGATGGGTGTGGGTCAGGAAATGGTACCGTTTTTGTCAGAGGCTACCGTCTACATATCCGTCGATAATAACAGCCCCTTCTGCATCTCTATCAGCATCGTTTCCTTCTCTCTCTATTACCACCTTCTAGTGAGTCTTCCTTATTCATCTCCTATAGCCTTTTAATTTGTTTTCTCTGTCTCTCCTTGTGGGAGAAGGAAGAGGGAATTGGGCGGTCATTTCCAATTATAGAATTTTTAATTTGCCAGTTTTCGCTTTCTTTTGTAGTCGGCATTTTTTCTATTGTTCTGGTGTACAATTTATGCATGTATTTTCGATATCTAAGGCTTTGTAATCATTTGCACCCTTCAGTGATCTTGCAGTATTGCAGTCTCTGGGATAATGGAGTTGGCATTATTTTTTATTTAAAAATCAATAAAGGCTAGATGCTGTCCTCGACTAATACTGGAGATCCTAACTTGACCTAACTTACTATGTTGGATTTGTGTAACATGGTTTATCATAAAACTTTGAGTCAGATTGGACTTGCTTCACCTTAAAAGAAGGGGCTTGGACTTTGAATTTAACTTAGCTTAGCATTGGATAAGGTTGAAAATGATGAGAATGCAAGATGGGCCTTTCAACTAGAAGCCGTAGTCAAATTGGTTGAGGTGTAGTTAGTACATGGCTTAGGATTGAGCTAATTTTATATGCCAAGTCAATTAACCATCATTAGCATGATCATTATCATCCTAGTTATATCCAAAACTAATACAGAATAACATGGTTCAATTACAATTAAAATCACTTGTTTATGATCTTTATACATAAAAATAAAAAATATTTTATTATTTTAATTTTTTAAGTTGAAAATATATTTTTAATTTTAAAAATCATGTACTTAATAAAAATAAAAAAATATAATTAGAATCACTTGGTTTCGGTTGGTCCGGGGGCCGAACAATTTTCCACACCTAAATCGTACCGGTCACCATCTGGTACGGTACGGGTTCTATCAGACATTTCGGTATGGTACGGAAAATCCTAACCCGTAGAATATAGAGCATTTGAGAATGAAACAGATACTAAACAGTATACGAATAAGAAGTTTTCCCACCTCAAGGCACATTGAGGCAACACATTGAAGCATCACTTTTATGAAAGGACTATCAGCTCAGGGTCCTGGAGTCAAAAAAGTGGACACTCTGATGGAACCACCATAAGGAGCTTGGTGAGCGGTGGTTAAGCTGCAATGCCATCTTCCCTAGTATAATAGGTCTGTAGAGCCACTATTTTTGCCTTTGTGTGTTAGAGCATGCTTTAGCATGTTTTCCTAGCATTTATTTATTTGGGTTCTTCGATTACAGGTTATGTTTCCTTATAACCTGTCCAGTCATGGTTTAGGAATTGTTTCTGCACTTACAATTTAAAAATTGATGCTAATAACTGCCAAAGGTCATGGTTACTCTAACCATCCTTGGTGCTTAATTCTATGAATGCATTTCATCAATTATGCATTAATTTCCTTGTATAATCATGTTTCTTGTTGATAGTTCTTGGACATTTATTAATGCACCAGTTCTTCTATAAGTAATGCTCTGTGATTGATGTCACTTATCCTAATGCTATTAGACTTTCGGGCGTTATATTATAGTCTGCATCTTCTAACCATATTGGTTCGTTGCCTGAAGGCTTGACTTTCCGTCACATGTTATACCCCTCTTACAAAAGCAACCGCATTCCCACACCCGATACTGTTGTTCAGGGTCTTCAATATCTGAAAGCATCCATCAAGGCTATGTCCATTAAAGTGATTGAGGTAAATAACGTGGATGTATTGGTTTTGCATAAAATGTTGCAACAATTTTCATTCTAAGGTATATGCAGGTTCCAGGCGTTGAAGCTGATGATGTAATTGGAACTTTGGCTGTAAACAGTGTTTCTGTGGGGTACAAGGTTATTTTCCTAGACCGTCATGTTTGTTTTGACTAATATAGGAAAATAGAACTTTGTTTTTCCTATTTGTTAAGCACTAGGGTAATCATATACTGCTACAAGCTTCAAGGATTGACTTTTTTCTTTCTTTATTTTCCTTTTTTTTTTCTTGAGAAATACAAAGTGACACTACCACTAGAATTCGAACCCTGGACCTCTCCTAAGCAGAGAGGAGCGTCAACCAGCTGAGCAGCTAAGGCTGGTTGATGCTTCCTTGATCTACCTTGGGCACTTGGAAACTTGAATATAAAACACCAACACATCATAGAAATTTAAGCAGTCAATATGATTGATTATCATGTTATGGGCATTCTAGATTTAAAATTTTTTTAGAAGGACAAGTTCTATTCACAAATTTTATATTACTTGTCAGTTCTTGAGTGTTTAGACTAGAATATCATATTGTGCATATCGAAGTTTGATTAAGCAGCCATTGTATTTTGTGCTTCTGCTTATATAATTTTAATTACTTGGAAATGTTCTATATTTCTACTTTTTTGTTATTTTCCTGCACCTCATCCAAAAGTTTTGTAACTTGGCACAATTATTTTTTTGTGGTTTCTTTGCAAACTCATGCAATTAATGGCATTTCAATTCTCAATTTTATTAATGGCTTACGGCTTACCTGTATTAATTAGAAGAGCCGGACACATCTGACGTAGCATTGTATTTTGTTCTTCTCTTTTAGAGTGTAATGCGGCTTGAAATGCATGTTTTCAAAAGACGATGCAATTAACCAGCCAACCAATTCTAGTAATCTATACATTTGATGTTATTGGTTTTTTTTTTTTTGTCAAATATTAGAATTACATAAAAGTGTCCCAAATCAAGTTTCTGGTGGCTGAATTGTCAGTCACTGTGCATTACCTCATCAATGTGTAGTGCCAAGTCTCGTGGTAACTTTGACCAATGAAAAGAGAGTCTACAATTAGAAATAGAATATTGAAGCATCTCTCAAATATATTTTAGCTTATTTTTTATTCTACTTTCTGCCTATATTTATATTCCTGATATGAAAATGATAAATCATAATTCATAAATCTCCCTGCAAATGCAAAACTTTTACAGGGTTGTAATGTATAAAACATAGAAAGTGTATCTTTAAATATTATATTAATGTTGAATTTAAGTGATCCTTCATTTTGTGGTTTTCACCACAGTAGTGACAATGTGTTGTATAAATCAGGGTTTTCCATACCGTCTCGAACTGTCCAGTTCGGGATGTATCGCACTACGTTGGCCAGGAACCGGCATGGTTCGGTCGCGAAAAATGGTTTGGATCTCCGGATCATTCAAAAAGCCTCGTATCGGATTAAAACGGCATAGTATGGTATGGTATGGGCTTGTACCAATGCGTTTTGGTCGGTTCGGTCCGGTTCAGGTCCGGTTTAGGTCAGACCTTGTAGCAAAGGGGGGAAGGAGGTTTTTTCTTAGTTTCATAGAACCCGATACCGGTCGCTGACTGGTATGGCTCCCGTTACCGGTTCAGTGATTCTTGGTATAAATATATTAATGTAGGCTCCTTTCCTGACAAGATATGCATTTTCTCTTTCATACTTTCTCTCCAAGTTACAATAAAGTTGAAATTTTATCAACCCACTAATTGTGGTTGGTGTGTATGTTTGAGCAAGAGCAATTGTGGTCCTAAGAACCTTAAAGAATGTGAAAGTGGGTATGAAGTCCAGGGGTTGGAGATGAATGGATTTGAAAGAGACTGCAGCAAGAGTAAACAAGTTGATCACATGTTGTTTTAGCCTTTCAGGTGATCTGTGCATAGGAGTTGCATGTGCACCAATCTAGTTTGACTAAGAGAAATTTGATAAGTTGCAAGGCAAGATCCTGCAACATGTGTAGGGAAAACTAGAACAGAGGAGTGGAAAAGCAAACATAGCTTAGGTGGAAGGTTTGAGCAAAAACCTAGTGATTTCAGTTAGACAGATGTAGCCGTCAATAAGATTTAGTTGCAAAGGAATCAACAAAATCAACAAACGGTGCTTGTTGATGTCCCATATTACATCATTATCCCGGCAAGTACCTTGAAAGGAAAACTTACTATTTGAGCATGATGGTGGGCCATTTTACTATCAGTGGAAACATTTGTGTCTGTGCTTGTGTGCCTATACCTGTTGCTGGATGCATTTTGCACATGTTTTCATGTGCCCATGTGCATCCCACTGTGTTGTGTATTCTGGACAGTCTCGTTCCTTAGCACTTGGGGGTTATCTTATTTTTTCACTTCCGTTATATCTTTTTCACAGGTACGAATTGTCTCTCCAGACAAAGATTTCTTTCAAATCTTATCACCTTCATTACGTCTTCTACGAATTGCATCACGTGGGTCTGGGTTAGTATAGCTACCATTTGAATGTGTCATGAAATTCTGTAACTCTTATTCTCTAGTACAAGTGCATATTATTATATCATTTTTGGTATGCCCCTCCTTTGCATACAAACATTGTGCATTAATTTTTCCTGGAGTCCCATTAGCACGTGGCTATTGCATATCTCACTAGACGAACATCTCATCATGCAAGTCACCCCATTTGGATCCTAATTCCATATGTTTCATGTGTTCATGTTATAATGCCATGAAATTTCCTTCATTGTAGCATGATTGAGTTAAAAATTGGGGTGCTCTGTGTAGATAACTTTATTGGGAATATACTAGCGCATTCTGGGATACTCTAGCAGCATATTTGTTTTCATGGAATCACTAGAATCACTCAATGATACAACTTGAACCTACACTCGGGCTCTTTGGTCAGTCCAAATGCGAGGCCTGTCCCTGTACTTTCTGGAGGCAGGGCACAGAATTGGATCTGACCTCATCCAGATCAGCCTAAAGAACCTATTTTAAAAGTGTGGCAGAATCTGCCAATTGAACGGAACACTGGACCAACTTAACCGGAATGAGGTCAACATCAGGCCTTGTTCTCCTTGAACCATTTCGCTGGATCAGGTATGGTTCCAAGATTTGGACCTTTTTCCAAATAAAGCTCTTGCCTTGCCCTACAACTCAACCAATCATGATTGCATCTGTGCTTTGATGGACACCTGTCTCCATAGAGGGACATTTGACACCCATTATGGTTTTGATTGGTAACATTTGTCCAAGCATGCATGCTGTAACAATTCCTATTTTTTAACCAATGAAAAGTGAAAACTATAATTATAATCTTTTGAATTGTTGTAATATGATGGTCAGAGTTCCTTTTCAGATTTCCACAGTTGGATGAGAAGTGGTGAATGAGTGTTTATTTCATCAGATGTAATTAACCCTTTTTTTGTATCTTATGTTGTCTGATGGAAAATTGAATTATGATGAACATTGATTCTTTTTTATTTTGCACATAATTTTTTGATTTTGGTGTAAGTTAATGTATGAACTGCTAGCTTTTGTTATGCTGATCCAGAAGGTTTCAATCTATTGATATAGATGGGTTTTGTGTATAGGATGGTTTCTTTTGGATTGGAAGACTTTGCCAAAAGATATGGAGCGTTAAAACCTTCTCAGTTTGTTGATGTTGTTGCACTTGCTGGTGACAAATCTGACAATATTCCAGGTTATAGTGATATCTTATTTTCTAGTACTTTATGGAAGTTGTTAATTGTTGTATTACTCTATTTTGAGGACTAAAACAAGATTCTGTGAATTCCTTATTTTAGTGCAAATTCAGCTTATGGAATGTGAATCCACGCGTGATTCTTGCACGGGAAAGTTAACAGCATATTTTAAAGATAATTGTCCTGCATGTTATTGGAAAAAAGAGTCCTGAGTCCTGACTGTGGCATTAAACCTGTGGTTAAGTCCTTAAATTTCAAAGTTGAGATTCTGTCCTTTTCCTTGATTCAAAAGTTTTAAATTTTGAGAATCATGATTTTCCAGGAACTATTTGATTGTTGGAAGGACAGTTTGAGAGTGGAAAATAGTAAGGTAAACGAGGAGAAAAAAAAAAAAAACTTGACAAGTGTATTAAAACTAGAAAATCCCAATTCCACAATCCTCATCTTATGAATTCTTGTGACACAACAAAAAAATGTAGTATTGTAAAATTAGTAAATTGCAACTTCAATTCAAAAAGATCATGCAAAATTGCAAAATATCATGATTTCGTATTATCTTCTGATCCTTTCATACAGTCTTGGCATTGGAATGACCTGTATATGTTGGTAGCCGAACTTTGCACTTATTTGTGTTGCATTATTCAATTTCCATATTTATAAAATTGTCATTATCATTATCACCAAAACCATTTCTCATAAAGAAAAGGGTTTGTAAGGAGCACAATCTTGGTGGAGGAGATAATGGAATGATTGAGCAAATTTACATGAGTAGCTGTTAAACCAACCTTGATCCTCTAAGCTATAGTATAATTACATCATATTACAAGGAACAATGTGGTCATGGAAATTACACTATAATGAATTTGTAAGATGAACTCCAAAAATAAATTATTCCTGGGAATATCACCTAAATCTTTTCATCAAATCTAACTGTTCTCTCTTCCTAAAAGTTTAGGCAAGGAAGTCACTGGGAAATGCATTTGATCAAAGTACTTGGCATCGTAGTTATGTTAAGTCTTTACATAAAAAATCACAACTTCAATCCTTGAAAGCCACAAAATTGTTATATTTTTATTCTTTATTTGGTTGGGCATTTTGAATTGCCTATCAGTTGAAAGTTAGACTGCATATTAAGTGCTATTTTTTGATTGCTTTTCATTTAATGCAGGAGTTGAAGGCATAGGAGATGTAAATGCTTTAAAACTTATCACTAGGTTTGGTATGTTATTTCTTTCGACCTTTTTTCCCCACAACTTATTGTATTGTATGTTATATATGCAAAATGAAAATCACTGCTTGTCTGGTATTGAGAGACATGGGTGCAGATATACCCTGCTTATCGATGGCTATGAATTATCATTGTACCTGGTATATCACAGACATTATTTATATATCCTGAAATATTGGTACTCAAGCATTTCAGATTTCAGCCATGACGTTTGTTCTGCTATCTTGACATAGATATCTTTTGGTACATGCACCAGGGAAAATATATCATAATTCAGTAAATGGAGGTTTTCAATCATCAACATACAATTTTCCTTTTCTCATTTTTTGGATAAAGCTTTGGTAGGAAACTTGGATGGATAAGCCTAGTAAACTGTGGACTAACCATCTATTGCTAGTTGACAAAAAATTTGGAAAGCTTACATAGATCATTTGCCTCTAGGTATGTAAGAAACTTGCATTGACATACTCATATGTTCAAGAAATTCCCCCATCATACAGATTATTAATGGTTTAAAAATATTGGCTTTCACTTAATGACAATTGAAGTGCTTAGAGTATTTTTCCCATTATTTATAGTTACTGGTATGGGTGTTGGACGTTTGTATGAGACGTTTGATTTTCCAAATTTCAATGATGTTATCCTTACAACAATATGGAGCAAACTTGCACAGGAAGCTGTATAATTTAATGAGGTAGATATTGGTTTGAGTTGTATGCTGGCTGAGTAGGTTAGCGAGTTGACCTAGGTTGGCTTCATTAATAGATCAACAAGCATGTCAAAAATGCTGCTGTGTGCCAGACTGCTGAATAGGAGATATGTTGTCCTTGCATCATTCGCATTATTCAAGAAAAATTGTCCTGGAGTTCACTCTAAGGTCATGCCTATGCTGTTTGTTAAATTTCCCCAGTACTTTAGCAAGCTTCCCACATTTTCAAAGCTTATGCACCCTTCCAACATAAATGTCTCATGTTATTCCCAAAACCAGTCATAACAGAATGTTTTTTCAAGGTATAATGAATCCTTGTTTTGGAGCAATACTAGAAAGATGCTTTATTGATAGTGAAGATACAGGCCATCTATCTTGAAGACAAGAGCAGGTTCAATTCATGGCAATTGTTTATGGTATGTGTTAGGCTCCAACTTTTGTAGCTGAAAAATCAATTGGTTCATATGGTGCATGATCAATAGCCAGGTACAGGTGGCTTAGTTGAACATGGGACTATTAGGCCCCTCTCTTGTTTAAAGCTGTCTTTGCAAGGATATGTCACCAATTCTTGGAGGACTGACTTCAACTCAACAGTCAAATATATGCATTTGCTCAGTTCTATGTAGCCTTCTCTAATTATAGCTGTTCTTCATGGTAAACCATAGTTTCTATCAGAAAATCTTGGATGCTAATTTACTTTTTTTTTTGTTGTTTATTTTTCATCTTTTTGCATCAATATTATCTAGTTGTTCTGCTTGTCTACATTTGCTTTTTATCTTCACAGTGTTAGTTTTCTTTTTACTTGGAGTTGGTTGTCATATTCATTATGCAAGTTGAATCTTTGATTTTAAAAATCTTGTTCATATCAAGATCATGCTAATGCACATACTATTATGTTGTATGTTCACCTAGGTTCCCTGGAGAATTTGTTGCAATGTGTTGATCAAGTTGAGGAGGAACGTGTTAAAAAGGTGCAGTCAATATGTACCAACTTTCTCTAGTATGTTTAGTAGTTTGCTTAGATGCCTATTAATAATAATTTATGTTTGTTCTTTTTAATTTTCCTCCTCCTCTAATATTAATTCTATTATCCTTCCTATCGTTACTTAAGTTATAGATCCTTGCATGTCGATTGCACTGATGTGTTTCTAAAACTGGTCCTGCAGGCATTGATATCAAATGCTGATCAGGCTGTTCTTTGCAAAAACTTGGTAATATTCTTGTCTTTTTGTCTTCTACATATTTAGCTTTTAAAGCATGGTCACGTATTTGACCTTTTCCTTTTCCCATCAATTACGGGTCTTCACAACACAATATTTTTGGAGCTTGTTACTTTGTTTGTCGATACATGATTCACTTGGTAAGGTAAAATTTATATATTCTAGTCAAGTTGATCGTGCTTCTGTGTCTTAGCAAAAGGCTGTTATAGTCAGTTAATTTGAATCATAAAACATTTGATGAGATATGGCTTGATTGGTGTGTGTGGTGGGCTTGTTCATGATCCTTTACCATGCATTAGATTTACTGCACTTGCAGCAGAACTGTAAAGCCCTTTTTGGTGTATAATCTTGAGTCTAATGAGAACTGAACGGCCAATGTAGTTTTATTTTTAATATAATACTATGTGGAGGGTTCATTCTACAATACCAGAAAGAAATCTAATTGCTGGAAGCTCATTGACCATTCCTGTAGTGCCTCACAAATTGCTATTCGATGAGCAATCCTGGCTTCCACCTTTAGCAGATCAACGTTAATGCATTAGATGAAAATGAAAAGTCATATCCAACAAGTACTTGGTAAAGTTGGTAAAAGTAAGTACATCGAAACATAATGCTACTTTACAAGGGTGACTTTTGAGAATGTGCTATGCTTGAATCTTCTGAAGAGTAAAGATGTAGAATGTAGATGTCTCTTTCGTTTTAGATAATAATTCAGCAAATGTGCATTATCCGGTGTGCATCCAAATTATATTTTTGTAGATTAATTTGCTGATAAGAGGCTTCGGTGAAGATATGTTGAAGGGTATTAATGCATTATATCTTGACTAAACTATCATGATGCTTGCTGTGAAATAGTGAATTAAAAGTTTCTGCAATATTTGTCCTATTAGCAGGAGTCTGTGTGTGTGTACGCGTCTGTGCATGCGTGCATGCATGGTGGGCATGCGCAGCAAAGGTGTATCATGTAGAATCTTTGGTTATTATGAAACCTTATCTCAGAACAAGTGAAGCAGAGAAATTGGTTCTCGATCTGCTGCACATGCTTGATCTCTTCTGCCTTTCATGTATCGAACTGTATTCTTTTCCATGCGAGTTGTTAATTTGTATATGTAGGTCAGAGTTCATATTCGAATCTTTCAATAGTTCAACTCTTCGGTAGCCATAATTCTGCATTTTGTGATAATCATTCGAGCTTCTTGCTGGATTCTTCTCTCTCCCCAAGGCAACTTTGCGTTCCGATCTTCCAGCATACATGGTTCCATTCGAAACTACTGACTTTGTGTTTCGGAAACCGCAGGTTTGTGTTATTTTCCAAATCATCTCAGACATCTGAATTGCTTTAGAAGTTTGGTGCGTCCATTTCTTAACCCATGTACTCTTTTCTGTATACAGGACAATGGAGAAAAAATGATAACCCTCTTGAGAGCTTTGGGAGCATATGCAGAAGGCTTCTCTGCAGATCCTATAATCAGAAGAGCATCTTATTTGTGGAACAAACTTGGAACATGATTAATTTGTGCCGGTCATCGAGAATATCAAAAGTCCCTGGAAAGATTTATCCTGGCCATGAAACAGACACTAGTGCTCCTTTCCGTGATATTTCTGCTGTGACAGCTGTTGTTAATCAAACAGACACTAGTGCTCGCATGCGATTATCCATCTTTTTGCCAAAATTCCCACCGTTTTTCCTACTACACCGCGAGGTGTCCCCCGTTCTCTTTTGATCAAGTCCAGTGCTTTTTATTATTATTATTATTATTATTATTATTATTTTTAAATTCTTTATAGCCCTCTTTTATTTTTATAGATGTATTGGAAGAATATTTTTCTTCTTCCAATGATCCCATTTCTGAAAGACCGTTCGTTGAAGGGCAGGGTTATTTAGATTGTCGATTGCAGGGATTCCATGCTCGCATGGTGCATGACATCTTTTCGATCTAAATTATCTATAAATCATTTTAAAGGCAAGATGCACTGGAACCGCTACCTTGCTCTCCTCCTGGCAAGGGTTCAACTATGGCAGTCTATCAAGAGTTATCATCAAATCTTCCTGCCCCGTGTCGGTCTCTCGACCTTCATGCAGAGAAATCACAAATATTGTTGCGTGATGTTTGATCAAACCCAAGCGGGCCCATCGGAGGTGCTTCCCGGTACCGGCGGTAATCCACAACTTATTAATTGCCATCTTTTATAATAATCCATCTTCAAATGATGATTCTTTGTGAAAGGGGTTCGTGTAGTTCAATGCTCGTGTTTGGTGCGACACCGGTACCGACCCTGTACTGCAGAAGATCAGAACGCAGTTCAGAGTATCGTATGTTGCTTGATGTGGTCGAAGCGGTAAGGTATGGGTTTTAGTCTATCCTGATTTATGATGAAAGCGTCTCTTCAATATTTTTTATGAGATTAGTTTTTATGGCTCGTTTCATTGAGTAGTTGTCTGTCGAGAGAGGATGCTAGAAAGAAAGAATTTAGTCTTTGATGCTCATAAAAGCATTTATAATTATCGATTTGAAAATTAATGACGGATACATGTATGCATTCTAAATTCAAAATTATTAATTATTTTTTGATTTGGATTTCTGGATCTATTATTTATTCGGATCTATTAAAATAATATTATTTTTTGGTATTTTAGAAATCGTGCATGAAATTTTGAAAATGTGCTATACATGGTATAGAATCTCTTTTGTTTTTAATTTGTTTTTATGAAATGGATCCAGGTTTCCTTCTCTCACCATGCCGGTCGCCTCTTAACGGTGAATCTTTTGACCCGGTGGATCATCCAACCCGGATGATCCCTGGTGCCCTCCGGTATGGCTGTGGAGGTAGTCTTGGTTGTGATGATGGTCGACGATAGATGTTTAGACTTTAGATTTTTTATTAAAAAAAAAGGTGACCCATCCTCTCCTTCCCTTTTTCCAATTGCGACTAAGTGAACGGAAGAGGAGACCATCATCATATCTCCTCGATCTCCCCACTGGGAGAGTGGCAATGGACTGGTGGATGCCTTGGGGTCGTTGGATCTGTGTACCTTCTTGGGATGGGTGCGGATGGTGAAGGGAGATATATGAGCCTTTCCAACCGACACAATCGTCTAGGGCTCTGGCATTTTGGTAGTTGACATCACCTAATTAACTCGATCGTCTCGAGCTCCAGCATTTCGGCCACAAGCATGGGCCATGGTGGACCTACGGTTGCCAGGCTCGTCGAAGAAATAAAAAAAAATTTGGGAAGAGAGAGCTGACGACTCTCTCCCTTTACCCATTGATTATGAGGATGAAATTGGCCGTTGTTTTGGGCTCATCCGCAATCGAGAGGTCACCGGTGGCTTGGATGGGCTGATGACGCATCGGCGATTGAATCGGCAAGCTTGGGGTCGTAAACCATGGAGTTTTGGAAGATGGGTTAGTTTTTGGGTTAATGGATTTGGGCTTCAAGCATCGGATTTTAATCCGTTTAAAATTCAATCCATTGATTCAGTTTAGCCCAATTAATAAATTGGTTGGACCCAATCACATCGGATCATATTTATCTTGAATTATAGGACTTCTATAATTTTACTCCTGCAATGATAAAATTACGAATAGTTCTTTGAAGGCCTTTTGTAATTAGCCCCTCTCAAATTTTAAATTATATATGAGTTCAAATTAAAATTACATTTAGATTCTTATTTTTATAAAAGCTCTTTTATAAAAAAGTTCATGTACTTTTTATTATTTACAGTTTAGTCCTTTAATATTGAATTTTTGTTAAAATCGATATCGCTTGTTTGTTTTTCATCCGATTTGAATGATTTTTAGATCGTTGGACTCATAGTGATTTGAAAAATATTTTGATTAAATTATTCATATATAATAAAATATTTATATAATTTATAAAATATTTATATATAATTTTGCTTATTATTGTATATTTAAATATGTTTTTTGTGTAGCCTTTAAAAATCCGAAGCATTCTATGAATTTTGAATAGCCAAGTTATTTAGGACTAATTATTTTATCTTCCATTATATTTTAAAATTGCATAAATGTATATCTATTACAGTTGACCCAAAATAACTATAATTAATTGCAATACTTATTATATACTATAATTCTGGTCTAAAAATGTTTTATAATTATATAATAAGTGTTATTAGTAAAAGTGACTATTGGAATACAATATTATATTAATATGATCAATCAGGGTACATGTTAAATATCCCATTTGGACTTGATCTTTTGTAGTATATATGTAGTTAAAATATGTTGTTTTGTATTTGTTTGAGTATTTAATTTCATGCACATATAATTTCATGGATTGGCATAAATATTTATCACCAAAGTGATTTATTTATATTGGTCCGTAGGATTTTTTTATTATAAGAGAGAGATTTTCTGGTTATGGCATACAACTGCCTGCTTAAAGGGAATTGTATGTCAACCTTTCATGGGTTGGCATATTGCATATTTCGTCTAAAGAAAAATATGCGATATTATATTATGGGCTCTTATTTAATATTTTCATTGACTAATATTTTGTATTTCAATTATTCTTTTAATTATACAATCATTTTTTGATGTTAATAATACAATGTTATTATTGAGGTCTTAATTGGATCAAATTATAAAAGGTGGAGAAGATATATTGGACTTAGAAAATTTATCTATCCAAAGAAAATAGATTTTCGAATGTCTTGTATTTTTATTATGTTAATTTTTATTTTCTTTGAAAAAAGATATATATTAGATCTAAAAAATTTGTCTGCTCAAAGAGAATAGATTTTCAAATACCTATCTTCTCAATATATTGACCTCTTCTTATTATATTGACCTCATGATTAGAGCTCAAAAGTATGTCACATTTTTTGCATAAAGAAAAGTTTTCTGATGATGCACATGGTACTTTTGTTGAAAATGAGTTATTATATTTAAAGACTTTATTTATTTATTTGTTGTGCGTATCTTTAACATGTTGTTTCTATATATGATTTTGATTGGTTGTTTATTTATCTTATGCCATTTTAAAGGTCATGACTTGATGACTCTTGTTTCGAAGGTTTATGAATTTTGATAGATGGTGACCACCAAAGCAGCCTGTTCATTGAGATTTATAAAATCCTTCTTTAAGATATTTAGAAGGGACTGAATAGCATCATATGTTGAAGAGAGATACCTTATATGGATCCCTTTCTTTTTAAAAAAGTTTTATGGTATTAGACCAAGAGCTCTTATTAATATAATACTTATAAAGATTTTCTGATATATATATTATTTATGTTTCTCTATTGATTAACTGCATAAATATTGTAGTTAATATATTTGTATTCAATAAAGTTAATGCTCATTATGACTCTAATTGAAATAATCTATAAAATATAGAAACTAAAATTATACTAGCACTAAGTAAGATGGTTTTAGATATTACATTGTGTAATGATTTTCCATCTTGGATAACTTATAAGAGTACTCTAGTATAAAAGCTATCTATAAAAGTGATAGAAAATGAATCATTTTGCTTGAAAACTATATATAAAAAGAAAATTGATTCCATGCTATATCGTACCTAAAATGATATCTAATATAATTTTTGACTTTATTTATAAAAGGTGTATATAATCTGATAAAAAAAAAACTGGATAGTGATGAATAGATAAATCAATATACGGTACGAGGGCATGATAGTATTAGAGCTTACATTATAAAACTAGAAAATAAATTACAACTAAATTTAGAATTTTAAGATCTTTATTTTTAATATATTGTTAACTCATCATATTTTTAATTTTCTTGCGGTATAATTTGATGAACTTAAAATCATACAAATAGAATAATTAATAGTTTTATCCTACTTGTTCAAAAGTTTTTAATACTTTTGAAAAAATGATAAGAGTGTTGATATGGTGCATAAGTCACATCCTAGGATCTCATACATAATAAACAAATAAGATCATTGTCAAATGTTTGTATAAATATGAGATAATTATTCAATATACCATGCTTGAAACTTCTAATTAAAATGGTATGAATAAGTGATAAAATCATACTTTCATGGATATGGTTTAAAGTATGATGAGTGGGCACAATTTATCATGATATCTCTAGTATAAGATTTTAATAATCATCATCTATATTTTGGATAAAGTTCTTGATAAAGTAGTTACACAAGATATCTTTTGAGTTGAAGGTTTGTAGAAAGTCTAATATTATTTAATTTTATATTTGAAATTGTCCTATAACAGTTAAAGATTAATACTCCATCAGTGAGTAAATTAGGATTTAAAATAATATATAATTTAGTTAGTTATCTAGATAATTCTAAATGAATATAGATTCTACAACCTTAATAGGGATGTAAAGAATATTGAGTCAAATTATGTCATGGTTGTAGATTTTAATATGGATGATGTTAGATGTTCTAATACTAGAAATATGATATTAGAGAAAAAATAAGTTGTCATTATTTTTCTTTTATTTAAGAAAATATTATATTTCATCTTGTTGAAGAATAGTAGAAGAGTAATATCATATGTATGAACCAATTATAATATCTCCATTGCTAGTTGATATAATATTAGTAAAGAAATCATATAATAGGAAACGAAAACTTACCGTTTCTTATGACAATTTGGTTTCTTAAAATATGAATGTCAGGAAGGGATTATTTTTTATAAAGGCATGAAAACTGAATTTATAGTATTTTAGGATATACAGGCAATGTTTGTATCATATTATAAAATCATAATTTATATTATTTTGATTATAAGACGTTGTCATAAATATCATAATTATTGATTTTATGTTAAAATCACTTGAAATTTATTATAATAATAGTACAACTATGTTTCTTCACAGAACAATAATAGTTTTTAATATCACAATCCAAATAGAGGTAAAATATTTGACAACCAAAAAACATTTTGTCAATATTTATCGATCCTCTAATCAAATAACTAAGATCTATAGTTTTCAAGAAATATGTCAAGAATATAAATATTTTAGAATCTTTTGATTTTTGGATTAGTAAAAATTTATTATATTTTGAATTTATACATTGGCTTGATAGATAAATTTTATTTATTATTGATTACTTTATTAATAAATTGTAATATAAGGAGACATAACTATTGAGTACATAGATATAGAGTCCATGTTAACTTATTCTCTGACTAAAGGTTTGAGGCCTATACGCTTTACAAAGCTTGTTGAAAATATGAATATATTGAATTTTTTTAATGTACTTGGTTAGTGCCAGTAATTTTGTATTTGTACTTTATTATTGTAAACCTTTGTTTCATTTTATATATCTATCATGAATATTTATATATATTATTGACAAGATAGTTGATGGATTATATTTCTATATGATTTATATGCACATGTAAAATAAAATAAAATATATCAAGAATGTATGTTTGTCTTGAAAATGATAGTTATATGGATATGTCTCATGTGTTATAAAAAAATCTTGATGCATTTGTTTGGAAATTTACTTCTTTTGAAATCATAAAATTTTTCTAGCTTGTAATAAAACATATGGTTAAAGAGAAATAATGATTGATGATACATTTATATAATTTTTTTGTTATATGCATGTATCTCTTGTTTAATATACCTATTGTATAAATACTGAGACCAGATATCGAGTCTTAAATATTTTGTGCTATCTTGTCATTAATACCATATTGAGTATGTAAGATAGAATGACTTATTATTTTGAAGCCATTAATTTTTTTTTGCTTATTTTGCATCCAAGTATGTTGAAAAAAAATTAATGGATTGACAATAAAAATATCATATTTTTGGATCATTTTTGAATACTATTTTCTTGTTATATTACTATACCAAGACTTATGTCGATAATATTTGTGATATTTATAACCATGGATAGATCGTATTAGATAAAGGATACAAATGACTTTCATGATTGGATATAACTGATACTGTTGAACCGAATCATTTTAAAGATGCTATTTTTAGATCATAAATTTTTGTAACTACATACTGTTTTATATTATTCAGCTCAAGAATTATTTTAAAATAAAATATTTTTAAAATCATAAATAATATTATTCAAGTAAGGGAATGTAAAAACTTTTTTTATTATAGACTACCATTAATTATTTTTTTATTTATATTTATTTTATTAAAAATAAATTAATTATATGATTTATGTTGATGGTGGTGTATATAGTCCAATATTGTATATGATCCTTGTATTTAAACTTTGAACATTTTATATTGATTGACATGATTAAGGCAGCACAAGATAGATCTTAACTCAACTTGATCCATGATATGAGAATTTCTTAGAATTTGCTTATAAATAAACTAGATTCCTTCTTCACTCATCATAATATTTGTTTATGAGATTAATACTCATAGCTTGCTTGATTGAATAACCATCTATTAAAAGAGATTGCTATAAAGTACTTGGTATTTGATGTTCATCATATGAATATCTATGATTACATATTTGAAAATTAATGATGAATACACATTCCAAATTCAAAATTATTATTTATTCTTAATTTAAATTTCTGGATCTATTATTTGTTCAGATCCATAAAGATAATAATTTTTTTTGATATTCTAGAAATTGTATATAAAATCTTGAAATAATAAAATCCTTTATAGATTTTTATCATGCACCATTATAGCACATAAAAGCAGTCACGAGAGATCATCGTGCATGACACCAGAGATTGTCATGCCTGATTGAATAACTGTCTATTAAAAAAGAATGCTATAAAGTATTTGGTATTTGATGTTCATATAAATATCTATGATTGAAGATTTGAAAATTAATGACAAATACAGATACACATTCCAAATTCAAAATTATTATTTATTCTTGATTTAAATTTCTGGATCTATTATTTGTTCAGATTCATAAAGATAATAAATTTTTTTGATATTCTAGAAATTATATATAAAACCTTGAAATAATAAAATCTTTTATATATTTTTATCATGCACCACTATACCACATAAAAGCAGGATCCCTTCACGAGAGATTGTCGTGCATGACACCAGAGATGTTAATAGGTAATCACCAATGCAAAATGTGCAGGTCAAGTATCTATGAACTCCCCTTCCTCAAATTAATAGCAGAACACCAACAACAAAACCATACATATGACAACGTACTAAGGAGATGGAAGATGTTCAACATTCGAGCTGCTTTCATGTACACAAGGTAAAGAAAAAGCAAAAAAAGAAAAAAAAAAGAAAAAGAAAGCCTTTCATCTTTTCAAGCCAAATAAATCACAAACCAGCAAAAATAACAAATCCACAGAATGAAGTGGGGAACAAAAGGGCTATTTCAGTTGCAGCATTAACTTATATGCAGACTTACAAAACCCATTAACAGGGCCGTTGGTCTTTTTCTATCGACGATGTAATAATGCCATCAGACATGGATAGGGGTAAAGTTGGTAACAAGCACGGTTACCCGCCAGAGTGAGAGACTGGAGAAGTTGAGAACCGGCCATCGTTGAAAGTATGGACATACTGCTGTGGCAATGCATTCTCCACCTGCAATCATTGAAAGCCAAAAAAATTCAATTAAGCGACAGCATTTTACCCATGATCATCTACTCCCAAGGTTTTTAAAGGCTGAGATCTTAGTCATCTTAGTGGGTGGCCAAGGCAAAAATGAACAGAGATCTTGGTTTACCTCAGCCAATACAGAAAAAAAAATTTCCAAAGAAACTGAGATATTCCGAGATCTCAATATGGTAAATCCAATATTACCAACTATTTTAAGGTACTGATGTTGAAACTTAATGCTTAAAAACCTGTTTGAAAAGGTAAAAAGATGAAAAATATTGACTGATAGACTTGTATCGTACCAGCCAATGTCTCATGATTTATTGGTTTATATCAGCCAAGATATTTGGATCTGAGATAATCTATAAATATCATATCGAGGAGAGGTGCCTGATATGGATACAAACCGACATCTTGACCAGGATGACAACTTTGTCTACTAGTGAACTGTGATGCAGAGATGGCGACAAGACATGACTTCCTTTGATATCAAGGCACATCAGAGGAAAAATTCCAACAAAGCTCATAACAATCAAATAAAGAGCTGACTCTGAAACTTTAGAAATAGTGGCTGTCATTCATCTAGTTCAGCCTTGGGCTCAGTTTATTAGAAATGAAGATATTGGTCATTACTACAAGCCTTTATTAGCTGTTAGAACAGGAAATAAGAAACAGGCAGATAGCTGCAACATTATTTGCTCGGCTGTCATGGAAATCAGAATATAATAATATTAATTTATTGAGATGAATGGTTAAAATGTCCAATTACAGCCGTTATCCCTATTACACAATAGCTGTTATAATGGAAATTATGGAACAACAGCTAAATATTGATTATCATGTGAAACCCATTCTATACGTTTAAAATATCCCCCATTACATGATGTGTTAACTTCTACACCTTAGTAACGACTTGGGATCCTTAGATTGGACTTGAGGTCTTTCTAGGGTCTAGAGATACAAAATGATTCATTGGTTTCTTATTCCAGATCTTATTTAACCAATCTATTGCAGGCCCTACTGCATGCATTCAAAATGGTATGCATGGAAACATCCGTTTCTTACCTACAGGAATGCCCAATAATAAAGTGGATTAGTTATCCATAGATTGCTTCTTTATAAGAGAGCACATGTATAACTTGCATTTTTGTAAATGGCATGTCAGGCAAGCACTTGTTCTCCGTGAACAAGTAACTACCATAGTCTGATCAAACTTTTCTCCCAATTGCCACTTGGCTGTTCCGAAATGGCACTGAAGCTCCATTGTTTGATGAAGAGTCAGCCCATCTGGCTCAAGTACAGGGCTACAGGACCTGACACTAGGTATGCTAATGAGGATAGAAGCTTGTCTGATGGCAGTTTTAGAAGTCTACTAGCTTAAGCAAGTCCTACCCACTGAATTCTTTTGACATGTTAAACTACCTTTAATTAATGACATGATTAGGCAGCCAAATTTAAGCATACAACCAAGAAAAGAAATATTTTTCCCTGTTTTGTTATCTTTTCCCTGTTTCGTTATCTTTCAGGGAGGAATGTGAATTTGGGTCACAGATTTGCCTACCTGGTTCAAGGTTCAAGCCAAAAGACAAATGGATTCAAATCTAATATTCTGTAGAGCTCAAAAAAATTCTTTCCAAATTCTAGTTTGAAAAACAGAAGACTGTTTCAGAAGTTTTCCTCCATCAAATGCTGGTTTCCATCTACCCTTCCATCTAGAATCCTGATTCTTCGACCTAGTGCTATTTCTCAGGCCAATGATATGAGGATGAAATAAGGGCCATAAGACTTGTTTAAGGTAAAACCCCATAAACATGATTCATCCTTGAATCATGTCATAGTCTCGCTTCTAAATCCCATTTCATAATCAATCAGTCACAAAAAAGACGAAAAAAATACAAAAATGTAATACAACATAAATAATTTCCTAATCAACCATACATACACTTTAGGAAGGCAAAACCATAAACAAAAGAAACTGAATCTTTAACGGGAGAACATGACTTCATTAACTACGTCATCTTAAAAGACGAAAGGGGGGCAAGAAAATTGACTCCACTCAGGTCAGATGCACTCATCTGTAAGGCTTTTCTGTAAGGAAAATTGCCATAAGGCTTTTCTGGAATGTCTAATTATGTTCATTTTATAAAGATTGCATTCACATTGCAGGGAAACATAAATCATACATAATTTGGCTACCAATTTGATTTCAGAAAGTAAGCAGAAGTCTAAATGTCATAATTTAGTGATACCCAAAGGAGTCATCTTGATGTCCAATAAATTATGCATGCACTCAAGCTCATTCTTAAACAAAACAGAAGCTTTCTATTATCTGATAAATAAGGAGTGAAAACTGAAAAACAAGGTAAGGTCTTACCCAGTCATCATTTGGGCCTGCACCGGGGGTCATTACATTAATTTCACTTGATTTAGCTGTTGTTATGGAAGCCTCCAATGAATCTTTGCTTAGGTACAATAGGCAGCCTGATGTGTTGTCTATTGATATTGTTGGTGCTGAACCCTGCACATATATGATATAACAATAGCAACAAAGTAAATGAAGCAAAAGATGACAAAATACACAGACTTCTCAACTGTTGATACTCTGTTAAAAATGGCTTCTTTTAAACACTGGCATTGGATCATCAAATAATCAATTTGACTAGGTTCGACTTGAATCACCCATTGTGTCTATATATATATATATATATATATATATATATTGATTCACTAAACTAAAACTGGTTCACTAACTTAGATTAGTTTAGAAATATTATATATGTGGAGATGCTAATCATGTTTTATACTATATAATTAAAAATAGCACAAGGGATGAACAAAATTTTTTACTTTATATTTTGTTGCCCTTTCTATGAAACATATCTCCATATTCCAAGCCTGAAACCCCCCCTCGCACTTGAATATTGAAGAGTCATGTTTTTTCACCAGAACCCTTGGAACAATTCCAAGATGCCTGCACTAAAGCTGTTGTCAGTCCTATCATGCACAACTAGCTTCAATGACTCCACTTAAAGGGTGCTTATGTGCTGACTTATGCCTTGAATCAAATATTTTGAGTGAAATGAGAAGCAGAGAAGCTGGGGTGAAATATTTCACGCCTTTCTCAAGAAAAAACAAGGAGATTATATACTCTCAGAAAGGGGGGAAAAAAAAAAACGAACAGCACCTCTTCAGCTCAACCTTTGGTCAGAACAAGGAAAATTCTCTGGATAGTTCATATCATCATATGCTATATGGAAATTACCCATTTTAATCATGGATACCTCAAATAACAGATTCCCACAAATACAATGTTCTTAATTCTTTTTGTTTCTACATTCCAGATCAGAAACAGGGAGATACCTGACACTGCACCTCAACACCATTGCAGTTCACAATCTCACAAGCTGCGACCACATCCTGAGTCACAATCATGAAGAGGATGTGTTAGTATATTATAACATGATTTTAGAACATACAAGCATGTAAGGAAGTCCTTTACAAAATGCATATGTGTTCACTGACCGTAAACACGATTCCCATTTTGGTGCACTTGTCAACAGTTATATTGTTCACTTTTCCTGCAAATTGTGAAGTATATGAATCCCATTCAAGACTAGAAACAATGAAAATAAATACACAGATTATCCATAAAGGTTGACCTAGAAACAATGAAAATAAATACACAGACCATTAAATCATAAAGCTCGAGATTACCTTTGACTTGCAAAACAGAATCCTTGCACCCAAATACATATACAGACTGTTTTGAGTCACAGTCATCAATTACCAGGTCCCTTTTTCTGATCTGATTTTCAACTGCCCATCTGTCAAAAGATGTTTTAAAAAAAAAAGAAGAGTTGCAAAATATATACTTATCAAGATAACGAAAAACAAGCCTGATCTTCCAATAAATAAATAAAGTAAACTAAACATTATAAAAGAAAGTGAAAATATACTCACTTGCGACCCATTTGAAGCTCCAATTTTGGAGGTCCTGTTTTAGAAAAGGAAAAGGAGCTGGCACGAGAATCTTTTTCAGTTGTGCTAACAACACTAGTTCTATCCGTTCGATTCTTGGTCTTCATGTCATTAGTAACCTTCCTCAAACCTGAACAGCATAAGTCCAGATTACACTCTATCCATTGCCCCAAAAATGAAAAACAGACGTGTGATCAATGGTTTTCAGAAAAAAACAAGCACAGTCACCTGCAGTCACAGACTTGCCCGAGTTGATTTCCTGAAAGACAGCAGACATCCCTTGTTTAGGTTGCGATGGTGCAGTCTCAGAACTGACAAGAGATGCTGAGGGAGGTGGTGGAGGGGCAGGGGCCTTTGCTGGGGGAGCTTGTGAAGTGGAAGAAGCAGATCTAGGTGCAGAAACAGTTGACCCAGCAGGACCCCAAACAGGGCCCAAAGGATAAAAACCCTTGACATAGTCTCGTAAGCCAGGCACATAGAGCTCCTTCAATGCTTTTGCCCACTCTACATGGTCTGGATCTTTACTTCTGTACACCACAAGAACCTGAATTTGGAAGGTGAAAGTTATTAATTGGTTTATGAACTAGTGTAAGTGGTCAAATTCTGTATATCTTTCATTAAAATACTCAGATAGTTCGAAACTCAGGATTTAAGATGATACCAAATGCAAAAGATTGAGACATGACCAAATTCAAAGGAGATTGGAAATAAGGACCAATACAGTACAATACAATCACATGGTCCAAAATACTTTCAAAAAGATTCAACAAGACTGCATTTTTTACTGTAGAACTTTCCAATATTCAGGACCACCAATCTCCGACCAACAACTGCTGTCCGCTGCTCGGCTTACCTGTTTAGTGTTTGAGGTTATGGGAGAACATTAGCGATGCGGTCAACTTCAGGAACGGGGTGAAAGGGGAAAGTGAAGGAGTTAGAATCATTTGGATTGGGTGCCAGATTGATGGTCAGCTAACCCATTTCTTGGAGTCTGCACCTGCCTACCAAGAATCAAGGTGCCCACCTAAAAGATGTCCTTTATGCATGGATGCATGCCTAGGCACATGGCACATGCCACGTGGCAAGCTGCCTGGGGCCCCTACCTGCCTAAAGCAGGAGCCTAGGTGAGCGCTCAGCCCAATTTCTAAAACTTTTATGCAAGCAATATCTCTGAACCCATCCCTCCCGTTCACAAGAAAAAAATACATAATAAAGGAGTCAAGTGGAAGAAGTTTTCAGTTCAATTATCAGCTACTTTCTCTGTATACTTATGTCAGCAATGGGATACAAGGATTAATTTACACATGATCTAGACATGTCTCATCAACTAGAGACATGTCACAGTGCTAGGACTTTACTAGCATGGTGGCAACAATAGCAGGCAGTTGGTGGATAAGCATAAGCAAAAACACAAATCAGAGATGTTTACCATACTTTGGTGGCAACATGGGCAACTGTATTTGGTCATTTAACCAACAAGACACCAACGTCCCTTCAAAGTATTCATAAACTGGATGTAACCAAAAATATCATCAACTTGGTAATACGGTGGAGCGACAAAGTGGATCATGTTCTTGTCTTGAAGTTATGTGGTGGTAAAGCCCTAGAGTGGAATAAATGAAGAGACAGGAATACAGTGTTCTTCCATTAAATTGGAAACTGAAGGAGATAGCCAACTTCATTCTCTGCTAGTTGGTCAACTTGGTTCAAAATAGTAAGGAGGATGCAATTGCTTAAACCTTTTTTGAGTTATAGAAAAAAATTGTTTGATTCCATGGAGGCATCTTCAGTTTTTGCTGTTTGATTCAGGGAATATTCTTTAGTTTTGATGTATCTATTCAAGGAAAGATTCTCTAAAGATGAAATCAGAAAGTCAGTAGGAGATATAGCTGCTGGCCTTGACTCTTCCAATCTTTTTGGCAGGTGGGGAAGGCTGACCACTCTAAACATTCTGATAATTTTACTAGATAATTATCAATCTAAGGAGACTAAATTATTTCCAAATCATCCTGACCTCAAAAAAAGACGGCAAACTTGGCAGCGGAAAGAATCTCGACCCATAAGCTTACCTAAAGATATTTTTAAAAAAAGTTAATAAAATCTTGGTCTGTAAACCACTAAATCTTACATCTTGTGGATTAAGGAGATGCCATAACTTTTGGCTAATGGAGAGAGTCCAGAAGCCATTTGGATGACCTAGCATTTGAAAAGAAAAAAAAAATGCAAACATTAATGAGGACAGGACACTCTTTCCTTTTCGTTTGGATGACCTGGCATTTGAAAAGAAAAAAAATAAGTAGCCTTAAATGGGGGATGGGACACTACGGCAACGAAACACCCTGACTTCTTCTCTCTTTAGTTTTTTGCCCATCCTCTCTCTCTCTCTCTCCGGCACAAACTATCCAAGCTCTCTCGGTCTCTCTCTCTCCCCTTTGGCCCGACCTCTAAAACTCTTTCCCTCTCTCTCTACACTGATAAGTTAATGTTTATCCTCTTTATCTCTGTTGCTTGCTAAAACCGTCCACCCAAGCTCTCTCCCTCTCTCCCCCTCCCTCCCTCCATTTAGCCCATCCTCTCATTCTCTCCCGCCCTCTCTCCTTATTTTTGTCTCTCGCCGGGACTATCCACCCAAGCTCTCTCTTTCTCTTTGCATCGCACTGTCAAATACCTCCCTCCTCTCTCTATGCCTCGCTAGCTGAAGCATCGTCACTCCAACTCCCTCATCACTGCCCTCTCTTCCCACCTCCCTCATCACTGCCCTCTCTTCCCAACCCCACAGTTCTCCATCCCTCTCTCGCTGATATCCCATCCCCCACCTCCCAATTTCTCACCAGAAAGCAGCTGAGGGAATGGTTACATTCATCTAAAGCTGAATGAAGACGAGAGCAAGGAAAGGGTTACACCGTCATGGAGGGACCCTTGGATGACACAGGCTATTCTAGAATAAACAGAAACTCTATAAAATAAATACAAACTCTGCCCTTAAAACTTGGATCATCCAAGGACCCCTCCATGATAAACAACAAGATAGGAGAATAAACACTAACTTCTAGTGAAATAAACATGAACTTTCTGAATAAACACAAACAGGCCTAGGATAAACATAAACTTAAAAAAGTTGCTCACTGCATTGCATGCTCTCATGCAAGAATAAATACAAACTATCCCAGAATAAATACAAACTTTATATAATAAATACACACTCTAAAATAAACACAAACTCTGTGACGATAAACAAAAACTGTTCAGATTAAATACAAACTTAGACCCCAAAACTTGGATCATCCAAGAGACCCACCATGATGAACAACAAGAGAGGAATAAATACTAACTTCTAATGGCATAAATACAAACACAACAAACATAAATACAAATTTCCTAGAATAAATTTAAACAGGTCGAAGATAAACACAAACTTAAAGAGTTGCTCACTACCTTGCATGCTTCCATGCAAGAATAAATACAAACTATCCCAGAATAAATACAAACTTTTCAGAACAAACACAAATAGGCCTAGGATAAACACAAACTTAGAAAGTTGCTCACTTCCTTTCATGCTTCCATATAAAAATAAACATAAAATATCCCAAAATAAACACAAACTTTGTGGCGATAAATAGAAACCGTTCATAATAAACACCAACTTAGCACCCAAAACTTGGATCATCCAAGGGTTCCCCCATGATAAAAAACGAGAGAAGGATAAACACTAATTTTTGATAGAATAAACAACAATAAAACAAAAATAAACACAAATTGCCCAGAATAAATACAAACAGACCCAGGATAAACACAAATTTAGAAAGTTGTTCGTTGCCTTGCATGCTCCCATGCAAGAATAAACAAACTATTTCAGAATAAACAAATTATTTCAGAATAAACACAAATTCCATATAATAAATACAAACCCTCTAAAATAAACACAAACTTGATAAATATAAACCGTCTAGAATAAACACAAACTCAGCCCCCAAAAAGATGAAAATTGTGTTTATTCTAGACGGTTTCTATTTATCATCACAGAGTTTATATTTATTTTAAAGAGTTGATGAAGGTTCTATTTATTCTAGGATAGTTTGCATTTATTCTAGTATGGGAGCCGACAAGGAACAAAGCAACAAGGATAGTTTGTATTTATCCTAAGCCTCTTTGTATTTATTTTGGTGAGTTTGTGTTTATTGTCATGAGGTTTGTGTATATTCCACCAGAAGTTAGTATTTATCTTCCTCTTTTGTTGTTTATCATGGAGGGACCCTTGAATGACCCAAGTTTTAGGGACCGAGTTTGTGTTTATTCTGAATAATTTCTATTTATCACCACAGAATTCGTATTTATTTTAGAGAATTTATGTTTATCATATAGAGTTTGTATTTATTCTTCATGAAAGCATAGCTAGTCCCTAAGTTTATGTTTGTCCTAAGCTTGTTTATGTTTATTCTAGAGAGTGTTTATTTTTGTTGGATTTGTATTTATTTCACCAGAAGTTAGTGCTTATCCTCCTTTCTTGTTGTTCATCATGGGGGACCCTTAAATGATCCAAGTTTTAAGGGCTGAGTTTGCATTCATTTTGGACGGTATCTGTTTATAGCCACAATGTTTGTATTTATTTTAGAGTTTGTGTTTATTTCATGGAGTTTCTGTTTATTCTGAGATAGTTTGTGTCATCTAAGAGTCCCTTCATGATAGTATAACCCTTTCTTTGCTCTCATATTCATTTAGCTTTAGATGAATGTAACCCTTGAGCTACCTTCCAGTAAGAAAGAGGGAGGTGGGTAGGGCTGGAAATGGGCCGGCCCAAAAGCCCATTGTTTGGAACTGGGCTAGGCCAGCTCAATAAACGTCGGGCCGGTTTGAAATTGGTTCCATATTGGACTAGTCCTAGGGTTGTAAAATAGAGTTCATTTAATTTTTGGACCAAAGGAATGTCCGGATTCGGTCCAAAATTTTTTAAAATATAATCTTTGGGTTGGCCCATTTCCAGCCCTAGAGGTGGGGGATGGGATTCCGGCAAGAGAGGGGGGGGGGAGTTGTGGGGTTGGGAAGAGAGGGTAATGATGAGGGAGCTGGAGAGATGATGCTTCGACCAACAGGATAGAGAGAGAGGGAGGTATCCAATAGTGTAGTGCAAAGAGAGAATCAAAGGACATGCTAAAGTGAAGAGATAAAGAGCTTGGATGGACGGTTCCGGTGAGTGATAGAGATGAGGATAAACACTAACTTATCGATATAGAAAGAGAGGGAGAGAGAGTTTCAAAGGTTGGGCCAAAGGGAGCAAGAGAGCTTGGGTAGTTTGAGCCAATGCGCGCGAGAGAGAGAGTGGGGGATAGAAAGTGAGAGGCATGCAGGAAACGAAAGGGAGAAGTTAGGGTGCTCTATTGCCATTTGAAATAAAAAAGAGAGGATAAGTGTCCCATCCCCATTAAGACTACTTATTTTTTTCTTTTCAAATGCTAGGTCATCCAAATAGAAAGGAAAGTGTCCGATCCTCATAAATGTTTGTATTTTTTCAAATGCTAAGTCATCCAAACAATCGCTAAATTCTCTCCATTAGCCAAAAGTTATGGCATTGAGATCCGCACCGATTAGATGGACAGGAACCAAATTGGATTTGGGCTCAAAATTGGTCGACTTGAGCATAGTCTCTCTCTATATATCAGAGAATTTCAAACCGGACCAAATCACCTGGTTTGGTCTGTATCGAACCATACCGGCCTGAGCCGGGTCGGTTCGGGCATGGAAAATAGTCCGACCCTCCAAACCGATCGAAATTGTGCTAAATTGGGCAGTTCGACATGGTTCAGATTTAAACCGGGTGGCTCAGCCCGGTTCAGTCCAAGCCGGGGCTATTTGGCATATGGAGGGAGGTTTAAGGAGATTGAGAGTCCGAGAGCCTCTTGTTTCTCCTCTTCGGTCACGTTTTCCAATCCACAGCATACTGGTTAAGGAAAATGAAAGAAAAACATGGAAAAAATATATATTAAAGGTGCATAGACCTATCATCTTCTCTCTTTTCCCCCTTTTTTTAATTCATGAAAAATGAAAAACAAAGAAAAAATATGTTAATTTTTTTTATTTTGACATGATTTTAAAATGTTGTAGATCTATGGATGATTTATGCAATGATACTAAGATCATTTATTTTTTTTAAGTATATGATTTTTAAAATTCAAAATACATTTTTGAATTAAAAAATTAAAATAAATAGAATAAATATTTTAAAAAACTGTAAATTGAATGGATGTAAGCTTGGTCGACCTTTGACCTTATCTATTCCAAGCAGAGGAACCATTTAAAACAGAAACGCCTCAATGATCTTATATATGTATACTATAATTTAAGGTTAAGGCTAAAATGCATTTAAGAAGAAGTTGAGCTGAAGTACTCTGATTTGACTATTAGTGATTTTGTTGATGAGGACGAAGATCCAATGATTGCATGGATAGGAGTTAGCAGTATGAGTCAGAGCTTGATGAGCCAGGATCACCTCCATGACCAGCCAGTTTCGTAACTAGCGAGGTTAGGATGGATGTCGAACAATGAACAAGTAGTAATATTCCAGAGACAAAAAGGAAAGGCAATTGCATCTTTGATGGAGAGGGTGGAGCACTCAATTTACTCAGATTCAGATACTAGGAAGAGCAGTGCTAGTGATTTTTCAGATGATCGAGGATCTAGTGATCAAGAAAGAATCGGGGGATAGGAGACGCAGCCGATTAGTGATCTTTAATTCACGGTGAGTTGTAGTTTACGCACACCACACAGGATAGGGACCATGGTATACGAGCTGGTAGAGTCCGCGATGATACAATTTCATATAGACGACGGGCTCCGCAAGATCGTTCAGGACACGATGCAGCTGCAGATTGTCTCACATATGGATTAGGATCCATGGATATATCAGGCTTATCCTCATATTTTGGATTCTCTTACTCGCAAGCACCGACAGCTTATGATTTATATAGATATGGTGCATCCGAGACAATCTTCTAGTGGTTATTATCTTATGCAGTCCGGAGCATTTTACAGATTCAATTTTGCAGCCGGTATATTTGGATGGGCCCCTTCACAACCATATCATCAAACTTAGGATGCCTTTCAAAATCAGGATCTCAGCAAGGAATCTGCGATGAGTTATGATCCAGCACGCATACATCATGGGATGAGCGCAGAGGATTACAATATTATTTCAATAGAGAGGACTGATCTTTCCACTGAGTATATTAATGATCTTGATATTTATAGACATCGACACTTGATCTGATTCTAAGTATCAGTTATAACTATGTATTGATTATTTATTTTTAATTTTTGAGCATTTAAAGGTTCAACGATATCTAATCCATATATTGATTATTTAAAAATTATAAATCTAGAAAATCAAATTCACGTTACATGTGATTAAGAGTATATTGAAGTAATGCAAATATCAATTAGTATCAATAAATATCTATTTGGATAAAAAACTTTCAATAAACCCTAAAAAACTAATTTGAAATCACAAGAAACTATAAAAAACAAACAAATTTTTGTGGCATGCCAGTTTACCAGCACGCCTGCCGTACCGAGTGCCTGTACGGTACCAAATTGAGAATCGATACTATATCGAACCAGTACCTTACCATACTGGGCGGCGACCGGTACAGGTCTAGGTACCGATTTAGAAATCCTTGATATATATATATCCCATGAAGTCATCACATGACAAGTGATATAAAATGAATGGTGTCCTAGACATCAGTAATGCCTTTGATAGGTTCAAATTAAAACTTGATTTATAATGTGATGGATGACATAGGCTTCAGAAATCATTGAATTAGATAGATAAGTGTTTCTTCTTTGGTAAGTCTTTGAATTGTGCCAAAGTAGGAAGCTACTCCCACAATTTTGTTAGTGTCTATTGTTGATATTCTTAGTACGATCCTAAAGAAAGCAGCTCATGAAGAACAGAACCATAGTCGTAGGACAGACTCAAGCTCTCGGGGATTGTCAAGTTCTAGATACTCTACTCTTTTGTAAGATGTCTACTTCAAAAATCTATATATTGATCATGCATTCAAAATTTTAAACAGTTCATTATCTTTAAAATGAGCTTTTGCTCCCATTAATCTTCGAAGAATGTGAAGAACCTTATTTGTAAGGATTTTTGAACCGATACCCAGACCTGTTCCGGTCGCCGCCCGATACGGTAAGGCACCGGTTCTATGCTGTACTGATACTCGGTATGGCAGGCATGCCAATCAAACCGGCATGCCTAAAAAAATTTATTTGTTTGTTTTTTGGTTTCTTATGATTTCAAATCAATTTTTGAGGATTTATTGAATGTTTTTATGTCCAAATAGATATTTGTTGATACTAATTGATGTTTAGATCACTTCAACACACTCTTAATCACGTGTAACGTGAATTTGATTTCATAAATTTCTAATTTTTAAATAATCAATACATGAATTAGATATTATTGAATCTTAAAATACTCAAAATTTAAAAATAAATAATCAATACATAGTATACATACCGATATTTACAATCTGGTCAAGTGTCGATGTCCATAAATATCAGGATTATTAATATACTCAGTAGGAAGATCAACCCATCTCTCTATTCAAGCAGCATTGTAATCCTCTACGCCCATCCCATGAGATATGCATGCTGGATTGTAACTCATCGCATATCCTTCGTTGAGATCTTGACTCTGAAAGGTATCTAAGACTGATGATATAACTATAGAGGGGTCCATCCAAATATACCAGCAGCAAAATGGGATCCGTAAAATGCTCCGGATTGCATGGAATAATTACTAGAAGATGATGTCTCGAATGCACCATATTCATATCCACATGGATCAAAAGCTGTCAGTGCCTATGAGTAAGAGAATCCAAAATAGGAGAATGTGTCTGATACATCCATAGATCCTACTCCACATGCGAGATCATTTGCAGCAGCATCATGTCCTGAAAAATTTTGCAAGGCCCATCGCCTGTATGAAATCATATCGTCGTGGGCTCTATTAGCTCGTATACCATAATCCCTATTCTTTGTGGTGTGCATCAACTGCAACTTACCAGTGAATTGAAGATCACTAACCGGCTGTGTCTCCTATTCTCTGGTCCTTTTCTGATCACTAGATCTTCGACCATCAAAAAAATTATTAGCATTGGTCTTCCTAGTATCTGAATCTGATTAAATTGAGTTCTCCACCCTCTCTATCAGAGATGCAACTATTTTTTCTTTTTTTTTTATCTTTGGACTGTGTAGTTGCTTGCCCTCTCATCACATGATGCTCTGGCTGCCTAGATTGCGAGGATGGATGTTGTGATATATTGGCTGGAGCCTTGTACGGAATGTTCAAAAATCTAACATATATTGATCATGCATTCAAAATTTCAAACTGTTCATTATCTTCGGAATGAGCTTTTGCTCTCATTAATCTTTGAAGAATGCAAAAAACCTTATTTGTAAGGATTCATAATTTCATAGTGGAAGAGTACTCTATCTTATACTTAAGCATTCCTTTGATCCTCTCCATTGACAGGATTGACACCATGCTGGCTAGAATTTACAAGACACAGGACAACTGAAAAGCTAGGCCTACATCTTAAAGTTCTGCCTGAAACTTTGGTAACGAAACAGAAAGTTTTACTTTCAACATAAACCTCATAGGAAGCTAGGTTTGCTTAAGAGTTTTGGCTGAAATCATCTTATGGGGACCGAATTTAATATACATGTAGGTTGTTTATTCTAATTATTTGCATTTCTTCATATCTTTAAATGTTAGGAAGCATTTTTCCAGACCAAATATAAATTTTGCAAATTCTTAGAACATTTGGAAGCACTTGGATTTTAGATTCCAAAGATATTTAGAGGATTTTAGATTCCAAAGATCTTAGATTTGATAGGCATTTGTCATTTTATTTTTTTAAAAATATTTTTCAATGTGAAAATCCAGAAACAATGCATCTAAAAGCCCTAATCAATATAAGACATTTTGAGTTGATGTCTAAATTATTATTCTTAGCTAGTTCTATTGTTCTTCATTTTCTTATTTTAAATTAACATTTTGAATTTATTTATAATTTTCAATGAGAAGTAGAAAAAAATATAGGGAAACCATTGAAACTGCCAAAATTGCCAAATTTGGATCTCATTTCATCTTGGTGAAAATTGAAACCAGCATCATGTTTCCAAACTTCAGTTTGTGTCTCTTTTTCATAATTGAGCGTGGTATTAGTTTACTTAGTTTGCTCACCCTCCCGTCTACTACATGTCCTTTATTCTCTTAACTAATAGAAGACATGGACGGCATAATAATGGCATTCTTCAGAAGGCTTGAAAGACAATGTACAAGCCTTAAGAACAGGGCTTCTTGGTGTGAGTAACCTCCAGAACATGAATTGTGCCATCCTATGTAAATGTTGAAGTTCATTTGTAGGCTCCTACATGCTGCAGAAACCTTTTTCCTGATGACCTACTACCACAGCAAAAGATCCTCTTCTAAAATTCTTTGACCCTTCCCATTTGTCTAAGTTCTTGAAAAGGGTTCAAGTAGAGCCAACAACCTATTATTGATGGATACCTTCCCATGATACATTCCTCAAAGCTATTAATCGTTGGAAGAATTTCAGGCCCGGTTGCTAAGAGAATGGTCCCAACTCCTAGCATGACTTGGCCATATCTACTTTGTTGCTCTTTGTGAATTCTAACACTAGAAGATGGAGATAGAAATTGTCGTGTCTTAATCTGCTTTCTATAGGTTTCTCAATTTTGGTTGTGTATTATTTCCCTCTATCCAAGCATATCTACTGTTATCTGTGCCGTGAAAGCCATGAAAACTGCTTTGATATGCAATAAAGAAGAAGTTCTTATACAATAGAAAGGAATTATAAACTGTTATAGCAATTGGGTTCTTTGTAACGACTCCAAGGAGAAGAGTTGGCATCTACTTCTTCATTGCCAATTTGCAACTCATTTAATCAAAATAGGAAAGAGATCAAAGATTAGGGAAAATGTTGCTAGTCTTAATTTAATGGGGTCAGAATGGAAAAGCGAGACAATTGAAGCTTCTCTAGCAAGTAGGTCAAATATGCTAATCTTACTGATGTAGAAGTGCCTGTGGTTGGAAAGAAACAACAAAGTTTCCATTTAGAGGCTGAAGATCCAAGGTAGGTCCTATCCAACTTTCTTGGGCTTTTGATATTTTGAGCCTAGCATGTAACTAAGGAAGTGAAAATAAAATTGATAAATTGAGGGGTTTGGTTAATCGTCCTAGGGTTTGTAATTCTAGTGTTCCATAACAAAAGTCTTCTTTTAATAACCTTGGCTTCCTAACCTTTTTCCTCTATTTCCCCCCGTTTTTTTTTCTTGTTTTCCTTTCAATATGTTGTCATTTCACCATCCTTATGAAATTAATTTCGATGGGCATCACACCCTTTCCTTTTTCTTTAAAAAAAAAGTGAAATTTGGTCACCTAGGTTCCGCAAAGGGGAACTGATCATGTACAATGACATCAAGGATTCAGGTCCCGACAGGACATCCTACGGGACATCGGGACGGGATATTATCCCATGTGTCGGGACAGGACATCCCGCCAGCATCCCAGTGTTCCAATCAAGACACCTTGGAACGTACATCCCTTGTCCCGAGTGTCGGGATGGGACGGAATGCCGATGCGTCCTATTCCAGGAAAAAACCAGGATAGCCCTGTCCCACGGGATTTAAAACCTTGAATGACATCACCAAAATTCTCTATGCTTTTTTAGATGCTTCATAGGGTAACTTGGCCATGATTAAGACATTCTGATGAGAGTTAAGGAAGAATTCTTTGCATCTCAAACTCAAATTAGATAAAATCACTTTGCGTAAATATGGTGATTGTCAATAGAAGATGAACTTTGGGGCAAAAGTAAGATTACTCCACTATGACCCAGGTATCACAGGTTCAAAACACAGAAATACCCATTTCGCATGTGGGGGTAAGGCTGCAAACATTTGACCCTTCCCAGACCCCATGGTGGTGGAAGCCTCTTGCACTGGGCCAACCCTTTTTTTGGTGTCCATCAAGAACTAGAATTGGAGGATTAGCATCCTTGATTAGAACACAATGTCAAAAGTTTTGGCCATACATTTAGATCAATAAGTAGGTGAAAGTGGTCAAGTTTCTGCAAATATTTAACAATGAACATGCATTGAAGATATTGACTCAAATCTCAACAAAGCAAACTATAGTCAGGACTGATAACAGGCAAATAATTTATCAAAATGAGTTTGATCAAAGCTATTGGAGGTGAGCCAAGGAAATAATTCACGATAGTAGTTCAATGAAACTAACAAAGCAATTTTTGGTGTGTTTGCTATTACACAATGATGCAGGACAAGCTTAGGAAGCAGGGAGAATAGGATGCTCTGATACCAAATTGATGCAGGACAGAAGAAGAAGAGGATTGACGAAAAGAGAGCGAGGAGGAGACAGCAGAGGGAGAGGGCAATCAAAACATACAGAGATAGACTAAATATAGCAATAAGTAATTAAGACTCTTAAACTACTATGATGCACACATGTAAAACTAGTAGGTTTAATGCAATTGAAATGACAAAGTAAAAACTAGGCTGGATGCAACCAAAAGATGGCTAAATGCAAATAAGGGTTAGGAGCAATAATATAGTTTTTTTTGGGCGGTGGTAGTAGTAGTAGTGGAAGAAAAGATGGATCAAACTAAATTTCAAACTAAGAAATCTACCAATCAAATATATATTAATAAAGCTTTCAAAGGGAAACATCTTATATCAAAAAAGCACTTTAAACCACTACTTCACATTTTAGTGAAGAAAAACTCACCGTAGATGCAGAATCAGCAAAATGGACATAACAAATGGAATTAGCACATCGAAATTAGCTAGGGACAGGCTTCTATAAAATCTTGCAGGTGCTGATGTAGCAGTTGATGTGACATAGCCTGCTGATGTGGTGCTGAGTCACTGACGAGGCACTGACTTAGCTATTTACTAATTGGATCTGGGTGCAGGTCAGATCTAGACGCAAATCTGGGTTTGTGAGAGGCTTGCTACCAGATCAATGATTCAGGTCAAGCCAAAGTGGATCAAATTGGATTAGATACATATCTGTAGGGTTAGCTTCCTTGCAAGGCTTTGATCCGAAGCCCTAGGCAGCATGCTTCTCAGCAATGACTGTCGAGGGAGGTTTGGGCGATGATAGTGGTGCTGCATGGGATGAGGAACTCTAGGCGATGGATGTCTTCGTGATGGCGAAACAAGGGAGGCATCAAATTGGAGCCCTAATCATGGGCCAGCATAGTCAAAGGATAGAGGGGAGTGGATCTTGGCAAAGAGGCATGGATCATGGTGTCGGGCTTCTGCAAGCTTGTGAGGGGCAAAGATTTCCCAGCAACGAAAAGGACCAAAAATGCCAAAGGGACCAAAGGCAGTGATGCAGGCCATGATCAACTACTAATAGAGAAGGGATTTGGGACGCGACCATTGCCAGAGGCTGAAGAGGCCAGCGCTGGCACAGTTGTGAGAGAGCAGTAGGGCTTCAACAAAGGGCTGATGGTGTTTTCCCATATTTGTGCTTATCAGACTGCGTCTAGATTTCTTATTAGACAGTCCTCTATCACACAATTGATGGATTTTTGCATTACAACAAGAAATCAATAATTACAATAGGCTAGGCCCATCTCACGTAACAAACAATGCACATATTTACCTATATTATCATAGTTGCATTAAGACCCTAAAAATATAGAAACACAGACAAAAAAACTGTAGCTACATCTGTCAATGCATAATATCTATAAAAGAAAGACTTTACACAACAAACCAAGGTGAAATAAGAATTGACGTTTCAATTAGACCATCAATCACCTTGCTAAGAAAAAAAAACTGACATGATGCAAAGTACAATATCATATATGGGAATAATTAGGCATTCAATTAAGCTTACACAAAAAGGCAAAGGATACACCACATATATTACATGAAGTCAGAGGGACTAGTCTCTTTCGGCATGTGTAGTTAGGATTTAGTCTTTTTCGGGACTAGCCACGGGCTGATCGTGGCCATAGTCAGAGGGACTAGAAGAGTAAAATAAATAGTTGGCCATTCATAGTCGTGTCGTTTGTAATTGAATGTGCAAATTAATGTGATGTTGCATTTTATTTTGTCATGAGCTAGTTGTTGTATGATGTATGATTTGTGTATGTGTTTGCAATTTGTTGTTGTCATATTTATGTATATATATTAAAGGTGATGATAACTTACTGAGCCTGTATAGCTCACCCCCCTGTTTTCTATATCTTTGTTACAGGTCCGGAAAATTAATCGGACTTTGGGGACCAGTCAGTGAAGAACCAGGATTTAGGTGTTAATCTCTTAGTTTATGATTTACCTTAAATTTTAGTTGAATTTTATCTACTTGTTAACTTTGATGAAAAATTCTAGAATTAAATAAATAATTAATGAATTTATTTTCTATCACTGCCAGATAGTTAGTAAGATAGGCATTGCATATTTGATGGGATTAAACCCTAAGGATATGCAGCCGTCTGTCGTATGCCTGGCTCGGGCTTCGGGCCGGGGCATGACATAGATTACTAGATGCAAAATTCAGCACAATGAAAGGTAAACTAGCCTCTAGTCAAAAAATCTGAATTCATAAATTTTTCTAAGATTTTTATTTATTACCACAGGAAAAGTCTTTACTTATCTATTTCTGCAGCAAATAGTAAAAACTCAAACAGATGATATGAATCCTTATGCACACTCCAACATCTTTTTAATGTTTATTTTCCTTCTAATGGACTACCAAATTATTTGATCACCTAAATATCCAGTGCTGCCCGTACCTTGTTGTTGTAGAATTCAGCCATCTGCCAGCATTCTTCAACATGTGCAGTTGGAAGACTCATGCCTTCAAGAAAGACAGGGTGTTGAGAGAGAAGGAAAAAGAACTTGTTTCAAGCACTAGCATTTCCAATAACAGGACAAAGATGATTCACTAACCGCAATCTTTTCCTGAGTATGCTATCCATGCCAAAGCTGTAAGACTGTCAGCAGCTGCCTTCAAATGGTTAAAATAATCAGAGCGCCTTCCTTCGGTCAAAGCACTTGCTTTGAGGATCACTTCATTCAGTGGTTTCAGAAACTCTTGCAAGCCCATAGTGTCAGGTTTCTGCAACATCAACAATTGGTCTTGATTGGATTTATAACCAACTACATATAATAGATGGAAGAAAACAGGAAGAGGCACTCCGATGAATGCTACATTATCAGCAACTGAAACCGTTTTATGAGTGCAAAATAATAAGAAAAAACAAGATGAAAAGAGACCTAATGAAAAATATCCTGAAGTGAAGACCAACCTGCAATAAGCATGGTAGAGTCAGAAAATGAGTAAATATGACCATCAAGTCTTGTTCAAGTGTTTGGAGCCAGCTTTATGAATCCTTATTAGCAAATGAAAGATAAAGTGACAGATTATAAACTGGTATCTCTTCAATTAGGAATTGAGAAGAGAAACGTGATTCTGGCTGATTTTAGATCAAGTTTACAGTTTTACTATGTCAGCATGTCATCTACACTGAATGGCGTCATCCTCCATCAAAAATGCGTGAGAATGCCAAATTTTGGGTAAAATTAAGTAACATCCTATAGAAATCATACATGATTTCGAATATCTACTTGCAAAAGAAAGCATATGTTTGCAATCAGCCATCGGTTAAGGTATATAAAATGATTCGATGCGCCCTTGCATTTTAACAAGCTGATCCAATTCTCAAGCATTAATGTGATCATTCGGTATCGAGGAGTTTCGATTAAAAAAAAAAAAAGCACAATAAAACGAAATAAGACAGATAATTCAGTAATCGATCATCGAAATCAACTGATCTCTTGTTTGAATTGTCCAGTGCCCCTTTCTAATCGCTTCCAAACCCTCTTCATCGCCAGATAACAAATCACGCAAAGCTAACGCTTGGCCGATGCTCCGGGATTACAGAAAATAGAAAAACAACCAAAGATCTTCGGGAAAATGCCACCATAACATGGAGATCGGATCAAATGACTGACCTGGCATTGCTTGGCCTTGACGAGGAGGTCTTTCTGAACCGCGAACGCCTCCTCCACTATCTTGGTCACTTCAAGAACCTGCCCGCCGATCTTCCCCGCGGCGTCGGAGACCCGGGCGAGGGATCCAGACATGAGGTCGTCGATCGCCGATATCGCCGGATCCACGGCCGCCGCGTCGGCCGGATCAAGGGATGTGACGGCGGAGCGGGATCCGGTGGCGGCGAGCGCCTCCAGGCGCGCCACCGCGGCCTCCAGCCTCCCCACCAGCTCCTTCTCCATTCCTAGGGTTAGAAGGCTTACGTGCACCCCGCCTTCTTCCGCTCTTCTATGAAGCCACTGGTTTCCGCCGTATTCGCTTTAATTGGCGATGATAAGATGGGAAGAGCAATGGCTCGGCGATTGGCGTGCCGAAAGGCCAAAAGAGCACCGCCCGACAGCTCCGAGATATCCATCACCTTTTCCTTTATTTTATGTTGGTTAGGATATTTGAAGCTTGGTTGTTACCATTTTAATGTCAATAATGTGGATGGTTTTGTTTTCAACTTGGGTTTTTTTTTTTTTGGTAGAAGTTTCTGTTTTCAAGTTAGCGCTGGCCAAATGCACTTGATTTATTAGAGAGAGAGGGGAAAAAAAAAAAAACTGAAATATTATAATTTCATGGTTATTGGTCATGATTATTTTCAATTCATTTAGTAAATATATTTTCGTTTAGGTTCCTGCTCTCGTTTTGATTTGCTGGAAAATAAATAGCAATTTAATTACAAAAACAAAATAAATAATAATTTCATAAGAGCAAATTAGCAACCATTGTACTGTATATATAGATTCTTTTTGATTTCTTTTATGATTGCTGTGTTCACATTCTGATCAAAATACATAGCATGAACTGCATAAATAAACAATGAATAATTACACTTGGAACAATAAAAACAATATTTGGAGATCACCTTGGTAGAGTGAAATTTCTAAGATACTTGTGTATGACAAGTATGGTAGGAAGGGACTGAAGATGTGGAAGGCTTGAGGATTAGAACTTTCCTCTCTTTTTAGCAATAAATATGGTCATATTCTTCATGCTTTGGAGAGACCAGTTGAAAGGCTGTTTTGGTGTTTTAGTGTGTCAATTGTCAAGGATACTTGATTTATACTATTTGAGTTTGTGAAGAGAATAATGATTGTTGCTTTGGAAGTACTTGGGGGAAGAAAGTGAAAGATATTTGAAAGCATGGTAAATTGCAGCAAATCAATTTTTTTTTTTTTTTTTTTTTTAAAAAAAAACAATTTTTTGTTGAAGCATAAAGATGGGTTGGAAAGTCACTGATGTGCCAAGTTCTGTGTGGTTTTCAGCCTAAAATCAAGTTTTTGAATTTGAAGGCTGTTAAATTATTATTAGGCTATATCAATCTTGTTTGTCAATTCTCTTCTTTACTAAAAAACACCACCAGTACAAAAGGATGGTTTATTCATCTTGCTTCTAAATCCATTGTGATCTGATATCCACTCACATCAAAAGACATGGTGCATCACTTTGGTTTTCTTGCAAACTCAATAATGCATATCTTTTCTATTGCATTGTAGATGAACTTGGAAGCCTGTCATATAATTTTTGAACCTATTTTCTGCAAATGCTTTTCATGATAGGTTGTCTTATAAAAGTAGTTTTCAGTCAACAATTGGCTTATTTTGTTTGATATGGGTTCAACCAATGGAACCCATTGACAATTTGGTAGAAACTCTTTTAATCAAATTTTAGAAAATATATGAACCTTGAGCTTTAGCCCAAATGTTGTATCTGCAGTCTAATTTAGTGCAAGATTCCAAGATTACAGCTTTTCATGATGTTGTGTCTTTCCTATTACACACCCTGGTATGTCTTAATGGAAGTTTCTCAAATAATCATGGTTATCCCTTGTGCCATCACTCCAAACCAGCATAATTTTGTTTTTCTTTGATCACTAAGCCACTCATGGCTGTTAAAACTCAAATATATCCTTTTCTTAAGAGTTTGTGCTTTTAGTTAAGCTTAACTATCTAGAATCTATATATAGGGATCTTTTGTGGATTCAGCAAGTGCATGGATCTGCACTCACTTAGTGATATAGTAACTTTTTTTTTTTGAAACAATCTAGAAATTCTAGAACTCATGAAACACCAAAAGGTTGCTATCATTGGCAACAATGCCATGTCCTTATGAACAATTTTAGTCTCCTTGAAGCACTTAAAAATCAAGAAATTGGGCAACTAATAGGGGGTGATAAAGGAAATAAAAAATCTTACATCCTGCACACTTTCCTACACCTTCGAGTAGCCATTGGAGTTATCAACAAAGGCCTGATTCATTTGTTGGTTGCAAACCAAGAATTTAATATCTGGATCTAGATTTGTAATATGAGGAGCAAGGAGTATTGTGATTATGGTAACACACCTCTTTTCTTCTTCAACCCACCTAAAATGTTAGAAACCAAAACATAAATGCACATTTTAGGTTCCACACCTTGACTAAAGGCTTTTTCATGATGGACTTCACTTTTTATCATCAAACTTTGTCCACCATGTCTATTTTATATCTTTATCTAGAGCATTGGTAAAGTTTTGCCTCTTTTAAATAGAATTAAATAGATGCAAAACAACGAGGAATAGAAAAACAATAGTTGGGATGGGGAGGTAATTAATAAAACAATCCTGAGTGCAAGTAGGAGCATTGCTACTTATTGTGAACTTAGTTGTTGGGATGATTATTTTCTTTTCTCATTTCACGTGGATGATGTTATGTTATAGCTAAAACTTTCTTACTTTCTAAAAAAAATGAGAATCAAATGATTGATGGCCGTTAAATTACTTAGGTTATGTTGCTATCGGTTGAACGTTTTGCTTAGCTAGTTGCCTCTATATTTTCTTCTTTTCTTTTCTTCCCCTTCACTCATGTTGCTACCTTTTTTATTTATTATTTAAATATCTATCAATTTATTTTTTTAAATAGACATGACTAGATTTAACTCGTTTTCTTGTGTGCTTTATAGGTAGAATGTTGTGGCTCCTTTTTATGCCTTGATATGTTGTTTCCTCGTATTATCTTCTTAAATGATACTTTATTTTAAATACTTCAAACTATCATCTATTTGTATATAATGTAGAAAGCTTTCAAAGAAAAAGGGAGAAGTGGTTACCAAAAAAGAAAAAAAGAAAAAGGGAGAAGAATCTTGTTATCTTTATCCATATGAATATTGATGGGAGATTTGATAAATTTTTCACTAGATAACTTGGCTAATTAGTGAAGAGTTTCTCCACTAAAATAGATTGCGCATTAAAGATTCACATTTACTTCTTATTGCATATACCATAACTTTTTTATAGGAGTTATCATGGCATGGCTTTTTTCTCTGTTTAGTCTTGAAATACTATGTATTTCATATATTACCTTCCGTTCCTTATGCTGGTGCTGGTATTAAAAGCCTTATAGGCTCTGCTGCTAAATTGAATATGTCATCAAATTGATTTCCATTTTTTTTATCTAGACTTTGTTGAGATGTAAAATACAATATTTATCTAATATATTAGTTTCATTTATGAAAGGTTGCCCATTAATCCCATAATAATAAGAAGCCTTATTATCTATTTTAGGATCAAACAACCTAATCATTTGATCTATGAGGATCACCTAATCTGATGTGGACCACTTAGGTCACTATAGGTAGACCTGGAGAGGCTCCAAAAATAAGATCCGTTATATCAAAAAGCCGAATCGCAAGCCAAAATTCAAGAGACCATAACTTAGTCATGCAATATCTAATTAAGATGATTTTTTTTAAAAATTAGGTATCTTTCAAGATCTATAGCTTTAGAATGTCTCTTAAAGAATCTAAATTGGATCAGAATTTCATCATTTTGATCTTAAAATAGATTGATCAAATCAATTTTTTTTTAAATTTTGGAAAGACTTTGATCGAAAGTTATCTTTTAATCTATGAAGAATTAGACTGATCGATAGAAGGTAAAGTTGATCTAGAAGTTGAGATCTATTCTTATAATTCTTTTAATATTTTTTGATAATTTATATTTATTATATTTTTAGAGATATAGTTCTATTTAAATTAGGAAAAGAAGTCCAATACAACTTGTTTAAGGATGGACATCCTTTTAGGAGATAAAAAGAGAAATTTGATCTGAATTGTAAAAGGACAAAACTTATTATTATAAATAGAGATTATGTATATCAGTTTTGATAAAGAAAAAACAAGAAATAGAAAAGAGGTAAAGGGACTTGACCCTTACTTTCAAAAACTCTTTTTTTCTATTTTTTTTTAAGATTTGGGTAGAGTTGGTTAAAGAAAATCTTTCTTCCCTATTAAATCAAGTTGGTATCAGAGCGTCGATCCTCTACATTTACGGAGGAGTCTTAGTGTATGATTAAAATGTGCAAGCAATACAAATAATCAAGAGAAAGGTTATCCATGCTTCAATTACATCAAAGGACAGAGACACGTATGGCTGCTTGTTCTTTCTTGGTAGATGATGAGATGAAGAGACATCTCGTATAATTGAAAAAGAAAATTAACCAACTTATTAAGATTATTTCCAAATTTGCTATACCTTTAGTATAAGTACAAGTACCAATAACTTTTGTTGCAAATTTGACTCCAAGTTTAGAAGAAGAGGATTCTTCATCCAACGAGTAAGATGAAAAATCTAGAGGTACAAAAAATCTCTCTTTTCAACTATTTAAAATTGAAGCTTGAATTAAAATCCCTATATATGATAAGATTGTTGATATAAAAAAGTTAGATCACTGTTTAGACCAGATAGAGACTTATTTTACTATTTATGAATATTATAGTATCCACAAGGTAGCCTTTGTCCGTCTCAAGCTTTTTAGCCATGCTCTCAAATGATAAAATTCATATATAAAAAACAACAACATTTCTAATATGACTTAGAAAAAATTCAAGGGCTTAATCAAAAAACAATTTTATCTAATCAGCCATGAGGAGGATCGGTGGATTAATTGACAATATCTATAACAGAAGCATGATCAATCTATCTAGGACTACAACACCAAGTTCTACAAGCAAGCAATCTTCCTTAGAATCTCCATTGATAATCATGCAGTATTCATGAAGTATATTATAAGTCTTCACGAAAGTATTCGAAATGAGTTAAAGCTCTTTAAAATTAAAGATATTAGTGAAGCTAGCATGAAAGTTATGGAAATTGAGGAGAAGAATTTGTCTAAGAAAGACAAGAAGGGTAGGAAGCATGCCAATGTTACTCAAAAATTATTGCAATCATTGCAACCTTAAAGGGCACATCAAGAAGAAGTATTAGAAACTTCACCACAAGTTGCGAAGTCAAAGGATGGTGGTTCTAAAAAGAAAGAAAAGGTGATCCTTAATGCTGTGGAGGTGGAGGTGTTGCTTGAACTTAAGCGAGTAGACTCTAAATTAAGCCTGATGGCTAGAAAACTAGAGACAATAGCTAAGATAGATCTAAAGGTACATGAAAAACTCTTTCATTTGAAGATCTAAGTAAAGCAAAGCATCATTGAGGCTATTAAAGATCATGAAAGCTAAAATAATATTATTTTCAAAAATCTGGTTCAAAAGCTAGAGTTGCAATCTAAACCTCATCCATGTCCTTATCTTCTCAACTGGATTCAAAAAGATATCAAGTTGAAAATCATTAAGTGGTGCACTTTTAATTAAGTTTGCCATTATTAAGAGGTATATTAATAAGATAACTTGTGAAGTCATTCCTTTGGATGTTTGATAGGGTATCCTAGGAAGCTTGTATCTTTGAAATCAAGATGTAGTCTTCAATGGATGGCAAAGGAAGCATTGTCTCATAAAGGATGGGAAAAAGTTCATGATCAATGTCTTCAAAATGCAAGGAAATATAGACCTTGCAACTGCTATCTAGACAAAGCAACTTATTAATTTTCTATAGCAAGTTTGTAATGATGGTATGAGAGACCAAGCTCTTATTTTTTGATTCTATTGACCGAACAACCAAAATCAAGTGCAAGATTGAGATCGAAATGGAGTTGATATAGTATCATCGATAACAAGAAACGATGGCAAGGAGCATCTCTATCACAGAGTCCAAATATGGGAGAAACCCAAGTAGTTCACTAAAACCTAAAAGCAAAGAAAAGCAATGACAAAAAATATCTTTAAGCAAAGCCAGGTAGTTCAACTACAAGAGGGGGAAGCAAATGTTTCTCTATCCTTCAACCTTGATTACTAAGAGCTAAATCCTCCAAATAAAGAGATCCCTTGTCCAAGAGAATCACCAAACTTGATGTAGACCATTTAGACTACTATGAACAGGGTGAATAAGATCCAGGAGCAAGATCACATACCAAGAAATCAAATTGCAAGCTAGAATTCAAGAGGCCATAACTTGGTCATATAATACCTAATTAAGATAATCTTTTTTCAAAAATTAGATATTTTTTCAAGATCTACAACTTTCAAATATCTTTGAAAAAGCTAAATTTGATCAAAATTTCATCATTTTGATCTTGAAATGAAGTAGCCAAAATGTATTTTTCTTAGAAAAGATTTTAACTAAAAATTATCTTTCAATTCATGAAGAATTGGGTTGAGTATATAGAAGGCAAGGTTGATGTAGAAGTTAAGATCTATCTCTTATAAGATTTTTTATGTTTTTCATTATATTTTATATTTATCATATTTTTAGAGACATAGTTATATTTAAGTTAGAAAAGGAGTCTAATCCAACTTATATAATGATAAATCTCATTATTTTAAATATAGACAATATATCTCAGTTTTTGATAGAGAGAATATACAAAAAAAAAATAGAGAGGGAAAAGGACTTAACCCTTACCGTCAAAATTTTTTTTTCTTTGTGAGATTCAAGTAGAGTATATTGAAGAAAATCTTCATTCTCTTCGATCAAATCATTATTAGTTTTACATTGATAAGATTTAATATTAAATATTTCATTTCTGCTGATGGTAGAGCATCTATCCATATGAAGATGATCATTGTATCATCATATTTTGTTATAAGCCATTGTATGATGTGATTAATGTGCTAGTGAATTTGGTGCAGCTTTTTCTAACCCCAAGAAGTAGATAAAAATATAGTGGGGGAGCCAATATTGTAATTTATGTTGTTTAAACAAAATTTGATCAGCCAAACTATGCTTACCATGTGCTTTAAAGGAAATTAATCTAACATATGCACATAATATGAGGAGATCTGAATACCTTAGTGATAGCTATGGCATAATACAGAGAATATGTATCTGCAACCTATGTGTGCTCCAACATGTGGGATATGTTTAATCCCCTTGATTAGACTCATGATGGATCATAGAGAAGAAAGAATATGCATCTTGTAAGACTGGTTGTGCAGGCTCATGAATGAATGAGAGATCTGATGGAAACATGAGGCAAATGGTAATTCATCTAACATATATAATATAAAATGCCAGTCTCTTAGATGCTTGGCTAACCTTTTTATTGTCATGATACATGTAATAATAGTATTACTGATAACTCTATATAAGCAAGAAGATCTCAAAGGCCAGATAACAATAAAAGAACATGCTATGGTGCAATTTGACACTCTACTTATCGATACCTCAATAGTGAAGAAAGAAATGGGGTGAATGAGAGATTATTTGTTAAGTTGGTAAGCATATAATGATCAATCCATCGAAAAGATTGTTCGATAATGATTCGTGATGCTTCAAGGGGATAATTTAATAAGCAAGATTAGGAACCTTTAGAGGATACAGATGTCATTGGTTTATCATAGTCTAAACATGAGTACATCTCAGCCAAGGAGGGGGAAGATTCATTAAAATTACGATCTAAGCAAAGTTTGGAAGAGACGGATATACCAAATTGAAATTGGTTGTTAGCATCACAACTCATTCTTAGTGGTTAAAATGTATTTACAGTTTCTTTGGTGGTGCCGGTGAGGAGGAGGATGATGATGAAGGAAAAAGAGGAGAAATGACAGCGAGGAGTCGGGATAAGATCATGACAAAATTTAGGCCATCTAAAAGTAGATCTGTTTGGACAATCAAATGATGAGGACCCGAGCAGTATTTCAGGTTAATTATCACTAAGCATTTATTTTTTGTGTTTCAAAAACTTGTGTTAAATACTTATCCGATACTTGGATATTTATGAAGTTTCATGATCGCCGTTCTTAAAGATCGGCGAAGAATTGAACTCTTCTAGGAGTAAGTTTGGCTCTCCATTTTCATATTAGGAGCCAGTATTTTTATTCCTTATTAGAAATTGACCAAGGACATAGATACTGAAATAACTTTGGAAAATATCAATTATCTTTTATTTAATTATTAGGAAGTTTGAATGACAAATATGTATATTGAAAGATCTTAAAAATAATGTTCGGCATCCCCTTTTTCCTTCTTTTGGAGTTACAAAACATTTTTGAATATAATTTTCGTATTCATGTCCATGCAAAGGCCCTTCCTTTAATCCAACCTATGAATAATTTGGGCTATATGCTGACTCGAAATGAAATTTGCATGAACCAACCCAAAAAGACTGCCTCAAATCCTGCTATATTGGGAAAATGACATCTGAGTTATCCTTATTTCCAAATGCTCTGAGAGAAAGTATAGCTAAGAGTGGGTAATGTACTGATATTTCTTAACAATGGATTTGCTTGACCTTGATGAAATAGATAATAATACTTTGTATTTGAATTTTCTTGCAAATTCTCTCTCTTAGAATTTAAAACAAGATTTTTATGTTTTTACCGAAGTGAGATAATTAAGTGCCCAAAAACAACTATATAAATATTTGTATTATCATACTGATAGGTTTGGGAAGGGAAAGTGGAAAAATCTCAAATTTGTTGTCCTTTAATGCAAAAGGATATCTATAGGTCATTGGCTAAATAAATATGAAGCAGGTTTTCCCCTCCACTTAGAGATGATTTGTTGTTTAAAAAAATTGATTTCTTATTTCTGTCACGTCCCGAATCCAGCACCGGAATCGGTTACGCGACCGGCCTCACAAACCCTAGGTTTTATCCTAGAGATTATGCAAGGCCTAGGTACACAAAAGTCAAACATATCAAATTAAACTAATATTATATAAACAATCAAATAATAATTGTACAATCCATTATTTGAGTCGATATCATTAATTGGTCTACTGACTCACAAACATCAGTAACCGAAACTAAAACTAACTAACTAACTAGCTCAACATTTATGAAGCTCCATCTCATACCCAGCCCAATTCTCGCTATGTATCCCGAGTCCCTGAAAAAAAATAAATAGTAGCGAGTGAGCTATATAGCCCATGTGATCACCAATATATATATATATATATATATATATATATGAAAATAGCAAAACACCAGTATATCATGTGATGCAGTCAAACAATTCAAATTTCATGTATGACCAAAACTTTGAAAACTTTACATTTTTCTTTTAGAATTTCTATTATTTAACCATTATCTTTAGGGTTCTGGACTTGCCACGGTCACACTCCAGCCTGTGACTGGCACACTATTGTCACACTCTAGCCTGTGACGGGCACACTGTTGTCACACTCCAGCTTGTGACTGGAACACAAATTGTCACACTCTAGCCTGTGACGGGCACGCTGAGAAACCATAGTATCGCCGTGGCATGGCTAGTCCAAACACCGGTTCATTTAACACTTTATCATTTCATCTCACATAGTCAGAACATGTCACCTTTCAACGAACGATATCATGATCAAACACATTCAAAGATCACTTGGTAAACATGATATATTAAATAGAACACAAACAACAATAATAACAAACTCATTCTATATCCTGGAAAATCAAATCATGCTATCCGAAAACAACCATGCATGAAAAATATTTAAATATATGCTCAGATCAAATCAGGTCATGTAAAATATATTTATATTATGGGTGATCAAGTCTAGAAGTCCTTACCTCTCAAAAATCAACTATCCATGCCTGAACTAATCCGTACTCGAAATCTGCTCGACGCCTTCCTGCTCAGAAGACTGATTCTCTATATAAATAAATAATTAAATTAAAAATATGAATTTTCTAATTTTTCACGAATCTCAAGAAAATCACTTGACTTTCTCTCTCTTCTTTCTCTCTCCTCTCTTTCTCTCTCTATTTTTTCCTGGACCGTACAGAACCCTTCTTCTTTTTTTTTTCCTTCTTTCTCTTCTTCCGAACTATCTCTCCTGCTTCTCCCTCGGCCCAGCCGAACTGGCCTTCCCCCCAGTATGCCGGCAACCAAGGAGTGGTTGTCGCAGAGACTTCACGGACCGAAGGCAGACGGTGGCGACGGCGGCGGCGACGGCGAACGGCCCCAAAACCGAAATGGAAACCCAAAAAAAACCATCCAAAAATCCTCCCAAAAATTGAAAATAAATGGAAAGGACTTACCGGCCGGCGTTGGAGAGCTCCCGGTTGCTCGTCGGAGAGGGAAAAATGCGTGTAGGGCTTGATCAGGCGACGGTGTGGAGTTTTTAAAAGGAAAATCAACGATGAGTTTCCTTTTGAAACTCAAACACCATCCAACGCGTTCCAATCCTCCCAAAACCCGTCGCCGATCACCTCCCACTCCCCCCATGACTCTTCCACCGAGACCCCCGGCGGAAACTCCGGCCATATGAGGGAGAAAACTCCTCTCCTGTTCCGGTCTCTTCTCATCGCGTTCGGTCTTTATTTTATTTTTTTTTATCAGTTTGGGTTGAAGTCGGCTGGGCCTGCTGACTTCAGCCCAAGCCCAATATTACAATTTCACTTTTTCTTTCGTGTACATGAACATGTGTTTATGATATTCTGAATCAATCATGGGCTTTTTTTTTCCATTTAGGGCCTACGTGGATGTTTAGATCTAAAATTTTATAGGATTCTGAACCAGTGTAACTAGGAAAATAAAACAGCATGGACTAGATTTAAATTCGCAATATCCAAGGGCCTTTAGAGGTCGAATCCAATATGATTTTAAAAAAAAAGACTGTCCCAGATATTTTTTTTAATCCTACGGGATTTGGACAGGCCCACTCTAAAAGCCCTTTGGATATTGAGAATTTAAGCTTAGTCCATGCTATGTTTTTTCTGGTTAGATTAGGTCAACACATATGAATCCTATAAAATTTGGGACCTCCAGACATGCTCTAAATTGGTCCAATTTATCAACATTTTATGCTCACCCAATAGATTATTAAAAAAATATTAAGTTAATTTGATAATGATTGGTAATGGCACTTATTATCATGGTGATATGGAAGCTAATATCATTGTGATGCGACATGTTTAACTAAAAGGTACTTAGATTGGATAGGATGCAGGAATCAATAAAAATTTAAATAAATGCCATTTTAAATTCGGGTATCCATTTTTAGCTCAATTTCAAATTTTTAGCTTTCATTTAATTTTTAGTTAAACTTTTAGTTTTATTTAGATATTATTATATTATTTTAAATATTTTATTATTTATGAAATTGTCCAAGATTAGATATTATAAATAATTTTGTTATTTATACAGGCTTTATCAATAAAATTTCATGATTTTTCTTGAGTTTAGATTTTTTCTTGATGTCTCAAAAAAAAAAAAAAATCTTGTACGGACCGAGATTTTTTCCCCACTAACGTTGCATCACTAACCCCACCCCCTCAAAAAAAAAAAAAAAAAAAAAAAAAAAGTCCATGCCCTTATTTTCTTTTTTTTTATTTATTCAATTAATAAGTATTTTTTTTTTAATGAAAAAAGATGGGGACAGAAAATTCTCGCTATTGCTGCCCCACTGGCCCCCACCCCATCAAGCTGGGGGTCAAGCCATGTTCGATTCGGGTAGCTATTTTTTCGCAATACCCTCCCATCCAAAGATGAGTACATCAACCTGACTCCACTAAGTTGCTTGGGTAGAATGCTCGCTATTTTTTCGTAATACCCTCCCGCTATTTTTTCGCAATACCCATCCCATCCGAAGGTGAGTACGTCAGTCTAATCCTATTAAGCTGCCAGAGTAAAATGCTCCCTCTCATTTTCAGTCATGTGTCCCAGAAAAATTTTTTGGATTTAATCGAGTCACAGCATGGATCACGTCTCGAATCCGTAATCGAAAAAATGTAAGCATGAACATCCATCAATTGTGCTACCATTCCAGTGATAATTAATGAATACTTCGGCTCTTTCCCTGAAAACAAATAAAGTCCACGCTCCATCCCTTCCCCATCCAAAAAAAAAAAAAAAAAAAAAAAAAAAAAAAAAAAAAAAAAAAGAAAAGAAAGAGAGAGGACAACGAAGTTCCTGCCCACAATATCAAAACTGCTAACGAGTACTTCAACTTTGGCCACTTGGTAGTAGATATTTCTTATTTATCAATAAAAGAAATCTTATTTAGAAAAGCTAAAAAATAGCAGTCAACTATGGAGCCAAAACAAATTAAGGCATCTCAAGCCATGAGGTGCAGATACAGCTTCATGGTTCATTTTGATAACGAATTATTGATTTAAATATTTTCTAATGTCACCTCTGGTGAGTTTATCAAAAATGGTATTAAATTGCATGTAATCCTGTTAAAAGTGTGGCATCTAATCACTATCAAGTTAAATCAATATTTTTAAATAGGCTAACTAATATCAACATGGGGTTTATGGGTCCTCGGTACCCTTCGTGCAACAACCGAATCGGCCATTCCAGAGTGTGGAAGAGACTTGACAGATCCTTTGCCACGCCATCTTGGCTATCTTTTTACCCTGATCATAGTGTTAGCCATTTGACCAGGATTTTTTCCGATCATGCGCCCATCCTCCTATCTATGACTGTTTCCCCTGCTACTTCCAAGCCTTTCAGATTTGAAAAGTTTTGGCTTTCCTATCCCAAGGCCAAGCAAATCGCTAGGGAGGTTTGGAGAACGTCGGTTTGGGGGGGTGCGGCCTACTAGATATCTAGGAAATTGGAGCTTCTGAGAAGACGTCTTCTGTGGTGGAACAGGATGGAAGTTGGCAACCTGCTAAACCAAATCAAGAAGGCTGAGGATACTATTTATCTATTGCAGACCAAAGAAGATGCCCAAGGCTACTTATCTGATGAAGACCTTCAGGCTTTGCGCACTACTCTTGCCACTCACCATACCCTCCTTCAGAATCAAGAAACCCTATGGAGACAAAAATCTAAGGTTAACTGGTTGAGAGAGGAAGACAGAAATACCCGATTTTTTTATCATGCCACTATTATCAGGAGGCATACCAACACCATCCGGGCTTTGTATTCTGACCAGGAGGGGTGGATGGAGGATGTTGCTAATATTCGGAGGGAATTTCTTCATTATTTCATGACCAGGTGGGTCGTTCCTACTCCCATTAATTTTAATATTTGTTTTGTTCCTCCCCAGAATTTGGTTACTGTTCTTCAAAATTATGATCTGCTGAAGCAGGTAACAGAAGAAGAGATTAAATCTACTCTGTGGTCTTTGGCGGAGGATAAAGCTCCGGGACCTGATGGTTATCCACCTTTCTTCTTCCGAGCTGTTTGGAAGATTCTGAGGGTTGACATGGTAGCGGCTATTCAGCTCTTCTTTAATACGGCTACTATGCCCCCTGATTGGAAGCATACTTATATTGTTCTTATTCCGAAGCGTCGGGATCTCTCTATGCCTTCACATTATAGACCTATCAGTCTTTGCAACACACTTTACAAAGTTTGTGCTAAACTTCTGGCGAATAGAATGACCCTCATTCTTCCAAAGATCATCAGCCCTGAACAAGGTGCTTTTATAGGAGGACGTAATATTACCGACAACATTCTTATTATCCAAGAATTTATGCACGATCTTCATGCCGCTTCGCGCCGCCATAGTCTGATGGCTATTAAGCTCGACATGGAGAGGGCCTCAGATTGTGTTGACTGGTACTTTCTTACTAAAGCTCTGAAGGATTTTGGTTTTCAATCATCTTGGATTTCCAAAATTATATCTTGTATTAAGGCCCCAGCATTCTCTATTCTCATCAATGGATCCCCTACATAGTTCTTCCAATCATCCCATGGTCTGCGCCAAGGTTGCCCTCTATCCCCCTATTATTTATTATTTGTGCTGACTTCCTATCTAGATCCCTTTCTCAGGCAGTGCGAGATTCTCAGATCCATCATTATATTATGGGATCGGGAACATTCCCGGTCTCCCATCTTTTATTTGCGGACGACTGCCTGTTACTTGGCTGAACTTCCCTGGCTAATGCTAGGGGCTTCAGGAGGATAGTGGAGCATTACTGTCAGGCTTCAGGCCAGAGGGTTAATTTTCAAAAGTCTGGGATATACTTTAGTCCTAAAACTACCCTCGGCGTCCGGAGCAGGATTACTCACATGTTGGGCATTCAGGAGTGACAAGGCCTGTTGCATTATCTGGGTATTCCTATTTCTGGTACCAAGCTTACTATGCTCGACTGCGCTCCCCTTGTGGCTTTTGTGACGAACAGGATTAGAGGATGGCAGGCCAGATCTTTATCCGCCATGGGCAGGCTCACTCTTGTCCGGTCAGTATTGGCGTCTCTTCCTGTTTATCTACTTTCTATTTTTTTTATACACAGGAGGGTCATTCTCAAGATTGAGCAGATGATTCGGGCTTTTCTCTGGAACTCCTCTACTGATCGAAGGAGGATACATCTTATGAGTTGGAAAAATGTCTGCCGACCGATGCATGAGGGGGGTTTGGGCATCACTTCTCTTCTTGCAAGGAGAGAGGCTTTTATGACCCGGCATGTCGCCAGGTTTTTTCTATGTCCGAACACTATGTGGTCTTCTTTCATGAGGGCCAAATATGGTGACATCCCTTTGTATCATAGTGATTGCTCTACTTCCATGAGGAGGCCATCGATTGTTAGGAGAGAGATGATTGCCAGAGCCCCGATTGTCGCCTCCCAGATCTCCTGGGTGCTAGGAGATGGCCGATCAGTTAGCTTCATGAATGATCCCTGGATTTCGGACATTCCTTTAAGCAAATGGCCCACCTTCATCTCTGTTCTAACTCCGGCCTCTATTACCGTAGCTGACCTTCACAGACCGAGTCTTTTATCTTGGGATACGGACAGGGTTTTATCTATTTTTGGGGACATCCTTGGATACAGGGTCCTGTCTATTCCACTTCCAGTCCATCCTTGCTCTGATATCAGAGTTTGGAGACACACTACCTCGACCAGGGTGCCTATCGGGAATCTCACTCCTACGCCTGATCGGGATCTTTATATTTCCAGGAGCTATCGCTGGATTTGGACCTTGCCGGTGCATCCTAGAGTTTCACTCTTTATCTGGAAACTCGCTTGGCATCGCCTCCCCACGCGAGAGTTTATCACCTCTAGAGGGGTTCATATCACTCCTGAATGCCCCTTTTATGGGATTCAGTTGGAGATGCAGACTCATGCCATATTCCATTGTGGCCGTGCTAGTCGGATCTGGGCTCTGGCGGGATTCTGTGGTATACCTGCTCAGCCTGATCACATTCTGGATACTTTTTATACCTTGCTGCGGACGGCGCCTATGATCCAGGTTTCTTTTATTGCTTATCTGGCATATTATATTTGGATTTCTAGAAATGATCGGATATTCACATCTTTGAGGCATTCCCCTATGATTCTAGTTGAGAGGGCCAGGATAGCTGCGATGGAGTATTGTAGGTCTGTCGTGATGTCGGCTGAGATCTGGGGTTCCCCTCTCGCTCTTCGAGCGACCTGAAGGGTTTTTATTACCTGGGAACCCCCTCCTCCGCCCTTTGTCACTATTAGCTTTGATGGGAGCCTCCGTTGCAGGATGGGCGGAGTAGGTTTCATTATTAGGGATTCATCGTTGGGTTTCTTGGCGGCTGGGGGTACCCCTTGTTTCGACTCTTCGGTGTCGGCCCTTGAACTTTATGCTGCATGGGCTGGGATCAGATATGCTCGTCGGGTACTAGCCCTATACCATCTTATCATTGAGGGAGATTCTGCCACCGTCATTTCTTGGATCTCGCAAACTTCCTCCACATAGGTGGCTCATCCGATAGTCAGGGACATTAGACTCATGCTACAGGATTGCTCTTCTCTGACTATCAGACATATTTTCAGGGAGGCTAACTCAGCAACCGACTGGGTAGCCTCTTATGTTGCTCAGCATACTGACTCTATTTTGTGGACTGATTGGCAGACTACCCCTGTACAGCTTAGAAATATTTTGCTTTCTGACTCCTTAGGTTGTATTCATCTACGTTCAGTTTAATGAATACACCGTTTTATCAAAAAAAAAAAAAATGCTAACTAATAGCATAAAATATAACAAATAAGTTTCTAACTCCACTTTTTGTAAACTTATCAATAATGTGACATGTAACATCTAACTGAAGGATACCTAGGCCGAATGGAGTGTAGAAATTAACAAAAATTTAAACAAATACCATTTTATGTTCGGGTATCCATCTTTGATTCTGTTGTAGACAAATTCCTCATCTGGTTCTTGAATGATGCTCAGTAGTTCTTACAAGAATTAGCAAGAAATTAGGTTATTAGCAATGGCTACTATTGGGATATCTCGGTCAAAGTACGAGCCTACCATCGGTTCTGCCGGTCGAAGACCTTTCTTCCGAACCACCATCTTCGGACTTAGATATTCGGGAAAAACCAGGCAACTAATGGGCAAGCTAAAGCTCTTCGCGGGTCTACGGCACCCGAAGGCGAGGCCTTCGGATCTCGTCTTCAGCCTTCGCCGAAGACCATGTCCTTCAGCTCATAAAGACAAGACCCTCACCAACCTCTGAAGACATGCTCTTCGATTCATGCCAAAGACACGATATCCGGCCTTCGACAAAAACCAAGTCCTCGATCTATGCCAAAGACAGGATCTCCGATCTGTCTCGAGAAGATCTGAGGATGAAGACTTTTCCGATCTGATTACGAGAATCTCCCTAAAAGGGGGAAGTTTAAAGATGGATCCACGATCTGTCTCAAATCACTACAAAGCACGATAAGCAACGGTAACCAACGGTTACTATCAACTATCTCCAGGACATAATCATGGCACGTAACTCCAGCTGCAACACCTCAAGTCTGGCCGGAGCCGTTCGATGACAACCCACGACTGCGGATCATGGGGAAGGAATTAACTTCCCGCCGTAACCGCTGGAGGAAGAATGGAACTGTAGGCTGGATGGCTCCTTATAAATAAAGGTAAGAGGGAATGCTCGAGGTAAGAGGCACAATATACTCCAAAAATCTCAGAGTCTTTTCCCTCTATTTCTCTAAAGCCTTCCCCATTCTGTGGCTGAAGCCCGCCTCTGACTTAGGCATCGGAGTGTCCCTCGCCGGAGCAACTCTGGCAAGGGATTTGTTTTGCAAGTGAACCATGGAGCGGTCATGCAATCCAGTACTGGAGGGGGGAGTCTTGGAAGGAGGATGAAGGGACCCCAGGGTTCCTGTCCGGATCAGAATCCGACTCCTCCTCAAAATTAGAGTCGAATTCATGTCCAGGGAAGGGAACAGAGGGCTTGATGTTGTCAAGACTCTTCAAGTTATAAAACTTGAAGACCTTACCCCTACATTCCTGGAACCCCTGGTGATAAGAATCCAGAGCCGCCTCGACGACCTCCACTTTGAAAGCAGAAGACGCCTTGAAGTCCAAGATGACATCCGCCACCTTCTTCTTGGCTTCCTCCGCCTTCGCGACGGCCGCCTCGACCTGGGTCCTAGCCTCCTTCAGTTGAGCCTCCAGGACACGGACCCTTCTCCCCAAATGATAACGATGGAGTCATCGTCATCGCTCAACCCAAGGAATCTTGGGCTCCTCTATCTCCAGTACTGATGGCTCTCTTCTTTGCCACCCTTCGAAGCTCGGAGATGCTAAACTTCATTTCGACTGAAGCTCTAAAAGAAAAAGGAGTCTTCAAAGAGGAAGTCTGAGAGGGTGATGACCTTTGACAGTAGAGGACAAGGTCCCATTTATAAGGACACTGTACCCATGACTGGCCACAGGGAAACGTGCTCCACGTCCGTTCCCAGTCGCATCAAAGAGCACCACATGTTCGAGCGACGCTTCGAGACCCCAGAAGATCGCTTGAGAGCTATTCTTGGGATGGCAACTATCGGCATTTCAAATCCGGAGGAATCCCCATCGTGCGGCAACAGCATTAATGGCTCCTTATCGGAAAAGAGAGATTTGGTGGCACCTAAGGTGCAAAAAAATGTGACCGTTCAAATATCGACACACTCAGCACGAGCAATGAGAACCACGATCAAGGTTCCTTAATCACCAGTCAATAGGAAAATGACACCTGTCCATCATGTCTATCCCTCGATGGACGGTTTAATTATGAAAGGAAAGTGACGTCAGCCTGGTTGACCGTAGATGTTCTTCAGCAACGGCATCCCGACTTGCTCCAGAGTTCGTCTTCGTCGACCACCAACCAAACGACATTCAAGCTCAGCCGTTCGACTGAACAGAAGAGAGAGTAGTGAGGCTCGCACCGTAAACTAAGTCGATGACCTAATTCAAGCTATATCCAAAAATACGACATAAGAGAAAGTTACTTTGTAGTTCAAAAAGTTGTCATTCAAGAGGTTGTCAATTACATTTCGGAGGAATGTAAAAAGGAAAAGGCAATGCCTAAAGCTACTTAGATAACTCAACACCAGTTGAAGGAGACCCAACACCGCAGGATTGAAGCAGTCTGTTAATTTGCGTAGAAAGGATTTCATCGACTTGGGCTGGGACCAGAGAACCTTCAGCTTGGACTTCCTCCTCAACCTGAGCCCCCTCCTGGGTCAGGATTAGAGTTGGGACCACATCCAGGCCCTCGGCTGAGGTGGGAGCCTCCCCTCCCAAGCATGGCATCTCTTCGACTTTTTCGGCCTCTCCGGCCTGCGCCGAAATTACGCCCGCATCTCCAGCTACGGTTAAAATCTCCTTGCTCGGGCTCGACATCTCTTCAGCCTCTTCTACGGCCTCGGCCTCCTTCTCCCCCTCTTCTTCTTCAATTATGTTGAAAGTGGGGATGCCAGAAAGATCAAGGTGTGGAAAGGCCCCTTTGACCTTGGCGAGTCCGTCGTTGAAGCCATGCTGATAGCTGTACAAGGTTGCCTCACTCATCTCCTCCTGGAACTGTGAAGACTTCCTGAAATCTGCTACAGCATCACTTGCCAGCTTCTTCAGAGCCGCGGACTCTCTCTTAGCCGCCTCAGACTCCAGGACTACCTCCTCGGCCCTCCTGACAGCCTCCTCAGCCGCCTTGGTCATACTCTTCATTCCTTCTTGATCCTCCTTGGAAGATTGTTTCAAGGACTCGACTCATCTTTTGCTCTTCCTCAACCTTGCTCCTTGCTCTGCGATTGTCAACGGGACACTTTTCAGCTCGCTTCTCAGTCCACGAACCTCAACGTCCATGTGAACGAGTTGTTTCTCCATGGATTGCTTTAGTTCTTCGACCACTTCTTTTTCGGCCCTAGTAGTATGGAGATCCTCCTTGAGGCCATGGATGAGGTTATCGACATTTCCCAGGCCCTCCTCCATGAAGGAGATGTCATAGACCAACTACATCAACAATATGAAGCTGTGAATCGAACAGTTCTTAGAGCAAAGGGGATATAGCGAGAAACATACCTGTTGCAGGGAGGAAAAAGCAGAATCAGATACTTTGGCAAGGCTTTGACTTCGGACAATTACCAAATCATGAGGCAGCAACGTATTCTTCAGTGCCTGCCTCGCCACGGTGGGAACCAACAATCCCCCAGTAGGGAAAAGCTCCAAAGAGTTCGCGGGATGGCTTCCAGCTGGAGAAGCCTCACGAACAAACTCTCCCTCGACTTGCGGCGCCTTGCTCCTATCAGCTGCAGGGGGCAAGGCGGTGGCGCATCTACCATCTGAGGTGGACTCTCCCTTGTGTGGACCAAAGAAGTAACCACCGACGAAGTTTCAACTGGATGAGGTCTTGTCGGGGCCCCCACCATCGGCACCACATCTTCCCTGGAGGTTCCCCGGGAGGATGAAGTGCCCTGGTCCCCCCCAGGACCATCTCTTCGAGCCTTTTTCCGAACCGCCGACCTTGTAAGAGGGGCCTGAGCTACCCTCTTTTTGGAAGTTTGACGAAGCCAGCTTAGGCTAGGCTTTATTCTGCCACCTACAAACAGAAAAACTCCTTTGAGTCGACTGAACAACAATAGGAATGGGAGGGAAGAGGTAAAAATTTTTGTCGTTGTACCTAACACAGGGAACTTGCTAATCCCTGCAAGATGGAGATTCCTCTCCTCCAACAACTCATGGATAGGGACAATTTCCGAATCAGTCAGAAGGTCATAATCAGACTGATCGGCCGTCAAAACCTTTTTTCCATCATTGATGGTTAAACGTAGCTCCTTCCGATCACTATCGAAGCCCCATGGGTTGATAGATAATGCAAAAACAAAGATGGGTTTCCACCCGTGGATGGCGCTGGGCATATCCTTGATGATCTTGCGACCTGGTCGAGGGCCGATCACCCACCATCCACTGTCATGAAAATCCCTCTTGAGCATAAAAAGGGCAGTGAACAAGTTGGTCCTAGGTTCTATGTTAGCTATGCAGCATCGAACCAGGAAATCGCAGATGTTCCGAATGCTATTCGGAGTCAACTGCGCAGGCACCACTTGGTACAGACGAAAGATTTTGATGAAAAGAATGCGGGAGAAATCGAAGGCCTGCCTTCAAATGGTCTTCATACATAGCCAAGCATCTGGGAGGGGGTTTGTCTGCCCGTTCCTCAGATACGGGAAGAATGAAAGGAAACCCCTCGGAAATGCGATAGCGTTCCCGAAGATGAGTCATCTTTTCCAATGAAACAGAGCTAAGAACTGACTCCGGACTCACTACATCACCGGCCCCCGAAAGTCCAACTTGTCCCCCTCGGCTCCTTACAGATTCAGCCATGGTAAAAGAATGGAGCAAAAAGGCAGAAGGAAGGTTCTACCTGCAAAAGAGACTGATAGTCAAGGAACAGGGAAGGCTGAGCGAAGAATGAAGTTGAAGAAGCTTCCTCATCCGGACCTTCTCTCTTTCCCAAAAAAGAGACCAAAAGGCCCTAAAGCCCCACTAAGCTGATTTGAAAAAGAATAATCCAAAGGGTATAACCCATTTAGATCTATGGCCAGGATGAAGCACGTTCATCATCCAACAGGCAAGAAGGAACCACGACAACTACCCAAATCCCAACCAAAAGATTGGTTGAACCGTCGCCCAACGAAAAAAGAAGGGACGGTCTCAAGGCCGCCCACTCTTTTCTCTTCCCTCAATCAGGAAATGACAGCTATCCACCACCTGACTCTTAAATCAATCGATAGTCATGATGGATAGTCCAATCAGAGATTTCACGATCATCCACTGCACCATCCCCCAGAAGGAAAACAACAAACCATTAATATTCTCACTCTTTGAGGCAAATCTTCGCTTCGAAAATTGAGAGTAGGGGGGCAACTGTTAAGATATCTCGATCCAAGTACAAGCCGACCATCAGTTCTGCCAATCGAAGACCTTTCTTTCGAACCACTGCCTTCGGACTCAGATATTTGGGAAAAACCAGGCAACCAATGGGCAAGCTAAAGCTCTTCGCGGGTCTACGGCACCCGAAGGTGAGGCCTTCGGATCTCGTCTTCAGCCTTCGTCGAAGACCAAGTCCTTCGGCTTATAAAGACAAGACCCTCACCAACTTTCAAAGACACGCTCTTCAATTCATGCCAAAGACACGATCTCCGGCCTTCGACAAAGACCAAGTTCTCGATCTATGCCGAAGACAGGATCTCCGATCTGTCTCGAGAAGATCCGAGGATGAAGACTTTCCCGATCTGATTACGGGAATCTTCCTAAAAGGGGGAAGTTTGAAGATGGATCCATGATCTGTCTCAAATCACTACAAAGCACGATAAGCAACGGTAACCAATGGTTACTATCAACTATCTCCAGGACACAATCATGGTGCGTAACTCCAACTGCAATGCCTCCGGTCTTGTCGGAACCGTTCGACGATAACCCATGACTGCGGATTATGGGGAAGGAATTAACTCCCCATCGTAACTGCTGGAGGAAGAACGGAACCGCAGGCTGGACGGCTCCTTATAAATAACAGTAAGAGGGAATGCTCGAGATAAGAGGTACAATATACTCCAAAAATCTCAGAGTATTTTTTCTTTATTTCTCCAAAGCCTTTCCCATTTTGTGGCTGGAGCCCGCCTCTGACTTAGACATTGGAGTGTGCCCCGCCGGAGCAATTCCGGCAAGAAATTTGTTTTACAGGTGAACCAGAAAGCGGTCCTGCGATCTAGTAGCTTTGACCGGCCGGAACAGGGACTCTACGCCAACAGCTACCGTTGCTAATAACTATTTAGCTGTCACTAATTACCTGTTGGAATAAAGCTTATCACTAATAAAAATTATTAGTGATGGCAACATTGCCGTTGCTAATAATGACTACTAGGGACACTATCAATAAATTTTTTTTTTAATTTTTTTGATTTAAATTAAAAATAAAAAGTTATTAGTGATCAAACTTGTCATCGCTAAACTTAATGCCATCACTAATACATTATTATAGATGGCAATTAGCCATTGCTATTCCATGGATAATATTTTTAAAAAACTTTTTAAAAAATTAATTATTTTTAAAACCTATTTTAATTATAATAACATGTAATTATATTTTCTAAAACCTGCTATACATAAATTAACAATCAACTACCATAATTATAAATAAAAAACTAATTATATTATATTAAAAGTATAAATTGTATAATTTTATAAATTGATATTACTTTACAAGCATCAAAATAAATACGTAACATTAAAATAAGAGACAAACATGTGAGATCCTCTTCATCATCCTCCTCTTCCTCTTGCTCCTATACATCCTCTCTAGTAGCCTGTGAATGAAAGTAAGATATCCCAGTATCCTATAATGAAGAAAAATAAAATATTATTAATAAGTTTCAATACATAAGCATATATGTTGATACAGAGATGTATATGTTGATATACTCTTTCGATTTTTGATAGATTGTTCCTACATGGTCCATTCGATGATACAGAGCTATAGACATTCCCGGCTCATTGATTAGATGATTAGATTTAATTTTTACTATCATATATATAATTCAAATATAATGAAATGTACAAATTTCCTTACTTCCTTTGATTCTCTTGTCAAGAATTATTTTTATCAGCTAAATCTATTGTTTGGCTTGATTAATCATTATTGCCTAGTCTCTTGAAAGCAATCATTTACTTTGTTTAATAATTAGCAGGATTGTTAAAATTTTGATATTATACACATGATGCGATTCCTATAATGCCTTTTAGATAGACTTTGATTGTTTTTGTCTTTGCACTTTGAGAAATTCATATATATTAGAATTTTTATTAGGATTTTATTCAAGCAATACTACTGTTATTATTTGTAACAAATTAAGACCTCATCCAAATTGACTTGTCTAAAAGTGTCATTTGGATTCCTCTACTCTATGTAGTACCTATGATATTCCTAGTACATAGTCGATATGAGATTAAATATATGCCCGCACAAATTCTCATATATTCTCTCCACTTAATTCTTAGATTCTCACCAAGCCAGGGGTTTGCATGCAATTAAAATTCAATCTCCAAAATCATGATTGCCTTGTGGTTAACCTCAAAGGGCTCATATATTGCAGTCTCCCCTAGTCCATATGAATTATAAGCTTGATCCACTTTGCTATCATTTGCAATAATTCAAATGATAATTCTTTTCGACATGGCTCATGATTGATGATTTTTGATTATTTAATAATATATGTTAGGGGATGGATTTGACCAGCATTCCAAGGGTATTCTATAAAGTTAAGTTATTTCTTGTTTTGAATTAATCACATTTACTTTTTTTATCCATAATAGGACAATTGATAGTATTGTATATCCTGTCCATGATAGGACAATTGATAATATCATGTTTCCCACTCAGGATGAGATAATCAATAGTGTCGCATGCTCCAACCTTTGATAGGCAAACCATGTTACTATGGCTAATCTAAAGCCCACGCCCATCTATATCAGCAGCCTTTGTCCTTGCTACCTAGTGATCCACATAAAATTTTTACACAGCTCAGCACTAGGGATGGTAATAAAATTCAAACCCATGGTACCCGACCTAGCCCGACCCGGTTAGGTTGGGTAGTCAATACTTTGAATGGGTCTTGGTCGAGTTTGGATAAAACCCAAAGCATAACTTTAGGTTTGGACCAGGATTGGATAAATATGCACCCAACCCAAACCTAGCTCAAACTATTTTAATATTTTAATATATATATATTATATTAAATATATATTATCAATTATCATTTGCTAGTTATTAAATCTCAAAATACTTAAACATCTATATATTTTATTAAATATAATTTATTAATTATCATCTACTAGTTATTAAATCATAAAATACTTAACAACCCCCACCCTATCCCTGTGATCTCCCTTTTCCTGTTTAAATTTTGAGCCTAATTCAATCCATGGTCTTCAAATAAGGATCAATTCCTTAATTTATCCAAAAAACTCATAGGGTGGAATAATTATTTCAAAGTCAACCCATTTATTATTATTAGGGGTTAACTTATTCCATTTCAACTTTTGAGAATGAATATATATATTTTAAATAAAACTCTGACTTGAAAGTCTAATTTATATTTTGTATAGATACTAATACTACACTTTCCAAAGAAGAGCAAGAGAAGTTTTGTCATGTTTTTGAGGATTTTGTACTTAAAGACGGCAACTAAAGTACAAATTTTTTCTAGTATTTTTTTCAATGAATTCTATTCTTCATGATCATTATAATCAATTATTCTTAACAATAATTAATAATTTGTAGGTGGATCGGATGAAGACTGATGTTGCAACTAAGGATTGATCGAGAATTATTATTTAAATCTTTTTGAAACAGGAAACTTAGAATTAGATGTGCCTTTAAATTATGTTTATGTTTTTATTTACTTTAGAGATATTGAATTAAGTATTGTTGAATTTTATTTATCTAAGATAATTTAAATTTTAATTTAATTAAATATTAAACTAAGTGTTGTTGAATTAAAAATATAGTTGAGTTTTATTTATGTAAGGTATGTATGATTTATATAATAGTAGTATGGGTTTAGAGTTGAAAGAAATAAAAATGCTTGATGTGACTTAATTGGATTCGGCTGAATAAATTCAAATTACTTGATACTCGATTGAGATAGGTTTGTATAATTTATTGGATATTTAGGTTTAGGTTTGGATAGTTAGAAACCTGTCTCGAACCCGACCCGATGCCATCCCGACTTAGTACATAAGATTTGTTCTTACAAAAAACTTGATCTTCTCAAGATCTTTACTGTAAATAATGAACACCATCTCATTTCACTCTCCAAATTTAGCATATCTACTTATTGTCTATATATATAACTTTGTTACTATACCTCCTCCTATTTGTTTTCACTACCCAGTTGCATATAAAAATACATATTAATGGTCAGAAAAAGCAAACTCCTAAGATCCATGTTGATTGCGAAACAAATCTTCAAAAAAAGAATTATAATGATGTATTGCTTATCAATCTTTGCTACTTGTTAACTATGCTGTCATATGTGCTCTTATTTATATTAGTTACAAATGGACTCCTATACATGTGTTAACCTGTACATGGAGTGATTCCATTTTAACTATACATAGATGGCCTAAACCTTATCTCAATTTTTATATTTTATTTATAAATAATACAAATATTATCCAAACTTTAACAAATAACTTTCCAAGCAATATAGCCTTTATATTCTTACAGACTATACAGGTATGAGTAGAAATCAGATCTTTGTTCAAATACTAACTAAAATACATACCAAAGAAAGGCAGAAGGAAGGCAATGTATGTATTGTTGAAATAATAAGAGTAGTTCTTAGTAACATGGAGCACCAAACTTCATTTAGAAGTCCCATAGGAAGCAGCTCCTCTAAACTCCTGGCTAGTGGATTTGGCAATAGCATATATTTGTTCATAGCTAAGGATAAAATAGTTGTAGAGATAATAGCGTAATATAGACATGCAACTGAACAAAATACATACATGTTTACAACACACAAGTACAATCCCAAAAAAAGAACAAAGAGTAAACGCTTTATGTTCAAATTTTTGAAGCCAAATTGGATACTTGGTAAAAGGATTGACCACTTGATAATGAGAATAGAATTAGATTGTTAGGATAATAAAGTTGTATAAAGTAAAAATAATGACAAGATAAATTTACATTGATTAACCAGACATTTACCATTATCCATGAGGTAGCTTTAGCCAAAAAAGAATGCATTGGCAAGTTCAATGTTATTTAAATTATTCTTTAACTTTGGACTAATCATGATCACGTTTCCCACTCAGGAAAGGGCAATTAATAATGTCAAATTTCTAGCCTCTAATGGGGCAATCAATAATAATGTGACTATTCTAAAGCACCGCACATAAATATCTAGATATTTAAGTCTCTATTTTTTAAAATTTAATACACTAATATGATTATACTATAAAATTAAAAAAATATTATTGATTTCTTCGGAATTAAGTTCATATATAAGTAAGCAAATGAAGGGATTTTTATCTCTAATAGATAATAGAACTCAAAATTAGTAGTGGCATGGGGATGGCAACATGGGAGGGTAGCGATGCAGGTTCTGGTGGTCAATGGGGGAAGCACACCATTAGGGGAGACGAATGGGAGGCTGCAGCATGGGGAGGGTGATCGGGTGTGAGGACAAGAAAATTGCTGCATGTAGGGGGAGCTGGCGGGGAAAGGAGAGGCAGGGGGATCAATTTTTTTCCACCTATTAGGCAGATTTGGTAGGAAAGGGGAGGCACGGGGAAACTGACTAGAAGGGACACAGGGGGGAGCCAAATATTTTTTTTCCTGATCAGGTTAGTCTCAGGTTTTCAGGGAAAACTATTAGCAATGGCGACTTGCCATCACTAGTAGTTGTCATTAATTCAATTTTTCTTGTGTGACTATTAGTGATGACAATTTGCCATTACTAATAGGATTTCTTATCGCTAATACTTATTTTTTTTATTTTTTTAAAAAATAAATATTTTATAAGCCATCACTAGTAATAATTTTTAGAAAATAAAAAGATTTAAAATTTTAAAATTTATAGCGATGATTTTTGTCATTGCTAATAGTTAGTTTTCCGTCGCTAATAGTATTAGCGATAGATTTTTTAGACCAATTTTTTGGTGGTTAAAAATGGATATTAGTGATAGTAGATTAGCTGTCTCTAATACTTAAATTTTTTGTAGTGTGGATAGTGCTCGGTGTTTTCTATAAAAGAAATCCTATTTGATTAGTGATTTTTAATGGAGGACCCTTCGACATTCAAGTTAGTTGAGATTTGGATGAATAGTGAAATTGAGAAGAGCAAGAGCTCTAGTGTGAGCATGAGTGTAACATCTCAAAAAGAAAAAAAAAGGGGCTGGGACCTTGCGTGCAGCCCAGCGCGCGGCCCGGGCGCGAGACGTAGGTGTGCGGTGAGACTTGAGAGCGAGTGGGGGTGAGCGCGTGGAACGCGCGGGCGATCACGCGGTGCACGAGCACACGCGGGGAGCATGCCGGAGCTGGCGACGCGGACGGAGCGCGAGCGGGAGTTGGCGACGCAGACGAGCGCGCGCGGGCGCATTGGCTCGGCCCACCCAGAAGCGGTGGCATTGTGGACGTTTCCTAGCCCGTTTTGCACGGCTCACAGCGGTCCATGAGCTTTCTGTGCGATCTGGACCATCCGATCACCTGATCGAACGGCTGGGATGAGTCCGACTGAGTTTAGGCTTGATCAGAGGCTTTTGGATTTGGATTTTGATGTGGTTTGAGGTGTCAATCTCAGATCAGACGGCTGGAAAGATTTCTTAATGGTTTTGGACTTCTCAGACGACGTTTAAAGTGGTTTTGGATTGGTTTTGCTCCTCTTTTTAATCAAAGACGTCGAGGACCAATAATGCAGAGAGCCAGAGAGCCAAGAAGAGAGGAGAAGAGAGAGAAAGAGAAGGGAAAAAGAGGAGGAAGAAAGATAAAGAAGAGAAGAGAGAAGGGGAGAAGAAAGGGATCTTGGTTTGGAAGAAGAGGAAGGTTGTTATGCTATGATGGCATGGGATAGCAACCAATTTTGGGGATATGTTAGGATTTGGGATAGAGAGAGAAAGAGGAGAGTTAAAGATGAGAGAGAAGAGGAAGGAGAGAAAAGATTAGGAAAGAGAAAATCAGGGGGAACCTTCTTCCTCAAAATTTGTGAAACTAGGATTTGGTTTGAATGAATTTATTTATTATTGTAGGAGATCAATCTTTTGAGCAAGAAGAATTTGGACGAATTTCGGGTATAGATTGATACCGAATATCTGGGATTAGCGATTGAAGGTAAGGATTCTAGACATGATTATCGGTTCTATATATTGTTTTATGTTGCCTGATTTGATCCGAGCATATATATATACTTACATGCATAGTTATTTTCGGATAGCATGATTTGATTTTCCGAGATATAGAATGAGTTTGTTGTTATTGTTATTTGTATTTTATTTAATATACCATATTTATCAAGTGACCTTTTAAATGGGTTGGACCGTGATATCGGTTGTTGAAAAATGATATGTTTTGACAGAATGATGTGAAAAGATAAAGTGTTAATGGTGTTTGGACTAGCCATGCCACGGGATCGTGGTTACATAGCCAGACGGGCTTAGTATGTGGGCCTGGCCATGGACAGTTTGTACATGGTCGTTTATGAGTTTGCCAGTCATAAGCTGAAGTGTGACAATGAGATTGCTCGTCACAGACTGAAGTATGATAATGGATTGCCAGTCGTGGGCTGAAGCATGACCATGGCTAGTCCAGAACCCTAAAGAAGAGGAAAAGTTAACGAAAACATATAAAGGAAATATAATGTTATGAAACATTTTGATATACTTGATATATGATTGGTTTTGGTTGCGTGACCGAAAAATTTATCGTTTTCTGTTATATGATTATGATCTTGCTGCTTTTAGTTTTATATCAATACTGGTGTGATTGTGAGGGAACCTTACTGGGCTGTAGAGCTCACAACCCTACTTTCTTCTTTCACAGAGTCGTGCAGATATTCGGGCTTGATGATGAATGAGATTTTTTGAGGTAAGTGACTCTTGTGTACCTAGGCCTTGCATGATCTCTTGGAAAAATCTAGGATTTGTACGGCCGGTCGCGTAGCCGATTCCGGTGTTGGATTCGGGGCATGACAATGAGTGTCCATATAAGCGTAAGTGTAGCTTTGGAAGGCCCTCTTTTATATATTTATAGTATTCAAAGATAATCACTTTTAGTTGAGATGCGTAAGTGTAGCTTTGGAAGGCCCTCTTTTATATATTTATAGTATTCAAAGATAATCGCTTTTAGTTGAGATAATCTTTTTTGGTTGAGATAACCTTTTTTGGTTGAGATAAACATTTTTGATTGAGATAATAGCTTTTGCTATGACAATTGTTTTTTATTTGCCAATGCATTTTGCTTAGGTACCTCGAACTATGGCATAAGTGGGTGGTTTGAATACCCTTGTTTGTCATCGATAGTAATTTGATATCATAGCCTTAACACTTGGAATCCTGACACTTTGCACTGCTTGCTATATTCTACCTTGGCAGTTAGTCAGGTCCGACCAATTATTTGGACTATATGTACCAAGGGATGTGTCGATTTGGCTTGTAGTTACTTAATCCCAAGCATTATTGTTACTTGATTTTTCAACAATTTGTAGCCTCTAACTTGATTGTCGATTTGGATATCCCTAAAGACTGAGTATCTAAATAGTCGCAATAGGTTTAGTATCATGTATTTAGCTTTTATTCAATTTCTAGTCAGATTATTAGTTTTATATAGATGTTATTATATTATTTTAAATATGTACTATTTATGAAATTATTCTTGTTAGGATTGAAATACTATAAATAGTTTTGTTTTATATTTATTCAGGGCTTATTTTTTAAATCACATATTTCTTTTTTGTTGAAGTTTAGGATTTTTCCTTGGTATATTGGAGGATTTTATCTTATATGGATCCTTCCTTTTTTTTTTCACTAATGTTGCATCAGGTGGTAACAGAGCAAGTGACAGCACCATCCTTTCTTGATGGAAAACTATGATGAAGCCACCTTATTGACAATGATTAAGGGGTGCAGCTAAACTAGGAGGCAAGATGCGTCTAAGAAGTAGTAACTAAAACTCAGGAGCAAACAGAGATGCTTGAACGATAAGTTGCACATATGGAACAAATCCTAGAGGGCTTATGTGAGCAGTTCGAAACTCTTACAATCAACACAAACAGGAATTTTATTAAGATAAAAAATTGTCAAAGATGGAGCTCTCGGCCTATCTATCAATAAAGCTATTCTTGCAAATGTCACGTCTTGAATCCAGCACCGATATCGGCTTTGCAACCGGCCGCACAAATCCTAGGTTTTATCCTAGAGATCATGCAAGGCTTAAAAATTTTTTCATTTTAACCTCAATCCTTCATAATATTATTGATCACAATTCATAAGAAAATACCTAATACAAAGAAAATAACACAACTTATATGATTACAATTTCAGTCATCCTTTAGTCATCCAATTGATAATAATAACTCTTTAGCTATTCCTCATTTCAAAATGAAGCCAATTCACTACCAAGCTCGAAGATCCTGCACAACTCTGAGAAGGAAAAACAAATAGGGGATTGTGAGCTTTACAGCCCAGTAAGGTCTCCAAACGGTCACCAATAATAATAATATTTAGAAAATAACAAGAATATAAGAGTATATCATGTCATGCAACCAAACAACTCAAATGTCAATAAATTCTTTTGTAAAATCATGTTTTTCTCTTTATACTTTTAGTTTAATTATCCTTCTTCTTTAGGGTTCTGGACTAGTCATGGTCATGCTTCAGTCCATGACTGGCAATCTCAGTGTCATACTTCAGCCTGTGACTAGAAAACTCATTGTCACACTTCAGCTTGTGACTGGCAATTTCGTAATCGACCATGTACAATCTATCCGTGGCCAAGCCCACGTACTAAGCCCATGGCTCTGGCTGTGTAACCACGATCCCATGGCATGGCTAGTCCAAATACCGTATTCTCTTTATCCTTCCATATCATCATGTCAAAATCATATCACGATGTCAAACCATGAAATCTCAAATCTTTCAATGACCGGCATCACAGTCCAAACCATACAAATATCACTTTATTTGATAAAACATGGTATACATGAATATAGCTAATAATAATAACAATCGTATTGTCCAATGTAAAAAGTCAAACTATTCCATGCAAAACAAATCATGCATGCCAATACATATACGCATGGATCAAACCATGTCATAATAAATACTTATATATACTGGTGAACAGGTCCAGAGATCCTTACCTTCAAGAGCTAACTCAAAATACCAAGTATCAATTTATACCCAGAGCCCACTCAGCACTTCCTGCTCAGAAGATTGTTTCCCTACAACATAAATAATTTATTTAAAATTCTTCTACGATAAACCTGAAAAATCCCAATTGCACGAACTTCAAGAAAAAGACTTTCCAATCCTCTCTTCTTTCTCTCTCCTCTTTTTCTCTCCTCTCTCTCATCATTTCAACCTCCTGCAAAACTCTCTCTCTTCCTACAAACCAAATCTCTAAGATCTCTCTACTTCTCTATCCCGAACTCTAACATATCCCCAAAACTGGTCACTATCCCATGCCATCATAGCATGACAGCTTTCCTCTACTCCCGAGCCAAGATCTCTTTCCTCCCCCCTTCTCTTCTCTTCTTTCTCTTTCTTTCTTATTCTCTTCTCTTCTTATCTTCTCGTCTGGATTACTAAATCTCATCGTGACTCTCTTTTTGGCTCTATGTTCTCGTTCCCTGCATTGTTGACCTTCTTAAATAACAATCCTCAATGTCCCTTGTTAAAAATAGAAACAAAACCAATCCAAAATGAAGTCCTAAACCCATCTCACAAGCCCAAAATGTTCATGAAAAATCTTAGGCCATCAGATATGAGATCAACGCCTTAGATCACGTCCAAATCCGAATCCAAAAGCCTTTAATCAAGCCTAATCTCCCTTGGATCCATCTTAGCCATTTGATCAGGTGATCGGATGGTCCAGATTGTGTAGAAGAGCCATAGATCGCTGTGGACCGCAAGAAACTATCGGGGAAATGCCTGGGAAACGCGAGGAAATGCCCAGAGCAGCTGCCGCTCCGAGCTGGGCCGAGCCCACGCACCCGTATGCTCGCCCATCCGCATCGCCGCGCTCGACCATGCTCACACACCCGCTGAGCCCCACTCGTGCTCGCGCTCGTGCCCGCTCGCGCTCGTGCCCGGGCCGTGCGCTGGGCTGCATGCATGGTCTGGGCCGGGTCCAGCCTGGTGGGCCGGCCTGGGTAGCTTCTTCTCTTTTTTTCTGGGTTGTTGCGTTCTCCCCCCGTTAAAATAATTTCATCCTCGAAATTAGCTTAATTTAGATTTAAATTAGTGCTCCCATCATAATACTTCTAAAGTTAGAGTTAGTATTCTTAAATTACTACACTTTCACTGCGCACTCTGATATAATTTACAAAACCATCTAGGTTCACTAATAAATCCTTCCAAAAATTTCTGTCATGCCGTACTAATCATCATGTTAATTTCTTACTCTTATATCACAGTCTTAAACAATCATGACCTGAATTCAATATTTACTCATATATATTATAATCACTTATGCCAAGTCTCAAGTCATCTTTACCTAGGCTCTGACACTATTCTTGTCATATCCTAATAACCATCATGTTATTATTATTTTAACCACTTGTATCACCATCCCAAATGATCACAACCTAAGCTCTGATACCACTCTGTCAGATCCCAAATCCAGCACCGGAATCGGCTACGAGACCGGCTGCACAAACCCTAGGTTTTACCTTAGAGATCATGAAAGGCCTAAAAATTTTTTCATTTTAACCTCAATCCTTCATAATATTATTGATCGCAATTCATAAGAAAATATCTAATACAAAGGAAATAACTTAACTCATATGATTACAATTTCAGTCATCCTTTAGTCATCCAATTGATAATAGTAATTCTCTGGCTATTCCTCATTTCTCAATGAAGCCAATCCACTACCAAGCTCGAAGATCCTGCCAACTCTGAGAAGGAAAAACAAATAGAATATTGTGAGCTTTACAGCCCAGTAAGGTCTCCAAACGGTCATCAATAATAATAATATTTTGAAAATAACAAGAATATAAAAGTATATCATGTCATGCAACCAAACAACTCAAATGTCGACAAATCCTTTTGTAAAATCATGTTTTTCTCTTTATACTTTCAGTTTAATTATCCTTCTTTAGGATTCTGGACTAACCACGGTCATTTTTCAGCCCATAACTGGCAATCTCAGTGTCACACTTCAGCCTGTGACTGGCAAGCTCATTGTCACATTTCAGCCTATGACTGGCAATTTCGTAATCGACTATGTACAATCTACCCATGGTCAGGCCCACGTACTAAGCTCGTGGCTCTGGCTATGTAATCATGATCCCGTAGCATGGCTAGTCCAAATACCGTATTCTATTTATCCTTCCATATCATCATCAAAATTATATCACGATGTCAAACCATGAAATCTCAAATCTTTCAATGACCGGCATCACGGTCCAAACCATACAAATATCACTTTATTTGATAAAACATGGTATATAGGAATATAGCTAATAACAATAACAATCGTATTGTCCAACATAAAAAGTCAAACAATTCCATACAAAATAAATCATGCATGCCAATGCATATGTGCACGGATCAAACTATGTCATAATAAACACTCATATATAACTGATGAACAGGTCCAGAGATTCTTACCTTCAAGAGCTAACCCAAAATACCAAGTGTCAATCTGTACCCGGAGCCTGCTCAACACTTCCTGCTCAGGAGACTGCTCCCCTACAACATAAATAATTTATTTAAAATTCTTCTACGATTCACCCGAAAAACCCCAATTGCACGAACTTCGAGAAAAAGACTTTTCAATCCTCTCTTCTTTCTCTCTCCTCTCTCTCCTCATCTTCTCTCTCATCATCCAACCTCCTGCAAAACTCTCTCTTCCTACAAACCAAATCTCTAAGATCTCTCTACTTCTCTATCCCAAACTCTAACATATTTTCAAAACTGGTCATTATCACATGCCATCATAGCATGACAGCCTTTCTCTATTCCCGAGCCAAGATCTCTTTCCTCCCCCCTTCTCTCTTCTCTTCTTTCTCTTTCTTTCTTCTTCTCTTCTCTTCTCATCTTTTTGTTTGGATTACTAAATCTCATTGCGACTCTCTTTTTGGCTCTCTGTTCTCATTCCCTGCACTATTGGCCCTCTCAAATAACAATCCTCGACATCTCTTGTTAAAAGCAGGAACAAAACCAATCCAAAATGGAGTCCTAAACCCATCTCACTGGCCCAAAATGTTCTTGAAATATCTCAGGCCGTTAGATCTGAGATCAATGCCTTAGATCGCGTCCAAATCCGAATCCAAAAGCCTTTAATCAAGCTTAATCTCTCCTGGATCCATCTCAGCCATTCAATCAGGCGATTGGACGGTCTAGATCTTGCAGAAGAGCCATAGACCGCTGTGGACCATGAGAAACTACCAGGAAAATGTGGGGAAATGCCCAAAGCAGCTGCCGCTCCGAGCTGGGCCGAGCCCATGCGCCCACGCGCGTGGGTCGTGCCCTGTGCGCCCGCATAATGTGCCAGGCCGCGCTCTCGCATGCCCGCGCATTGTGCTTCGCTCGCCCGAGCTCGCCCGTCTGCATTGCCCGCGCTCGACCATGCTCGCACACCTGCCGTGCCCCGCTCGTGCTCACGCCCAGGCCCGGGCCGCGCGCTGGGCCACGCGCATGGTCTTGGCCGGATCCATCCTAGTGGGCAGGCCTGGGTAGCTTCTTCTCTTTTTTTTCTGGGTTGTTACAGCAAACCCATGTAGACAACCAGATTGTATGGGCATTCAAAAAGATTATGATGATTAGAAAGAAGCGAAGTATGCAAATTATAACTGATATCATGACTTTGATCAATATTTGAGGAGGTCAGAAGAATTTCATCTAAAAGTAGACATCCTATCCTTTAATTGAAATCTCAATATGAGGATTTTCTTGATTGGCTATCTGAATGTGATCAATTCATGGAGCATTTGGATACCTCATATGAGAAGATGGGGAGACTAGTCATGTTCAAATTGAGGGGAGGAGCATCCACATGGTGGCAAAGATTATTGGATGATCGATTAAGGTAAGGATTACCTTATGTTCGAACTTAGTTTTAGATGAAGCAATTGTTGCAACTACAATTTCTTCCCCCTAATTATGACCAAATTCTATTTAACAAATACCAAAAATATATTCAAGGTCAAAGAACAGTCCATGCATATACTATTGAATTTTTTAAACTACTAGAATAAAATTACTTGTCAAATTTAAAGGACAACAGATGGCAAGGTATATGTTAGAGTTGACTCTAGTGATATAGGACTGAATAGGTGTTTAGATGGTTCATAGTATTTCAGAGGAAAGGAACATGGCACTAAATGTTGAAATGATTATCCAGAAGCATTCCTCTAGTGTTGGCAGATTTGATTCTATGTGATGCAATTGGAATGAGTCAAACCAATTTAATATAGATAAAGATAAAATATCTCGAAATAATTTACAGTATAAGTAGGAAAGTGGAGCAGATAAGATTGATAGGATGTAGGAGTAGACAAGAGGGAATAATAGAAGGGACAATTATGATCGAGGTAACCAACGGGCAAATAACCCTTACGCCAGGCCAGTTTTCATGAAGTGTTATAAGTGCAATGATAGGGTCACCATTTTAGTGATTGTCCATTAAAAAAGGCTATTTTTAGTGGAGAGAGAAGATGAAGATGTTGATGATGATGAATTCCTTTATGAGCTAGATAGAGATGGAGAAGAGTATGATGAGCTAGGCCAGACTTATATGGTATGAAGATTGATATTATTATCTAAGGTGGAAGATGATACATAATGAAATAAATTATTCTATGCATGATTAACAAGTATCTCTTTGATTTAATAATTGATAGTGGTAGTTATGAAAATATAATTGGTAGGGAGACTATGAAAAGATTAGGATTAATTGTGGAGAAGCACCCTAACCCTTATACTATTAGCTGGATTAAAGTAGTTGATGATATTAAAGTAACTGAGAGGTATAAGGTACTTGTTCCTATAGGCAGATATAAGGATGAGGTGCATTGTGATATTGTTGACATGGATGCTTGTAATTTGATATTTGGTAAATTTGATATTTGGTAGACCTTATCAGTTTGATATTGATGCTAAGCGTAAGAAGAGAAGGATTGTATTTAAGCTTAGCAAAGACGAAATGAAATTACACTTTGACCTTTCAAGAAAAGTTCTCCATTCAAACTTCTAAAGTGAAGGGGAAAGCTTTTCTAACTTTGACTAATCATTAATGTGAGTTTGAAACAAATTACAAGGAGGCCAAGGAGTTGCACTTACTGCTGGTGAAAGGCATGACTAGCAATGATAAAGGAACGAATGAGATTGTAGTGCTAGATGTAGTCAAGCCTTTATAGGAGGAATTTGTAGGAATTAGGCTAGAAGATATTCTTGAGGGCTTACCTCCCATGAGGGATGTACAACACCAGATTGTTTGGTCCCTCGAGCTAGCCTATCAAACCTTTCAAATGACAGGATGAGTCTGAAGGAAGGAGAGATTCTAAAAGAAAAGGTAGAAGAGTTGTAATGGAAGGGGCTAATTAGAGAGAGCATTAGACCATGTGTAGTACCCGTATTGCTAACCCTTAAGAAAGATGATAGTTGGTGGATGTGTTGATAGAAGGGCGGTTAATCAGATTACAATAGGGTACATGTTTTCAATTCCTAGACTGGATGATATGCTTGATCAATTATACAAATATGTGGTGTTTTGAACACTAATTCAATGAGTGGGTACCATCAAATTCAAATTAGACATATGGATGAATATCTAGAAGAATGTCTTCAAGGTAAAAGAGGGGTTGTATGGGTGGCTGGTGATGCCATTTGGGCTATCCAAAGTCCCGAGTACTTTTATGTAACTCATGAATTAGATTCCGAATCCTTTAATCAATAATCTTTTTGTTGCTTATTTTGATGATATCTTGATTTATAATCATGCCGAAGATAAGCATATTGATCACTTGAGGGCGGTACTGACAATTTTGTAGGAGAACAAGCTGTATATCAGCACAAAAAATTATATTATTATAACTAACATATTGCTGCTTTTAGGCTATGTGTGAGTGTCGAAGGGATTCATGTTGATGGGGAGAAGGTGCTTGCCATTGGAGACCAACCAACCTCAAAATTGGCCAGCGAGATGCACAATTTTCATAGCTTAGCGACCTTCTATAGGGGATTCATTCGAGGCTTCAACATCATTATGCAACATATCACCAAGTGTTTGAAGAAGGAAAAATTTGATTGGAATGAGATTGCAGAGAGAAGTTTTGCATGATTAAAGAGAAGTTAAGCAGAGCACCTATACTATTAGCATTGTTGAACTTTTAGAAGCTATTTGAGATAGAATGTGATGCTTGTAGAGTTGGCATTAGGGTTGTTCTATCACAAGAAAGGAGGCTAGTAATATTTTTCAATGAGAAATTGTGTGATGCCATGTAGCAATAGTCTATGTATGACAAAGAATTTTATGTTGTATTTTGAACTCTTAAGCATTGAAAGCATTATTTGATTAGGTAAGAGTTTATCCTTTTTTTTGATCATCAAGCTTTGCAGTTTTTGAATATCCAGAAAAGGATAAGTAATAATATGTATGCGAGGTGGATTACTTTTCTATAAAAGTTTCAATTTGGATTAGTGTATAAGGTCATAATTTAGAATAAGGTGGCAGATGCATTGAGTAGGCGGGCAGGTTTATTAGTGATATTGCAGTAAGAAATTATTAGTTTTGATTGCTTGAACGAGCAATATGCAAATGATAAGAATTTTGGGAAATCTAGTACAGGTGCATTTAGAAATATATATCTAGCTAAAGATTTTCATATATATGAGGGCTTCCTGATACGAGGTAATCAGCAATGTATTTCTTATTTTTCCTTGAAGGAGAAACTTGTTGCCCAGAGATCAACCCAAGAGGGGGGTGAATTGGATTTAAAAAAAATTAAAGCTAAGCTTGATAATACTAATAGCACACTTCACAAGACAAGATATGCAATTCAATTCAACAAGGTACTAAAATTAAAGTGTAATGCTCTAAAGTAGTAGTGCAGCGAAAATTAAAAGGAATAAGCAATAAAGTAAAGAGCAAGGAGGGAGAGAACAAGCGATCACAAACATAACAATCTATAGTGGTTCGGTGCCAACAATGCACCTACATCTACTCCCCAAGATCCCCTTGGAAATTCACTATAATCCAATGATTACAGCTGATTAGTTTTCCGGGCTCACTAATCAAAACGCAACTTGTTTTGCAAGGCTTACAAGTCACAACCTCACTTGGTTTTACGGGCTAACCAAGAACCTAATTGGTTTTCACAAGGCTAACCAAAAACCTCCCTTTCTTTTTCAGGCTAACCAAGAACCTTAGTGATTTTACGGGCTAACCACCAACCTAATTGGTTTTCAAGGCTTATCAATAACCTCACTTGGTTTTCCAATAGGCTAACCAATAACCTTTACAAGATATAAGATGGAGAAATAAAGAACCAATGTAAGCTTTCAATAATAAAGCAAATAAGTTGATGTAGCTCGATGTAGTGTTGCTTTGCTCTTGTTGAAGCCTTTTGAATGCCCAAGATTGAATGATCTTCAATGCACTTGATAGCTTTGAATGCTTGGAAGGCTTTCTTTTACTTGAGAGTGGTTGAGCTTTGAATGAATAGGAGTTAAGGCTCTTCTCTCTTCTTTTCTCTCTAAATTCTTTTTGGATATTCAATACATACTTTCTTGATTTGATTTGGAGCCTTTATATACCTTCCTAAGCCCCCAAAATCGAAATCTAGCTATTATATTTGAAAAACTAGCCGTTGGAGGGCATTTGGGCGAGTTCTGCGCTTGAAAAAACTAGCCATTACTGTTGTCAAAACTTCATGTGTCGACACTTCCTCTTCATGTGTCGACACATTATGTCGACACATGTTCTTCTTGAGTCGACACAAGTTCAAAGTGTTCCATTCAGATTCTCTGAAAAAATCAGCTGAGTCGACACATTTTCAGTTGAGTCGACACATAAGGTCCATGTATCGAGACATCAACTGTTCATTCAACTTCTGCAAGTTCTGTGGCTTGAAATTCTCAGGCGATGTGTTGATCCATGTGTTGACACCTTGAGTCGACACATAAGGTCCATGTGTCGACACATCATCTGTGCCATTTGAAACATTACTGCGTACCAGCCTGAGTCGACACATCATCTTCATGTGTCGACACATCATGTCATGTGTCGACACCTTGAGTCGACACATCATCAAAAAAGTACAGAAATTGCTGAACTTGTGCTGGAACATGTTTCCATTTGCCTTAGTCATCCATTCAACCATTTCTTTGAGTGTCCAAGTCTTGTTTTGTGCAATCATTCCATTCAAACTTGGTTCGTCAACACAATTAGGCTTCTTCAAATTTTGTGAGCATCCTTTCAATAAAAATACACTTAAAGCAAATCATTAGTCCTCAAATTATACTTAACTGTTTTGCTTATCATCAAAATCAATTAGTGGAGTTAACAATCTCCCCCTTTTTGATGATGACAAAACCCTTAAATATAAATTGCTTTAAAAGTAAATCTTTAAGAGAATTGATCAAGATGCATAATATTGAAAGTATTACGTATATCAATCATTACTTAAAGATATAATCATTCAAAACACAAGTGATAGAATTTGAGCTTGTTTCAAAGATAGAGAGTATCAGAGCTTAGTCAGAACTTTGATATTTATTTAAATGCATTAAGAACATGTATCATGATACTCTTACAATGAAAATTTCAGTAATTAACAAAGCTCCCCCTGAATTAATGATTCATAACAAAATTTGTGAGAATCTTTTCAAAAATATTGAAAGAGGGGTTTTGAGAATCAAATTTACTTTGACAAAAGGTAAAGCTCCCCTTTTCATAAATTCAGGTTTTCAAAAATTAAAAGTTACTCCCCCTTTAGTTTGGAGAAGTAAACACATTTATACTTAAATAATATCATGAATTACTCCCCCTTTTTGTTATCATTAAAAAGGTAAATAAAGGGAATACATTTATTTTCGGAATATTTTCTTTAAGAAGTACATTCATGAAAGCAATTCAAGATATAGCATTCATGTCCATCAAAGATATAGGAATGAATAATCAAAAAAGTTTTTCATATATGTATCATCAAGTACATAACAAAGATAAAAGTACATGTAAGCATGAAAGTAAACTATCTAGAAATCCATCAATGTCCTAATCCTCATCCATCGAGTCATCAGAGGATGAACCGATTTTGATCGGTCCGGTATCAGTAAAAGATCGAGCTCGCGACCATCGTGGTCGAAGATCTCGAAGTCTGGTCCTGGTCGACTAAGGAGGGGTATGGCGTCCACGTCCTCTGCAACGAATATAGGTCCAACCTCTGGCTAAAGCAGTAGAGATAGAAGCTACGTCCTCCATAGGAACTGAACTGATCGGGTGAATCATCTCAGCAACAGCTGGAGTAGGAGTATGATCAAAAGTAGGGCCTGAATCGAGATGCTGAAGGCCGGGTGTATAAAACCCAAGCTCTTGAGTGACTGAAGAAGTATGAAGGGTAGGACTAACAAAAGTAGGTGTAACAGCTGATGATACAGGCGTATCAAGAATAACATTATCAGCTGTGGAAGGTATCGGTGTATCTACAATAGATGTGTCAAAAGAGGGTGTCTCAATGATAGGTGTATAAATGATAGGAGAATCAATAGTAGGTGAATCAATAACAAGTATATCAATAACAGGACCGAGAATAGGAATAGGAACTGGAGTGTGATCAACCGATCTAGAAGGAGAGGATGAATCAAGTATCGGAGCAGGTGAGAAGGATGGGTCAACTGGGCTCGCAGGCACGTCATCCGTCACCTCCACAACTGGCTCTGACAAAAGATCAGCAATATCAAACCGGTCTGAGTCAGTCTCCTCATCATCAACATCTCCAACAGCTGTGTCTCCACCTCCATCTCCTACAGTAGTCTCAACACCAGTGTCGATATCAGCAATGTCATCAGCTGGTGCTGGAGCAGGAACATCAACTGAAGCAGGAACTGTGTCTGTAGCAGGAGCACTCATCGAAGCTCTGGATAGTGCTGAGAGAATAGCCGAAATACCATCACTAAGACCAATGTGGCTCTCTCTCGTCTCAGCAATAAAGACGTCTAGACACTGCCTCATGATGAAAACATCGATCTCTATGCGTCTGACTCTGTCCTCTAGAGTATCTGAAGTATCATGAGTCTCTGTCTGCTCTGGTTGTGGCTGGGCAGATGTAGAGGGATCAGGCTGAGCTGGCTATGCTGCCGTCTCAGGCTGTGTCTCGCTCTGTCCAGCCTCACCTGAAAGAATCCGCTCCTCCTCTGCTATGTCCTCATCAATGTCAGCTCTATCCTCGGCCTGTCCTGATGTCCTCCATGTCCACTGGCCTCGGACTAAATGATAACCCATGCGATGTAGTGACCTGATGTCATATACATCGGTATGGATCAAAGTACGATAAGGCTCATCCTGGAAGCTGACTCCATACTCCCGGAACAGTACAGTCAATCCCGTGCCATACGGCAAGCAGAGCCACTGACTAGACGCTGCCTTAGTAATCTGATGAATCATCAAAACAGGAAGACAAATCGGCATCCGCTGAATCAGGGAGACCATCACGAGCAACTCTCACTCGGCAATGTAGTCAAATCGACCGGTCTTCTATAGAAGAATCTGGACGATGATATGATGTAGCAGTCTCATTTCCACAGACAATCTCGATGCAGGAACAATGGCTCCCTCTGGTAAGATTCAGACTCAAAAATACACTGGAGGCCACTAACTCTATCCAATAGACTGTCAATAACTGATCCAGTCATGGATATATTTCATACTCTGCTCAGAATCTTTGCTGAAATGGGAATATCCCATCCTCTGACCTGAGCAATCCAGCCATCTGATCTGTAGGCAAGTGATCCGTAGAACTCTCTCATCAACCCGGGATAGTATCTCTCGCTGAGCGAACAGAAAGTAGCCAACCCAGCATGTCGGATCCACTCTCCTATCCAAAAAAGCTGCTGGTCTAAGAAAAAGAAGTCCACTCGGCATCCTCCAACCACTATCTTGGAGCTCATCCGGCTAGAAGGTGCAAACAACGGTTGTGCAGGCGGATCCGGAGCTCTAGACTCATACCGAGCCTTCGTTCTCCACTCTTCTTCATGCTGTGACTGATGCGGTCGGTGAACAACTTGTTTGCGAAGACCCATTATCAACAATCAAGGTTTGGGCAAGGTTTTTGGTGGAAATAGGGAGTTTCTAGGATTTAGGAGCTAAAACCTAGGAGGAATTCCAATCAAAAACGATCACCAAACCTTCAAATCCGAGAAAACAACGGGTAAAAGCAAGGAAACGAGAGGATGAATAGGATGGATACCTGGAATCGAGGTGTCGGCTCGGAGGAGAATGAATTTTGGGGGGAAAACGGTTCGGAAACCTTTAAAATCTCAGTTTGCCATCGGGCATGTGTCGACTCACGCATGTGTCGACACATTTTGGTGTTGACACATCGACTTAAAAACTGAAAAATTAAGGAATTCACAGAATGATCAAAATCAATTGAAATAATAGGTTTTTGGAGTCAAATCAATAATGATCAATCATGATATATCATTAATAAGGTTAAATTGATCTAGTTTGAGTCAAATTGGGAGGAAAAATTTAATCAAATGGATTGATGATCCCGAGCTCTCTTCTAATCATACAGAATCGATCTTCCAAGAGAGGTTTAGTTAAAATATCAGCTAATTGAAATTTAGTGCATATAAATTCAAGCAAAATATCATTGTTTTCTACATGATCTCTAATAAAGTGATGCCTAATTTCAATGTGCTTGCTCCTAGAGTGTTGAACAGGATTTTTAGTCAAGCAAATAGCACTGGTATTATCATATTTAATAGGAGTTCTAGCCAACTTGATTCCAAAGTCTTCAAGTTGTTGCTTAATCCACAGGATTTGAGCACAACAACTTCCTGCTGCAATATACTCAGCCTCAGCTGTGGATAGTGCAACTGAAGTTTGTTTCTTGTTAAACCATGAGATTAAGTTAACTCCAAGAAATTGGCAAGTTCTACTAGTACTCTTTCTATCTAATCTACACCCAGCAAAGTCTGCATCAGAATATTCAATCAATTCAGCAGGAGAATTTCTAGCATACCACAAACCAATACTAATAGTACCAGACAGATATCTAATAATGCGCTTAACGGCCATAAGATGTGATTCCTTAGGTACTGATATCTAGCACACATGCAAATGCTAAACATTATATCTGGTCTACTAGCAGTTAAATACAGTAAAGAGCCTATCATGCCTCTGTATAATTTTGGATCTACAGAATTACCATTTTCATCTTTATCTAGTTTACATGAGGGGCTCATAGGCGTACCTATTGGCTTAGTAGTCTCCATCCCAAACTTTTTGATAATTTCTCTTGTATACTTAGCTTGGTTGATGAAGATACCATCTGAAGTTTGCTTGATTTGGAGTCCAAGAAAGAAGTTTAGTTCATCCATCATACTCATCTCGAACTCACCCTGCATAAGCTTAGCAAACTCTTGACAAAAAATTTCATTAGTAGCACCGAAAATGATGTCATCAACATATATTTGTACTACTAATAAATCATTATCTTTCCTTTTCAAAAATAGTGTTTTGTCAACATTTCTTCTAGAAAATTTATTTTCAATAAGAAATTTGCTTAACCTTTCATACCATGCTCTAGGTGCTTGCTTCTAAACATAAAGTGCTTTGTGCAGTTTGAAAACATGATCTGGATGTGCATGATTTTCAAATCCAGGTGATTGTTCAACAAAAACTTTTTCATTTATAAAGCCATTCAAGAAAGCATTCTTAACATCCATTTAAAATAATTTGAAGTTCATAAAACATGCAAAAGCTAACAATAGTCTAATTATTTCAAGTCTAGCAACATGAGCAAAAGTTTCATCAAAGTCAACCCCTTCCTCCTGATTGTAGTCTTTAGCAACTAGTCTAGCTTTATTTCTAATGACAATACTATTTTCATCTAATTTATTCCTAAATACCCATTTAGTGCCAATAATTGAAACATTAGATGGTCTTTCTACAAGTTTCCAAACATTATTTCTGTCAAATTGTATTAGTTCTTCTTGCATAGCATTGATCCAATTAAAGTCTTTTTCAGCTTCTTCAAAATATTTGGGTTCAATTTGAGATACAAAAGCTATGTAATCACATTCATTTCTAATAGAAGCTCGAGTTCTTACCCCTTTAGATGGATCACCTAAGATTAGTTCCTTAGGGTGTCCATGAGCATACCTCCACTCCTTAAGTAGATCTTGATGCACTGGAGTGTCAACTTCCTTTTGATCCTTGTCCTGATTTTCTTCATTTGGTTAAGCTTGGTCATCCAATGTCAGCTTCTGAAGTTTGTCAGTACTTGCACATTCATCAAATGTATCCTCTTTTCTTGAGGATTTGTTAGTAGATTCTTCAAATACAACATGTACTGACTCTTTTACAACTAAAGTCTATTTGTTAAATACTCTGTATGCCTTGCTTGATGTAGAGTATCCTAAGAAGATATCTTCATCAGACTTGGCATCGAACTTCTCTAGATGATCTTTTCCATTGTTCAAAATAAAATATTTACAACCAAAAACTCGAAAATATTTCAAAGTTGGTTTTCTTTGGTTCCAAAGCTCATATGGAGTTTTCTTTAAAATAGGACGTATCAAAACTCTATCAAAACATAACATGTTGTATTTATAGCTTCAGCCCAAAAATACCTTGGCAAATCGTTTTCACAAAGTATAGTGCGTGCCATTTCTTCTAAAGTGCAATTTTTCCTTTCTACTACCCCATTCTGCTGAGGTATCCTAGGTGCAGAGAAATTGTGTTCTATGCCTTTTTCATTACAAAAGTTTTCAAAATCTTGATTTTCAAATTCGGTTCCATGATCACTACAAATACAAACGACTGAAACACCTTTTTCATTTGAAACTTTTCTATAAAACTTTACGAATACAGAAAATGACTTATCTTTTTGTGCTAAAAAGAAAACCCAAGTAAATCTCAAAAAATCATCCACAATAACTAATCCATATCTCTTGTCTCCTAGACTTGATATTCTAGTTGGTCCAAAGAGATCCATGTGGAGTAGTTCAAGTGGTATACTAGTAGTTACAAATCCTTTTGGTTTAAAAGAAGTTTTGACTTGTTTTCCAAATTGACATGCTTAGCAAATTCTATCTTTTTCAAAACTAATTTCAGGTAAATCTTTAACTAAATTCTTTTTATAAAGTTTTGAAATAAGGTACATACTAGCATGCCCTAACCTTCTATGCCATAACCAACTAGTCTCTTCCTTGATAGAATTCATTGCAACAAGGCATTCTCTATTAGGTAAAGATAGATCATCAAGATCTACAAGATAAATATTTCCATGTCTTTTTCTAATTAATTGTACTCCATTTAAATCTGGACTAGAAATCATGCAATATGATGATTTGAAAACTACTTGAAAACCTTTGTCACAAAACTGGCTAATACTTAAGAGATTATGCTTTAAATCATCTACTAAAAGTACATTACTAATACTATTAGAAGGAGTTATGTGAATCTTACCAATTCCAATGATTTTACCTTTACCATTATCACCGAAGGTCACACTCCCTCCATTCAAAGCTTCAAGAGAAGTGAATTGCTTCACATCTCCAGTCATGTGCCTTGAGCAACCACTATCAAAATACCAAATTCGTTTATTTTTCTTGGTTGCAAGGCACACCTGCAATAAGATCAAGCTTTATTTTTAGGTACCCAAGCTAACTTGGGTCCTTTCGGGTTAGCATACGAAATGGTTCCTTTTGGAACCCACACTTTACCAAAAGATATGATTTTTTTGAAATTACATTGATATGACTTATGACCTAGTTTTTTGCAAGTAAAACAAGTAATACTAGATGATGCAGGCACAAAGAAGTTTTTGAAATACTTTTGTTGCTTTTGAGGTTTATATTCTAAACCTGCCTTGTTGAAAACTGCTCTTTGATTATTCAAAAGTAAATTCAGCTTTTCTGAACTATAAGTAAACTTGTCAACAAAAGGTTTGATTTTCTCAAGTTCATTTTTGTATTTTTCATTTTCAAGTTCTAAATCCTTGTTTTTCTTTAAAAGATCATTGTTAGAAACAACATGTTTAGGCCTTTTCAAAACTTCATTTTCCATGGCTAAAGCATTATTTTTCTTTTCCAAAACATCTAGTTTAATTTTCAAAGAACTAATATCATTAAGTAAAGAATTGTTTTCTAATGAGAAACTATTAGCATACTTTTTTAATTTCTTATTTTCAGATAATACTAACTTATAATCATGCATCAATTCTTCAAAAGCACTTCTAAGTTCATCAAAAGTAAAATCAACTTCAGAGTTAGAACATACCTCTTCATTATCCTGATGTGCCATGAAGCAGAGATTTGCAATTTTAGTCTGCTCTTCTTCTGAACTGGAGTCTTCGCTATCACTCCACGTGACCATCATTGCTTTCTTCCTTAGTTTTTTCCTTGATTTCTTGAGAAGAGGACAATCAAATTTATAGTATCCGGGCTTCTTGCACTTGAAGCATATAGGTACTTCCTTCTCCTTTTCCTTTTCTTTCTCTTTTTCTTTTTCCTTTCCCTTTTTCTTGGATTGAAATTTCTTCTTGTAGGAAAACTTCCTTCTCTTCATAAATCTTCTAAATTTTTGGACAAGGAGGGCTTCTTCGCCTTCTACTTCTTCATCATCATCGGACTCATCAATCGAGGATTCTTCTTGAACATTTGATTTAAAAGCGATCCCCTTCTTCTTCTTATCCAAGTCCATTGATTTCTATTTCAAGTTGAGCTCATAGGTCATGAGCGATCCTATTAGCTGCTCAAGTGGAAGCTTGTCTACATCCTTTGCCTCTTGAATTGCAGTCACCTTTGGATCCCACAACGTCGGAAGTGACCTAAGAATTTTATTCACTAGATCAACATTAGATATGACTTTACCAAGACTTCTCATAGCATTTACAATATTTGTAAAATGTGTATACATATCAGTAATAGATTCATTTGGTTCCATCTGGAACATCTCATATGTGTGCACTAACATATTGATCTTAGTGTTCTTCACTTGATCAGTACCCTCGTGGGTAACTTCAAGTGTATCCCATATTTCTTTGATGGACATGCATGTAGATATCCTATTGAACTCACTAGGATCTAATGCACAATACAAGAGATTCATTGCCTTAGCATTGATCTCAGATTATTTAACATCATTTTCATCCCAATCCTCTTCAAGTTTTGGGATGGAAACACCATTAACCACCACCGAAAGAATATGTGGACCCTTATCATCTACTTTCCATAAATTATAATCTATAGAATGCATATACATTCTCATCCTAGTTTTTCAATAAGTATAATTTGTTTCATTAAAAAATGGAGATTTATTTGAGGCTTGTCCCTCAACTACACTAGTACCAATTGGGGTTGCCATAGATCTTTACTCAAGGCGGCAAAGCCTATATACTAAGAACAAGGCTCTGATATCACTTGTTGCCCAGAGAGCAACCCAAGAGGGGGGGGTGAATTGGGTTTAAAAAAAAAATAAAGCTAAGCTTGATAATACAAGTAGCACACTTCATAAGACAAGATATGCAATTCAATTCAACAAGATACTAAAATTAAAGTGTAATGCTCTAAAGTAGTAGTGCAGTGGAAATTAAAATCAATAAGCAATAAAGTAAAGAGCAAGGAGGGAGAGAACAAGCGATCACAAACACAACAATCTATAATGGTTCGGTGCCAACAATGCACCTACATTCACTCCCCAAGATTCTCTTGGAAATTCACTATAATCTAATGATTATAGCCGATTAGTTTTCCGGGCTCACTAATCAAAATCAAACTTATTTTGCAAGGCTTACTAGTCACAACCTCACTTAGTTTTACGGGCTAACCAAGAACCTAATTGGTTTTCACAAGGTTAACCAAAAACCTTCCTTGATTTTTCGAGCTAACCAAGAATCTTAGTAGTTTTGCGGGCTAACCACCAATCTAATTGGTTTTCAAGGCTTACCAATAACCTCACTTGGTTTTCCAATAGGCTAACCAATAACCTTTACAAGATATAAGATGGAAAAATAAAGAACCAATGTAAGCTTTCAATAGTAAAACAAATAAGTCAATGTAGCTCGATGTAGTGTTGCTTTGCTCTTGTTGAAGCCTTTTGAATGCCCAAGATTGAATGATTTTTAATGCACTTGATAGTTTTGAATGCTTGGAAGGCTTCCTTTTGCTTGAGAGTGGTTGAGCTTTGAATAAATAGGAGTTAAGGCTCTTCTCTCTTCTTTTCTCTCTAAACTCTTTTTGGATATTCAATACATACTTTCTTGATTTGATTTGGAGCATTTATATACCTTCCCAAGCCCCCAAAATCGAAATCTAGCTGTTATATTTGAAAAACTAGCCGTTGGAGGGCATTTGGGCGAGTTCTGCGCTTGAAAAAACTAGCCGTTACTGTTGTCAGAACTTCATGTGTCGATACTTCCTCTTCATGTGTCGACACATTATGTCGACACATGTTCTTCTTGAGTTGATACAAGTTCAAAGTATTCCATTCAGATTCTCTGAAAAAATCAGCTTAGTCGGCACATTCTCAGTTGAGTCGACACTTTGAGTCGACACATAAGGTCTATGTATCGACACATCAACTGTTCCTTCAACTTCTGCAAGTTCTGTGGCTTGAAATTCTCAGGCGATGTGTTGATCCATGTGTTGACACCTTGAGTCGACACATAAGGTCCATGTGTCGACACATCATCTGTGCCATTTGAAACATTACTGCGTACCGGCCTGAGTCGACACATCATCTTCATGTGTCGACACATCATGTCATGTGTCGACATCTTGAGTTGACACATTATCAAAAAAGTGCAGAAATTGCTGAACTTATGCTGGAACATATTTCCATTTGCCTTAGTCATCCATTCAACCATTTCTTTGAGTGTCCAAGTCTTGTTTTGTGCAATCATTCCATTCAAACTTGGTTCGTCAACACAATTAGGCTTCTTCAAATTTTGTGAGCATCCTTTCAATAAAAATACACTTAAAGTAAATCATTAGTCCTCAAATTATACTTAACTGTTTTGCTTATCATCAAAATCAATTAGTGGAGTCAACAAAACTTATTTATATTTGCATAAAGGCGGCTTAGCAAGTCACTTGGGACAAGATAAATCAATTGTTGCAGTGCATGAGAGATATTACTAGCAGAATTAAAGAAAAATGTTGGCAGATTTGTTTGAAAATGCTAACTTGTCAAATAACTAAGGGATATGCATAGAATATAAGATTGTCTATGCCTTCACCAGTTTCTGAAAATATCTAGAAAGATCTGTCCATGGATTTTGTTCTTGGCTTACCTCGCATCCAAAGAGGTGTATATTCTGTGTTTGTTGTGTTGATAAATTTTCTAAGATGATATATTTTATTCCTGGCAAGAAGACTTTGGATGCTGAGCATGTTGCTAAGCTATTCTTTTAGAAGGTGGTTTGATTGCATGGTATGCCTAAAACCATTACCTCAAATAAAGACAGGAAATTTCTAAGTCACTTCTAGAGGACTTTGTGGTGAATGTTTGACTCTTCTTTGAATTACAGTAGCATAGCTCATCCATAAACTGATGAATATACTGAGTCTCTTAATCAAACTCTAGGCAACTTGATTTGGAGCATCTGTGGACACAAGTCCAAGTAGTAGGATATAGCACTTGTATAGGTGGAATTTGTATATAATAGTGCACAACATAGTGCTATAGTATAGTTGCTATTCTCAATAGTTTATTTGCAGGTTCTAAGACATGTGGTGGGCTTAGTAAATATTCCTAAGGGACTTGAATTCAGTGTTGCTGCTGAGAAGTTTGCAAAACATGTTCTATATATTCAAGCTAACGTGAGATAGAAGCTTGAAGCTGCTAATGTTAAATATAAAACAACTATGGATAGGCATCTCAAGGAGAAAGTTTTTGCAGAAGGAGATATGGTCATGGTATTCTTTCACAAGGAAAGGTTTCCAATTGACACCTATAACAAGCTGCAGCAAAAGAAGTATGGGCCACACCAGATACTATGGAAGATCAATGATTATGCAAATGCTGTTGATCTACCTGATAGTATGTATATTTCCAAGATTATTGATGTTCCTGATATTTATCCTTACTATCTCGAGAATGAGATTTTGTATCCTGATGATGATGACAACTCGAGGGCAAGTTTTTTCCAGGTGTAGGGAAAAGACATGGAATGTCTAGTTGAAGGGTATTTGAACCTGTTATACCCAATCGGCTTATCCTTGAATCGAACCGGCGTCGACGGTCCTTCGGGCCGATCGAACTAGGGGTCCGAACGACCACCCCAATGAAGGTCCGACCGACTCATTTCAGCAGAGGCCCAACCGACCCACTTTATCGGTAGTCCGAACGACCACCCCAGTGAAGGTCCGACCGATCCACTTCAGCAAAGGTCCGACCGACCCACCTCATCAGTGGTCCGAACGACCATCCCAGTGAAGGTCTGACCGATCCACTTCAATAGAGGTCCGACCGACCCACTTCATCAGTGATCTGAATGACCACCCCAGTGAGGGTCCGACCGACCCACTTCAGTAGAAGCCCGGCAGGTCCACTCCAGCAAAGGTCCGACCAACCCACTTCAGCAAGGCCCATATTGGCCCAAGGTGAGCCATTCCAAGGATGGTCCGGGGGCTCTAAAAGTCCCTTTCTGCTGGTACCAGAATTCTATTATAACAGAATTTTGACACATCAGTGCTACTACTCTGCGAATCCCACGACGCCACCCTTTCCTGGTGCCATGTGGCCACTACCCAGATTCTTCTAGGGACAGACAGGTCATTCCCTACTTAGCCCCTAATGGATTCTAGCAAGGTTCCATGCCTATATAAGGTAAAATGGGGGACTCCGGGCGGTAAGAGAGCTTTTCCTTTTCCACAAGCTTATCTCCTTTGATTCTTCCATTCTGTTGCTCTACAGCTCTCACTAACTTAGCCATCGGAGTGTCCCCCGCCGGAACACCATTGGCCTGCGGGACTTTTTTGCAAGAACCAGGAGACGCGCACTCCAGTTAGCTCCAGGAACCCAGTATAGGAGATTCAGTGGCAACAGATTGGCGCTAAAGGAAGGGCCCGAACCTTCATTCTTGTTTTCCTTTCCTAAAAAAAGGAATCCACTACTAAATAGAGTAATTGTGAAAGAAAGAGCCCAGATACCTCCATCAGGAGAGGTCACTCTCCGTCAAGATCGGAAGAACCTCCCAGGAAGATGACGCCGCCCAACCTACCATCATCCTGGGACAACAGCAGTTCCAGACTCTTCTGAACTGCATCGACACCCTCGCTGCCATGGTTCAAAACTTCCAGGATGTGGTCAATAACAGGCAACAGCTGCTCGCGGCATCCCAAACCAACCATCAACCTGCTGCTGAGGGAAGTCGACAGCAAGGAGTCCCTCAGCTCCGCTTCCACGTAGCCCTGGAGCCCCGAAGGTCTCAAAGGACTCATGCTGACAGAAAGAGAGTGAGGTCTCCCTCACCCTCCTCTGTAGACTCGGTCCCTGATGACGATCAGTACTGCGATGAGGACCCGAGAGACTATACCAGCAAATCCAGCGTATGGAGGAGCAGATCGCTGAGCTGGTTGATCGGCAGAAGGTTGACGGGGCGTAGGCGTACGACTCTCGCCCGCCTTTCTCTGCCAGAATCATGGTAGAATCCATCCCCCGTCACTTCAAAATTTTTCAGGTGGATGCTTACGATGGCTCCACCGACCCTTTGGAACATCTGGGCACTTACAAGGCCCACATGATGGTATAGGGTACCTCCGATGCCCTTCACTGCATCACCTTCCCTGTGACTCTTAAGAAGGCAGCTCGGATGTAGTTCTTCGCCATCCGACCAGATATGATTCACTCCTTCTCCCAACTGAAAAAACTTTTTCTGTCCCATTTCAGGACTTGCAGCCGGATGCCGAGGAACATGGACTGCCTCTTCCTCGTGCAGCAGAAGGAAGGAGAAACCCTCCGGGATTACATGGCTCGATTTAATTCATCGGCCATGGAGGTTCTGGACCTAAATAAGCACGTAGCTATGTCGGCCTTCAAGAAGAGGCTACGATCATCCAGGCTCACTTTCTCCCTGGACAAGAGATTTTCGATAAGCTACTCTGAGCTACTGGCCCGGGCACAGAAATATGCCCTGGCAGAAGAACAGGCGGCAAGCCGACGCCAGGCTGAAGGGAGGTCAGCTTCCAAGAAGAGGAGTGACAAGGCTCCCGAAGTTCGACCTCCCAGCGATGGCATCAACTCGGCCCGACGCCGCAGCCCCAAGCCAAAAGACTTTCCCAGGAGGTTCGAGACTTATGCACCTCTCTCCCTCCCGAGAGAGAAGATCCTTTTGGAGATAGAGAACGATACCTTCTTGCAAAGGCCTCGTCTGATGATGAGCCCCTTCTCATCCAGAAGCAGAGACAAATACTGCCGGTTCTAAAATGACCACGGGCACAGCACAGAAGATTGCCTCCAGCTGAAGGATGCAATAGAAGATCTGATCAGGCAGGGGTACCTGCATAAGTACATCCAACCCCAGAGGAATCGGGCTGAAACTTCTACTGCCAGAGACCTTCCAGAGAAAATAGAGTTGCCCAACCAGCGCCCCACCGATGAAAATGTGGGTATGCTCCACTGTCGGTCCGACTGGAGGGATGAAGAAGACCAGGATACTATGAAGAGGCCCCTGAGTTCTAATGTAATTAGTTTCTTCGACGAAGACCTCTTAGAGCCCCAGGTCTTTGGGAATGACCCTGTGGTTGTATCGGCAGTGATTCCAACTATGACGTAAGAAGGATCCTAATAGATAATGGAAGCTCCACAGAAATTTTGCTGTATGATGCCTTTGTCCGAATGAACCTGTCTAGAACCAGGCTGCAGGAATTCCCAATGCCATTGACAGGGTTCGGGGAAAACTCCGTCGGCGTAGAAGGAGAAATAACTCTGCCCGTAACCATCGGATAAGAGCCTTATCAAAAAACCCTCCTTATCAACTTTGTGGTAGTACGCATGACATCGGCCCACAATGCCATCTTGGGACAGCCGGTCCTTAACAAATTCTAGGCCATCATGTCTACCTACCACTTGCTGGTAAAATTTTCTACCCGGAATGGGATCGGAATAATGAGGGGGGATCGTAGGATGGCCAGGCAGTGTTTGACCATCCAGGACAGGCAATTGAGAGACCGTTCCATCTTGAAATAGCTTGACCCCAGGGCTGAAGCCGACTGCTGCGGACAGCCAGTCGAAAGGATCCTATTTGTGCCCCTCTAAGATGACGATCCCACCAGGGTCCTGCAAATTGGAAGCACACTCAGCGAAGAGGCCAAGTCAAAGCTAATCAGCTTCTTATGGGACAATGCCAACATCTTCGCCTGGTCGGCGTCGGACATGCCAGGTATCCCGTCGGAGGTCATAACTCACCAGCTTAAGGTGGATCCAGCTTACAAGCCCGTCATGCAAAAGAAGAGGAGCTTCGTCCCTGAGAGACAAAGAGCGATTGATGAGAAGGTCAAGAAGCTCTTTGATGCTGGCTTCATCAGAGAGGCCAATTATCCTGACTGGCTGGCAAATGTTGTAATGGTGAGGAAAGCCAATGAAAAGTGGAGGATATGTGTGGACTACACCGACCTCAACAAAGCTTGTCTGAAGGATAGCTTTCCTTTACTAAAGATCGATCAACTAGTGGATGCCACTACCGGCCACCAGCTTCTGAGCTTTTTGGATGCCTTCTCTGGGTACAACTAGATCAGCATAGATCTGAAGGATGAAGAGAAGATAGCTTTTGTCACCGACAAAGGGCTGTACTGCTACAGAATTATACCCTTCGAACTAAAGAATAACGGAGCCACTTTTCAAAGACTGATCAACCAGATCTTCGAAGGGCAACTTGGAAGAAACATGGAGGCGTATGTTGACGATATGATAGTCAAGAGCCTCCATAGAGCCGACCACATCAAAGATCTACAAGAATCTTTCAATGCCTTGAGGCATCACCGGATGAACCGAACCCAGCCAAGTGCACTTTTGGGATGACTTTCGAAAAATTCCTTGGCTTTCTGGTCATGCAGAGAGGATTTGAGGTCAACCCTGATAAAATCAAAGCCATCGTCAACATGGGGCATCCGATCAACAAGAAGCAAGTGCAAGAACTTACAGATCGAATAGCTTCTCTCAGCCGATTTATCTCTAGATCGACCAAAAAATGTCTTCCCTTTTTCAAAACTCTACGGCAGTCGAATTGTTTCCAGTGGACTGACGAATGCCGGTCGGCCTTCGAAGCATTGAAGGCATATCTGGAGACTCCCCCCCTACTTGCTAAGCCTATGGAGGGAGAGCCACTGTACCTATATCTGTCGGCGTCGAATGAGGCGGTGAGCTCCGTTCTCATCCGGATGGGAGAAAACAATCAGCAAAAGCCAATCTACTACACCAGCAAGGTTCTCTATGACACCGAAACAAGATACCCCAAGATGCAAAAGCTTGTCTACTCCCTAGTTATGGCGACTAGACGACTACGGCCCTACTTTCAGGCACACTCAATCATTGTCCTGACTGACCAACCTCTTAAGGCGATCCTCAGGAGCCTCGATACGTCAGGATGACTTGCCAAGTGGGCCATCAAGCTTGGTGAATTTGACATCTCCTTCCAGCCTCGGTCGGCTATGAAAGCTCAGGTGATCACCGATTTCATAGCGTAGTGTACCTGGAGATGAGAGACACCTTTACAAATGGTCGACATACCTGAGGACGACATTGTTAAAGAAGTAGAACCCGCCTGGATACTCCATGTGAATGGGGCATCCAATCTTGCTGGTTGCGGGGCGGGCTTGATCCTGACCAACCCTGACGGGCAGAGCCTGGAATATGTCCTGCACTTCGCATTCCAAGCATCAAATAATCAGGCGGAATATGAAGCCCTCCTTGCAGGGTTGAGGATAGCTGGTGAGCTGGGCATCGGTCAGATCAAAGCCTTCTCAAATTCCCAACTAGTGGCTAACCGGTGAAGGACGAGCTCGAGGTGAGAGATCCGACCTTGGTGAAGTACTTGAGTAAGCTATGTGGTCTCGTAACTCAACTTAAATTTTTTGAGATCTCTAATATACCTCGAGCACAGAATTCTCGGATGGACACTTTGTCATGGCTGGCCACCACCATCACCAATCCATCGGATCGGACCCTCGTGGAACACCTACGAAGCCCAAGCATTGCTGAAGAGACATCAACAATCCATCAGGAGGAGCGAGAGGCCTCTTGGATGGACTCCATCCTCGCGTTCCTCAATGAAGGGACCCTGCCTGAAGATAAAATCAAAGCCAAGCATGTGCGCTGGACTATCCCAAAGTACGTCATTGGTGCGGGCACCAGAATCAGAAAGAGACTCCAACCAATTCAAGCCCATTCCGAATCTTTATGGTTGGACTAGAGAGTCCGGTAACCTTTCTTTATTTTGAGTCCAAAAGAATCATGTAAGTCGAGTCCATGTCGGGTCTAGTCTTAGTCCAATCCAAATGGGTCAACTAGCATCAAGCCTAAAGAAGACTCACAATGTATACCCCAAATCAAGACCAAAGCCAACTCAATTGGGGACCACATGCCACATCACTTGCGCCACCTCAACTTGGGACCACATACCACGTCAAGAGGGGACCACATGCCACCTCACACGCCACCTCACCACAAGAGGGTGCCATCCCAAGTTCAAATTCAAGGAAGTTGGCCAAGGAGGATTTCAAGCAAGAAAATCAGCCCTCTCCCCTTATATTACTCCACTTGTTTAGGGATTTGAAATTTCAAAATTTGTAAGGCTTTATTTAAAGCCTTGGATGCCCCTTGTAAAGAATTGATGAATGAATACAATTTTTTTTCAGAAATTTTCTATGTGTTTTCTATGTGCCTATGTGGATCTTTATGCCTAAGTGAACCTCTTCCTCTCCTCCATCATTTCTTCTCCCTAATCCTTCTCTTTTACTCTTCATCTTCCAAGCAATCCTCTTCCTTCAAGGCGAATTAAGGATATCCTCACAAGAAGAAGATCAACACCAACACAAGCTTCCACCATGGCGCCAAGGATCATTTCCAACAAACTCTCCTTTGAGTTCCATCAATCTTCTCATTTCTAATTAAGCTTCTAATCATCTTGGTTTCTTTGTTGCAGGGTTCTCTAGGCTCCAGATCTAAGAGGAAGGATTACTTGCTACAAACCAGAAAGTTAGAAGGTCCATCTTATGTGGTATGATCTTTCATTTGAGAACCTTAAGAGTGAATCCCTTGTGCTTGAGATTTCAATGCTTGAACTCCTAGTATTTTAAGATCGGGATCATTAAATAGGGCTAGCTTGACTTGTGTGTGAATTCTAACCTTGTCCTATTTCTTTAAGATTTTGATAGTCCTCCTAGCTGGGTTTAAGTATAAGCATTTAGGGTTTCTTATTTAGATCTCCTTGATCTTATATGTTGAATCACTCATATGCAAGTAGGAATTGCTAGTTAAATTTTGATTAGTCTCCTTTAGAGTTACATGATTGCATCCTCATCATGCATACCACACCAATCTATACCAATCAAGTCAAGATGTCAGGTTCAAGTCCAGCTTCAATCCTATCAGGGAAAGATCTGGTGTGATGTGCTTCCTATGGGGGTAAGTAGCATCATCTTAGGCAGGCCATGGCTGTTTGATCATGATGTGACCATCTTTGGTCGATCAAACTCCTGTGCTTTCAATTTCAATGGCAAGAAAATTGTCATTCATCCAATCCAGCCTAAGGATAATGTCAAGAGAGGAGCTAGCAGCTTGAAAGATAAGAAGACTGGATTAAATTTAATAGGTGCAAAAGAATTAGAGCAAGATATCATGGAGGGAGCACCTATTTGGGTAGTAGCTGCTAAGGAAATTAAGGACCACAGCCCTGTAGAACACCCTCAAGAGGTGGTCCAATTATTGAAAGAATTTGAGGATGTGTTTCCAGAAGATCTCCCCGATAACCTTCCACCTTTAAGAGACATACAACACGCAATAGATTTAGTCCCTGGAGCGACTTTACCTAATTTGCCTCACTATAGGATGAACCCAATTGAACACCAGGAATTGCAAAGGCAAGTGGGTGAACTTCTTAGGAAGGGGTTTATTAAGGAAAGCTTAAGTCCATGTGCAGTCCCTGCTCTGCTGACCCCTAAGAAAGATGGCACCTGGAGGATGTGTATAGATAGCCGTGCCATTAATAAGATCACTGTAAAGTATAGATTCCCAATCCCAAGACTAGACGACATGTTAGATATGATAGCCGGATCGACAATTTTTTCCAAGATAGACCTAAAGAGTGGCTATCACCAGGTTAGGGTTAGGCCTGGAGACAAATGGAAGACCACTTTTAAGATTAAAGATGGATTATATGAGTGGTTAGTCATGCCGTTCGGTCTGTCCAATGCACCCAGCACTTTTATGAGAATAATGAATCAGGTGTTAAAGGTTTTTATCGGAAGATTTGTAGTGGTCTATTTTGATGATATACTTATATATAGCAAAACAAAGGCAGACCACTTAACCCACCTGAAACAAGTTTGTCAAGTCCTGAGAAAAGATAGTCTCTATGCCAATATCAAGAAGTGTGATTTCCTGACAAATAGAGTTATCTTTCTAGGATTCGTAGTCACATCTGAAGGGGTGTCCGCTGATCCTGAGAAAATTAAATCCATAGTAGAGTGGCCTACGCCTAAGACTATCCACGACGTCCGTAGTTTCCATGGGTTATCCACCTTCTATAGAAGGTTTATCAAAGGATTCAGTACGATAGTGGCACCAATCACTGATTGTATTAGGAAGGGAAATTTCGAGTGGACTAAAGCAGCAGGTAAGGCCTTCCTAACAATTAAGGAAAAAATGACACAAGCACCTGTCTTAAGGTTACCCGATTTTACCAAGGTGTTTGAGGTTGCTTGTGATGCTTTTGGGGTCGGAATTGGAGGTGTCTTGAGTCAAGAGAATCACCCAGTAGCATACTTCAGTGAAAAGTTAAATGAGGCGAGACTAAGGTATTCCACGTATGATAAGGAACTGTATGCTGTAGTTCAAGCTCTACGATATTGGAGGCATTATCTTCTACCCCATGAGTTTGTCCTGTTCTCTGATCACGAAGCTCTTAGGTTCCTTAGTTCTCAAAAGAAATTAAACCCTAAGCACGGGAAATGGGTAGAATTCATACAAGCTTACACGTTCGTTTTAAAATATCGTGCCGGTACTGAAAATAGGGTTGCTGATGCGTTGAGCCGCCGTTCTATGTTGTTAACCTCTGTGAGCACTGAAGTAGTAGGGTTCGATAGATTGAAAGATGAATATCCCACATGTCCTGATTTTGGTCACATCTATCAATCCCTGCAACAAAGATCATCTAGTGAACCTAGTGATTATACACTGTTAGATGGATACCTTTTCAAAGGAAATCAGTTATGTATTCCCAAGACCTTTGTTAGGGAATTTCTGATCTGGGAAGTCCATGCTGGAGGTTTAGCAGGACATTTTGGCAGGAACAAAACCATCCTAGCAATGGAAGAACAATTTTTTTGGCCTGGTCTTAAAAAGAGCGTTGCCCAGATCATAGCTCAGTGTCGGACCTGTGCTGTTGCAAAACAGCAAAGACAGAACACCGGTCTGTACACGCCCTTACCTGTCCCTGATGGTCCATGGCAAGATATCAGTATGGATTTTGTGGTAGGTCTACCTAAAACTTCTAGGAAACATGACTCTGTTTTCGTGGTTGTCGATCGTTTCTCCAAAATGGCGCACTTCATCCCGTGTTCTCAAACTTTAGACGCTTCGAAAGTGGCCAAGCTTTTCTTAGATCAGGTGGTTAAGCTTCATGGTTTACCCAAGACCATTGTGTCAGATAGAGATGTCAAGTTCACTAGCTACTTCTGGAAAACCCTCTGGCACATGTTAGGTACTAAGCTGAAATTCTCTACGGCCTATCATCCTCAAACCGATGGCCAAACTGAAGTAGTAAACCGAAGCTTAGGAAATCTCTTAAGATGTTTAGTCGGCGACAACCTAGGAAACTGGGACTTACTACTTCCTCGTGCTGAATTTGCCTACAACAATTCGATCAATAGGTCTATTGGGAAAAGTCCATTCGAAGTGGTCCATGGATACAAACCTAGGAAACCTTTAAACCTAATTCCATTACCAGTACATACACGAATATCTGAGTCTGTTGAGTCATATGCACAGCATGTTAAGGATTTGCACAAGGAGATTAATCAGAAGATTCAAACAAGCAATGAACTCTATAGGCATATGGCTAACTCACATAAACGGTTAAAGGAATTTAATGAAGGAGACTCTGTAATGATTAGGCTTAAACCAGAAAGGTTTCCTCCGGGAACTATGAAGAAACTCCATGCTCGGGGAGCCGGACCCTTCAAAATAATAAAGAAAATTGGACCTAATGCTTATGTAGTAGACTTACCACCTAGTTATGGCATTAGTTCTACATTTAATGTTTCCGATCTGAAAGAATACAAGGAACCTGCATTAATACCTGATGAACCTTTTGGTCCTAACACTTCTCTTGAGAGTGAAATGCCAATTGAGTGTCCACCACCAAATATTCCTGAGTGAAAGGAAAGAATTGAAAGGATCTTGGATGACCAGATCATCACTACTAGAAATAAGGGCTACCAACGCTATCTGGTTCGATGGCAAGGACGTCCTGAATCTGAAGATTCCTGGATCACCAAAGAGGACCTACAACAAATCGACCCGGATATATTAGAAACTTATCACTCGACAGGGTCGAGTTCCTCCCACCAGGGGAGAATTGGTGCGGGCACCAGAATCAGAAAGAGACTCCAACCAATTCAAGCCCATTCCGAATCTTTATGGTTGGACTAGAGAGTCCGGTAACCTTTCTTTATTTTGAGTCCAAAAGAATCATGTAAGTCGAGTCCATGTCGGGTCTAGTCTTAGTCCAATCCAAATGGGTCAACTAGCATCAAGCCTAAAGAAGACTCACAATGTATACCCCAAATCAAGACCAAAGCCAACTCAATTGGGGACCACATGCCACATCACTTGCGCCACCTCAACTTGGGACCACATGCCACGTCAAGAAAGGACCACATGCCACCTCACACGCCACCTCACCACAAGAGGGTGCCATCCCAAGTTCAAATTCAAGGAAGTTGGCCAAGGAGGATTTCAAGCAAGAAAATCAGCCCTCTCCCCTTATATTACTCCACTTGTTTAGGGATTTGAAATTTCAAAATTTGTAAGGCTTTATTTAAAGCCTTGGATGCCCCTTGTAAAGAATTGATGAATGAATACAATTTTTTTTCAGAACTTTTCTGTGTTTTCTATGTGCCTATGTGGATCTTTGTGCCTAAGTGAACCTCTTCCTCTCCTCCATCATTTCTTCTCCCTAATCCTTCTCTTTTACTCTTCATCTTCCAAGCAATCCTCTTCCTTCAAGGCGAATTAAGGATATCCTCACAAGAAGAAGATCAACACCAACACAAGCTTCCACCATGGCGCCAAGGATCATTTCCAACAAACTCTCCTTTGAGTTCCATCAATCTTCTCATTTCTAATTAAGCTTCTAATCATCTTGGTTTCTTTGTTGCAGGGTTCTCTAGGCTCCAGATCTAAGAGGAAGGATTACTTGCTACAAACCAGAAAGTTAGAAGGTCCATCTTATGTGGTATGATCTTTCATTTGAGAACCTTAAGAGTGAATCCCTTGTGCTTGAGATTTCAATGCTTGAACTCCTAGTATTTTAAGATCGGGATCATTAAATAGGGCTAGCTTGACTTGTGTGCGAATTCTAACCTTGTCCTATTTCTTTAAGATTTTGATAGTCCTCCTAGCTGGGTTTAAGTATAAGCATTTAGGGTTTCTTATTTAGATCTCCTTGATCTTATATGTTGAATCACTCATATGCAAGTAGGAATTGCTAGTTAAATTTTGATTAGTCTCCTTTAGAGTTACATGATTGCATCCTCATCATGCATACCACACCAGTCATCCTCAATGGGATCTTATACAAACGATCGTTCACGCAACCACTGCTCAAGTACCTGGGGCCGTCGGACGTCGATTATGCACTCAGGGAAGTGCACGAAGGCATTTACGGTGACCACCTGGGAGGAAGATCTTTGGCCTACAAGATTATCAGGCAGCGCTATTACTGGCCTACCATCCAAAAGGATGCATCGACTTCATCAGAAAGTGCGACGCATGCTAAAGATATTCCAATATTCAAAGGAGACCGGCTAGTCAACCGATTCCACTGACTGCCCCCTATCTATTCGTGCAATGGGGAATGGACATCCTCAAACCATTCCCTCTAGCTTTCGGCCAATGAAAGTTCTTGATTGTAGCCATAGACTACTTCACAAAGTGGGTGGAAGCTAACCCGCTGGCATAGATTACTGAGGCCAAGGTAGAGAACTTCATTCGGAACCGTATCATCTTTCGATTCGGCATACCGCAGGCGATCATCACCGATAATGGAAGACAGATCGACAATCCAAAGTTCCGAGACTTCTGTCGGCAATATCATATCGCCGACCGACTAACTTCAGTCGGACATCCCCAATCCAACGGGGAGGCCGAAGTCACCAATCGAACAATCTTGCATGGATTGAAGACCCGGCTAAACGACACCAAAGGGCTATGAGCGGAAGAACTTCATTCAGTACTTTGGGCCTATCGGACTACCCCCGGACGCCAACTGGAGAGACACCATTCAACCTCACCTACGAGAGTGAAGCCTTCATACTGGTGGAAATCTCCTTACAATCCCTTTGGATTGATCATTTTACCGAACCGACCAATTCAGAATGAAGAAGGGCTGATCTAGAGTTGCTCGAAGAAATCAGACTCCAGGTGAATTTGAAGATGGTGACATATCATCAAAAAATGGCAAGATACTATAACTCTCAAGTCAAGGCTTGAACTTTTCGGGTCGGAGACCTGGTCTGTGGAGGACGGAAATCTCCAGACTGACCGAGTAAGGAAAGCTCTCTCCTAACTGGGAAGGCCCTTATCGGGTGGTTGAAGTGGTCCGAGCCGAAACTTACCGACTCGAGCATCTAGACGGATGACAAGTGGCGCGTCCATTGAATGTAGATAACCTCCGCAAATATTATCAATGAAGGCCATAATTTTTTTTATGAGAAAGTCCAACCTCGCTCGGCAATGGCTCTAGAGCAACCCACTCAGAAAGTCCAACCTTGCTCGGCAAAGGCTCTAGGGCAGCCCACTCCGAAAGTTCAACCTCGCTCGGCAAAGGCTCTAGGGTAGCCTACTCCGAAAGTCCAACCTTGCTTGGCAAAGGCTCTAGGGCAGCCCACTCCGAAAGTCCGACCTCGCTCGGCAAATACTACTTGGGATCCTTAAATGCTTGAGGGATTCCTCCCATAAACAGCTAGTCTGAGGGTTTGGACTAAACCAACCCTTCAACACTTAGAAATATTTTTAAGAAGTTGGGTTTGGACTGAACCAGATGTCCAACACTTAGAAACATTCTCAAAGAGAGGAGCTCAGATCGAGATGACCGTGCCACATTCAGGAGAAAGCAAATAACAAAGATGTGCACCAAAAGGAGAAAATATTTTATTCACTAACAAAAATTTTCATACAAAAAGGGGCAGACTTTTACAACTAATCTTAAGTCTTGCCCGGTAGGTACAAAAAAAAATAAATAGGAAGAAGGGCTTCGTCTTCGGCCTCTCGTGCAGTGCCCGAAGTCTCGACTGAAGCCTCCGGTGGTCCCGCTTCAGTAGCAGCTTAGGCGTCGACCCCAAGACCGGTCGGGCCCCCTTCTTCTTCTTTGGCCAGTCGACCCAGCTATACGGTGGACAAGTCGAGCTTCGGGAAGGCGATGGCTACCCTTTTGAGGCAGTCATCATAGCCGTTTGCATAGCTCTCCGACCCGGCCTCCTCCATCTCATCGACAAAGCTCGCGAATGCCTTGTACTACTTCACGGCATCATGGATCCGCTCCGCCGCTAGTTCTTTGGCCTCCGTCAGCTGGGCCGCACAGTTCACCGATGCCGCCTGGAAGGCCCGAGCGCTCCTTTTGGCTTCGACGGTTTGCTCCTCCTCCTCGTTCAGTCGATAGACTAAAGAGCTGATCTTTGCCTTCCTTTTCTTCAACTTAGCCTCCCGCTTGGCTAGTTGAGCTTGCACATCCTCCACCTGCTTCTTCAAAGATTTGGCTTCGGCTTGATAGGCCGACAGCCTCTCCTCTGCCACCTTTCTGGCTGCCTCCGACTCCTCGGCCTTCATGGTCGTGACCTTCGTCGCATAAAACATCTCGCCAAGACCGTCGTCCATCAGCGAGATCCCATGGACAAGCTGCAGGCAAAAATCTAAGTTGGCCACGAACAAAGAAAGAAGAATGGAAAGAAAAGGGTAAAAGAATGATGGCCTACCCTCATTAAGCCGAGGTAGGCGCCTTTCACCACCTCGTTCAGCTTCCACCGATTGGACTCCTCCCAGTCGGCTTCCATCATCGACCCTCTGAGCAGCTCTCTGGCATGCCCCGCATTGTGGAGGGCATGCCAATGCCGATATGTCACATAGCGGACACCGTCGGTGTTGCTCAGAAATGGAGCCCAAGAGGGGGTTGAATTGGATCTTTTAAAAATTTAAAGCAATAATGTGCTGGCCTTGTGATGTTTGTGAGTAATGAAATTTATGCACTAGATTATATGCAGCAGAAAGCAATAAATAGAGTGCAAGAAGTAAAGAGCATGAGATAGAAGAGATAATCACACACAAACATAAGGTTTATAGTGGTTTGGTGAAAGCCTAGCACCTACATCCACTCCCCAAGCTACCCTTGGAAATTCCACTATAATCTCTCCTAGATTACAACCGACTTATTTTTTCAAAGGCTCACAAGTCAAAACCTATGTTGGTTTTATCACCTAGACTCACCAACAAACCTTTACACTTGTTTTGTCTTCGGGCTCACAAGTCAACCCTAGTTGGTTTTGTCCCTTTGGCTTACCAACAACCACAGCAATAAAATAAACAAAACAAACTCTCTTCAAGAGTAGAATGGAAGCTTTGAGGTTCAAGTTGATGCTTGTCTTTTCTTCTCCTTGGAATATTCTTCAAGCTCTTTTTTTGGAATGATGAAAGGATAGGCTTGTAAGCTTTTTCAGGGAATCACTCTTTAAATAGCTTTTGAAGTGAAGTTCTTGAGAGAATATTGGCTTTTGAGCTTTCAATGGCCTTCAATGCTTCAAGAATGAGTTTGGTGAAGCTTAAATACTTAAAAAAACTTTCAAAAAATGGTTTGTGACCGTTGGAGCTTCAAATCTAGCCGTTAGAAGCATGAAAGGACGTTTCTGTAACTCAGAAAAATAGATTTGTTAGGGCTATCAGAATCCGAGTGTCGATACTTGGCTGTCAGGTGTCAACACTTGGCTGTCAGGTATCGATACCTGACTTCCAGGTGTCGACACTTGAACTTTCAAGTGGTTCAAGTGTCGACACTTGATTCAAAGGTGTCGACACTTGACACAAAAAACCTTCCATGACCAAGTTCTGGATTTTCAAAAAGTCTCATACCTTGAGTTGACACTTGGGAACTTAAGTGTCGACATTTGAGTTTCAGGTGTCGACACTTGGCATGCCAGGAAGTTTTTTTGCATGCCAAATGCTGAAGTGTCGACACTTAGCCTTCCAGGTGTTGACACTTGGTTCTGCAAAATTCAAAATTAAGTGCAATTCAAGCCAAAAATATAAGTGTTGATTATGAAACTTAAATTCAATGTAATTAAGCAATAATTGAACTCGTTTAAGCCCTTTTTGCATGGAGAAGACTCCTCAAATCATGAAAGATACTTCGTGCCACAGCATGCCACGATACTTTAATTTAGAAAATTTGAGATGCTTGTTTCTTGAAAACTCACAACTAGAAATAAATATTAGTACACAATATGTACTCAACATTTTGTTATTCATCAAAATCACTAGGTAGAGCCAACAATCGGCCTCCTCTCCTTCGGCCACCCCCTTCCCTTCGTCTATGGGGGGAACCGCTTCTATCGGCTTGATTGTTGGTGAGGCTGGGACCGCTGCCATGTCAGTTAGCTCTGATAATCCTTGCTTCGTTCGGGCGGTCGACTGCCCGACAGGGGACGAAGGTCCTACCGCCCTTGCCGCTAGTCGCTCCGATAGAGTCACATTGTCCTCGTTGGAGTCTACCGCCACGATGGTCACGGGCTGTTCCTCCGCCCGCTACTTCTTCAATCTTTCCACGATCGGCTCCGCGGACTGGGCGGCCTTCTTTCTTGCCACCCGTTGGGTCACTCTGGCTTTGTCAGGTTTCATTTTTTCTCCTGTTACAAAGGAAAACCAAAGTGAGTAAAAGAGAAACCCGTAGAACAGAAAGAGGAACTGACAACAATGGCTCATATCCTAACTAAGTGTCCATGGTAGTTGACTCCGGCCAACTGGAGGCTGTCCTCCCGAAGCAGCTCTGGCACAATGGTGGGGCCAACCCCCTCCATCTCGCAGAAGTCTGCCTGGTCAGCCATCAGCATGACCTTTCCCTCATTGGCCTTCGGCTGTGGCTCCCTCCACGACGGCTCGAAGCCCCAAGGTTGAAGGCTATCCATGTAGAAGAATTTGGACTTCCATCCGTGGATAGCCAACGGGGAGACATCCTATTATCTTTCGTCCAGGACGGGGACTGAACATCCACCACTCCTGGCTCTTAAGTCCCTCTTCAAGATGAAGAAATTAGTGAAAAGGGAGATCTTGGGTTCGGCTCCGGCCCTCTGGCACAGAACCATGAAGCAACTGATCGTCCGAATGCTGTTCGGGGTCAGTTGTGCAGGGGTTATCTTATGTGAATTGAAGACTTCGATGAAGAAGTCACACAACGGGGATCTAAGGCCTGCCTTAAAATGGTCTTCATATACCGGAAGGGCTCTCGGCCTCAGCGGTACAGTCATCCTCCCCTCCCGGTCCGGGACAATAAGGTACAAGGTGGAAGGTATGTTGTACTTAACCTTAATGGCTTCTACCCGTTCCCGAGTCATCTCAGACTGGATATCATTAGGGCCTGGTTCTCTATTCCTATGGATAGAACTACGGCTGCCGGAGGCCATTGTCATAAAGTTTGAAGAAGGGGGGAAGACTAACCTGAAAGGTGAGTTTCTAAGGAGACGAAGGCAATGGAAGGGGGACACTCTTTCTCTCTTCGAATGCGGGTGCAGCAGGAAGCTCCCCCCGGGGCTCCCAATGCCTCCTCTTATAGCCTTTCGAAGGACCGGTTCCCACCGTCCCTCGAGCACCATGACTCAGCCGTCAGGCGATGCGACTCCCCCACATAGTGGAAGCCGATGTGATGGAAGGAAGCACGTTCGAGCCGCAATCCGCGTGATCGCCACACCAACGACGGAAAGCTCACCCCGAACACGACACCAATAGCCCAGATGTCGCCACATCGCTCGAGTCGCATCCGGAGCCCGATGGCCGAACAGGCTAGGCTAGCCACTCATCATTGTGCCCCATCTTCATTAACTGCCTCTCCTCGCCTCCAATGCGGGATTGACACCTATCTCAAGCACAGGATTCTGGAGTGGGAAGTGATCATACGCAGTACGTCTGATCAGATCCACGATCATCCCAAGGACAGATGCATTAAATGCGAAAATGATGCTTTCGTCCTTCAAAGCTACATGTCCTCTTGAAGGCCAAGAGCAAGGGGGTAACTGTTATACCCAATCGGCTTACCCTCGAACCGAACCGGCATCGACGGTCCTTCGGCCTGATCAAACTAGGGGTCCGACCGATCCACTTCATCAATGGCCCAAACGACTACCCGAGTGAAGGTCCGACCGACCCATTTCAGCAGAGGTCCGACTGACCCACTTCATCGGTGGTCTGAACGACCATTCCAGTGAAGGTCCGACCGACCCACTTCAGCAGAGGTTTGACCGACCCACCTCATCAGTGGTCCGAACGACCACCCCAGTGAAGGTCCGACCGACCCACTTCATTAGTGGTCCGAAGGACCACCCCAGTGAGGGTTCGACCGACCCACTTCAACAGAGGCCCGGCCGGCCCACTCCAGCAAATGTCCGACCGACCCCCTTCGGCAAGGCCCATATTGGTCCAAGGCGAGCCATTCCAAGGATGGCCCGGGAGCTCTAGAAGCCCCTTCCAGCTGGTACCAGAATTCTATTGTAACAAAATTCTGACACATCAGTGCCACTACTCTGTGAATCCCACGACGCCACCCTTTCCTGGTGCCACGTGGCCACTACCCAGATTCTTCTAGGGGCAGACCAGTCATTCCCTGCTTAGCCCCTAATGGATTCTGGCAAGGTTCCGCGCCTATATAAGGTAAAACGGGGGACTCCGGGCGGTAAGAGAGCTTTTCCTTTTCCAAAAGCTTATCTCCTTTGATTCTTCCATTCTGTTGCTCTACAACTCCCACTAACTTAGCCATCGGAGTGTCCCCCACCGGAATACCACCGGCCTGCAGGACTTTTTTGCAGGAACCGGGAGATGTGCACTCCAGCTAACTCCATGAACCCTGTCTGAGAGATTTAGTGGCAACATGACTGGATGGAGTGTAAGATTTAATGGAAATCCAAATAAATATCATTTTATGTCAAGTATTCATTTTTCATTCAGTATCATGTTTTTAACTTTTATGTATTTTCTAATTAAACTATTAGTTTTATTTAGATATTATTATGTTATTTTGAATATTTTACTATTTACGAAACTATCGTTATCCGGGTTGAGATAGTATAAATAATTTTGTTATGTGCTTGTTCAGGACTTATCAATAAAATCTCAGAATTTTTTACCGGTTGGAATTTAGAAATTTTTCTTGATTTCTTAGAGGATTTCATTTTGTGTGGAATTTTTTTTCTTTTTTTTTTTTTTTTCGCAAACGCTGCATCAAGGAGAGGGAGGGAGGGCGGTGGCGAGGGGACCTAATTTTGAACATTGTTGATGTTTTTACCTGATGTGCTTTATCCTGGTTGTTTAAGTGTTGATATGATTATAACAAGCAAATATGTAGTACTGGACCATCTAGATTCTATATGCATTTTATCCATAAATGCTTACCAGGGACTGTTCTTAAGATTTTGTGAGACGGCATTAGTCTAGAAGATTTCAGAATGATTGCTTGTATATAATGGGCAGCACCATTTCACTTCCCACATTTAAGAGAAGCAAACCTTGAAATTAAGATTATCAAACTATGAGAAGATGGAACTTGTTTACTCGAAGGAGCATATTGTTTATAGAAAGGGCAGTCAGTATCAGTAAGCCTTGGGATGCTTAATGTGAAACCTATTAGATGGAAAATTTTCCAATCAAGTTCAGAGTAATAGCTAAGAATGATACTTATGTGACTAGAGAGAAGAGTTCAGTCTTTAAAAAAAATAAAATAAAATCAAAGAAGTTGCCTGTTTACATTTGGCTGACCTGAAAGAAGATTCTAAGATTTGAGGATCGTGAGGCATAGTCAAAGGACAGATCATCCTGGAGCAATGGTCCATGAATTTTATAGAAAATGTGGTCCTAATATATTCTTGGTTGAAACCAGTTGATGCTCAGAGCTTTTGCTTGTTATTTGAGTTTCAAGAAACAGAGAAATAAGGATTTCATCTCTCTTATCTGCTTTAAATTGGTACATCTTGCCTCATGCATGTGTGATGATCGCATGCAATATATGATCGAAATTCGCAACTTGCCTTTGAGTTTAGGATTTTGGTTCATGCCTAGTTTGTTTGCAATTGTGTGGGGAATATAAACTTTTTGACAGGCTGGAAATTTTAATTGACAATGGACTTGCACTGGCTTATTAAGCATGTATCAAGTTTCTGGACCAGTTACAGTATACTTTTCAGTTCCAATTTATGGTGCAGTCTTTTATAATCTATCTTTTCAAATGTACCCATCAAACGCTATACACATAGTGAGATGCTTTCACTGCATGAAATCCAAGTTTTTGTATAGCTCTCTCTCTCTCTCTCTCTCTCTCTCTATATATATATATATATATATATATATATATATATTAAGTAAAGCCTCTTCCAATGTTCACTATGGAAGGTTATAGCACCTTTTAGCTTGGCTTGTCATCTTTTTGTTGTCTGATTCAGAGAACCTAGCTCATTCACATTGATATCTGAAAGCATCATCCTTTTTTTTTATTTTCTTTCAAACATATAGAAATTTTCGTTGTTATCTTTTTCTTCACAAGATAATTAGTTCTTTAGTTGAAAATTTTATTTGATCTTTAAATAATTTGCTCTGCTGATTAATACTATGGACAGTAATGTTTGAATTCTAAGCATACATGCAAAGATCTAATTCAGGGTAACTAGCCATAAATTACAACAGATAGTCCACTGAAGGTAGTTTCTTCTTTGTTTGCATGATGCAAAATCTTATTCAGTGCATCTTCTAAGATATATTCTGCTCAAGCTCTTGAGTGAACCGTTCCTTTATTAATGTTTGCATTGGGGGATATGCATGAAAGCATATATTTGCTCTCTATTTTTTTTTCTAAGAGCAGACACATACAAATTTGCTCATGAAAAGCTGAAGTCATTTAAAGTCTCAGATCAGAGATGTGACCTTCACCTAAACTATTTCTTCTCAGATCATTATTATCATCTTGAATAATCCATGGTTTCAATGGTAAGTTCTCCTTGTGGCTTTCCATGTGAAACATGTACAAATATCACATGGTCCTCGTTCCATAGTTCTTCAATGCCAAAAGTTGTGTGAATGGAAGACTTGGTTTGCTGAGGAAAGCACCTTTTGTGCAAAAGTCCAGAGAAGAAAAGGGCAGCTGCAAGCTGAACAAGGAACCATCTTCCATAACATAAAAGATCCAATCTCTTGGCCCATGTATTGGTGGCCAACTTCCCTTCTTCTGTCAGGCTTTCTATAGTGATTGATAAGATTGCACCCAATGGTTGCCTTTAGGCCAAGGTCACATCCTAACCCAACACCATTATTCAGAACTCCATTAGCATTCTTGCTGACTGTCTCAACAATTCATAACCTTTCCCCAGTCTTCAATCGATGGAATTGGGTGGACAATCATGCTTTCCAGGGCCCCTTTCTCTCTTCCTTGGATCTTGATCTGAATCCTTTTTGCCCGCTAAGATGCGGGCAAATCAATGTGTTCCCAACTCAGAGCAAAGCAAGGTTAATGGAGCTTTTCGGTTCAGTCTCCATTGTATTAGCTTGTTCACCCATGATGGCGACTCCTCATCTTCATGCTGGCAGCAAAGTAGCTCTTGTTGTTAATAAAGTTTACAAAAAAGAAAGACTAGTGTATGTTATCCTGCTTTGGCATGCTTACAAAAGGTTCAGCAGTGGAACTAGTCCATCATTATCCGAAGAAAGGGATATAAACACCTTGGTTTTTCGGTATCTAGAGTGCTAATGAGTCATATTGGGATCGAGAGTTGGTGCAAGATGACATCGACTCGAATAATCTAATGGTTCAGGATATCAAATTAAATTTTTTTTTAGAGGATTGGATGCTTTGTCCAATTGAAAGCTAGATCTAATTCCAGGACCCGATCATCAAAATCGAGCAGGGCGGGCGCGGATTCTGTCTTGGCCAAGCCAACATACTTGGATCCTTACCTAGATAATGTGTTGATAAAATAAGTTGTAGTCAAAAAAGGGAATAATGGCCTGTTCAAAGCTATGATTGAAGGATTCCCATCTCTCCAGTGCTCCAAGGACACATAGTCCCATATTTAAGAAATTTTTAGATAGGCATGAGCAATGATGCAGGAAGCTCTTGGGGGCACCATGGCAGTCCTCTTGTGGACCTTTCACTTTCCACGCATGTCCATGGGAGCTCAGAGTACCATGATTGAAAGAAGAGGTTAAAGGAAGAGAGATAGAAGAAGCGAAGAGTGGCATGGACAAGTGACAAAGAGCACATCCATATCAAGTCCGTGTGTTCAGGGGGGTGGCAAATAGAACCAGGCAATGATAGCTATAATCCTTTGTTCTGAGTTCATTAGAAAAAGAGGGGGTGGTCCTTCAGAACTGCTAGAATTTTTTATTTTTTATATTTTTTATTTTATATAAAAAAAGAGAGAGAGAGAGAGAGAGAGAGAGAAAGATTGGGTTTTTGGTGAGTTCAAACGTCACTAAAGATGGCTTGGTCTTAAGATAAGTAATCAAGGAGATGTCAGCTCTTTGTGCATGGGCAAATGCCTAGTGTCCTGATCATCAAGTCACAATCTCTTGGTGTGGAAAACATGCTGTGGTTGGGAGGGTGTTCTTTGGAAACTAATGTTTAAAAACACCTTCAAGAGGGTTAATTATTGGTTTGAGTTTGACCTAACTTGTGGTTCAGGATGCACACAAATTATCCTGCTTGGTTTTCCTTCCTTTCTTTGAGAAACATGGTGATCTCTCTCTCTCTCTCACTCACTCTCTCTCTCTCTGGGTGTGGGTGTGGGTGGTGAAGAGCGACTATATTCAAGTAAATTTAGACCATCATGTAGTGGGTACAAGAATTGTGCATGGATTAAAAGTTTTCTTACCCTGTTTCTTTTGGGAAAGGGGATGGGATCATCCTTGAAGGTCATTGAGTACCAAGAGCTCAATTACTTTACCAAATTTACTATTTGGCACTCATTAGCACTATTTATGTACTGATGTCTGGATTTTTTTTTTAATTCAAAAAATATCAGGATCTTTTTCTCTTTTTTTATCCCAGCTAGTGCGTTTAACAGTGTATTACTTCATGTTTCATCATATACAAACCCGGTGGTTATCCAATAAAAAATAAAAAATAAAAAAAAAATAATCATAGAGGAATGCTCTTAGATCTCATTTTATGGACAAATGAACCATAACTTTTTTAGATCTCATTTTATTTTATTATTTTTTCTTTCAAGCTTCCCTACCTCTTTGGAATGCTCTTGTTTCTATATATATCACTAGATAAAAATTCCTTCCAGTATTTTTTTCAAAATTTTCAATAACTAACATGACAAGTGGCATGACCTGGAGTGATTTATTTCTTTAACAGAAGGGACTATGATACCATATTGATTTTAAATATTTAGAAGTAGCAAATACCAGGATTCTTATTCATCTTTCTTCTATTTTCTTGAAGGCAAATCTTATGTTACCAAAGTCTGATAAATTAATTTCTGTTAAGTCATTTTAAAACTTTGGAATTGATTCACCCTTTCTATTTCTGAATTGGTTTTCCACACATTCTTTTTTCTTCCACTAGCTAGAATAATTATTATTGTAAGATGTTGTTTTCACTGTAGAGCTCCAAACAGGTGCAGCCAGAGGAAGTGAACACTGGACCAAGGCCATGGAGTATCCAAACTCCAAATGTTCTATTCATGAGAGAAGGATCAGGCATGGTATAATTACTTTCATTAAATAAATGAAAGATTTAAAATGAATAGCTACAAGTATCGAACCTAATCCTGGATATTGAAAATTGGCTAATAAATTGTGGATAAACATGCGTAATTTAGGTAGTCAACCGAGTCAAATATTACTTATAGGCTATCTCTAACTGCACCCATAAACAAACAAGGAACAAAAAGACTCCCCCATCTCTATACAATCCTTTTTTTTCTAAGAAGTCTTTGACTTGTCTTTCTTCAAAAAATCTAGAGAGCATCCAGAAGGATGATTCTATGAATAGATGCCACACATGACCGAAGATATAAAGCCTTAAATAATAATGTTAGGTCCTAAGCTAGCATCATTGGAGTACTGTGTGCAAGAAAGAAAAAACGTAAGAGATCATAGTGAAATGCACGCGATCGGTCTATTTCGATGCGATCATAAGCTTCGAATGCGACCAATTGGATTATCTCCACCAATCAAGGTAATGAGCTATTTTTGTAGCATAGAATTTAATGTATTAGATGACAAAGGGAATATAAATGAGCTAGCATCATTTGTTTCTCATGCATTGCTTGCATGTGTCTCCATCGATCGGCATTATTAATTAGTTTGCCACTCCTAGAGTAATCGCTAACAAATATTTCCCAAATTCTATCATAAAATTACAGATCAAAGGAGCTCCAATAACAAGTTTGGATGTATCAAATTAATGGTTTACTGTGCTTGCTTTCTCCATTTAAAATAAATAAATAAATAAAGGAATGGACCTGATACATGGGTATGTAGCATGACACTCATGAAAGAACACCATAAGGCAAGAATTATAATAGAATTACTTTAATTCTTAACAATCAAATATCAGAAAACTTTTTTTTTTTTTTTGAAGCCGAGTAAATAAATTGCATGCAAAACGTTTTTACATTTTAAATTTTATATGAGTACTAAAAGTAGATAAACTTCCACAGCATTCTTATCACAAAAGATAATATGAAGAAAATAAAACATAATGAAAAGATAAAATAAATAACATTTTTGCTTTGATTCTTATCCATTAGATATTAGGGAAGAAACTTTACATAAAAGCACCAAAAATAACCAACAATTATTAGCTTGGTCGATATTTTCCTCTCCAAGTAAAATTTCACATGCTTAAATCTACATGATGTTGAATAGCCAATGTATTTTTTAATAACAAATAGCCAGCAAAAACTCCCATACTGCTCATCACACAAACAATAATCTATAGAAAAATAAGTGTAAAAAATATAAAAAATTATAAATGTCACTATATACAATTAAGCAATAATTTTACATATCTATCATAATTTAAGTAATCTTTGTCTATATACAAAATGTAAGCATATAATATATATATAATAAAAAGTAAAAAGCCTCCTGCATTTTATCTCGATTTGTAAATACCATACTACATCTCTAATTTCAGCAATATCAATCCTATATTTTTTTAATTTATTATAATTTTCTTCCAAATTACTCAATTTGAAACAAAACTTCGTGGCTGGTGCATAAATAGTAAATTATTTAAAATTGGATAGTTGATATAAATTTGTTGGATCACTTTAAAATGAGATGGATATATGACATAGACTTAAAAGAATATAGGATCAAGATGAGGATCGGGCGACTTTCGTCTATTCAACAAATCGATATCAGTCATTCAGCTCTAAATAATTTACCATATATGTACAACCAGGAAAATACTTTAACAAATTAAAAAATATAGACATGATATTACTAAATTAGATATATAAAAAGTATTTGTAAAACGAGATAAAATACAAGAATTTTATCCTTTTATATATATATATATATATGGTAGCATTATGAAAAGTATCTATTTAGCTTGTGTTAGCAAGAGATATTAATGACACATACTTTGCCACCCCAAAAAAAATAAAAATAAAAAAATGACACATACTTGGACCTAATAAAAAGTATGTCTGATATGAAAAATTATCTACATATTTCAAAGCAATGATTAATGTTGTTGAATACATTATAATCCATGTTTTCGTTGCATGGCAATTTTGGACGCATGCCATAGTTTTTCCAGCACCTCACCTTGGGATACCCAACTTGCAGAGGTCCATCCTTCCAAGATCGTGATTCAAACCAAGTTCTTTGCACCACTTTTTAAGACGACAATCTCTATATGCGTGCCGATGCTCTGATCCCACATGCACGTCACTGTGGTTGACCAGTCAAACGGTAAAGGTCACCACCGTGGTTGAATTCCCATTTCCCAAGATCTATTTCCTGTACGCTAACAAGACGTATTAACTATTACTGCTGTAAAAAAAAACAGAAAAGTAGAATTAAAAGAAAAGAACGGATAAGAAAAAAAAAGAACTCGTTTAAATGGGAGGGTACCAGTCTGGCACACGTGTGCCCACTCCTGGCGCAATCATTGTCTCGGAGCAGGCCGGTCTTGGGCTCTTCAGCCGCACGGGCGGTTGGTTGCCTCGAATTAGAATAACTCGACTCAGCCCTCAGACTCGAAATAAAGACCGAATGACACGTGGCGGAAGCAAGGTGATTGGAAATTGATTAATTAAATCGTATATATAAAAGTGGCGTTTTGAGGTATGGACGCCGGTGTAACAGAGTAGTACACCTCCGCCGCGGGGCCTTTGAGAGTTTTTTTTTTTTTTTTTTTCCTTTTTCGTTGCGGTCGGCGAAGATTTGGGTTAATTACTTGGTGCGCGTGGGGTCCAATAATGTGTTCACACGTGGATTGGGACGTGAGAGCTACGGAGAAAGGGACAGCGAGCCTGACGGTGGAGGAGAGGAGGTGACGGAAGCCAACGTCTCACTCATTAATCATTGATCATTTAATGTAACAAACTTCTCCTTGGTCATTTAATTATAATTTTCTAAGCTGAAATCTACTACTATAAGTTTGTTTAATAAATATTGTTATTATCTGATTTGACTATCAGATGTCTCTCTCAGGAAAGAAAAATTTAAAAAATCCATCAAACTCCCTTAAAATCTCTTAATTGCTAATAATTATCATTAGTTGTTTGGTGCAAGTTGTCCATCATTTTCTCGAAAGACCAACGCTGCAGAACTTTCATTGCAGGTTGGGTACCGATTTTTTTTTTTAATTAATTGTTTGGCGCGAGTTGTCCATCATTTTTTCCGTAGAACTGTTATGATTGCTACCACGACCATCCTTTATAATGTTTTATTATAAAAATATTTAAATAATTATAATATTATTTTTAATTATTTTTTATTTTTTATCGAGTGTCTTTTTGTTGTAGTCTTATCTTCTTGCTGCCCATCTCCATACCGTGTGCCCCCCCTTCTTCTATGTCATTTGCCTAGCCTGTCTCCCAATTATATGCCGAAGCCTCCTATCATTTATATCATTGCTACTTTCTTCCTCCTCCTCTCCATTGCATGCCATCGCTATTTTTTTGCTGCTCGCATCTTCATTGTTGCATGCTGTTATTGCCTTCCCATTGCTCGCATCTCCACTCATCGGCCTCTTCCCCCTCCTCTTCCGCACCCTTTCTCCTCCTCAGGCTTCCACCAATAGCCATACTCTCCTCTCTTCCTCCTTCACCCACCTCTCCTCATCAACCTATTCCCCCTCCGCCTCACCATGCTCCTCCTCTTCCTCCTCCACTCGTCTCCCCGCTGCCACATGATTCCCTCTTCCACCTCTTTCTTCGCTCATCTCCTTGTCGCCACACAATCCCCCTTCCTTCTCTCATCTACTCGTCTCTCCATTGCGACACGACCCCCTTCTTCCTCCTGTCAACCTCTTTCTCCTCCACTACCCCCGCCCCTCCTCCACCCTCGCTCATCTCCCCACCACATCCCATTCCTCCTCTCCCTTCACCCTCGCTCGAGTACTTCGCGAACTCCTTCACCCTCGGAGACCTAAACACCAAAATTTGGAAGAGAATGGTGTGGGATGAAAACTTTTGAAAAGAAATATTGAACTTTAAAATATATACCGTACCAGTCATGCACATTAACATTTGCTGATAGAAAAAATCAAATGTTCATCTTTAATCCAATGGCTAGAAATATATCAATAATAAAAAAATCAAAATATTTTTGGAGCATGGTAGTAAAATCCAACTTTGCATGCTGGATAACAATTTTTTCGGTAATAAGAGTACCATGCCCTAAACTTGGTACCTGGATCGGCCACACAACATGACTGTACAAATCCTAGGGCATCACCCTAGAGATCGTGCTAGGTCTTATAAAAATCCATTACAACTTCTTGGACAACTTCAATTTCTAAAAATACTATTGATCACAATTCATAAGAGATTACCTAATATAAAAAAATAATACAACTTATATATTTATAAATTTAGTCATCCTTCAGTCATATGAATGGTATTAATAACTCTCTATCTAATCATCATTTTATCACGAATCTAATCCACTATCAAGCTCGAATATCATGCACAACTCTGAGAAGGAAGGAAAGTAGGGAATGTGAGCTTTACAAGCCAGTAAAAACTTCTATACACTAATACCAATAATAATATAAATCACAAATAATAAGAAATAATAATAAAATCATGAATCATAAAATATCATATCATATATCCAAAATAACTCAACTATCATATATGATAAAAATCATGCCTCATTTTTATATTCCAGTTTAATCAACAGTCTTTTTTTGGATTTTGGACTAATCATGATCATGCTTCAACCCATGACTGGCAAACTCAGTATCATGCTTCAGTCCGTGACTGGCAATCTTAGTGTCATACTTTATTTAACCTATGATGATTGGTGATATGGCGGGATCGCTGACATGGGGAAGCTGACATGCGCCACGTCAAAGGAAGCTGCCATGTCGGACGCCATGTCAATTCTCCTGCTCGGACTCCTCCACCGAGCGAGCTCCCTCGAGACAACGAGCCGAGCTCCGTCCTCTATCAGGTCGGTCCCGCGAGCTCGAGACGCCTAGGCCGGAGTCGCACTCTGCCCTCCAAAGCGAGATCCTCGGAGATCGAGCCCTGTGGTCGGAGTCAAGCTCAGCCCTCCTCCGCCACGTGGAGCCTCTCCGAGGCTGGGCCCTCTGGATCGGGCCCGCACTCTGCCCTCCAGAGCGAGACCCTCGGAGATCGAGCCCCATGGTCGAAGTCGAGCTCAGCCCTCCTCCGCCACGTGGAGCCTCTCCGAGGCTGGGCCCTTTGGACCGAGCCCGCACTCTGCCCTTCAGAGCGAGACCCTTGGAGATCGAGCCCCGTGGTCGGAGTCGAGCTCAGCCCTCCTCCACCACGTGGAGCCTCTCCGAGGCTGAGCCCTCTAGACCGGGCCCGCACTCTGCCCTCCAGAGCGAGACCCTCGGAGATCGAGCCCTGTGGTCGGAGTCGAGCTCAGCCCTCCTCTGCCACGTGGAGCCTCTCCGAGGTCAAGCCCTCTGGATCGGGCCCGGCCTCCTCCACCGAGATGATCCAGCAAGCTCGGGGCATCTAGGTCAGAGCGAGCCCTGCCATTTTAGCTCAGCCCCAGCTCAGACGTGGGCACTGCCATCCCAGGACACCGGCGTGCCACCCGAGGACTACACTGGGACACCTGCCTGACCGTACTGACCGCCTGCGGTCGCCGGTTACACCAGAAAGGGTAGAAACCCACTGATCGAGGCACTACGCTCCTCACCAACCGCCTGGACCACCCGAGAGAGGAAGTCAACCAGAAGATTCGAATCCCAAGGGCGGGTGCCCACCGATGAGGTACTGCCAAGTTTCCCAGAATGAGACGACCAAGGGGAATGTCAGGGCATATGACAGCTTTCCTTATCACGGATCAAGAAAGGCTCCTCGGGACACCGCCGCACGCGCCTGACAGCCCGGTGAAGATCCCAAGATGAACGCCTAACAATAATCTAATCTACAAAACTTGGAGGTAACAACCATAATACAAGATATGCACAAGCCATACCACTGGAACACAAGTGCAAGCTCAACCAAAAAAGAGCATGGCACCACCAGCATCCTCAAGCAAGGTCGGGCGGAAGGGCCACACAGAGACTCCCTCTAGCCAGGCCACTCTTCTCCCGATACACTTGCATCCCACTCTCACACTAACCACTCCTCCTAGTGTGGAGTCCATCAAGAGGGGCTCGACCAGGAGGATCTGTTCTCCTGGATCATCACTGACTTGATCGTCGGAGTGCCCCCGCCGAAAACCCCGGTCTGGGTCACTAACTCCTATTTTGTAGGTCCAGGACCACCGGACAGCGAGACAGCGAAGGAAGTGCGCTCCGACACCGACAGCAGCTACAGGCCATGGTGATCTTGGTGGCAACAATTGGCAATCTCAGTCCCACTCTTCAGCTCGTGACTAGAAATCTCAGTGACACGTTTCAACCTATGACTAGCAATTACAAATGTTCATCATGAAAAATCAAAATATACAATGCATAAATAATCATGCATGCCAATGCTCATGTCTAAGGATCAAAATCATGCTATGTAAAATATATTTATAAATCAGTGATCATATACAAAAATCCTTACTTTTATTAGAGAGATTTAACATGTCAAATACCAATCCATATCCGGATCCTTGATCTAGGTGCTAAGAAACTCGCCCAACATCTTTCTGCTTGAAAAATTATTTTCTATAAAATCAATCTTAAAATTAATAAATAAATTTTAGGGTATAATGATTATCGACCTAGAACCCTCTACCAAGATTTATCAAGATCCACCCACTGTTCCCTGATCTCAACTTTACAACTTTTCCAATCCCTAGGAGAGAGAAATTTTAAAGAGAGAAGATTATAAAGAGAGAAAGTAGAAAGAGAAACTATAGAGAAAAGTTGAAGAGAGATGGAAGAGAGAAAGAAAATTTATTTTCTTTTCCTTTTATTTTCTTTTTCTTCTTTTTCTTTTCTTTTCTTTTTCTTCTCTTCTTCTTTTCTCTCTTCTTCCTCCATTCGAAATAGGAGATACCCCTCCTTTCCTCTTGACAAGCCACGGGGAGACCCATGCCAACCACCTGCAGAAGCTCCTAGTGATGGCAAATGCGAGATGACCCCGGCAGCAGCCCCAACCACTGGCAGTCAACAAATCAGAAAAAAGAAAGAAGAATAGGAGAGGTCCTATTGCAATCTCGAATCTGGTTCATCATTGACCAAATCCCAATAGCAACCCATCCTGAAGAAAGGAAAGAAGAAGAAAGGCCTAGCTTACATCAGTTCTAATGAGATTCCCATGGTTGGATTGTTGAAAAATCTCAAGATCTCCTTGTCACAAATCGAGAGCAAATCAAAGCTTTTTTCTCATTGGCAACGGATGGGATTTAGGCATGGTGAGTGAAGGGGAGGAGAGGCCCTTCTTTTTTTTTGGTTTAGGCTTTAAAACTCATGCTGAACTTTGTTTTTGGGACTGGGTATTATTGCATTCTTCTCCTTTAAAATAATTTTATTCTCGAAATTAGCTTGCTTAAGATTTAAACTTTGATAGTACCCAACCTTCATGTCATCCTTAATTTTTTAATTAGTATGTCTCTTAAAGTACTTATTTCTCAAGGTCTTAATATAATAAAACTATATAATACTCCAAACTAAATCTTTTCCATCCATAATATATATCAAATTCTTTGTTCACTTTCAAAAAATACTAACAATCTAATATCAACATAATTAATTACCCTTGATTGCTTCTACAAGAAAATCATGATGGCCCAAACTTTGAAAATATCCAATCCCTAACATCATCCTTGAGTTTCTAGATAATCCCCCACTTAGAATGCTTTCTCCATAAGACCTTAACATAATAAGATTATATTATATTTTAATTTTGATCTTTACCATCTATAATACATAGTGAATTTTTCCTTTTTTTCAATTTTTTTCAAATGAATGTTAACGTCTCAACCTTGAATTAAAATACATAATTCTTTATCCATGAAATTTATTGCTTTTGATAAACTTCACATGAAAATTATAATCAGCCTAGTTATACTATTAACAAAGCAAAAGAAATCCTGAATATTAAACATTGTTTAGAATCTAAAACCTTTTTTCTTTTCTAAACCTTTCTTATGATTTTATAATTAGGCTTTTATCTTAGGAAAACCTTAAGCCTCTTCAAATAATAAAATCACAATATCAAAATTAAAAGAAGCTTTGTGTCAAAATATTCCAGATCCAAGTCTGATAAAAAAATCATCACTTATTTACTCTAAACTTGGAGATGTCCAAAACTTTTTCTTAGAGTCCTTTGCACTAGAAGAACCTATTGATGAAAATTGCATGGCTGTACATGTAGACTAACCAAAAAATCAATAATATTATCCTTTCATTTATCATTCAATTTTTTTTACTAAAATTCAAATCAACTCTCCCATCATAATACTTCTGAAGCTAGAGTTAATATTCTTAATTAGTTTTAAAATAACTCAAATCACTATGCTTCCATTTTGTACTCTGATATAATTTACGAAACTATCTAGGTTCACTAAATGAATCCCTCCAAAAATAATCACCTTATATTGGTATCAATGATCTAAGATTTTTAGGTCAAATTAAAGCAAAGCTTTTAAGTCTCTTTGTCATATCTGAGCCATCGGGTATATTGCATCAAGATTAAACCTTAATCCACTTTATACGTTTAAAGTTGTTACATAAATTTTACCACCTTTCTAAAACTCTATAAATCTAAAATAATTTAAAATCAATTAACCCTTTATATAATTACAAATCGACCTCTCTTTTTAAAACAAAAAAATTGAACTCTAATAAATTAGAAGAATTCAAGTCAACATCCCTACGAATAAAATCAATTTGGCAATTCACATAAATTTCCTTCATTATGACCTTTAGCATTGATAAATTAGCCAACCTAAAATCCAGTCCCTTATATAACCCATAGAAGGCTATCAAAATTAATTTCTCTATCTTTTCAAGATATTGATAATTCTAGTCTAAGTCCGAATTAATCGTACTCTTCTTAACAATTTAATTAGACAATCTAGGTCAAATCTTTTTTAGAAAGTTAATTTTTGACTCGAACAAAGTAAATAACTCTAAGTCAATGTTTTTATGAATATGATCGATTATGTTATTATTCACAAAGCTACCTTATTATAATTTTTAACATCAAGTGATAACTACTTAAAATTTTATCCCTCATAAGCAAAACTAATATAAATTTTTCAAAATCAATTTCTTCACTCAATGCAACATCAGTAGCAAGATAACCTAGGTCTTCTCATAGATCTTAAATTTGACTTGAGATTTAACACACCAAATAATCTTCAACAAATATAGAAAAGATTAAGTAATCCAATCCAGGGGTGATAATTTAAATTATCAAAGATTCTATCAAGTCGCATATCCCATGTCCTCTTAATAAAATCAAATCCATCAATAAGGAATTACATATATTTATAGTATCCTAAATATACTTTTCTACTACAAGCTAGTTTTATTCTTGATCTAGATATAGGTATAACCTTCAAGAATATTTTATTATAAAACTCCTTCTCAAGCCATACTCTACTTAACTTGTTAATAAATTCCAAAAATTGAATAGTACATATGATAGTACATAACCAATCAACGTAATATCCTATATTCAAAGGATATTACCTCTAACATTCAGGTCAAACTCCACTTATCAAAATCAAAGATATATTTTATCTAACTTTTCTATACTCGTCATTTGGATACTTATCATATGCCAGATTTTGGATATAAAATGTATCACAATTTCTAGTGATCAAAAACTCAAATTAATTTCAATCCATTTATACTACTTCTATCATTATTCTTGATGATCGTTAACCTAAAATATAAATATCTTTTAGCCACGATCCCTTCTCATATAACTTGAATTTTGATATCATTCATATCATATCCTAATCACGTATGTCATAATCCTAAGTGATCATAACTTAAGTTTCAATATCATCCATGTCATACCCTAATTACTTATATCACAGTCCCATATAATCATAACCTAAACTCTGATACCACTCTATCATGCTCTAAACCTAGCACTTAGGTTAGCCACGCGATACGGCTATACAAACCCTAGGCATCATCCTAAAGATCATGCTAGGTCTTATAAAAATCCATTACAATTTTAATTTCCAAGAATATTATTTATCACAATTCATAAGAGAATACCTAATGTAAAGAAAATAACATAACTTATATATTTATAAATTCAGTCATCCTTCAGTCATGATTGGCATTAATGACTCTCTATCAATTCATCATTTCATCATGAATTAATCCACCACCAAGCTCGAATATTCTGCACAACTCTGAGAAGAAAGAAAAGTAGGTATAAGCTTTACAGCTCAGTAAGTATTTTAATACACTCACACTAATAAAAATATAAATAAAAAATAATAAGAAATAATAATATAATCATGAATCATAAAATATCATATCATGCATCTAAAATAACTCAACTATCACATATAATAAAAACCATGTCATATTTTTATATTCCAGTATAATCAACAGTTTTCTTTTGGATTTTGGACTAATCATGATTATACTTTAATCCATGACTGTCAAACTCAATGTCATGCTTCAGTCCATAACTAGTACTCTCAGTATTATACTTCAACCTGTGACTGGCAATCTCGGTCCCATGCTTCAGTCCGTGACTGGCAATCTTAATAACTACAGTCCTGTCATGGCGTAGCTAGTTAAATACCCTTTCTTTTTTATCATCACTTTGTAAAATTTTAAATATATTATCAAATTATTATCTTTTCAAGATTTTTAATAACCAGTATCACAATCTAAATCATCCAAAAATAATCATATTTGATAAAAATATATCATATGAAATATATATATAATATCGGTAATCACAAATTTTCATCATAAGAAATCAAAAATATAATGCCTAAACAATCATGCATGCCAATGCTCATATCTAATAATCAAAATCATGCCATGTAAAATATAGTTATAGATTAATAATCACGTACAAAAATTCTTACTTTTACTGGAGATAAATTTAATATGCTTATAACACCCAGGAAAAAAAAATAAAAAAAAATAAAAAAAAATAGCCTGTCGGCCTGGTTGCCGAACCGGCCCAACGACGCCGCGGCCCAGCTCGCGGGAAGCGCAGGCGCGCGGGTGGGTAAGCGCATGAGCTCGTGCGGTGCGAGGAGCGCGGGGACGCGGGAGAGAGAGACGATGCATGGCGGGCGGGCGATGCGCGAGCACGCGACATGCGGGCGTGCGGGCGAGCGGTGCGCGGGCCGGCCCATCACGACGGGCATGCGAGGCGCAGCCCAGGCCCACGCGCAAGGCGCGCGCGGGCGCGTGCGCTCGGCCCAGCCCGAGCTGGCTGTCGCGTGGGCGTTTTCCACGTGTTTCCCAGCCGTTTCTCGTGGTGTATGGCGATCCATGAGATTTCTGAGTGATCTGGACCGTCCGATCATCCGATCGAACGGCTGAGATTGGTCCGAAGGAGTTTAGGCTTGATTAGATGCTTTTGGATTCGGATTTGGATGTGGTTTGAGGCGTCGATCTTAGATCTGATGGCTGGGGAGATATTTTAATGGTTTTGAACTTCCTAGGTAACGTTTGAGGTGATTTTGGATGGGTTTTTCTCCTCTTTTTAAACAGGACGTCGATAGGAAGCAGGGAAGAGCCTGCAGAGAGCCATAAAAGAGAGGAGAAGAGAGAGAAAAGAAGGGAAAAGAGGAGAGAAGAAGGAAGAAAGAGAAAGAGGAGAAGAGAGAGAAGGGGAGAGGGAAAGGAATTTTGGTTTGGAAGATGAGGAAAGAGAAAATCGGGGGGGAAAATCGATTTGATGAATTTATTTATTATTGTAGAAGATCAATCTTTTGAGCAGGAAGGATTTGGACGAATTTCGGGTATAGATTGATACCGGATATTTTGGGTTAGCGGTTGAAGATAAGGAATTTCTGTATTGATCATTCTTTTATGCATGAATTTATTATGGTTTGATTTATGCATATATGATTTATGTATTCGCACGTGTGGTATTATATGATATGGTATAGTTGATTTTTTTGAGATAGACATTGTGATTTTATTGTCGGTATTTCATGCATGATGTTATAAAGAAAATTGATATCCGGATGGGTTGGACCATGATACCGGATTGCTAAATAGGTTGAATTATGAAACTAGATATCGAGTGGGTGGGACCACCATATCGGTTATTAAAATGGGTTGGACCACGATATTGGTTATCGAGTGGGTTGGACCACGATATCGGTTATCGAGAGGTCATACAAGATATGTTTTGACAAGTGTTAATGAAGTAAATATGGTTTTTGGTCTAGCCATGCTACGGTAGCACCGTGGTTATACAGCCTGAGCCACGGGCTTTGTACGTGGGAGCCGGCCACGGGCGGATAGTACGTGGGACAGCCGAGCCACGAGCTTAGTACGTGAGCAGGACCGACCATAGTATGCATGGTCGCTTTGCGGTTGCCAGTCATGGATTGGTACATGACCGTGGCTAGACCAGAACCCTAAAGATAAAGGTGCAATAATGAGAATATTAAAGGAAAAATGCAAAGTTATCAAAGTTTTATAATACATGAGGCTTAAATCATTTAATTGAATGACATAATATACTGGTATTTTATTATTTTTCAGAAATTTATATTATTACTTGGAGTGATCATATGGATACCTTACTGGGCTGTAGAGCTCACAACCTACTTCCTTCTTCTACAGAGTTGTGCAGATATTTGGCTTGGTGATGAGTGAGGTTTTCTTGAAGTAAGTGACTCTTGTGTACCCAGGCCTTGCATGATCTCTAGGATAAAACCTAGGGTTTGTGCGGCCGGTCGCGTGCCAATTCCGATGCTGGATTCGGGGCATGACAGAATGGTATCAGAGCTTAGGTTATGATCACTTGGGATGGTGATACAAGTGGATAATAATAATAATGATATGATGGTTATTAAGATATGATAAGAATTGTGACAGATCTTAGTTATGATGATTTGAGGACCGTGGCAAAGTGATATTGAATTCAAGTCATGATTGTTTGAAATCGTGATATAAGAGATTAAGGAATTAACATGATGATTAGTAAGACATGACAGAAATTTTTAGAATGATTTATTAGTGAACATAGATGGTTTAGTAAATTATATCAGAGTGTGCAATAGAAGCGTAGTGATTTTTAAAGTGTAATGATGTGAGCACTAATTTAGATCTCAATCAAGCTAATTTCGAGGACGAAATTATTTTAACGAGGGGAGAACGTAACACCCAGGAAAAATTAAATAAAATAAATTAGCCTGTCGGCCCGGTTGCCGAACCGGCCCAACGACACCGCGGCCCAGCTCGCGGGATGCGCAGGCGCGCGGGCGGGTAAGCGCGTGAGCTCGTGCGGCGCGAGGAGCGCTGGGACACGGGAGAGAGAGACGATGCATGGCGGGCGGGCGACGCGCGGGCGGGCGAGGCGCGCGCGAGTGCGTGGGCTCGGCCCAGCCCGAGCCGGCTGTCGCGTGGGCATTTCCCATGCATTTCCCAGGCGTTTCCCAGCCGTTTCTCGTGGTGTATGGCGGTCCATGGGATTTATGAGCGATCTGGACCGTCCGATCGTTCGATCGAACGGCTGAGATTGATCCGAAGGAGTTTAGGCTTGATTAAGTGCTTTTGGATTCGGATTTGGACGTGGTTTGAGGCATTGATCTCAGATCTGACGGCTGGGAAGATATTTTAATGGTTTTGAACTTCCTAGGTTATGTTTGAGGTGATTTTGGATGGATTTTTCTCCTCTTTTTAAACAGGACGTCGATAGGAAGCAGGGAAGAGCCTGCAGAGAGCCATAAAAGAGAGGAGAAGAGAGAGAAAGAGAAGGGAAAAGAGGAGAGAAGAAGGAAGAAAGAGAAAGAGGAGAAGAGAAAGAAGGGGAGAGGGAAAGGAATTTTGGTTTGGAAGATGAGGAAAGAGAAAATCGGGGGGGGAAACCGATTTGATGAATTTATTTATTATTGTAGAAGATCAATCTTTTGAGCAGGAAGGATTTGGACGAATTTCGGGTATAGATTGATACCGGATATTTTGGGTTAGCGGTTGAAGGTAAGGAATTTCTGTATTGATCATTCTTTTATGCATGAATTTATTATGGTTTGATTTATGCATATATGATTTATGTATTCGCACGTGTGGTATTATATGATATGGCATAGTTGATTTTTTTGAGATAGACATTGTGGTTTTATTGTCGGTATTTCATGCATGATGTTATAAAGAAAATTGATATCCGGATGGGTTGGACCATGATACCGGATTGCTAAATAGGTTGAATCATGAAACTGGATATCGAGTGGATGGGACCACGATATCGGTTATTAAAATGAGTTGGATCACGATATCGGTTATCGAGTGGGTTGGACCACGATACCGGTTATCGATAGGTCATAAAAGATATGTTTTGACAAGTGTTAATGAAGTAAATATGGTTTTTGGTCTAGCCATGCTACGGTAGCACCGTGGTTATACAGCTTGAGTCACGGGCTTTGTACGTGGGAGCCGGCCACGGACGGATAGTACGTGGAACAGCCGAGCCACGGGCTTAGTACGTGAGCATGACCGACCATAGTATGCATGGTCGCTTTGCGGTTGCCAGTCATGGGCTGGTACATGACCGTGGCTAGACCAGAACCCTAAACATAAAGGTGCAATAATGAGAATATTAAAGAAAAAATGCAAAGTTATCAAAGTTTTATAATACATGAGGCTTAAATCATTTAATTGAATGACATAACATACTGGTATTTTATTGTTTTTCAGAAATTTATATTATTACTTGGATTGATCGTATGGATACCTTACTGGGCTGTAGAGCTCACAACCTACTTCCTTCTTCTACAGAGTCGTGCAGATATTTGGCTTGGTGATGAGTGAGGTTTTCTTGAAATAAGTGACTCTTGTGTACCCAGGTCTTGCATGATCTCTAGGATAAAATCTAGGATTTGTGCGGCCGGTCGCGTGCCGATTCCGGTGCTGGATTCGGGGCGTGACAATGCTAGATACTAATTCATACCTAAATCTTCGATTTAGATGCTAACTCACCTGACTTCTTTCTATCTAAAAAATTATTTTTCTACAGAATCGATCTTAATATTAATAAATAAATTTTATGGTATAACGATTATCGACCTAGAATCATCTACCAAGATTTATCAAGATCCATCCACCAATCCCTGATCCCAACTTTACAACTTTTTCAATCCCTAGGATAGAGAAACTTTTAAAGAGAAAAAATTATTAAGAGAAACTAGAGAGAAAGTGGAGAGAGAAACTAAAGAGGGAAGAGAGAGAAAGGGAATTTATTTTCTTCTTCTACTTTTTTCCTTTTCCTTTTCTTTCCTTTTTCTACATTTTCTTTTCTTTTTCTTCTCTTCTCTTCTTTTCTTTTCTTTTCTTCTCTTCTTCTCTTCTCTCTTCTTCTTCCCCTCCTTTCCTCTTAACAAGCCATAGAGAGTGTTGCCCAGTTGGCCAACCCAAGGGGAGAGGTGAATTGTATATTTAAAACTTTTTCACAAGTATGTGCTCTTTTAAAAATTTAGTATAGTGAGTAATGTGATTTAAATATAAGACGTAGAAGCAAGTAAGAAACACAATCAACACAAGCACAAATACCAGCAATTTATAGTGGTTCGGAGCAACCCGACTCCTACGTCCATTATCCAAGGTACCACTTAAGATTTTCACTATATTCATCCATGGAATACAGTCGATTTTTTTACACCGGACTCACAAACCAAAATCCAAACTTGGTTTTAGACCGGGATCACCAAGAATCCAATACAATATTAGTTTTTTCGAGCTCACTAACAATCCAAACCTGGTTTTCAAAGGCTCACCAAAAATCTTGAACAATCCCCATGATACAGCCCCTGCTGTACTTGGAACAGCTCAAATAAAAAGTTAAAAATAGAGCAACACTAGTGACAAACCAAACTTTGTCGGATGGTTGCAGTTGATGCCCTTTGAGAAGCCTTCTTGATTGCTTCCTTAATACTCTTCAAGACTTTCAAACTCCTTCAATAAATGTCTCAAGTAGCTGATGGGAAGTAGTTGTGGACTTGAGATCTTCCTTGAATGCTCTTGAAAATATTCAATAAACTTTTCTCTCTTTTTCTCAAAAATTCTCTTCAAAAAGTTCTTTAAAACATGTTTAAATCCTTCATTTATAGTGTTTTGAGCTGATCCCAGGTAGAAATGACCGTTGTAGTGCCTTGGAAGTCGAAATATAGCCGTTGGAGCACTTTTCATATTCAAAAAATTAATTATGAAACTGGTCGTTACTCACCAGAAACTGGGATTCTAGTCGGCTCGGTTGGGTCGAGTTGGCTTGGATTCTCAGATATGTTGAAACTGCGCTCTGGTCGAGTTGGCTCTTCTTAGTCGAGTCGACTTGCCTGACTAATTTTTCAGAACTGAGATTTTGCATACTTTGGAAGAGTCGGCTCGGTTGCACATGAGTCAGCTCGGTTGTCCATTTTCTCAAAACTATAATTTTGGTACTCTGGTCGAGTCAGCTCTAACCTCTTCGAGTCGGCTCAGTTGATAGAGTATCAGAAATGCTTGTACCGTGCCAGAATATTGAGTCGGCCCGAGTAACTTAAGTCCAAAAGTATCCAAACTTCTTCAAAATAGCTTCCAAACACTATCAAACTTCTTCCAGTCCTAATCTAAGTAAAATAATATAGAATTGTCCCTTTTACAAGAATTTATACTTAGTTATTTAGGGCTTTTCAATATTTGAACATTTTTTCATGATTACATTGATACACTACAAAGATTACTGAAATGTAGGTAGAATGATTGTTCTTTTGAAACGTCCTACAAAAACTTCTTAAACATTCAAAAGTATTAGTAACGAATACATGCTTCAATATTTTGTTATCATCAAAATCATTCCAGGGATCAACAGGGAGGTCCATGATAGCCACTTGTGGAAGCTCCTAGTAGTGGCGAAGGCAAGATGACTCTGACAACGGCCCCATCCATCAACGGTCAACGAATCAAAAAAAAAGAAAAGAAGAACAAGGGAGGTCCCATTTCAATCTCGGATCTGGTGCATCGTTGACCAAATCCTGACGATGACCCACCCGAAAGAAAGGAAAGAACAAGAAGGGCTTGGCTTACCTCAGCTTCAAAGAGATTTCCATGATTAGATAGTCGAAAAAATTCAAGATCTCCTCGCCATGAATCGAGAGCAAATCGAAGTTTTTTCTTCATTGACGATGGATGGGGTGTGGGCATGGTGAATGAAGGGGAGGAGAGGCCCTTTTTATAGGGCTTGAGGCTGTTTTAAACTCCTTCTTGGTGGAGTTGGAGAGGAGAAAGACTCTGATCGAAAGTCTTCCTGCTCTTCTCTCTTTTTTTGGTTTGGGCTTTAAAATCCTTACTGGACTCTTTTTATTTGGGCTGGGTATTATAAAGAGATTGGCAAAACTTACAAAATTTATTACCAAACATAAATGCATTAATAATTGGGTTACCAAATTAATAATTATATATTTTTATAGGTGCATGAAACACATCCAGAAGAATTTTTCTATTTTTCATCATCATAGTTCATTTTAATGAAAGCTGGTGGCATAATAAGTTGATGAAGCATTTTGGCAGCTATATACATCTTCAAAAGAAGTTAAAAAAGAAAGAACTTCCTTGAGATATGCTAGGGAGGGCCACCTCCAATTCCTATGGATTTTCCTTAACTAAATCTAAAAGAACAGAGAACATTTGTTGTAATAAATTTTAGTAGTTAAAATTTGGGAAGTGTATTGGATTTTTTATAGGTAGCTTAGAAGATTGATGCTATTTGATAGATATGAAAGAGTCCTTGGAAGAGGAAGAGGAGGAGGAGTTGGATCAATATCTAATAAGATATAGCATCTTCTAAATCAGGAAAAAAAATATAATGCCTGAGATTTTTCTGCAACTAAAGGATGAGAAAGAACATTGATATTCCATGATGTCAATATGCATCAAATGTTTCTTTTTCTTGTAGGATATGAGGTTTCCTTATATCCACATAATATAACAAACAAAAAGATTGATTTCTATCTCATAATCATTTTTTTTTTCATTTTTGTACTTATAATATTAATCTTTGCTTTATAGTAACAAGGTCGATTTAATTTAACTTTCATCTTAAATTTTAGTTATGGCAAAAAGCTACAGGTGGCATGTCCTGGTTTAGTGAAATTGGGGTGCCTTTTATAAAAAAGGACAAATATTTAGTTTGGGGAGAGTGTTGCCTTATTTCTAGTGAGTTATTATATATAAATAAAAACTATGTTATAAAGGAGCCTGGTAGTTGAGAACAAGCCAAGGAAGGTGATGTTATAGGTATAAAAGTCAGAGGCATTTTCAGCCTACATTGATTGGTTGTGAGTCAAAAAAACTCTATCATATATTGAGAGACCTTCCTTTTCAATATGAAGTACCTTTTAAAATAAAGTATGATAGTCATAACATTCCATTCGATCCATCTCCATGGATAAAACCATGGATCCCATATATCAGGAAGGATAATATACCTTGTGTGCACTCGACTTTAAGATACAATTAAAAAATATTTCAGATAGGCTAATCCATCTTAAGATGATTTTTTCTTCTTTTTTTTTTGATATCATGAAAATCTTAGAATTGCATGACTAACTCCAATTTCTCTCAACCTAAGCCAAAACAATGATATTCTTTTTCGTCGTCTATTTAATTACTTAAGTTCGATTTTATGCACTAGAATTCATATAATATCCATCTAACAATCAATTAGAAAAATACTAACCGAAACTCCATTGGAAGGACACACAATGTCACGTAGCAATCATATTTTTGTTTCTATGAAGAGGAGCTAAGGACGAAAGATAATTTACATTAGAGATATTTATACCTGCCTTTTTTTTTTAAGTATAAGAAGAAGATTACAACAAATCCATTAGACACCTCATTGAGTGGGTCAATGGGTTCCAAGAAACTTCCTTACCCTCTTTCATAAGTAATATAACCTTATGATCATAGCTCCAATTAAAAATTATGCACTTTTGCTAATCCCATGCAAATTTAATTAGTAGGAGTTTGCTGCTTAACCAAGTAGATAATCTTCGCATTAATTAAGTATCATCAATAGAACAACCATAACTTTACTTCACCGACCTAGGCATCTAAGTGCAATCTTTAATTTTTTAGGTGGCAAAGTCCTAGAATAATACTTAAGGTTTAAAAATCCCATGAAACAAGTTCTCTTGATCACTGGGTCATTGTTTTAATTAATCCTAGGTGGTCTAACAAGGAAGTCATTACGATTGCATCACCAATCACTAAGATTCGCCAAATAGCTAGCCATTGGGTAGACAAAGTGGAACATCATGTGCAACAGATCAAAACAAATGGATGGGAATCATTATTAGATATTAAATCACACCTACCTACCAAAGAGCCGCAAAGGAGGCTAGAGCCTGTGGTGCTTTGATTCTCCCTAGCTGTAAGGATGTCCATTTGTTTAAGAAGATTTTATATATATCAAAATAATATCAAACTTTAGTTTCATGCATCCTCCCACTGCTTATGTGTAATTGAGTTTTCCTATGGTAATTAATGTCATTAATTATGATGGTAGTCTTGGTTTCTTGTTGTGACACAAATTGGATATTGTTGTCAATTTTTTTTTTATATCAAGAATAATATCACTGCATCAACTAAAATGCTAACATTTAGCTAGGGCATCGATTCAAAGATTGTAAACCAAGCTTATAAGCTTCGATCTATTACATACCACAACATCAAGGAAAACAAATTCTAAATTTAAATAAATAACCAAAATTGATCTATAAATACCAAAGCACCCCCCAATGATCTTGAAACTAAGAACAAGAGTGTACTAGTGGGTTGCATGTAACAAAATGAAATGTATAGAATCATATCCAGGGAAAGCAGGATTACTCAAGCAAGTTGGTACCATATATAGGACCTATTGAAGAGATTAGAGAGAAGAACTAGTGCTTCTCAAGCATCAAAAGCCTTCATTTCGTGCACAATATTTTTTTATTCTATACTAAGAAAATTGTAAGGACTTGTGGTACGGCATGTGTCTAGTCCCGCGTCAGCTATATCCTGAGATCTTAGATATTATTGTAGGATCAAGTAACTCGAATCATACTTTTTAGCCGGCTTTTTTTGGATAAGTTCTTGAATTGTTAAAAATGATATCAAAGTAGATCTAATCTATGATATATATGGACTAGAATACATTACAACATGTGTTTATTGGAGCTAACCACGGACCGATCATAGTGCTTCTAATTAGATTTGAATAGATTTAGATCTTTTTAACATTATAAAGATATCATGGCTTAAATGTAGGGAGTATACGAGGACACATATTATGGACGCGTGTTTAGTCCCATATCGGTTATATACCAAGTAGATCTTGGAAACTTATATAAGATCAAAAAAATTAAATAGTACTTTTGGACTAGTCTTCTTAAATAAGATCCTAAATTGTTGCAAAAATAGATATATAGTATGGCTACCAAAAAAGCAATCCTCATGGTATTTGAGAATGCTGAAATATTGAGGAAAAAATCCTGAAGTAATGTTAATTCCATTCCTTGTATTGAGAAGATAGGAGCTAGGCAAAATCCTGAAGTAATGTTAATTCCATTCCTTGTATCGAGAAGATAGGAGCTAGGCTCGCATCATAATTAAAAGGGCAAATTTCTCTCCATAAGGGGAGGGCTTATATTAATTAATGCAATCTTATCAACACTTTCATTATATTTCATATTTGTCTTCAAATTGCCAAGATGGGTGTCTAATAGAATTGATGAATTGAAACAAAGCTTCTTATGGAAACAACAAGACTCCATTTGAGGATTTAATTGCCTAGCGAACTGGACTTGTGTTTGCAGAGACGAGAAAGAAAAAGGTTTAAGGATTAAATGCTTGCTAAACACGAACTGCTCTTTATTAGCAAAAATGGGTTTAGAAAATGCTAAAGTATCTGAGTTCTTGATGAAATCTGATTTCCTTTACCTAGCTACTATACCAGAACAAAACTTGGTATGCACACAAGGAAATTCCTAACCTCTCTATCTCTTGTTTGGAAGGATATTAGTAGAGATCTTGGAGCCTTTTGGAATTACACCTCTTTCAAGCTAGGAAAGGGCAGTTACATATATCTACTTTTTTTTTAGTACAATAATTACATCTGCTTTTAGTACAATTCATAGATGCATTCTACCCATTTGCTAACTCTCTTTGAAGATTTATATGTCAAAAACTTAAAATGAAAGGCTACTATCACATTGGAATTGAGGTACTCAAAAGTAAAAATTCAAAGTTCAAGGCCCTCTCACTCTAAAGGGAACTAATTAGATGGAGCTCTTTGTGGATCTTCTATCTTCAATCAGACCTGATAGAGCTTCAAATGGGTTGGCGAGGAAGCAATCTAAGAGTGATAACTTCTCAGTTCATTCCTTTTGCAAATGTATTAACTCTGGCAGTGTTTTCCACCCTTTTAACAACAAAGTCATCCAGATAGCAACAGTACCTAAAAAAACGAAGGTGTTTTTATGGTTAGCATTAAAGAACAAACTTAGGGTACAAGAGATTCCTGCTAGAAAATGATGGGATGTGAGTTCAGATTATCCTTGTGTGGAACAAATTTAGAAATCAATTTTCACCTACATAACAAGCGTCTGGTTTGCATTGAAGTTTTGCATTGAAGTTTTACATGAAGTTTTAACATTTAATGTTGGCCACCCAACTTGAAAGAGTTAAAGAGTTGTGGACTTCACGTACGGCAGTAAAAAGATACATAACTTATTTATGAGGGCTTGGGATCAAACTTATCATCACTTTTTGCTAGCAAATTTTGTGTGAGAGAAACTCGATCTAGAATTTTCCTCTAAAAGCAATCTCAAATTAATCCGAGTGGTTCCATGCAATACTTTTGAACTTGGGGATAATATTTATTCAAGCAAAACCATAGACAACCACCAGAGATTGTGCATGCTCCTATCTCCTCTTTGGTGTACCACCTTCCCATAAATTATCATAAGCTTGTCTTGAGCCCTCCCCTCTACCCTCTTAAATCCAAATTCTTCACTTGGGTGTTCCACCCCCTTTTTGTACATTTATAAGTTTTACACATTTTAATACTCAAAGGAGTAAGCATATTTTTCTTCCCTCCATTTCCCCCTCACAAAAAAAAGGTTGCCAAAAATCCATGGGAAGAGTTGCAGGGTGCATTAAGTCCACCATATATATATATATATGATAATCCAAAAAGAAACTCTTGCTAAGAAGGATTCGATCCCATTTAATTAATACTTAAATAAAAAAAAATAAATATGAATATGCTAACCAAAAAGAAATTAAGAAGGATTTGATCCTATTCAATCCACTCTTAAATAAAAAATAAATATGAATACTGTAACCAAAAAGAAAGCCTTCATAAGAAGGATTCAACTCCACTTAATCAACTCCCAAAAAAAAAAAAAAAAAAAAAAAAAACTCTTGATAAGAAGGATTCAATCTAATTACCGAAAAAAAAAAAAAGAAAAAAAAAAGAAAGGAGGATTCGGTCATTTTTAATCCATATTCTATATTTATTTTTCCCCAATAATTTAGGGAAAAAAAAGGTTAGCATGCAATTTATAATTTGTATAAGAGACGGTCCATCCCAACACCCAAATCATAAGCCTACAAGGCTACAACCCCATCTCTTTCTTATGGTAGGTCCTGCTCCCACCAAGAAAAACAAATTCGAGGGTCGTTTATCTCATTCTTGTGTTTTCTAACCGTGCCACGAAACTAAATCAAAACCCCATCGATCCTGTGGTCAAATTCTCAAATATCTTTCCTGATAACTTAACTTCCCTCCCTTTTATATCATATCATATCCTTCACCATTGCAAGAAAGCTACAACCCTCCCCCGTGAACAAATATCAGGCCAAAATCAAAAAGAGAAGGTTTTTTTTTTATTATTATTATCTTGCCCTCCAAAAGAAGTCTTTAAAGCTAGCTTCAGCTTTGCTACAAAATCTCATTCCTCCTCGCTCTCCTCCAATTAGAACTTCAGCTAGAGATAGAGAGATAGGGATATGAGCCACCCTTCTCTCATGTCTATAATAATAAAAGTTTTTTTCTTCCTCCTCCCTCCAGCTCTTCTAGCCCTCTTCCTCTATACCAACCTCATCAGAAGGAAGAGAAAGAAGCCCGACCTCCCCCCTGGAGGCTCTGGATGGCCTTTTCTTGGCGAGACCTTCTCCTATCTCAAGCCTCACCCTGCCACCTCTATAGGCCAATTCATGGAACAGAACATATCAAGGTTAATGTCCAATTCCAACACCAACGATCGAGTAGGTTAAAGGTCACATATTGTGCTACACTTTTCTAAGAATTCTTATGTAAGCTATACCCTTGTAGGTATGGGAAGATCTATAGGTCCAGTCTCTTTGGCGAGCCAACGATAGTATCGGCCGATGCTGGATTGAACCGGTTCATACTCCAGAACGAGGGGAAGTTCTTCGAGTGTAGCTACCCGAAGAGCATCGGCGGGATACTCGGCAAGTGGTCGATGCTGGTTCTCGTCGGAGAGATGCATCGAGAGATGAGGATGATCTCGCTAAACTTCATGAGCAATGCGAGGCTCCGTTCCCACCTCCTTCCCGAGGTCGAGAGGCACGCTTTGCTTGTTCTTGCCTCTTGGAAGGAGAACTCGGTCTTCTCGGCACAAGAGGAAGCAAAGAAAGTATATATATATATATATATATATATATATATATATATATATATATATATATAAAAGCTCCGGTTTTTTTTATAAAAAAATTTGTTTCATGCCATGAATCATGTACTGCTGTAGATAAGTTCTAAGTTCGTCTATTGGATCCCTAACCAATTGCAGTAAAAGAACGTATATATGCTCTATTTTTTTTTTTAAATTTGGTTCATGCCATGAATCGTGTGTTGTAGATAAGTTTTAAGTTTGTTTATTGGATCCTTAACCTATTATTGCAGTATACTTTTAATTTGATGGCGAAGAATATAATGAGCATGGATCCAGGAGAGCCCGAGACCGAGAAGTTGAGGAGAGAATACATAACCTTCATGAAGGGAGTGGTGTCAGCCCCACTCAACTTTCCTGGAACTCCATATTGGAAGGCTCTGAAGGTAGGTCGTTCGATCAAAATCTACTTCCTTAATTCTTTCTCTATATTAATAAGAATAATTCTAAAACAAAACCTTAGCTGGGAGTTAATCATGAACTAAATCTTCATCATGCGATTAAATTATATTATATTATATGCAAAAAGAATATTATTTCATTAAATTAACAACCGTCTAACCTCGATCGAGTACTGTATATATATATATATATTTTCGACATGAACCATGGTGCCTGTTGCCACTTCTATTGTTATGCAGTCACGTTCAGATATTCATTAATCCAGCTGCCTTTATTTATGCTGAAACTATTTAACAAAATAACAGGCTAGATGAGCTGCCTCATAATTATCCATGATTGTGAACTTTATTTGTGATTTTTTTTTTTTTAAAAAAAAAAAAAAATTTCCAAGTGATCATTGATGATACCATGCTTTACACCGGAACCAGCCTATTCCATCGGTTATTTTAGGCAATTGCCCATGCCCATTAGATTATAATATGCAGCAGTAGTCTAATGATAGATATTTGGTACGCTAAACTACTTGATTTGCTAGCTAATTATCATGGTATAATACATATATGAAAATAAAACAGTTTACACATCACTTGTACGTATTAATTAATTAGCTTTGTCTTTCAATGGGATCGATATTAATTAGATCAAAAAGGTTCATTTAATCCTGATGTTGTCATGGCTACTGCAGTCGCGATCGACGATCCTCAGGGTGATCGAAAGGAAGATGGATGAAAGATTCCAAAAGATGAGCAAGGGACGAGAGAGATTTGAGGAAGATGATCTCCTCGGGTGGGCTCTAAAGCAATCCAATCTTTCTAAAGAGCAGATCCTTGATCTCTTGCTGAGCTTGCTCTTTGCTGGCCATGAGACATCATCGATGGCTTTAGCTTTAACCATCTTTTTCCTCGAAGACTGCCCAAAAGCTGTTCAAGAACTGCAGGTAGAACTTAAGTATACAATAATATTCTCAGCTTCACAATATTTTTTTCTAGATACCAGGCCTTTTAGAATGATTGCTTACAAATTTATTTGGCTTGATATATATATATATATATATTCTTTAGGAGGAGCACCTTGAGATTGCCTCCGGGAAGAAACTAAAAGGAGAGTCCGGACTAAACTGGGAAGACTACAAGCAGATGGAGTTCACCCAATGTGTAGGCCCTCGGAATTGCACCACTGAATTGAAACAAAAGATAAGAATTAATGTTTCATTTTGATGACCTCCAGCTTGGCTTGCTATTTATAAATATTTTTTGGTTCATGAAGGTTATAAATGAGACACTACGGCTGGGGAACGTTGTTAGGTTCGTTCACAGAAAGGTTCTTCAAGACGTCCGGTACAAAGGTAGGTTAATGTTTCCCTAGCTTGGAATATTCTTTCTCGGAGGGTTAATTATGTGATGACAAGTGACACATAATATATATATATATAAACTTATGATTGCTGGAATTTCGAAGGGTATGACATTCCCAGTGGGTGGAAAATTCTTCCAGTGTTTGTGGCAGTTCACCTGGACTCTTCCTTGTATGATGATCCTCGTCAGTTCAATCCTTGGAGGTGGCTGCAGGTTAGTCCAATATCCTCCATTTTCATGCATATTATTTATAAGTGTAATACCAAATGAAATCATTCTTCTTTGATATCTTATTGCATATATTTATTGAAGAAGAGTAGTTAGGTCCTGATTTGATGGGATTACATGAAAAGATTGCATGAGACTTTCCAACTCTTTTTTTTATATGAGGTGGATGACAGACCCCTCCCCTATGTCTTTATATTTAAGCTCAGAAAGTTGTGTCCCATCTAAAGAAGGTTGTCAAATTGCTGTTAACCGTTCTTCATGCGAAAGTCATTTAGGCGTGTGAACAACGTAACCACACACCAAACGAGGCACCAAACCAGATACCAAACCACACCAGATTCACATATTTACAGACGAGATTGATTTGATTGCTTAAATTGATTGCACTCGATCAGTGCCAATGTGTTGAGTATTACATGTACTTGCACTTCTCCCACCTAAGATATAGACGCCAACTTAATTTGCCTTAATTTCGGCTTTAATAGGAAAGCCCAAGAACCTGATCGATTATTGGTCTCCTCTTTTAGCATGATATATACCTTACCAACATACCATCAATTTGCTATGTCTTTGATTTCGATGCCGACATTGTTACATCGATGTTACTTTGTTCTTGGCACCATGAGGGACATATATTCGATCTCGATGACTCGTGTTCTGATAAATTTAACTAGGGTGCAGAACGCATTCATATCGAAACCCTAAGAGATTAGAAAGTGTTGCTAACATCGGGCCATACATTCTAGTTATTCATGGTTTGAAATATGCACCGCATGTTTGAGATCGTTGCCAACATTTCTCTTAGGTAATCGATATAGATAGCTTGGTGAGACATTTTATTTACCGATCGCCCTGATCTCCGGATAAGAGGTGCTGATTGTCATATGGCCGGTGACAATGGCTCGAGTTATTGCCATGCTAATTATATAATTTCGCATCGCATGACGAGATGCATGAGGGAATGCACATGACATGGTCTAATTAACGGTCCTATTAGTCATGCATTTGGACACATGATGCGAAAAGGACATTGCATTGGATGGTCAAATGGTCCTCATTAGTCTCGGACCGGTAGCATATACAAGGCTTGGAATCATGCCGATGTCGCCATGCTCTTCTTGTCCTTGGAAACACAGTGCCTGTACTTTTCTTTTCTGATTGAGAACTATTCAATCAGAAGAAGACCATTGCTTCAGTGATCCTAAGTATTCCAACAGTACATGTCGAAAGGACCGTTATCAAGATCGATTTCACTTAAATCTAAAAAAAAAATGTTGAGTCGAAGAGAAGGTTTAACATGATAGATTTCACCATCTTTGGGAACACTTGGAATCTAAGAAAATGATTGAAGGACACCGCTAAATTTGGACTTGTATGTTCTCTTTTGACTTTCTTTTCTCTCTTTATGCATCGTTGAATATTATTTCCTCTTGCTATATGCTTGCTTTAATCAAAAAAATTAAGTGGGGGAAGAACCTTACTTGATTCCTCTACATTCCATCAAACATAAAAATAAAAATAAAAAGCCTGCTTCAATCATTCAATGGTATGGCCACTGCCAGCAATTCAAAAGAAAAAGGCATGCCATTCCCATCCATGCAAGAGGTAATTTATATATACCTCTTAATTTTTTTAAGCAAAATGGTGGAAGACACATCCACATATTTAATTATGAGTGAACTACTAGGCATGCAAGTGAAATAAAGAAAAATGATGCAATGAACTTAATTGGTTACCAAGTATTGGAAATTGAAAGTAGCCATCATCATGCATGCACACCACATGCGGGACATCGATCGAGTAAATCTAGCTCCCACATCGGTCATGAATCATGCCCCAAACAAGTCAAAGGCAGAAATTTCACATACAATGGGACCTTGGATGTACTCCATGGTGATCCTCATGGTATCCCTCTCAAAATATCTATTCGTTAGGTGAACCGGGCATCATCGCCGGAGTAGCCACAAATCTATTTTCCCTCGGAACATCAAAAACTCCTTAACTTTCTTAATTACGTTCTTCCAAACAACTCTAAATTAACTCCGTTCTATAAATAGTCTGGACATCCCCTAGAATTTGTTGGGTTGGTCCGTGGCCTATATGGACATCTTATTTCAGACCAAGCAATCCGAGCCTACCTCTTTAGCGAACAACCAAGCTTTCATGGCCCAAATATTCCTCTCCTGAGATTGGTTTTCTTGGCTGATAAATTTGGGTGGCAATGCTCTGATTCTTCTGTAAGGTAGGTAGTTTGTAGAGTAACAACTCTAACCTATAAAACTCTGGTGAAGGTGGGATTTAGATCCATATCTTTGGTTATGATCACAAGGAGACTTTACCAGTAGTTTAAGATGACATGCATGCCCATACTATTAAGGTTTATCTTCTAGAAAAGTTCATACTAATTAATGTCTAACTTACATATTAACACAAGTAATTCGCATTTCTAAAAATTAGAAACAAGTTATTTTGTAATAACAATTTCATTACATTAAAAAAATATATATTCACTTTTTTTAAAAAAAAATATATATATATATATTATATGGTTGGCCCATTTGTGTGTCAAAGAAGATGACCATATCCATATTGGGATTCGACCGAAATTAATGCACATACTGTGGAGCATAGTGGATGATGATGATGTTGATGAGCATGAGGTGGGATGGTGCATGGTCCCACGTACTGATGGGTTTGGCCATGCACGTGCATGCCTTGCCCACATCCAAACTTTAGTGAAAAAGACTCCACATTTTGTGGTGGTGATTAATTTCGTGGGCCAAATCCAAGGTGCATGAACGGAACTTCCAAAACTAGGCCATGAAACCATGGGACCACTTCTTAATGGCCCAATGCAAACATTTTTTTGGGAAATTAGGAGACCATATTTTTTGATGGCCAAGCTGCTGCTTCTTTTTTTTTTTTTTTTTTTTTTCCGGTAAAGAAAAATGGGGAGGGTTAAAGCGAGGCCAGATAACGTACAATGCAAGGCGTGCTTAAATTTTTGGATCTTGATCTCGGGAAACCGTTCCTGAATTTAATCGAGTCACCACCTGAGCTCTCATCCAATCCAACCTATCACGGATCTCGGAAACCGTTCTGGATTTAATCGAGTCACCACCTGAGCTCTCATCCAATCCAACATGTCACGGGTCTCGGGAAACCGTTCCTAGATTTAATCGAGTCACCACCTGAGCTCTCATCCAATCCAACATGTCACGAGTCTCGGAGAACCGTTCCTGGATTTAATCGAGTCACCACGCATGGATCATGCATCGAACCCGCAATCGATTGGATATGAAGCAAAATCTCTACCAACCATGCTACCACCTTAGTGGCAATTAAGAATGGATTCAAATAACATTTTATTTTAGTGAGAACCATATAAATCATAATAGCTCATGTTTCGATTACTAGCAAGATGTGCAGGACTCATGGTGCATCAACTACTTGCTTGTGATGTGTTCTTTCTTTAGATGCTTCAAGAATAATTAATTAATACCTGTTTGGTATTTAATATTGAGGACACATTTACAAGGTCATGTGTCACACATTCTCATTGGTATGTTAAAATTTTAGAATTTAGAACCAGTCCGAAAACTATTTAGTATTGTACTCTTAATTGATAAGATAAGATGCAGGGGAGTGATTCACTGGTGGTGGGAAAATTGCATTGTGGTGGGTTTCTTGCACTGGATTTTAAATTTATTTTGGTAATAATTGGAATCTATACAGACCTGACCTAATGCAAACCATGACTAATGATGATGGTTACCAGAAAAGAAGAGAAAAAATCTTGTCTCAAACTTGGTGGGTATCCATTGAACTCATACATCTCTCGGCCACACACTCCCTCTACTCCATCAGTCTCACCCATTTATTGTTTGGCTCAGGAACTTAGGATGTCTAGCTCAATCCTGTGAACATGACTTGGCATCAACTAGAACTGAATTAAAAGCACCAAAGGTTGTTAGACTAGTCTAAATTACAGTAAATTAGCCAAGATAAAAACAAATCGCAATAGCAAGTCTTGTCTATGAAAGCTATTTATCCTAATTTCTCAAATATTCCTTGTTTGATCTTTTATTCACTGCATTTTTGTCAGCATTTTATTTTATTTTTAAAAGTTATATAAGAGTTATCACAAATTAAAAGATTCGATGATGCAGGATTGATGCATATTTTTTAAAAAAATCCTCATCTGTCACTTTTAAATTTTCATAAATTCAACTTGGATTAAAAGTTTATGATGCTATTACAAGAATGAAATTAATATAAATACAAAAATCATCATTTCGAACTTGATCAAACTTTCCACAAATTCCTAGAGAATTATGAATCTTCACCCTCTGGAGAAGAAGGAAAAAAAAAAAAAAAAAATTCCTAAGTGCCCATATAAATCCTATTGCCGAAACCCTTTAATCAAAAATATCAAAAGAAAAGCATTTAACAAACATATATATACTTGAGAATAATGTTAAATCACTTTATAGAAAGAACAATGACCAAAATCTTAACATTAAGTTAAGTTCATCATTTATGATTTTTTTTTTTTTTTTTTTGATGAAATCATTAATTAGTACTCCAAGAAAGAAAAAAAAAAGATGATGATTTTTTTTTTTTTTGGCGTTCAGAAGAGCTCTCTTGGCACGGCACCAACAAACAACTTCATGCCATATGGTGGCGGCCCCCGTCTATGTGCAGGCTCGGAGCTGGCCAAGCTTGAGATAGCAGTGTTCATGCACCACCTTATACTAAACTACCAATGGGAATTGGCAGAGCCTGACCAAGCCTTTGCTTACCCCTTTGTAGACTTCTCCAAGGGTCTACCCATAAAGGTCCAATCCATCACATAGTACTCTTTTTCAAAGAATAGCCATTAGAGCTTCTGCATATGGTGTATATGTTGCTCAAGAGAGACTATAGGCATGAGTGTTTCTTAAGTTTCTTTTTGTCATGCCTTTTAACTCCTTTGCCATTGACCTTTGGTGATTACAGCCATAAGAGAAGAAGTGTTGGAATTATGTGTCTACTTACACACACACTTTCATATATATATATATATGTGTATATATATATGTGTATATATATATGTGTATATATATATGTATATATGTACATATATGTATATATATATATATATATATATATGTATATATATATATATATAAAGATAGAGATATAGACTTGATTCCTTTTGAATGAATTTGAACTCAATTCCGGTCATGTCAAAATTCTATAATGAAGGTCTTGTATTGATAATCCAAGCTATTGGATATAATCTACGGTATCAAAACTACTTACATATAAAAAATTATATGATTCGAGAATTCTTAGTCTATATATCAAGTGATCAAAAATATATCTAATTTGATTTTATTCGGACTGTCTAATTTTTAATTACTTGATGCATAGGTCGAGGATTTCCAAATTATATAATTTTTAATATATAAATAATTTTGATATAATAGATCATATTCAACGGTTTGAATCATCGATGTAGAATCTTTATTATAGAGCTTTGATCTGATCGGATTTGAATTCAAATCTTTCTGGGAGGAGTCAACTCTATGAATATATATATTGAAAACCATTTCTCATCCACAAAACAAGAAAGACAAATAATTGTGTTGATCCATTGTACTATGTATATACATGTACATAGATACATTCATATATAATACACCATGCTCGAGAAAAAAAAATGGTCGAGATGTGTCCATATTTTTATATATGTTAGAAAGCTAATTTTTCAAATTGCCATGGCAAGATGCTTTGGATCCACTCTCCTGACTTTTAACTTCTCTTTTGGCATCAACTAGAGTGTTGATTGATGGAAGCTTGAGTGCATCGCTAGCCTATTAATTTCAGTGGTGGACAGCAATGGCATGCAACATTTTGTGGACAGACCTGTTAAAAATTTTGGATATTTTCAGGCCACATCTGACACACTTCCATTCCAATTCTTAAAAGGAAAAAATATATCTAGTTCTAAATATATAGAAAACCAAAACAAAAGCAAGCCCAACCGCCCCGGTCCAAGAAAACTAGTTCAGGCCTCCGGTTTCTTCTCGCCTTTAGACAGGCCCAGCATAGGATAATGGTTTGACGCTGGTCCATGGCCTGCTTTGACTGCCATTTGGGCCAAGAGCCCACATGAAACGGGCCGCTTGTTATGAACGCTCCAGCAGACCCATTGCAAATGATTTGGTCTAAATAAAATTGTGTTCATCCAAATTCCCGTACCAGGGATGGTAATCGGATGAATTTTTCTGGATACCCGATCCATCCCGAATTCTAATAGGATGTATCTAAGATATTTGGGATGGATCCGGGATGTACAAATAAAATCATTCATGATGAATTTGAAATTTGTTCCTCGAATACTGACTACTAGAATCCGTTTATATATTTTTAAATAAAAATATTAGTATATAAATATATGATATATATCATTATTTTATTTTATTTTTTTTTTTAAGAAGATTGCAGTCTCATCTCTTCAGTGCATTTATAAATTATTTATTTAATTCATTCTGTAAACTATTCATCTAGCATGGTTAGAATTTAATTAAAACGGACAGCAGCTCATTAAATCTATTGCATGAGTTGATCATTTAATAAAAAAAACTAATAGCTTATAATCTGATAAATTGAATCGAATAAAATTAATATTTTTAGATCAATAAATTTATTTGATATATATGATTGTTTCGATTTTGATTTTGGTTCTACGAAGCCGATTCAAAACAGTTCTCATTCCTCATCCGTGATATTATTTTGTTACTGTATGGTTGCTTCTTCATGATAGTCTGGTATGTCTATCGGGAGATAAACATGATGATGAATAGGATGGTATCTTATGTTGTTAATCATTTCGATTCTGTGTTACAAACTTATCTGGATCATACTCCCTCATCTTTTGAAGGTAAATTTTTTTTTAAAAAAAAAATATTTTGAATATATCCACACCATGGTTGTTGGATGGATTATCTGTTTAATAAAAAAAAAAACTGATCCTGAATCAATCGAGATACATGCTCCCATGTAATTCGGGTAGGCCATGACGATAAGGTGTGATGTGATACTTGGACAAGATCTGCAATCATTACCACATGAAACATTACAATAATGGAGGACGCTATACAAAGATGAAGACTACTTGCAGAAATTGCTAGAAATCTACGTATAGATATCTAAAATAATTAAACAAGAGTTTAACATAATACACAAGACTACATGGAAGACCACAACATGGCAAATGTTCCAAGTGATCACGAAGAAGCATCGTCCAGAATTAAATTGAAGCAATATATATTTATGGATGCATCATTAAAAAAAAAAAAAAAAATCTCATAAATATTCTTTATGCAACGCCATCACATATCATTCATTTAACATGGTCTCCATATCTACATTTTTTGACATTTTTTTAGAGTCTTTTGGCTTTCCTTAAATACCTGTTCAAAGTGCAGGTGGGAAAGTATAAATGGGGAGCCAACAAGTTTATGATAAACTTTTTTAATAATACATTTTTTTTTTTTTTTTCTATGACAATATTTTAAGGTTATTATAATTTTAGATTGCTTGTTCCTCCAAGCAATCATACAAAAGACCATTATGAAAAGACATTTTATAAGGTTATATCTTCGATTCATGATAACATATCTTTGGTGTGTAATAAAATATTCTGCAACGAAATGCCCTCTAGAATAAAAAGACACACGAAAACCATTTATATTCATTATTTCGCACTCAATTATTTATGTTATATATACCTCTATGATTTTTTAACATGTGCTCATGGTATGAATTTATTATGTGAAAGCAAATTCCAGCAGGATGTATCTAATTAATCCATCAATGATCTATTTCTGCCACATTAAGCCTTGGCACATAAGAATTTAAGGTTCTTTCCTCCCCCAGAGATTGACTGATATCCAAATAGATAGTATGATAGATCTACACTTCATTGCCTCTAGTAGATTGACAAGGTTACATGATTTAATCTGAAGCAATAGCTAATGTCACTAAATCTTAGAAAGAGTCTACCATTATATAAATAGACATGAAAATATATGTTGACAAGGAGAAAGAAAAGCAAAAAGAAAATGAGAAATGAATGATATTTAGAAACATTTAAAAAAAAAAAAAAAAAATCTTACTTGCTCACCATATTAGTATACAAAATGGTATCTATATGTAATCCATGATAAATTCAGCAATATATATATATATATATATATATATATATATATATATATATATATATATATATATATATATATATATATATATATAAAGCAAATGACATAGATACTAATACAATTATTAATATTCTTTTTTCCTAGCTGGGATCGATGGTGTCACCAACCGTTTCATTTGGAATACAATTTATAATATTCTTAGTTTTGTTATTATATGTATGATCATGTCGAGCCAACCCATACCTTGCTTGTCATGGTCGATATTATTGCCACTTTAGAATATCATCAAAAATGTGTTGGGCATGGGAATAATTTTGATCTGAATGATATTATTTAATTATTATATTACTTGGCACTTGTGTATTATATTTGTGGCTGGAAACAAAATTTAATACCAAGGGCTGTATGATGTAAAGAAATTTTCTGAGGATATTTTTAATATTCTTGAACAACTAGTGAACAAATAATCTAGATATTCATTTGGTTGACAGTGGTGGCTCAGCAGATTGTTTCTTTAAAAAGTACAAGTCATATATGTTTACCTTATCATGGGATGATCATATTTTAACTCTATCGATGATGAAGGATTTGGATAGCATACATACATACATATATATATATATATATATATATATAGATAATGTATCCATAATATTTTATTATTCAACAACTCATTATATACATAAGCATAGAAATACATGTGCATTATATAAATCGTTTCCATGATAAATACAAAAGAATCAAAATGGTAGACGTACTAACCTCTTATTTTCATTATTTTTCTAAATAACAAAGATTTCTTAGTACTTAATGCAACGAAACTTGAAGTTAATATTTTAATAAATGGTCACAAACATCAAACATGAAAGTAATCGTATCATTACTGAAATAAATTAGCATATGTTTGGCCAGATAAAATCAGACCATGCACCTGCAAGGCTAAGTAATATTGTTAACTTTTGACAGATAGATTATGAGGGAAAAAAAAATTAAATTACTACTTGCATGGCAATTTTTTATCAAAGGAAAAGAAAATGCAAAATAATCTACTTATTGCAAATGATGCATCCCGGGTTGTAATTTTTACTCCAAATCTTTTAGCACCAATTTTAACAAGCAATTGAAGTGGTGATGCAACATGTCTATATAATATAATAATTCAAGATTTTATTCAAAAAAAAAAAGTTGGAAGATAATTTTAGATTCTTCGATCCTTTATTGATATTTAAGATCTTCTCAACAACCGATAATTGATATGGAACTAAATATATATCTACACGGATCCCCACATACTTCTCTCATTTAAATCCCGAATCTATATTTTCATTTATAAACAAAACGATCCATCCATGGTCGGCCTATAAACCCACGTGGCAGCATCCTCTAATCCATATGAATTATGGATCGGATTTACTTTGATACCATTTAATTGAAACAAGATCTCATCCAAAAACGACCGGTTGGAAATTAACCTTAGCAAGATCTTTTCAATAAATATTCAATATAAAACTAAATATCTATCGACACATATTCCTACCTATAACCAAACTAATTAATCAAAGTTCACACCAATGCTAAAGTTACAATATTTCCAATCTTGCACAACTTCCACAAATGTAGATCTTTCATCAGTTGCACCCGAACCAGTCTTTCCCTCGTGACATATTCCCCATCATATCCATTGACAATTATATATGGAAGTGCACCAAGATACAATCTCAAAGACCTCTTTATCCAATAAGGATGGATGAATTAATGGTACTCCCTTAATGGAGAGACGTCAGGGACACCAAGGGTCTCTAATATGAAAAAAGATTTACCTAAAGCAAGCAGTCCAAATCGACCTTAACCCATCATGGATGCCACCTTTCTTTTGTTTCCCTGTGAATCCCGAGTAACTAATTAAAGAGAGAGGATCCAAAAATTTTAAGTGTTATAAGATCCTTTCCTTCTTAATCTTTATGTACGTAGCAGTGAATATTTTATTTTGAATACTTTTAAATTTTAAATAAGATAAAAATTATGAACAGGGATCTTAATCTTTTTAACATCAGCGGAGTACCTTTGAAAGTGATTGGTTTTATCTTTCGAGAATGATCCATCTTTTTTTTTAGCAACGATAACTATCGGATTATGTATTACATAACTTTCAAAGCATTCCGATATTCTCTATATTAATATCGTAAATGATGTTTGGTCATCCTAGTTCCATCCGGAATAAATTTTTATTTCAATTTATTCTTTTAAATAGCTATAGAATCAAGATGGATGGACGATGAAATAGCTTATTTCATGTTATTCTATTTTCATGCGATGAGTCTCGCTATAATAATTATATTGAAATGAAGTTGTTATTCTAATTTTCGATCAAATATAAACCTAGAATAATAAAGATGGATAATTATTTTTTAAAAATTAATATTTTTATTTTAGAAATAACTTTTTTTATATCGAAATATCACCTTAATGGCTATTGCCGCATTCAACAATATATATTACCAAAAAAACAAGGTTAAAAAAAAAAAATCACTTGATAGTTATGGTTAACGAAATCAAGGTTTATTACTTTAGATAAAGAGTGCATCTTTTCGAGGTTTTTAATCCTTCAGCACTAGGTTTCATGATAAGCTCACTATATATATATATATATATATATATATATATATAGAAAGCTTGCTATTCTTGTCAACTGAGTTAACCCAGTTGCCTCCTATTGGAAGCTTGCTCCTGAACTAGAGTTCTCTTGATCTAAGCCCATCGCTTTCCGTGGGCCCTCCACGGATCAATCACGGCCATGTTGGCGGTCCGCAGGCCTACCAAATGGGTGGCGAATTTGCTCGCTAGATGGCACCCCGGCCACCTCCCTCTCCCTTTAGCACTCTTATCCTACGGAAGCATGCATAGAGTTTGTTTCGTGAGTTAAAGCTATCGACCGTTCGTTTGACCTGGAGACAATATCCGCCCTCTGATCGCATAGAACTTTCTATGCGGTGGCACTGAGAATGGTAGTGCCAGCTTCGGGTCGGACAACTGCTTGTTTGCCCCTCAAAACGCCTCATCCACTCGCTCGGTGCCACTGTTGAAAAAGAGTGGGAGGGGACGAAATCTAAGGGACCGAAATTTAGACCCCTTTCTCGTACCGAAGCCGTAAGGCCGTAGGATGTGCAGATAATTTAAAGGCGTACCAGATCTACGGCCATGTAGCGACGTGAGGAGTACGGGTGGGAAATTTCGATCCCGGGAAAGGCAGCGAGGACAGCGGGGTCCACCGTTGGCGCCAAAAATATATATATATATATATATATATATATATATATATCCGACGGCCTTCATCGAGTGACGTCATCAGGCGAGGAAGCGCCCTACCACCACGCGGCGCGCTACTGTAGGTCACCACCACGGGCCCCACAGGCGGGATCGGATCGGATCGGATCCGACGCTTTGGATGGAACACGCGCGCATCGGACATGCCGAGCGGGAGAAGCCATTAATCGTCACACGTGAGAAGCACCTGCGATACATAAACAAAAGAATTGATAGCTCATGTCTTATCAAAAAAGAATTAATAGCTCATGTGACATTTCGCATGTGATGATATACGAGAGAAAGGGTGTATTTGATGGGCAGCAGAGGAAACATTTAATGTGGAAAGAGACGATGGAGATAGCTCTCGAGGACACATTGGATGCCTCCAAAGAAAACAAGCCAATAATACGGCAAGCTTGCACGAATTAACCACATCATGATTGACAAGATTGCAATAAAGCTGAAATCCTCTCTCTTAGTATCTCATTTCCAACACAGCAATTCCCGGATATATATACCAACGGAAATGTAGCTGATTATATGTAAATGATCTCTATATGCAGTATTATATTACAGCATCTATTATTTATCAATTACATATAATTAAATTTTTATTATTTTATTTAGATTCAATGATTATCACCATCGTTTTTTTTTAATCATTTTTTTATGGTCAAGATTATATTTTTATATAATAATAAAAGTTATAAAAATAAAAAAATTGATTTATTTTTAAAAAGAAATTTTTTTTTTCCAAAACTCATGCCAAATTTTTGTGAATTAATTTTAAAAAAAATTAAATATCAAAATTAAAAATAATTTAAAATAATATAAATAATATTAAAAAATCTCATTAAATAATTTTGAAATTATATTAAATATTAAAATTATTATATTTCATGTGATGTACGGGCCAGCATTTTGTTAAAAAAAGAAAAGCTGTTTGGCTAGCTTGACAAGCTTTTTTATAACGCTAGTATCCAAACTGTAATCGTGGTTGTTACGGTGATGAAATACTGATACCGGTAATGTAGCCGTATGTATTATAACGGGACAATGATTAAAGATTTATGTGCTGGTACGCGTCTCGATGGTCGCCTCCACATCCAACTTCGTTAACGGGCCCGTCAACTAAACCCCTGCCAGGTTCCAATGCGGGCTCACGTGACTCCTGTGACAAGGTTAATTGGTTTCCCTCCTGGGGGTCCAAGGAGGAACGGCAGAGTGGCTGCTGTTGGACTCGGTTACATCATCTTTAAACCATCCCAATCCCACGTGTCGTGTCAAATTGCGGTTGGTGTGTCTTCCAGTGGGGACCACGCAGCAGGACCCGAGTGGCTCCACACGTCATGCATGGCGCACCTCTGTCCCGGTCCTCTTTCTCCCTCCCCACTCCACTCTGTTATCCCTCCCCACTCCACTCTGTTATCCCATCTTCTCTCTCAAAAAAAAAAAGTAGCACTTGCACCCCACCACTTCTACTACCGGAGTGAGCGATGGAGAGAGACGAGCATCAGAACGGTAGTCACTTTTCTTTTCTTCTATCATCTCTTCCGGGCCCTTTCTCTATGCACTTTTCGACAAATTTCGTATCCTATCTAATTTTTTTTGTATTCTTTCCTTGCATACCTAATGTTTTTCCCACTTTAGGTGGTGGGCTCATGTGGACCCCACCTCCGTATGTCTGCTTTTTAATTTCCCCTCTCCTCCCCGCTCCTCGAGAAACCTCCCGGTCCCGGGTACCGGGCCCAGCACCCCAACCGGTGTCTCCCCATTACGGCCCTACTCTCCTTCTTTCTTTTAAAAAGCCCACGGCTCCCATCCCTCGAACCCTTACGCTGCTCTCCTCGAAGTACCGACTCCAAGCTACTGTTGCCTGCCAGCACATGCACTGACATACCCTCTCCTCCATTACCAACACCGGCTGGGTGCTCTCATGTGAGCAAAAGAACAAGCAGGTAGAAATTTTTTCCCAGTCCGGAGGAAGTGGTGAGAGAGAAGAAGAGAAATAGATTAGTGGGTGTAGAGAGAAAGAGAGAGAGGAGGGGGGGGGGGTGGGGGGGGGGGGGGGGGGAAGGGAGAATGGCTTACATGTGTGCCGATAGCGGCAACCTGATGGCCATCGCCCAGCAAGTCATCCAGCAGAAGCAGCAACAACAGCAGCAACGGCAGCAGCAACAGCAGAACGTCGCCACTGCCGTCAACCCCATGCCGTGGGGGCCCCACAACCACCCTCCCATCCCCGAACATTTCCCCTTCGTCCTCCCCGACTCCGCCACCTTCCCCGACCCCTTCGCCTCCGATTCCGGCCCCGGTTCGGTCCTGGGCTTCAATCCACAGGTCCACCTCGACCATGGCCCCTTCCGGCTCTCTGACTTCGGCTCCTCCGTCTCCGCCGCCGCCGCCATGGCAGGGGACTTCGACTCGGACGAGTGGATGGAGAGCTTGATCGGGGAGTCGCCGGCGGAGAGCTCCGATCTGATGAGCGACGCCTGGCAAGGCGGTGGGCCGGCCGTCGCGGCACCGGAGCTCCCGCCGTTGTTCGCCGACGCCTTCGCCGCCTGCTCCGCCGCCATCAGCGTCCCCTCGCCCGCCTCCGCCTCCGATCTCAACCGCGTCGTCTTCTCCGACCCTGTCAAGATCTCTCCCCCGCCTCCAGCTCACCACCAGGCGGTAGTCGTTCCTACGCCAAACCCGCCGGCTCCGCCGCCGCAGCAGGTACAGGTCCAAGCCCTGTCCTTCGATCCGCCCCCGCCGGACCAACCGAAGAACGATGCCGTATTCCGAGATCCGTCGGCGGAGGAGGGCGACGCCCCTTCGCCGTCCCCGACGCTGCTCGAAGCCCTCGTCGGCTGCGCCCGGATCGCCGACTCCGAACCGGATCTGGCCGCCAAATCACTCGTCAAGATCCTGGAGTCGGCTTCCGACCTCGGCGATTCGACGGAACGGGTCGCCTTCTACTTCGCCGAGGCCCTCTGCAGCCGCCTCTCCGCCTCCACCGGAGGTGCTTATCTGAAGGATCACTGCCCTCCGCCGCCCTCGTCGTCGTACGATTCCTCGCCGGAGGACTTCACGCTGTGCTACAAAGCCCTCAACGACGCGTGTCCCTACTCCAAGTTCTCCCACCTCACCGCGAACCAGGCGATCCTGGAGGCCACCGAGTCGGCGTCCCGGATCCACATCATCGACTTCGGGATCGTCCAGGGAGTTCAGTGGGCGGCGCTTCTCCAGGCCCTCGCCACCCGCCCTGCTGGAAAGCCGGCCAAGATTCGGATTTCCGGCATCCCCGCCCTGGCGCTCGGCGACTCCCCTGCGGTCTCCCTCTCCGCCACCGGCAACCGCCTCCGCCACTTCGCCGCCCTCCTCGACCTGGACTTCGAGTTCGAGGCGGTCCTCACCCCGATCCCGGAGCTCACCGAGTCGACGTTCCGGGTCGAGCCTGGCGAGTCGGTGGCGATCAACTTCATGCTCCAGCTCTACACCCTGCTGGGCGAGTCGACCGAACCGGTCGAGCGAGTTCTTCGGCTCGCGAAGTCGCTCGGGCCGGTCGTGGTGACGCTGGGGGAGTACGAAGCGAGCCTGAACCGGTCCGGATTCGCGGAGCGGTTCGGGACGGCTTTGGCGTACTACGCGGCGGTGTTCGAGTCGCTCGAGCCGGCAATGGACCGGGAGTCGGCGGAGCGGGTCCGGGTGGAGCGTCTCCTGCTGGGTCGCCGGATTCGGGCGGCGGTGGGGCCCGGGGAAGGGGCGAAGCGGAGGGATAGGATGGAGGGGAGGGAGGAATGGACGGCCATGATGAACCGGTGCGGGCTGGGCCCCGTGGCGTTGAGCAACTACGCGGTGAGCCAAGCGAAGCTGCTCCTCTGGAATTATAACTACAGCTCCAAGTACCGGCTCTTGGATTCCCCGCAGGGGTTCCTCTCACTCGCCTGGGAGGATCGCCCCCTCCTCACGGTTTCCTCGTGGCGCTGATGACGACGAAGAAGTCCGAAATTGATGGGGGGGGGGGGGGGGGGGGATTTTAGAGAGAGGAATGTTTTTGTGTCGTTCCCAAAATCTCCACTCTAAAATTATGCTCTTCTTTCTTTTTGTTTAATTGAAGTATTGATATATGTGAGAAAATTAGGCTTGGTAGTGGGGGCGTTATGGAAAGCCACCACCACCATTTGTGGACTCACTGTTTGGTGTGCTGCGGAGCTAATTGCTTGTTGATTTAGACCTGCTGTTATGGTTGGGGGGGGGGGGGGGGGTGGTGTTTAGTGGTTTAATGTGAAAGGTTATAGCAGTTCTGATTGTAAAAGAAGAAAAGAGACGTTACGTCCATTACTAGTAGTCTATTTGACTTGATTCGATTCACCTATTTAAGTATTAAAAAGCACAGAAAGTGGATTTAGATTTCTGACATTGTCACAAAAACTGCCTTTATATATATATATATATATATGTTATCTCACTGATTAATCTTTGATTAGAGATAAGAGTTTGTAGGTTGGGAAAATGTAAATGTTGCTGGTGAAAAAAGATTAATATCAGGTGGTCGGTGACGGTTGCGTCCTTGTTAACCGTGAATGGGGAAAAAAAAATTAGATTATTTAACTTAGAAGCGAGTTAGAAATAGAAATGGAAGTAGCTATCGGTGATTCTCTATACAAACAGAAACTTGTAGTGGCAGTTGAAGGCCTCGTCTCGTGAAGAGACAGAGAGAAAGATGGGTGGTGATTGATTCTGGTTCGATAAACGCCAAGAAGGGTTGTCTGCTTTACTCGTGATGTGATCAGAACAAGAGGCTGCAAGACAAATGAGACAATCTTATCCGGGGACGCAGGTACGGCTGTGATGATACTATCTACATGTGAGCTGATCACTTTTTAGATGTTAACATGAGACCCACAGGGCAATTCCAATGCCAGTGGACATGAGAGATAGCTAATGCTTTGATCCTGGAGTTCAAGCAATTTCTGCTACCGTTTTTTCCACCTCCAGTACTCTTGCTTTCGTCGAGTGTTCAATCTAGATTTTTTTTTCCTTTTTTTTTGTTCATTATCAAAAAAAAAAATCTAGATTTTTTTTTTTAGAAAAAATAATTTCTTAAATGATTTTTTTTTAATAAATAAAAAGAATATGGAGGATAAATCCGGTGTAGCTATCCCGATAGATCTTCGACTTGTTGAAAGTATTCGATTCAAGGTATTATATTTTGCATCCGACATTATCAAAGTATCGGTCAATCAGAACAAGCCTCTCACTTATTTAATGATCGGTGAATCTTAATCGAATCTTTTGTATAGTTATATCTCGAATTCATGATGAGATAAGATCCTGATCAACCGGACTATCTTGATGGTATGATTCCTTTATCATCGTCTCCATCAAATAACTTCCTGAATTCTTCTCTTTCTTCTTTTTTTTTTTTCCGATAATAGATAGCATAAAGGGGGAGAGAGAAAGTCATATTTTAAGCCCCATTCTTTTATAAGTTACCCATCAAAGAAAAAATCTCATTGTTTCGTGCTACTGGCACAACTTAAAAAGTCCAGTACACTAGGCTAATAATAAATGATATTTGTGTGCTGATTTTGTAAGTTGATAAAAACAATAACCATCTTTTTAGTTAGTTGATCAAACTTTGTTGTCCTTGAAATACATGAAGAAGTACATCTTCAGCGGTTGCAGTACAAATGGCAAAGGATAGTTAGCAGTTAGTTCACCATTCTCTCTCATGAGAAGAAAGTGAACTTAAATTTAGCACATTTATGGTATCAGTACAAACAGAAAAGGGATAGGATCAGAAGTTCGTAATAGTCTGGGGGTTTAATTTTCGAGAAAGAAAACAGAGGTTTTAATTCGGTGCAATTGAATCCAGTAGAAACACCTGTTAACATAACGTGCCGTACCTTGAGTCGTCGTACGTACTCAGGGGTTGTGCCGTGTGAGTTTTTTTTTTTTTTTTTTGCTTGCTTTTTGCGTGCAACTCGGAAAGAGGGACGGGTCCTCGAGGTGGTTACGACGGAAAAATTTTGAAAAAAATAAAATAAAATAAAATAAAATTATTTTAATAATAATTGAGTTTCTATATTTAATTAAAAATAAATTCATAGAATAAGTGGAGTAAATAAGATGTATTTAATATGCATCGGATTTTCAGATATTTAAATTTTTTCATGCAGATAGAAATATTTTTTCATAGTTTTACATGTTTATGGTGTAGATGAGGATAAAATATTAATCGTAATGAATAGAGATGCAAGCTTATTCCACATCATAGGTCCAACAATCTAGTAAGTGTTAGGTTAGCTCCAAGACCAAGAAAATTTAACTTCTTACCTTCCTCTAAACGACCATTGTTGGCGTTGGTCACTTGGCCATGAGCTAGTAGTATTCTCAACATTGATTACTTTCTATTTTAATCACTAGATGACAAAAGGAAACATTGTTGATGTTCAAATAATGTGTCAAAGAAGATCTTGACCAAACCCAAAATCAAGCAAATTGAAATGAATCTAGAAATGCATCATTCAACCAATTCCCATGAGTCTCGCCTACAAAGCTTAGCCCCAATGCGATCCCATACCCTATCATCCTAATTAGTTAATGCTGTCAGATAGAGTAGATGTTGGTCATTTTGGCTGCTTGTTAAAATGGGGCCTGCCAAGCAATCTACTCGGCTTCTCTACGCAAGTCAAAAAAAAAAAGAAGAAGAAGAAAAAAGTTTAGATTCTCTATGGTGTAACTTTTGCACCATAAAGCCGCATCACCTATATTTGGAAGATGGCTCATGGCTCTTTCAATTATTCTAGAAGATGTCCGTTTTATTTTTGGTGCAACAAAAGAAAATCTCATCACGCCTTCAATATGGATGATATGCGAGCTATCCATGATCGTACTCTATAACGAGGTACAGGAGTTGCTAGAGATTTCCATTCCTTCACAAAGCATCCATTTGAACTGAACTAGAATTGCATCTCGGCAAGAGCTTTGTAGTTGATATACTTGGACGGGTAAAGAGGATGTTGATATTTTTCTTCTTCGAGTCAGGCCTTGCAACAAATATTTTTGGGAAGGCTACTACCAACCCAAACTAAGATTTATACCTTCGAGGACTTCTTTTTTTACAGGTAAAATATTTAGTTGGGTATATATATTTTCCTGAATGAATATTTCTCGGATAATATTTGGATAGAAAAATAATTTATTCATGTTCTTTTATACGTAAAAAAATAGTTTCGAAATTTGTTACCCATGTTCTTTTATATTATTACTTTCCTGGATAAATTACTAAAATATATTCATATTTTTATAATACTTTTTATATGAACTAAAGTTTAGACATTGAATTAGAAGGCATTGAAAAACAGTAAAAGAGAAAGATATTTTAGAAATAAAATTATATTTTATTTTACTGGTGTGAAAATTATTTAGTCATCTTTCAGATGAGTAGTATTTATCTATTAATTTATGAATAATTATTATTAAAAAATAACTTATTTATTTTAAAAATATGACAATATAAATAAATTAATTAATAAAAAATTAATTAATTTTTTTATAATATTTATCTACGAAATAACGGGTTTTGGAAGTTGAGAGAAATAATTATGGAACCCGCGTGCTTATCGTTTAAATCACCAACGGATGCTCAAGGCCTGCCCAACGGTCGAGTGGTCCCGAGCGCTGCCCCGTTGCGTAGGGATGGTTTGCCACGAGTCACTGTCACGTGCGAGGGAGATTTTTTTTATGCAAAAATATGCATCAACGATTAAACACGCTTTTTTGCACTCTTCACGCATAGATGGGCCCCATGGTACCTGATTTACAAGTAATTGAAGATTGGATTTTTTTTTTTTTAATGAAAAAAAATATGAAGGTTTTCTCCCGATGTAGCTTTCCGTAATCGCTAGATCATGTTTGATTCGGATCGTACATTTTTTGCATAACCTTCCCGTCAACTAGACGAGTACATCAGCATAGCCCCACTACGGCACCGGAATTTCGGCCGTGCAACATCCCTGTCATGTGTCCCAGATTTAATCTGGAATTTAATCGAATCATCCGCGGGATCATTTCTCGAATCCGTGACCAGTGGGTTATTCACGAGAGCTGTGCTAAGCCTTAACCGGCCGCACTACCACCGTAATGATTCCTTTTTTTTTTTCAAAAATTAAAAATTTTCTTGGATTGCAAAAGTGGGATATTCTTGGATATGGCATTACTCAAGGTGTCGGTGAGATAAAGAACAGAACAAAGAACATGTTATAGAAATTTCTTGTTCACAAAGCAATTGAGTTGTGCCTAGAAAAAGGTCCATCTATTATTATTTTTTGAATTAATACGTATTCTACATGCCATGCAGGTTACGAGATTTATGTTATTAAAAATGAGTCAATTTTATTATTATAATAATTAATATTTTTTGTAAGGCCAACCAAGCAGTTGATTAGATTTTTGGTGCTCCTTGATATCCATTATATATATATTGGGGCAGTGAATTGTTTTTTTTTTTTTATTGCTTCCAAGCTAATATGTTGAATTTGTATAAGGGAAAATGGGAATGTGCCTTATTATCAAAATAAAATAGCGCATACTATAATTCCACTTAATTATTCAATTTTTTCTTCATCTTTCAAAGAAAGACAATTTACCGGCTGGCTGATTCGGGGCATGACCTCGAGAGAGATTCAATTAAATCCAGGAGCTATCTCCTGGACTCGTGATGGATAGATTGAATGAAATGTTAGAATTTTCTTCTTTTTATGTCCCCATTTTAAATAGCTAGCATCTCAGTGATATGGTGTTGACGTATCCATTTCTAAATTGGGAAAGATCGTAAAAATCTGAATATTTTGTATTGAACATTATCTAGTAAGATGACCGGATTTATTTTTTTATTTTTTTATTTATTAAAAAATATAACTCAGGAGTTAGTAATATAATATTTATTTGAGTTTCATGGAGCTGGGCGGGAATCAGATATGCCATGATGGTTCTTCATCTTCACCGGCTTATTATCGAGGGAGACTCCTCGACGGTTATCTTTTGGATTCATAATGTCGTTCGATCTATCTCTGCTCATCCGTAGCTTTGAGACATCATCTATCTCTTATGAGGATGTTCAGAGATCGCCGTCAAGCAATCTACCGCGAAGTCAACTCGACGGTTGACTGAGTGGTTTCTTTTATAACTAATCATTTTAGTAAGGATTTTTGGTCTATTTTACAAGAGACGCCTGCACCGTTTAGAAATATCTTATTATCCGATTGTTTGGAATGTACCTTTTTTTAGAATTATTTTTTGAACAGTATAATTTATAAAATAATAATAATAATAATAATGTTGCGGAAATCTTGTCGGAGCTCATAATTGAGTCCGCCACGGCCTCCATTACATGTACAATCCAATAAAAAATAAATAAATGTCAATTATTTGCACTCATATGTTAAGTTAGATTGTAATGCCAACGTGCTTCTAAGGGGTTGTCCATGCATTGTCCTCACCAATAATATATATTCTTTACATGCAAGATTCATCCAATTAAAACTATAATTTTTAATATTAAATATATATATAAAATATAAAAAAATTTATTAATTAAAAATATAGTATCCAATATGTAATATGGAGGAGCAATCCTATGATCATGTAACGACCACCCTCGATGCTCGTAACAAAAATGAAATCATCTTGCTACCAAAAGAGGCTAGGTTTGACTGCTAAGATGGTAGCCCGGTTGGTAGAGGCCTTGCTTCACCACCAGTCGGTTTTAGATTCGAGACGTGATTCCAAGGATGACTCGATTAAATCCAGAAATTTTTTGGAACCCGTGACGGTGGGTATGGGTGAGAGATTAGGATAGTCCAGTTCCGCTGTTGGTATGGGGACGGTCCTGTTCTATCGTCAGCATCTTAGTGGTATCAGGCTGACATACTCACCGTTGATGGGGAAAGACTCCAAAATGGTCTTGAATCAGACATTGCCTGGCAAGGCGGGAGCCTGAAGGGTAGCTACACCAGGATTTATCATCTCCATCCCTTTTTTCTACCAAAAAAAAAGAGAGGCTAGGTTTGGTAATGGCAAATCAACTAGCTTATTTAGGGAGAAAAGAATCGATTACTTTTTTTTTCATTTCCATCTTCTCTTAAAATCATCTTTATTATATGATAAATAATTTATCTAAACCTTCTTTGATCTATTCATGATCAAATATCGATAAATATAAAAATGATTGGCTAAGATCTAATCTCTTATCGAGGCACAGGATGCGATGGTCAAGAACGGATCTCTTATCAAGGTACAGAATGCTTGATGGTTAAGAACCGATCTCTTATCAAGGCACAGGATACTTGATGGTCAAGAACCAAGTTCTTACCAAGGCACAGGATGCATGATGACTAGGAGGCGATCTCTTATCGAAGTACAAGATATTCGATAACTCATCAAACAAGTATCGATAACTTATCTAAGTGGGTACAAAGTTTTATAATTTTATTTAACATAAAGTATATTTCTTAAAGTTGTTAGAGCTGTTACGACAATATTAATAAAGTGGTCATCAAGAAGTGTAACTGACTGCTTAATGAACTATATCACAAATTGACCTCCTAATAGCTTAACTGGCTCAATAACTTTCTTAATAGTGTAACTATTTTATAAACGATTACAACCGTCTAACTAATTTGACCATATCTCTATAATAAAGAGTCAAGGAGAACTTTAGAGAGATTTTTGAACTCACTCTTTTTCATTTTCTTCTCAAGATTCTCTCTTTCTAATCCGACTTAAATATCAGAGAGCCCACATTGGATAAATTCTACAAATATTTCTAACGACTAGAATTTCTTTTGCAGATTTTGGAGTTGATTGAATAAATACTAAAGATCATCTATCAGTTTCTTGAAGATTTTCAAAAGCTCAAAACTATTCCAGTACATCCTGTTGATCAAACTTGATGAGCAGCAGCAAAAACCTTGACTTTAATGTTAATAAGATAGATTTGATGTGATTAGTAAAAAAAATTAAAACCAATATCAAAATCCATCACCACTCCTTCAAGCCAAAATCAATATCAAATCTTTTTTAAAATAAAAAAAAGAACGAGGATCAAAAAAATTGCAAAACCAACACTGAAAAAATAGAAAATGTTTAACTATTTTATTTATTTCAAAATTTTCACCAACATCACCCATAATTTTTATAATATAATACATAACAACTTAACTAATAAATATACTGATGTGACAGGGTTGTTGACGTGGGATACCTGTCGGATGCCATGTCAAAGCATGCTACCATGGTGGATGTTTCCTCCCGGGCTCCCTCGCCGGGCTGAGATCCCTTAGAACGCCGGAGCCGCCTGCCGAGACCGAGCACCGTCCTCAGCCAGGTCGGTCCCTCCCATGCACGGTCGGGGATGCTTAGGCCGGAGCCGAGCGACCTCCCCAGATCGAGCCCCTCGAAGCCAGGTACCGTGGTTCGGAGTCGAGCCCAGCCCTCCTCCACCACGTGGGACCCCTTTGAAGTCGGGCCCTACCATCTGGGATCGCGTGCCACCCTCCTCCGCCAGATCGAGTCCCTCGAAGGCGGGTACCACGATTCGGAGTCGAGCTCGGCCCTCCTCCGCCACGTGGGGCCCCTTCGAGGCCGAGCCCGGCGGAACTCAACCCTGCCCTCCAGCTTCTGCCACCGCCTCGACCAGGGCGCCAATCACCAGGGAAGCAGTGCCTTCCCTCCCAGGATGCCGGCGAGCCTCCCGAGGGCCGTGAAGCAGTGCCCGCCATGCTGCAATAACTGCTTTTCACTGCCACTTACGCCAGAAGAGAAGGGAAGGAAGCTCCCTGACCAAAACGCCATGCCCTCCACCAGCCACCCGTACCGCCAGGAAAGGAGGCCAGTCAAAGGGCATGAATCCCGGGGGTGGCGGCCCTTCGATCGAGGCCCTGCCAGGCTTCCTGGAATGGTGCAGCCAGAAGGAATGTCAGGGCGTATAGAAGCTTCCCCTACCGCATGTCAGGAGATACGTCCCATCCATGGCACGGACACCACCGCACGCGCTTGCTAGCCAGCGGGGCAAGCGCCCAACGGTCACCTTGGCTACAAAGAATGTTCAACACCCCCAGAGGGGGGAGGTATGCAAAACCAAAGAAAATACAAGTGCAAGCTCAACCAGGGCAAGGCACGAAGAGAAAAAAAAAAAGGAACCCAAGCGAGGGAAGGAGAGACAAGGCCACACAAGAGGATCCCTCCCCCTCGACCATCACTTCTCCCAACCCGCTCTCAATTCCATACACACCTCACTCACTCCTCCTTGCATGGAGTCCATCAAGAGGGGCTCGACCAGGAGGACCTATTCCCCTGGATCGTCACTGACTTGACCATCGGAGTGCCCCCGCTGGAATCCCCGGCCCGGGTCTCTAACGTTTTTCCTTGCAGGTCCCGAAGAGCTACAGGGAAGACGGCCGGCAGTCCGACGCCCCCAATAACTACAGGCCACGGTGATCTTGGCGGCAACAGATTGGCGCGCCAGGAAGGGGGACCGAAAGGCTAACTGTCAAAAGGACCTTTCTTGACCCAAAAGACCGATCCCTTTGCAAGCGATTCGACGGAAGGATGGTGACGACGAGGGCGAGAGAGGCCTCCACCAGTCGTGCGGGAGACTCCCCCTCCTAGGGAAACCCACACAACCCGGAGGTGGAGCCACCCGCTCCAGCTCAACCACCTTCCCCGGAATCTCAGCTGGCTACACTCACCCAACAAGTACAAATCCTTGCTACAGCGGTGCACCAGCTTTAGCACCAGCACCGATCCTTGGCTACTCACCAGCAGCCAGGAACCCTCGTGGCCCATGCCGTAGCTCCCTACGACAACCTGCGTTCCTTTCATGGGAGGCCTTCGCAGCCGTGGGCCATTATCGACAACCGGGATAGCCATCAAACTCCGACAAAGAGATAATGAGCCAGGTCTGTCGACAGGAAGAGCCGCTCGCCAAACCTCGAACGGGGGGCATCTAAACCCCGCCAAGGCTGAAAGAGCAAGACACCCAGTCACGGGTGCCATGCACCCATGTCACCTTCTCCATCTCCGTCGGCGGAGGGGTCTACCGATGATGCCGCCAGGCGCATGGCGGAGAAGCGCCTGGAGGAACATGACCACAAGTTGGTGGAGTTATCCCACCGGTTTGCCAACCTACCGGGCTCCGCTAGCGAGCCAGCGGGCTACGACGCCCGCCCCCCATTCTCCCAGGAGATCCAAAGGGAGCTGATCCCGCGTCGATTCCGTATGCTGCATGTGGATCCTTACAATGGGACCACCGACCCCCTGGACCACCAAGAAAGTTACCGGGCCCTCATGAGGGTCTACGGGGCCACCGACGCACTCCTTTGCATCGCCTTTCCTGCTACTCTTCGAAAGGCGGCCCGGGTGTGGTTCACCCGCCTGGAACCGGAAAGCATCAACTCCTTTGCCCAGCTAGGATAGAAGTTCGTGGCCCACTTCGATGCTTGTCGGAATATGCCACGAAAGGCAGACATCCTCTTCTCCATCAGGCAGTAGGACCGCGAGCCGCTATGAGACTATGTGGCCCGCTTCAAGGCTGCCGCATTGGAGATCCACAATCTTGAGGAGCCGGTTGCCATGCTGGCCCTGAAGCGAGGGCTCAAGACCTCCCGCCTGACCTACTCGCTTAACAAGAAGCCCCCGAAGATCTACTCCGAGCTTCTCCTCCGGCCTCAGAAGTACATCCGCATCGAGGAGGCGGATCGTACAAGACGAGAGCTCGACAGAAGGCTGCCAAAGAAGCCAACCCCCGCCGAAACGTCCGGAGCACGGAAGCCAGGACCACATGTTCCGAACCTCCGGCAAGGGCCGCGGCCGAGAGGCGCTCCCATCCCTGAGGAGAGTTACACCCCGCTCCTCACCCCGAGGACAAAAATCCTCATGAAGATTGAGGGCGAGAAATATCTGAGGCGCCCGCCTCCAATGAAGCCATCCTCTGGCCAGGACAAAACGAAGTACTATCGCTTCCACCGAGACCACGGCCACGACACCGAGGAATGCCACAATCTCAAGTGGGAAATTGAAGAGCTCATCAAGAGGGGCTACCTCAAAAGGTTTGTGGGGGGCAGACCCCAAGCAGAACCCAGGCACTCGTCGCTCTCCCACCAGTTCCGGCAGTCGACAATCGCCCTACCGAGAAGCCGTTAGGGATGATATGCTGGGGAGCCAAGCGCGCATCCAAGAAGGCCCGGGGGCAGGGCATTCTAAAAATGTACTCCCCTTTATGAGGGAGGGGATTGATAAGGGGAAAAATATAAATAATGATACCGTGGTCATCGAGATGATGATCGCGAAGCATTCTGTAAAACGTATCATAGTTGATAGTGGAAGCTCCACAGATGTGCTTTTTTATGATGCCTTCTCTAGGATGAACATTTCTCCCACCTAACTTAGACCTGTGCACACTCCCTTCGTTGGGTTCACGGGTGATTTCATAAGGGTGGAAGGAGAAATCACTCTCCCAGTCACTGCCGGGACTCCATCTCGGCAGAGCACTGTCATAATGACTTTCACGGTTGTCAGGCCTCCTTCAGCCTACAACGTGATCCTGGGTCAACCCGAGCTCAATCTGCTCGATGTCGTCGTCTCTACCAAGAGGCTGCTTGTACAGTTCCCAACCCCTTATAGCATCGGGAAAGTGAGGGGGGCACCTCAACCGGTGCAGCATTATTTCCAAACCCTCCCTGGGGCTGATGCCCCCACGGTCAGCCACGGAGCGGACGATCTCGACCAAAGGGCTCAAGACCCCAGAGGAGGCCGGTCGAATGTCTGTTGTCTTACCCGCTTGGAGCCGACAGGATGAGGACGGTGCAAATCGGGGCCCAGCTATTAGACGAGGAGAGGGCCCACCTGCTGGAATTCCTGTGGGCAAATGCAGATGTGCTCGCCTGGACGGCGGCAGACATGCCAGGTATCCCACCCGACGTCATCACTCACAAGCTGAGCATTGACCCAAAGCATATGCCAGTTCGGTAGAAGAAGAGAAGCTTCACCCCGGAGAGGTAGGCAGCTATCAAGGAGGAAGTGGACAAACTCCTAGCCGCCGGTTTTGTTCGGGAGGTCCAATATCCGAGCTGGCTAGCGAATGTGGTGATGGTAAGGAAGAATAATGGCAAGTGGAGGATCTATGTAGACTACATCGACCTCAACAAAGCATGCCCGAATGACAGCTTTTCTCTACCGAAGATTGACCAGCTGGTGGACGCCACCTCTGACCACAGGCTGCTCTCCTTCATGAATGCATTCTCTGGATACAACTAGATCCGTATGCACCCGGAGGACGAGAAGCACACTGCCTTCATCATCAACCAAGGGACATACTGCTACAGGATGATGCCCTTCGGTCTGAAGAATGCAAGAGCCATGTACCAGCATCTGGTCAACAGAGTCTTCCAGAACTAGATTGGCCGGAACATGCAGGTCTATGTCGATGACATGCTTGTCATGAGCAAGCCGAGCTCGGACGACATCACCGACCTCGTCGAAGCCTTTCATAATCTTCGAGAACACCGGATGAAGTTAAACTCGGCGAAGTGTACCTTCGGGGGGCGGCAGGGAAGTTCCTTGGCTTCATGATCACCCAGAGGGGGATCGAAGCCAACTCGAAGAAGGTCCGGGCGATCATCGACATGGAGCACCCCACATCCAAGAAGCAAGTCCAGTGCTTGACGGGGTGGATTGTGGTCCTGAGCCGATTCATCTCAAGGATGGCCTTTGAGGAGCTGAAGGAGTTCCTAGCTTTTGCCCCGCTGCTATCCAGACCGCAAGAGGGGGAGGAGCTCTTACTCTACTTGGTGGTCACACCTGGAGCCGTCAGCTCGGTTCTCGTCCGCACAGATAAGGATGGATCCCAGAAGCCGATGTACTACACCAGCAAAATTCTCTGCGATGCGGAGATCAGGTATACTCATTCCGTGAAACTCACTTTTGCATTAATAATGTTTGCTAAGCATCTCAGGCCCTATTTCCAAGCGCACCTTATCATGGTTGTGATGAATCAGCCACTACGGGCCATACCTTGCCACCCCGAGACCTCCGGGAGGCTAGCCAAGTGGTCCCTGCTGCTCAGCGAGTTCAACATAGCATATCGACTGATGTCTTCACAGAAGGCTTGCCGAGGAGCCGTAGCAAACAATGATGGAGCACCAAGCGAAGCTCGGACCAGGGGAGGAGCCCTGGATCCTCAATGTGGACGGCGCGTCCAACTCCGGCGGGAGCGGGGCAGGCCTCATCCTCGCCAATAACGACGGGGTGGTCGTAGAGTGTGCCCTCCGGTTCAGGTTCGCCGCAACAAACAACCAGCGGAGTATGAGGTGCTTCTCGCGGGTCTTAAAGTTTCTCGCAAGCTGGGCATCCAGAACTTGAAAGTTTTTACCGACTCCCGACTGGTTGCCAAACAAATCTCCGGGGAATATGAGGCCAGAGACCCCCAGATAATGAAATACCTGGATCAAGTCCGCTCCAGCACGGCAAGCTTCCGATGCTTCAGCGTCTCCCATATCCCCGGGGGGAGAACGCACGCGTGAATGCACTGTCGAGGCTCGCGACTCTACCAGACTCATCGCTGGGGCGTGCCTACATCACGTACACAGATAGTCCAGGCCACGAAAGCCAAGAGGAGGTGCACCAAGTCACCCCGAGCCAAGCTGGATGGACATGTATGTCATATACATCATCGATGACACCCTGCCGGAGGACCGCACGGAAGCCGGCCTCATCAAGAAGAAGGCCTCCCGGTTCGTCCTCATGGAAGGCCAGCTCTATCGCCGGTCTCACTCTTTCTCGCTCCTGAAATGCCTCAAGCCCACGGAAGAAACCTTTATACTCTAGGAGATCCATGAAGGCCTCTGTAAAAACCATGTAGGAGGGAGAACACTGGCCTACAAAGCTCTTTGCCAGGGATATTTTTGGGAGATCATGAGGGAGGACGGCGCCGACCTCGTCAAAAGGTGTGACAAGTGCCAGTGCCACGCCAACATACAGCGCCAGCCGGCGACGCCAATCTCCCAGCTTTCTTTTCCTTGGCCCTTTGCTCAGTGGGGGATGGACATCCTAGGGCCATTCCCCCCGTGCTTGGACAGCGAAGGTTCCTGCTAGTGGCGATCGACTACTTCACCAAGTAGGTCGAAGTGGAACGGCTAGCTAGGATTACTGAAGCCAATGTCTACCAGTTCTTTTGGAAGTCGATTATCTGCCATTTCGGACTCCCCCACTACGTCATAACCGATAATGGGCGATAATTTGATAGCCGGGAGTTCAAAGGGTTCTGCGCCGAGCACGACATCCAACACTGTTTTACTTTGGTAGCCCATCCACAAATAAATGGGGAGGCCGAGGTGACAAACCGGACCATTCTCCGGGGGCTCAGAACCTGGCTGGATTGAACCAAGGGCAGATGGGCGGAGGAGCTCCAAGTGTCCTGTGAGCCTATCATATAATGCCCAGAACGGCGACCGGCGAGACACCCTTAACCTCGTCTTTGGCATCGAGGTAGTCATCCCGGTTGAGCTCGGCGTACCCATGCTACGGGTGCAGCAGTACGATAAGGCACGGAATTTAGCGCACCTTTTGCTCAACCTGGATCTCCTCGAAGAAACGAGGGACAAAGCACAGCTTAGAATGGTGGCATACCGGCAACGGGTGGCCCAGTACTATAACGCACATGTAAAGCCGAAGGTCTTCAAGCCTGGCGACTTGGTGCTGTGCCGAGCCGAAGCATCCCAGCCTCAGGAGTGCGGCAAACTCTCACCGACTGGGAAGGCCCCTATAAAGTGGCTGAGGTCCTCTCACATGAGGCTTATTACCTCGAGGATCTTGACGGCGTCGGGTTCTCCCGGGCATGGAACGCCTGCAATTTAAGAAGATACTATGAATAATGTAAGACTCTCTTCCAGTAATAATAAAGATTTTTTTTTGCACGAGTAGCTATTTGCCTTGCAGGAAAATCCCAAACAAGTCTTCGAGCCCAGCTCCAAGACACCAACTCCGGAGCCCAGCTCTCCGGCCAAACGAGTCTTCGAGCCCAGTTCCAAGACACCAACTCCGGAGCCCAGCTTTCCGACCAAACAATTCTTTGAGCCCAGCTCCAAGACATCAACTCCGGAGCACAGCTCTCTGGCCAAACAAGTCTTCGATCCCAGCTCCAAGATATCAACTCCGGAGCCCAGCTCTTCGGCCAAACGAGTCTTCGAGCCCAGCTCCAAGACACCAACTCCGGAGCCCAACACTCCGACCAAACAATTCTTCGAGCCCAGCTCCAAGACGTCAACTCCAGAGCCCAGCTCTCCGGCCAAAAAGTCTTCGAGCCCAGCTCCAAGACATCAACTCTGGAGCCCAGCTCTCCGGCCAAATGAGTCTTCGAGCCCAGCTCCAAGACACCAACTCCGGAGCCCAGCTCTCTGACCAAACAATTCTTCGAGCCCAGCTCCCAGACATCAACTCCAGAGCCCAGCTCTCCGGCTAAACAAGTCTTCGAGCCCAGCTCCAAGACACCAACTCCGGAGCTTCGCTCTCTAGCCAAACGAGTCTTCGAGCCCAGCTCCATGACACCAACTCCGGAGCCCAGCTCTCCGACCAAACAATTCTTCGAGCCCAGCTCCAAGACATCAACTCGGAGCCCAGCTCCAAGACATCAACTCCGGAGCCCAGCTCTCCAGCCAAACAAGTCTTCGAGCCTAGCTCCAAGACATCAACTTCGAAGCCCAGCTCTCCGGCCAAATGAGTCTTCGAGCCCAGTTCCAAGACATCAACTTCGGAGCCCAGCTCTCCGACCAAACGAGTCTTCGGCCTAGCTCCAAGACATCAACTCGGAGCCCAGCTCTCCGACCAAACAAGCCTCGAGCCTAGCTCCAAGGCATCCAAGAACTGAGCCCAGCTCTCAGACATTCAAGCCCGGGGCCTAGCTCTCCGGCACCAAAGCCTCAAGCCTAGCTCCAAGGCATCCAAGACCTGAGCCCAGCTCTCAGGCATTCAAGCTCGGGGCCCAGCTCTCCGGCACCAAAGCCTCGAGCCTAGCTCCAAGGCATCCAAGACCTAAGCCCAGCTCTCAGACATTCAAGCCCGGGGCCCAGCCTCCGGTACCAAAGCTTCAAGTCCAGCTTCTAGGCATCCGATTCTTGAGCCCTGCTCTCATATATTCAAGGCATGGGGCCTGACCCTTCGAAGTGCAAGTCTTCAAACTCGGCTCTCAAGTGTCCAAGACCTGAGCCCGGACAAAGTAGAGCCCTTCTCCCTACTCTCCCCATGCTAAGTACCCATCTAAAAAAAAAAGAAAAAAGAGAGAGAGAGAGAGAGAGAGAGAGAGAGAGAGAGAGAAAGAAAGAGAAAGGGGAAAAGAGGGGGAAAAGGGAGATAAAAGAAGGAAGTTGGACCGACAAAAATGCTCTTTATTATTTCATGCAAAACATTACACTATCCTCCGGACCCCGACATGCCAGGCCGCCCGGACCAACAAAAAGAAAAATTACAAGGGGCTCAGGGGTCCTAATCTACTCAGCCGGTGCCTTCCCCGGACGACGGCCGACTTGGATTTCTCCTTCCTCAACCTCCGCTACCAGGACACCATCCTCGACAACCGCTGTCGGGGGGACTTCCTCAGCCGCTGCCACCCTCGAAGCTAGTTCAACCGTCACCACCTGCGTGGCCGGCTCAGCACGCTCCAACACAGCCGAATCCGCCCGTGGAATGGGCTCGACCGTGACAGCGCTCTCCTCCACCGCGACCGACGCCGGGGATGGGATGGTCATGCACGAGAGTAGCAGCGCAGCCATCCACTTGTCCAAGATGATGCCGCGCAACTGGGATCGGCAGTAGGCGAACCCTTTGAAGAAGGAGTCCATCGCCGCCTCCTTGAAGTCTGCCAAGTACTCCAGGGAAGCCTTAAAATTGGCCACCTCCTTGACGACCTCCTTCATTGCGGCCTCCGCCTGGCGAGACGCCTCAGACGACTTCTTCTTCGCCCGTTCAGCCAAGCGGACCATCTCACCATTCCTCTCCCCGTCGCCTCGACCGAGCTAGCGGTGGCAGAGGCTTTCCCCTCCGCCTCTACGGCCCTCTGCTCAGCGGCCGCGGCCTTTTTCTCAGCGGAGGTGGACCACTCTCTCGCCGCCTCCGACTCGGCTCGGAGCTCCTTCAGCCGAGTCCTCTTCGTCTCGAGCTCCCCATCGAGCTCCCTCTTGAGCTGCTCGGTGTTGGCGGCCTCGCCTATGAGGCTCTTGACTTTTGAGATGGCTTCCCAGGTCTCCTCGTTCTTCCGCCTCAGCTCGGCCCTCACGGACTCGAGCTCTGCCTAATGCTCTTTGTCCCTCTTAGCCCAGTTGCGACAATAATCTCGGATAAGGATGAGCTCTCTACCTTGCTGTATCAGAAAGCATGTTAGTCGTAATGGCAAGAAATGTTGAACGGGATAAAGCAAAGCGAGAGAAAACTCACGGCATAAAAGGTGGAAAAAGACGTACTGATGACGTCGCCAAAGAGTCTCCTACTCCCTTCTCGTCGATCGTAGGACTGAATGGAGAAGTCCATCATCCGCTCGGCGAGACTTGGGTCCTTTATGAGGGAGACATTGGGCCCCAACCTGAAAGGGACCCGGTGATAGTCCCTATCCCTTTGGCCCGCCATCGGTGTAGACTCTTCCGCGGCGGGAGAAGCTTCCGGTGCAGGTTGCGAGCTTGGCAGCGGCTCGGACCGCGCCACTGGCGCCAGCCTCGCGCCTCTTGGCTCCCCATCCCCCTCGACGTCGATGATCTCTGGGGGGGTTGCGATTGTAGCAGCAGCAACAGCCGATCTGGCCCGGGCGACCACCTTGGACTCGGGTGCCGGGGTCGGACCACATTGCCTCGGAGGCTCGGGACGGGCTGAGTTGCCCCTTCCACCTCCGCTCGGAAACGGGCGCAACGAGCTCAGCCTGCACCAGCCTAGCGCCATCGTCTGCGCGAGCTCTCTTCGAAGCGGGCTCGCCGGCCCCGCTGCCTGATTCCTCTCCTCGGAAAAGGAGAGCAGCTCGTCCATTGAGAATTTCATGTCTGCACCAAGAAAGATGTGGTCAGCTCCAAGCAAAAAAAAAAAGTAGGGAAAAAGATGATTGAGCCGAACTCACCCGACTCCCGCATAGAGTAAATCCCGGCCTCATAAAGGTTCTGCTCCGACAGCAGGACCTCGAGCGAAGGGATCTCAGCGGAGCGGAGCTGCTCATACACCTCCAGGTCGGCGGCCTCGACCGCAGAGTTTTGGTTAGGGGACCGATCTGGGTCACTCCAAGCCCAGTCGACCCCCTCGACCGAGGCAAAGAAATACCTACTCTTTCACCCCTTGATGGAATAGGGAGGCTCAAACTAATGCCCCTGGGGCGAGAGGAAAGAGACCACCACCCCTCATCGGAGGGGTGGTGCTTCAGGGTAAAGAACGCCCTGAACAGAGAGAAATGGCAACTATCCCGTGGAAGTGGCACAGAACGATGAAGCAAAAGATCGTTCTGACAGCGTTCGGGACAGGTTGGGCAGGAACAAGACGGTAGTTAGTCAAATAGAGAGGAAGAACGGATGGAATGGGAATCGGAGGCCCCCAACGAGGGCCGCTGGAAGTGACCCGCTCCCCCGGACGAGGGACCGAAAGTCAAATGGAGTCCAGGATGCCAAAATCATCTTGGATGGTCGTGAGCTCCACGGCGGTGATCGCAGAGGCAATTCCCCGGGACCTGACGACCGAGGAGGTTCAGAAGCAGGGACAAAAGGAAGAAGGGGACGAGGTGGAGGAGAAGAACCAGGTTCCCTAATCGATATCCCCTGGGGTGCGGGCCTTCTGCTAAGTTCGTAGCGCACTGCGTCCCCTTCCTCATAGAAGAAGAAGGAGATCTCGGCCTAGAAGGCCCGGCCTCGGCCTGGCAAGAGGGATGAAAATCCTGGACCGAAATGGGCCATGAAGGAAGAAGGACCAGGCAGAAGAGAACCTAAGGAAACCCCTATTCGGCCGATGTAAGGAGGGAGAGAGCTAACCTGCCGGAAGCTTGGGGAGATCACTCGAACGGCCGGAGGGGACGAAAAGAAAACTTCGGTACGATTACGGGCACGAAAAATTTGAAAGAGGTGAGTTCTAGAAAAGCTATCTTTCTTTTCGAAGCGACTGGTGCCCGATCGTACAGTTACGACTCCCCCGCCAAGGGATGCCCGCCACGTGCCATCGATCGACGGGGTAGGCGCCTCATTCCGACTGCAGTCGTTCTGAATTCCGTGCCCGCCATAACTACTCCTCGGACGTGGCCACGTGGCGCCACTGCACTGGCCCGATGATCCGCCTCGCGAGGCACCGTCGATCATGGTCATTATTATGCCGGATCCTCATCTTTCCACGTCAGCACCGTAATTACTCCCTTCGGCCCGAGTGCCGCACGCTAACTGGCCTCGGGAGTGGGGGCAAATGATGTGGTAGGGTTGCTGACATGGGATACCTGTCGGATGACATGTTAAAGCATGCTACCACGATGGATGTTTCCTCCCGGGCTCCCTCCGGGCTGAGCTCCCTTAGAACGCCGGAGCCACCAGATGAGACCGAGCACCGTCCTCAGCCAGGTCGGTCCCCCACATGCGAGGTCAAGGACGCTTAGGCCGGAGCCGAGTGACCTCCCCAGATCGAGCCCCTCGAAGCTGGGTACCACGGTTCGGAGTCGAGCCCGGCCCTTCTCTGCCGCGTGGGACCCCTTCGAAGTCGGGCCCTCTCGTCTTGGGTCGCGTGCTACCCTCCTCCACTAGATCGAGCCCTCGAAGCCGGGTATCGCGGTTCGGAGTCGAGCTCAGCCCTCCTCCGCCGCGTGGGGCCCCTTCGAGGTCGAGCCCGGCAGAACTCAGCCCTGCCCTCCTGCTCGGCCACCGCCTCGGCCAGGGCGCCAATCACCAGGGAAGCAGCGCCTTCCCTCCCAGGACGCCGGCAAGCCTCCCGAGGGCCACGAAGCAGTGCCGCCATTATGCAATAACTGCTTGTCACTGCCACTTATGCCAGAAGAGAAGGGAAGGAAGCTCCCTGACCAAGATGCCATGCCCTCCACCAACCACCCGTACCGCCAGGAAAGGAGGCCAGTCGAAGGGCACGAATCCCGGTGGCGGCGGCCCTCCGATCGAGGCCCTGCCAGGCTTCCCGGAATGGTGCAGCCAGAAGGAATGTCAGGGCGCATAGAAGCTTTCCTACCGCATGTCAGGAGATACGTCCCATCCACGGCATGAACACCACCACACGCACTTGCCAGCCAGTGAGGCAGGCGCCCAACGGTCACCTTGATTACAGAGAACGTTCGACACCCCCAGAGGGGGGAGGTATGCAAAACCAAAGAAAATACAAGTGCGAGCTCAACTAGGGCAAGGCACGAAGAGAAAAAAAAAAAAGGAACCCAAGCGAGGGAAGGAGAGACAAGGCCACACCAAGAGGATCCCTCCACCTCGGCCATCACTTCTCCCAACCCGCTCTCAATTCCATACACACCTCACTCACTCCTCTTTGCATGGAGTCCATCAAGAGGGGCTCGACCAGGAGGACATGTCCTCTAGATTGTCACTGACTTGACCGTCGGAGTGCTCCCGCCGGAATTCCGACCCGGGTCTCTAACATTTTTCCCTTGCAGGTCCCGAGGTGCTCCAGGGAAGATGGCCGGCAGTCCGATACCCCCAATAGCTACGGGCCACGACGATCTTCACGGTAACATATATCCAAAATAAATAGTGCTACGATCAAGCAAACCCAATCATTCAAAAGTAATAAAATAACCATCTAACAAATATAATAATTAAAAATAAAACAAGTCCAACTACATAAAAAAAAATTAATGATAAAATTTTTAATACCAGAGAGTTTTGATGAACAGTCCAATACTCTATGTTGTTTTCACCGAATATATTATATCTAAAAAAAGTACAATAAAAACAAGCTCCATTAATAAGATTATTTATATATAATTTATAATTATTTATTTAAAGTTTTATAAATACTAAAAAATGGTTTTAAAGATAATCTCATAGACATAAAGTCATGTTGGTCGCTATCACAAGGAATTGCTAATTTGGATTTATACTAAATACAAAAGATATTAAGGGTATTAATTATCACGGACTTTTATTTCGATTTAGTATCCGTTCAATTTTGAACCAAATTAAGATTAGAAAATTCATCAAAACTCATATCTTTCTTCTTCTTCTTCTTCTTTTTTTTTTTTTTTTTTTCTTTTTTTTTTTTTGATAAGATGGATGCTTCACCCAACAGTTCTGGAATAAATATATCCAAAAAAATTAAAAAAATACAATCTCGAAAATTACTGCTGAATCAGCCTACCAAATCTTCATTTAATTTTGATTAAAATCATCTTATTCGATCCCAAGATGGTAAAAATTTAGATATCCTTTCTTATTTATATCCTTATTGTTATCTCTCTTTTATTTTTTTTTATGAAACAAAAAGGGAGGAGTTAGACTCCGAACGTGGCCACCCCGAAGATGGTCCCCCAACTCCAGCTAGGAAATATGTCACCTTTTTTTTTTTACTTATCCCATTGTTGCTATGGCAGCAACCCTCTCCTAGTCTACTACCTTTCCCATTCGATGCCTCTTTCTTTTTTCTCCGAATCTAATGCAACCCTCGATGCTATCAATCATGGCATCATCGTCATCATCTTCCTTTCTCACCATGCTTGGTCATCCCATTCTCTCGATGCTGGCTTCTCCCCGCCATCTATTCACCACCTCCAGTGCCCACCATTGTTCGATCTCCATCTATCTTCTTCAACCTCATCATAGCATTGTCATGGGCCTCCTCCAATTGTTTCATTATATTGTATGCGAGAATAAAAGAAATGCTAAAGAATATATACGGATATATATTAATCTTATATAATTATTTATTAAAAATATAAAAAAAATTAAGATAAAATAATATTTATCGATAAAAAATAATATAAGATAAAATAATCAACATTGTCTTCGAGATCTAGTTCAGAGTGCAAAATCCAAGTAAGCATCAATCAAGCTTGAGCCTTGAAAGCAAGCCCGAAGGCTGGCCGAGTCAAGCTGGAGACCATCTCAAATCAATTATATCTTAAGACAGCGTGGCCCTTGAACAGATCTAATTATAAGCTGTCTCATTATAGGCTGTGACGATGGTCAAATGATAAATTTTTTTTTAAAGAAAAAAAAGGAATAAATTCTGTCGTAGCTATTCTTCACTGAGATCTCTTCTTCGTCAGATCATGCTCGATTCGGATTGTATGTTTTTATATGTCCTTTTCATCATGATGTGTACGTCAGCTTAATTTTGCTAAATCGACGGAATAATGCGGTCTCCTTCCATCCCTGTCACGTACTTCTGGATGTATGCTAGATTTAATCGAATCATTCATAAAAATCATATCTCAAATTCGTGATCGATGAATAAAAAATTTAAATCATTATTAACTAAATTACCATCTTAGCGGATCAAATGATTCTGTTTAATAATAATTGCCAAAGAAAAGCTTGACATAAGTCTCAGGGTTCAAGAGCCACTGGCGGAGAGGCAGGAGAAAAGGCCGGCCGGTGAAATGGGTCGAGGGGAGAGAAGCCATGGAGGGAGGGTGGCAAGGAAAAGAAAGACTCACTACCAGGCCAGGTCACATCATTCACTGAGATGTCGGTGCCTGCAGCTCACTCCCATGGTGATGGAAAAGAACAAAAAAAAAAACAAAAACAAAAACAAAAAGGCGAAGGGCATGGCAGCGAATTTATTTTTTTTTAATGTTAAAAAAAATTCGAAAATAAATATCAGGAAGAATTTTTACGAAAATAGATGTTTTGACTGACATGGATATACGGTGCCAAAAATACTTGCCACATGACAGGTAGGTTGGCAGCCAGGTTGAAATCATCTTTGGCAAAGACAATTTCATGCCAAAAAATCATTATTCCATAAGATGATTTCAGGCTTTTTCATATTCATCCGTGCTGGTTTGAGAAATCGTCTTTGGTAAAGACGATTTCACAATTTGAAATCCTCTTTTTCAAAGACGATTTCGAACCGACAATTTCAAAAATGATTAAAATATCATTTAAAAAAAATTCAAAAATACCTATAAATAATATTTTCATAATTAAATAAATGATATTTTCGTAATTAAACCAAACTTTATGAAGGGTATTTTAAAAATAACTGTTCTCGGTCCGGATCCGATTTTAAAAATTTAATTTCCAAAATACCCTCATAAAGTTTGGTTTAATTATAAAAATACCATTCATTTAATTATGAAAATACCATTCATAGTTTTTTAAATTTTTTTAAAAGGGTATTTTGAAAATTACATAAAAATTCTAATATATGCGTCTGACATCTTATAAATACTATTTTTTAATTAAATTTTAATCTAATAAAATTTTAAAAAATATATATATAAAATTTAAAAAATATAATAACATTAATTAAAAATAAAATTAATTAAAAAATATTATAATAATATATTACAATATATTTTATATTATAATAAATATTTTATATTCTAAAATTTATTCTAAAATATTATAATAATATTTTATATTAATTATGATACCCCGGTACGGCCTCGGTCTGACCGCCGGTTCGGCCCCCGGTCTGGTCGTCGGTACGGCCCCCCTATACGGGCCCGGTACGGCCGCTGGTCCGGCCACCGGTCAGCCCCTGTACCGCCCTGGTACGACCACCGGTACGGCTGCCAGGGGCCGGACTAATATCTTGTAATTAATTTTTTTTTAATTAATATTATTTTTATATGGTTAATTAATGTTATTTTAAATATATTACCAGGGCCGGACCGGCGGCCGTACCGAGGGCCGTATCAGTGGCCGTACCGCCGGCCGGATCGGGCCTTGACTGACGGCTAGACCGGTGGCAAGACCGGGGGTCGGACCGGCAGCCGTACTGGGTATCATAATAAATATAAAATATGATTATAATATTTTAGAATAAATTTTAGAATATAAAATATTTATTTTAATCTAAAAATATATTGTAATATATTATTATAATATTTTTTAATTAATTTTATTTTTAATTAATGTTATTATATGTTTTAAATTTTGTTATATATTTTTTAAAATTTATTAGATTAAAATTTAATTAAAAAAAATAATATTTATGGGGTGTCAGACACATTAATTAGCATTTTTATATAATTCTCAAAATATCCTTTAAAAAAATTTAAATAGCTATATGGCATTTTCATAATTAAATTAATGACATTTTCATAATTAAACAAGATTTTATAACGGATATTTTGAAAATTAAATTTTTAAAAATGGATGTGAACTAGAATAGTTATTTTCTATAATATTCTTCATAAAATTTGATTTAATTATGAAAATATCATTCATAGTTATTTTAAAAATTTTTATAGAAAAATAATTTAAAAATTTATGAAATTATCGATTTGAAATCGTCTTTTGAAAAAGACGGTTTCAAATTGATAAATCGCCTTCATAAAGACGATTTCTCATGCCAGCACGGATGAGCATGGAAAAATCTGAAATCATCTTTTAGAAAGATAATTTTTCGGCATAAAATCATCTTTTCTAAAGACGATCTCAACCAACCTCCCTGTCACGTGGCAGGTATTTTTGGTACCGTATATCATGTCAGCCAAAAATACATATTTTCATGAATATTCCTCGGCACATATTTTCAGAAATTTTTTTTTTAATATTAAAAAAAAAAATCCCAGGGCAGCAGGGTGCAACGGCTGCCAGAGTCCGCTGGTCTCGCTGCCGCGCCCCCGGCCGTCGCCGCCCTGCCGCTGCTTCGACCGCCCTCCGCCAACCGCGCCGACCGGTCAGGCGTCAGAGCGGGCTCGCTTTTCTTTATTCATAAATTTTACTCTCTCTTTTTTTCCCGGGATTAAATTGTTTATAAATGTTATTATTTATCAATGTTAATGTTACCGTTATTTTTCTCCAGTGTAAAGCGAGGAGGTCCTGGGGCACGGTGGACCGTGCCCTGTGAAGTCCGTGATCTAATTTGCTACGTGGACCTGTCAGGATGATCCAAATCTTATTAGGGATCTATCATACTCAACGCTGTCCGATTCACCAACCCAATAAATGACCCAATGGTACACTATCCTACAAAAAGGACTAGGATGATGGGATAGGGAGCAGAACATACAAGGAGAGAGAGAGAGAGAGAGAGAGAGAGGAGGGAAGGGGAAAAAATAATTTGGGTAAAATTGCATCTATCTATATAGTCTATAACATTGTATAATATGTTGATCAGATCAAATCAGTAGGGGATTAGATTGACTTGTGCTTGTTTAAGATCGACTTGTCATGTCACGCTGTTGAAATTGAAATTATTGTGCGAATGTTTCTTGAAAAATCTAACTACACAAATCGTGCTCGAATCAAGATATGATAGAGAAATCTCTCAAAAGAAGGAAACAAAGAAAAATTAAAATGGAAACAAACCTAAAATGATACAACAAGAAACCTACAACAGGATTGGGCTAAGCCATCTAGTCTCAGGCCCAGCTTAGACTATGATGCGTGGGCGTGGGCCTTAAGATAGAACTATGGACCCACCCAGCTATTACTTTTATCGCGGCTGGGTGGTAGGGCCTTCCCTCTAAATTACTCTCGGGTCGTAGTAGTCTTTTTCTCACTTTTTGTTGATCTAAAATCCTTGTGCTTCATGATATTTTGGATTTGTTTTGATATTTGCAAAGATGTGTTTAGTTGTGGACTTGGGGTTTGAACTTAGTATTGTCACCGTATGTTTGTTTGTTATGCTAAATTGACCTTGGAACATTTCGAACATAAGTGGGCATTAATATCCATCCTTTTTCATCTTTTCTTGCTTTCTTCTTTTATTTTTTTAATTAAGAACAAGGGAGCAAAGAACCCTACCAATTACTAATCATCATATCAACTGAGAATTATATATATATTATCCATATAGTTTTAAATTACTCACAACCATTATAGTAGTATTTTGCATAGTTCGTTTTTCCTTTAATTTTTCTTTTTTTTTTTTATGGAAGTGATAGAATTGTGCAAGTATAATATAGTACTTATTATTCACCGCTTGTATATATTATAGACAAATGGTTATTGACCGGACCACATTGACCACCGAATTAATGGACCAATCCAATCCTAAAGCAACACATATAATAACGAATGAAAAAAAAATGTGCGACGCATGTGTATTTGTGCATGTTGCTTCTTGATTAAATCAGTCCACCACCTTGATAGTTGCAAACTCCAAAAAAGTGATTGATATTAGGTTGGCAATTAATCAAGCTTTAGTTGCCACTTACCAAGGTTTTTTTTTTTCCTCTCTTCTTAAGTGATAAAAAATATTAATAAAAAAAAGCACTCGAGATACCCTCTTCTAATGGTTGGCCGATTTCGACCTATCATTGAACTCCCATTATCGGTCTCTCCTTTCTTCATCGTTCTACCCTCTTTCACTTTCTTACTTCCTCCATTTCTCGCAGTAGTTGCTCATGAGATATAGACTTCACCGGCCATTAAACTCTCTTCTTCAATCTTCTCTTCCTCTCTCACCCTATCTCTTCTCCCTTGATATAGTAGCTAGTTGAATTTTTTGGAAAATATTTGGTCCGCAACTAAATTAATATTAAATTTAGAATGGATTGGAATAAAAATCAAATTTTCTAGTACCTTTGAGTTGCGTCCAAAATCATAATAGGACTTAAGTACTAAAAAAGAGTAAGAATTAGATTTTCAAGATATAAAAATGGGAATGGAACTATGACAAATCAAATAAGAAAATAAGAGTCGCTTATTCTCAGCTCATTCTAGAGTCCAACACCTCCAAATAAAATATACTTTTAGATTCCATAACAATGGCGAGAGAGAGAGAGAGAGAGAGAGAGAGAGAGAGAGAGAGAGAGAGAGAGGGGGAGGCTCCTTGACCTTAACAATGCAAGCTCTGATGCTTGCTTATTGGGTAGCCAATCTATCAATTGGATCTCAAGTCAAGCTATGATTAGATTCATCTTGACATTATTGTCTTCTTTTCCTTCCCCCAATAATAGGTTACCGAGACGGTAGGAACCAATGGGCCTTGCATTTGTTTGATTACTAGCTTTTGCTTGATGGCTCTCCTGAATTGATTATATGACTCAGTATCTAACTTAGCAAGAATACTGGATTGTTGTGTAAGGTCAAAGATGTAGAAAGAAGTTTAATGAAAAAAAAAAAAAAAAAAAAATCTAGCTGGGTAAGGCATTTCTAGAAAAACTTCATAAAGATAGTGTCTTCCACTCTTGTAGATGTAGAAAGACTCTTGGAAATCCTATCCACAGGATAGAATATCCAATACAAAGGTTGTGTAATTAGATTGTACTTCTTAGTCACCTTTAATCAAGAACTCACATCCACAAAGATGGAGGGTATAAAGAAAGTTTTAGAAAAGTATAAAATGAAAAGTTTGAAAAAGAAAGCAAGTCATTTCTTCGTTTTCGATATTTTATAAATTTATAACAGTTCAAAAATTATATATTTTCATAAGTGTTGTAACTTGTTGGAATCCAAACATTACATACGATTCTTTTCCGAAAAGATGTTAACTCTACAAAGTTTTCTTCAAATATTATAAAGATTTATCAATGGTTAATAATTATCCAAGAAATTTAAATTTTCAAATTTTGAGATTATATACATCTTATCATAAATAAATACTTGACATAGTTTTTTTCTCTTTAAAAATCATTATTATTTCAAAATACATTAATATTATATGAGGCTTCCCAGGTTCCAAAGTCTTTGGTGAAATTGTTTCTAAGCATCCTGATAGAGCTATCAAACTCCCGAGCTGTGTTATGATATCCCTAAGTCCCGATTAAGTAGTAAGCTTTTTAGGTTTCAAAGTATTGGATGAGATTGCCCCAAGCATGCTGGTAGAACTATCAGACTCTCGGGCTGGGTTATGATACCCATAAATTATGGTTAAGTAGTAAGCCTCTGTCATTCTAGAATCCTTGGCAAGGTAATCCAAGCGGGGTTAAAGTTCCCCTTATTCTAAGATGCTCTGGACAAGGTTGTCCTAAATAAGGTTCACGAGCCCCTTTTTGTGCGACACACTACACATGCATGTAAATACAAATAAGGATTAAAAAAATGAAACTTTATTTCATTAATGAATGCTTGGTATATTTTTTTTTTGGCTCTACAACCAGGATACCTTGAGAGCTAGATGGAGAATAAGGACAAGTTACATAGCTTATACGAGACTCGCTGAAGCTTCGAAGTATCTTCGATGCCTTGCCTGTAAGAGGATCAAGATCAAGTCAAAGTTTCCAGGAGATCTCGAGAATTCCACAGTTAGATGAGGTCTGCTCTAGGAGGTCCTTCCTTTACTGGATCATGAAGTGGTTCCCAAATTCTCTAGAGAAGCTCGAAGAAGATGCTAGTCAAGAAAGAGAAGATGTGCATCACCCACGGGAGGCCTAGCCGGTATGCAAGGGAGGTGGAGGCGAGTCATAGGTGTTGCTAAGCCTCAACCCCCGAAGATGGAGAGGGAAGCCTCATGACATGCATAGGATCGTTCAAGAATGCCTCATCGTGACTTCAATGCAGTCCCATTGCTCGCCGACAAGGTAACATTCCGAGGCTGCTCCTACTTCTGACCTAGCTGACTCCCAATGGAGAGCCAGTCCCTGCTCGATGATACTCAGAACCACGTTGAAGGTGGCGACAAGCCATCATCGCACCCCCTCATTAGGATTTATCAGACAATGTGCATGGCAGGTTTCTAGGGCTGCACCTGCTGCAGATCCACCGATAGTCAGACATGAAGGCATACTACAATAGAGGAGAAACTAGGTGACAAGGTATATAACCTTAGCCTCCCCTCCAGCTCCATCATCAGACCGACGAAGGCTACAACTTGGTGACAAGAATGCCGGCCTTTTCCAATACCTCCCATGACAAGAAGCGCTCTCACCAGCACTCGCACATTGTGGAGGGAACACCCATGGAGAGAACCCTTATAGTGAGAAAAGGAACTTCCAAGATCCAAGCCCAGAGTACCTTTGCTAGTGGTGCAGCATTTTTCCAAACATTGGAGTTTCAAAAGGGTCTACCGAAGCCCAGCTCCCTCAATGCTTTATTTATAGAGGGACAGAAGGAAACATGTCATGCCTCTACCCAACTAGAGCTTGACAAGTGGCACTACCCTGTCAATCATGTGACAATTCCCGTAGACCCAGAAGATAAGGCATCGGATGGCTTCCCCAGAATTGGTAATTCTCCTAGGAGACCTTGCATTTACGATCCTTGGCACTCCAACCGGGATGACACCACGAAAATACTGCATCACCTCTGATTGAGAACTTTGTTGGGAATAGTGTCCCAAAGCTAATCGTCCAGGCTGTAGATGGTTGTACTATTTTATAATTGTATGTGAATTTTTTAAATGAATAAAAGTTATTCTTTTAGCTATTCATCATATATGCATTTTCCTGAAAAGAACTCTTGTGTGATGGAGTCCTTAGAACTATATTATATTTAATATAGAGAGGATATATCGAGTAGTTTTTAAACTGATTCACAATCAAAGGATATATTATTATAGGACGATGATGTATCAAGCATAAGTTGTTGTATGTCACATTAGTTGGTCGTCCTCTTAACCAAGGAGTGTAGAGACACTGATATGACATATAGGTAAAATGTATGACATCTCACCGAACGTGACCAACTGCGGAGCTTCTTTCTGTCAAAGGATTGCTCGCGAAGGGATATGGGTATATGTGTCTCCTAGACTTAAGGTCACCATAATAGCTTGCAAGCAACTCACTATCTTTGGTGCCAGACTACCTGGATTTCTAATCCTGTGATGAAAGGTTTTTAGGTACAGTCAAATACTTATGAAACAGTGGTAGATCAAGATGGGATTGATCCCTCCAAATGTTTAGAGTGAATGTCTCATTATGTCTCAATTTAGCAAAATTTTGGCTAGGATAGCTCTTATGAGGAGTCACAGAACTTGTAAGGTTGAGATACGATATGGATGTACTAAATTAGGATTGGCAATCAAACTCTAGGTCATCCTGAGCATTATGAGGTCAAATAGATGAATTATGAGGTAACCATATGCCAGGGATTCTAGAGAGTTGCTCTGCAATCTTTGACCTATCCGGACGTCAGATATCATTGCTAGATAATGACTTTGACTGGTATTGGAAGTGTTCTAGTGCTATCGGCTTAGTGTTCGAACCTATGGGGTCACACACCATAGGGGTTTCTACCTTATCTAAAGGCTGATCGATGATTGAGAATTGTTTGGCATCAGTGGGGGCCAATATGATTGGCCATGATCCAAGTGTCGATACTTCAAAGTGTCGATACTTCAAAGTGTCGACACTTCCATGTATCGATACTTGGCTGTGACGAGGATTTTTTTTCACTAATTTATTAGTGAATTTTGGAGGACTCATTTACGATATGATCACAACCTGATGGGTCAAGCCAAATGTGATTTGGCTTAGGATCAAATTGGATTTGATTTTTTATGCTCTCTTTTCTTTAAAAAGATTCAAATTTGAATTTTGAATTCAAATTTCAAATCATGGCTGAAATTGGCTCCAAGATTTTTATGGAATGCATTATTTGGAAATACAGATTTTCTCCCATTTAAGTCTAGAGCTAATTTGGTTTAACCCTTAACCCTCTCCCATAATCACTCCACCTTTCATATCTTTCTCCCTCTTCGCTGCCACTATAAATAAGTGTTATTGTAGGGCCAGCAAGGGGACGACAAGCTGGGCTTTTCTAAGAGAGAAAGAAAATGATTCCTTAGAGTGGGGTTTGAGAGGATTAGGGTTTTGGGTATGAGCGTACCTAGCAATCAAGCTAGGGTTTGGGAATAGAGAGTTGGTTGGGAAGCATTCCACTTTCACTTCTCCTCATTGTCCTCCAACAAGTTCTTCCCTGCAGCTTCAAGAAAGTCTTACAGATCCTAGAAAGGAGAAGATTGGCTTCCAGGATCCTAAGGAGCTAGTATTCCAAAGGAGTTGATTAGGATCGAGCCCTGGTATAAACTACCCGTAGAGGCCAGACACTTATGTGGCTCGGTAGCTCTTCATCACCTCCATCCAACGGTTTAAAGGTAACGTACCTTTTCCTTGGTCTCATGTGATCATATCTAAAGCATGAAATTGTTACATACTTTTCATTTTTATTGCTTATGGTATCCTTTGTATGCACTTTTATTATGTTGGATCCTGTTGCAGGTAGATTGGTGATCGACTTGATCAATCTACCAAGTCTTCCGCTGTTCTTTATTTTAAAATAGTTTTAAAATATAGTCTGCTTGTATTGCTGCACTTTCAAACTTCACCCTAATGCGGTCAACCCTCAAGCTACACATCAGGATTCATTACAACCTATGATTGGGGGACAAGGCGAGCCTCCGTGTCTCACTCGAAAGCATTACTAGACCAAGAGGCTCCAGTGACCCCTGGAGACTTGAGTGAAGATGTTCTCCAATCAACAACATATCAGGTACCAGACTAAACCATTCCAGATTATGCAGAGATACATAGGATATCGCAGTTCTAAGTACTGAGCATGAAAAAATAGAATTAAAGAAGGAAGAATTCTTATTTATTTCTTAGAAAAAGATGGGGGAAGTACAAAATTAATAAGCCTTAGGGCCTTTCTCAATCTCTCCCTCCTATGCTCTACCACATCGGTGATCTCCTCAAGCATCGCATTGTGAGAGACAAAAGGCTCAGTTGCCCCTCCCACTTTAAGGAAACAACCATGCATCATGAGCTTGCATACCCTGAAGCTAAAGTCATACCCTTGAAAGCATGCCTTGTTTGCCGCTCTACACGAGCCACGAACCTCCTTGACAACTAGAGGACCACGCCGCCCTTTGGAGACTTCTCCTCGATGGTGCTTGGGCTTCGCCAACCTTTTGAAATACGAGATCAGCCTTCACCTCTACCTCAACGGCCCATAGTGTTGCTAGATGGTAGTCCACCTTGGTGGCCCACTTGAAGGTAGCATTCTCTTCCATATCTATCAATCTTCCTCGCAGGAGGACCAATTCGCACTACAGGTATACTCCTGCCACCTACGACCTCAGCTCCTGGAGAAGGAATTGTCTCGCCCTCCTTCATAGACACTTTGTTAATGGAATTGAGCAGCATGCTCACCTCGACGATGCCGGGCACCGCGGTAGCTTGTGATCCTTCCAAGGAAGGACATCGCACTTGTAGACCATATCATATCATCGAGGAAGCCTTCAGACCCCAAAGAAGAGGCAATGGAGCAGTTCGATCGACCGGGAGAGTCGGTCTCTGACCTCGAACTACATTGCCTCAAGTCATCGCAACCGTCATTGTGACAAGGCCCCCTGGGATGATCTCCTCCGACCATTATCCTCCTTACCACTGATAGCCTCGGTAGAAGGTTCCACCAACAAGGCTATCAAGCATTAGGCTGAGAGGTGTTTGGAGGAACAAGAGTGCAAGCTGGCTGAGCTATCTTGTCAGTTTGCCAATCTATAGGGCTCTTCACGCGAGTCCACGGGCTACGATGCCTACCCCCCTTTCTCCTGAAAGATCCAAGAGGAATCGATTTCCAGTCGGTTTCACATGTCTTAGATGGATCTCTATGACGGGACCACGACCCCTAGACCTCCTGGAGAGCTACAAGACCCTCATGAGAGTCCAAGGGATAACTGATACCCTTCTTTGCATCGCTTTCCTAGCCACACTTTGGAAGGCCACTCGAGTCTGGTACATCCGCTTCGAGCCTGGGAGCATTGACTCCTTTGCACAGTTGGAGAGAAAGTTCATGGTGCACTTCAACGCCTGTTAAAAGATATCGTGAGAAGCCGATAGCCTCTTCTCTATCTGCTAGCAAGATCATGAGTCCTTGCAGGACTATGTGTCCCGGTTCAAAGTAGCCATCCTGGAGATCTATAACCTGGATAAGCCCATCATCATGTTGGTGCTGAAGAGAGGGCTTAGAACCTCCTGTCTCACCTACTTCCTTGACAAGAAGCCTTTGAATACCTACTCCAAGCTCCTCCTCTGGATCCACAAGTATATCCATTAGAGGAGGCAGACTGCACCATAGGAAATTAGATGGAAGGCCCTTGAAGAAGTAGCCCCAAGGGGAACCCTCCGGGATGCACAGGCCCAGAGCGGCCCCGAACCTTCGGACGGGCTCGAAGCCGAAGAGTACCCCCATCTAGAAAGAAAGGTACACTCCTCTCCTTACCCCAAGGTCCAAGATCCTCATGAAGATCGAGGGCGAATGCTACCTGCATCGCCCTTCCCCACTAACGCCATCTGGTGGCCGAAATAAGTCAAAGTAATACCAGTTCGACAATGACTACGATCACGACATCGAGGAATGTCGCCACCTCAAGAGGGAGATCGAAGATTTTATCAGAAGAGGCTACCTAAAAAATTTCTGGAGGGCAAAACCCCATCAAGACCCTTGGTACTCGTGGCTCTCCCTCCTGTCAACAACTAATCCACCGGGAGGCCAGTGGGCATGATCTCCTGGGAGATAAAGCGTACCTCGAAAAGGACCAGAACAGGGGAAGGGTCTGAAAATGTACTCCTCTTTACGAGAGAGATGGGAACCAGGATGGAAAATAATAAAAATGATGCCATTGTTGTCGAGATGATGATAGCAAAGCATCTTATAAAACGTATTATGGTCAATAGTGGAAGCTCGACTGATATTCTTTTTTATGATGCATTCTCCAAGATGAGTTTGTCTCCTGCTCAATTGAAACCAGTGCACATCCATCTGGTCAGTTTTACTGGAGACTCGGTAGGGGTCGAGGGAGAGATCATCGTCCCAGTCACCATCGGGTCACCGCCCTGATAGAGTATAGTCATGATGACTTTTATGGTTGTCAAGCTCCCTTCAGCCTATAACGAGATTCTCGGTCGCCCTGGGCTTAACCTGCTCGACATGGTCATATCTACAAAATGGCTTTTAGTACAGTTCCTGACCCCCTGCAAAGTAGGGGAGATGAGGGGGACCCCCTAGCCAGTTCAGCACTGCCTGCAGGCCATCCATGGGGCCAGAAGCACTAGGAAAGATCCCATCGCTGATGAGCTCAACCAAAGGGCGCAGGATACCAAGGGCGGTCCAGTCGAGTGCTTATTGTCATACCCTCTCGGCATAGATCCGTTGAGAATGATACAAGTAGGAGCCTAGCTATAGGAGGACGAGAAGTCTCGCCTGCTAAGTTTCCTCCATGTGAACACAGATGTCTTTGACTAGTCCATAGTGGACATGTCGGGAATTTCTTTTGACATCATCACTCATAGGCTGAACGTCGATCCAAAGTGCCACCCGATCTGGTAGAAGAAGAGAGCTTCGCCCTGGAGAGACAAAAGGTAATTAAGGAAGAGGTGGAAAAGCTCCTCGCAGCTGGCTTCGTCTGAGAAGTCCAGTACCCCAGCTAGCTGGCAAACTAGTCATGGTCAAGAAGGCCAATAGAAAGTGAAGGATCTGTGTATTTAGTAGTGATACTTCCAAGCCCAGCCAATCGTGATCCTCACTGACCAGCCCTTGAGGGCCACACTCAACCATCCAGATACATCTGGGTATCTGGCTAAATGTACATTGAAGCTTAGTGAGTTCGATATCTCCTACCGCCGGAGACCATCTCAAAAAGTGTAGGTACTGGCAGACTTTCTGATGGAATGCACTTCCATGAATGGAGAGTCGGAAGAAGCTTCTTTAGAGCATCCCATGGAACCGCCAACTAACGAGATGGTTTGGGTCCTCCACGTTGACGGCACATCCAATGCAAGAGGAAGTGGAGGCGGTCTCATCCTCTCCAACTCCGATGGGGTTGTGGCCAAGTGCACACTACGTTTCCTATTCAAAGCTACCAATAATCAGGCCGAGTATGAAGCACTCCTCACGGGATTAAAGGTATCCCGCGAGCTGAGTGAGTTAAGCCTAAGAGTCTTCACTGACTCACAGCTAGTTGCAGGTCAAGTCTTGGAAGAGTTCGAAGCTCGAGATCCTAAGATGGCAAGATATCTAGAGCAGGTACATTTGAGCACGACGGGTTTCCGGCATTTCAGCAATTTTCACATCCCTCACAGAGAAAAAGCCTGCATCGATGCTCTCTCCAAGCTTGCAATTCTGCTGGACTCATCATTAGGGCATGCCTACGTCGAATACCTACAAGCTCCTAGTTATGAAGTATCTGGTGAAGTCTAGTAGGTCACTCTTAAGCCTAGTTGGATGGATCGCTACATCAGGTACATCACTGATGGTACCCTGTCCAAGAACCGTGTAGAGACTGGCCTCCTCAAGAAGAAGGCTGCGTGCTTCATGCTGATGGACATGCAGCTCTATCGGAGGTCCCATTCCTACTCATTCCTGAAATGTTTGAGACCCTCAAAGGCGACCTACGTGCTCTAGGGGATATATGAAGGCCTCTATGAAAACCATATGGGGGGCAGGATGCTGGCATACAAAGCCCTTCGGCAAGGATATTATTGGGAGACTATGAGGGAGGACGTGGTTGATTTCGTAAAGAAGTATGACCATTACCAATGACATGCTTACATACAGCATTGCCAGCCGCGCCACTCTCCCAACTCTCTGTACCTTGGCCATTCATCCAACGGGAAATGGACATCTTAGATCCCTTTTTCCTCGCGTCCGGACAATGAAGGTACCTGATTGTGGCCATCGATTACTTCACTAAATGGGTCGAGGCCAAGCTGTTGGCATGAATCATCGAAGCCAAAGCCAGATCTTTCCTCTAGAAGTCGATAATTTATCATTTTGGTCTCCTCCACTCAATCATCACTGACAATGGACAACATTTCGACAACCAAGCATTCGAGGAGTTCTATGCTGATCTCAACATCCATCACCACTTCACCTCGGTGGCTCACCCTCAAACCAACGGGAAGATAGAGGTGACCAATCGGACCATCCTCCAAGGTCTCCGCATTAGGCTAGACGGGGCCAAGGGCTGGTAGGCTGAGAAACTTTCCAGTATTTTTTGGGCCTACCACACCATGCTCAGGATGGCAACAAGTGAGATACCCTTCAACCTTGTCTTCGATACTGAGGCTATGATTCCGGTGGAGATGGGTCTACCAATACTGCGGGTAGAGCAATATGATGAAGCTGAGAATCCGACCCGCCTTCTGCTTAACCTGGACCTATTGGAAGAGATAAGGGACAAAGCCTGGCTCCACATGGTGGCTTACAAATAATGGGTGACCCGGTAATACAACTCCAACATGAAGCCAAAGGCTTTCTACTTGGGTGACTTGGTCTTGCGGCGAGCTGAAGTCTCATAGCTTGGGAAATGTGGCAAGCTCTTCCATAACTGGGAAGGTCCTTACAAGGTTGTCGAAGCCCTCCCTTATGGAGCCTACTACCTTGCTAGACTCGATGGCACCCAATTTCTTCGAACTTGGCCAATAATTTGAGGATGTATTACCAATGATGAAAGACTTACTCTCATTAATGAAAAGTTTTTTTTTGGTATAATACTATTTTTCACCTATATAGGAACTCTATCCGTTGGACCCCTAGTTTGGCGACGGCAAGCAGGAAACTCCAGAAGCCCTGCACTCTATCCATCGGACTCTGAGTTTGGTGACGGCAAGCCAGAAAACTTCAAAAGCCTCGCACTCTATCTATCAGATTTCGAGTACGATGATGGAAAGCTGGAAAACTCCAGAAGCCCCGTACTCTATCCATTGGACCTCGAGTTCGAAGAAGGCAAGTCGAGAAACTCCAGAAGCCTCGCACTCTATCCGTTAGACTCCAAGTTTGGTGATGGCAAGCCAAAAAATTCTAGAAGCCCTACACTCTATCCATCGGACTCTGAGTTTGGTGATGGCAAGTTGGAAAACTTCAGAAGCCCCGCACTATATTCATCAGACTTTGAGTTCGATGATGGCAAACCGAGAAACTTCAGAAGCCCCGCACTCTATTTATCGGACTTTGAATTTGGCGACAACAAGCCAGGAAACTCTAAAAGCCCTGTACTTTATCCATCGGACTTTGAGTTCGGCGATGACAAGCCAAAAAATTCTAGAAGCACCGCATTCTATCCATCAGCCCTCGAGTTCGGTGAAGGCAAGCCGGAAAACTTCAGAAGCCCCGTACTCTATTCATCAACTCTGAGTTCAGCAATGGCAAGCTGGGAAACTCCAGAAGCCCCGCACTCTATCCGTCGAATTTCGAGTTCGACGAAGATAAGTCGAGAAACTCCAGAAGCCCCATACTTTATCTGTCCAACTCTGAGTTTGGTGATGGCAAGCTAGGAAACTCCAGGATCCCCGCACTCCAACCAGCAAGACCCTCGATCCAGCGAAGTTTGGTTGTAAAATTCCCAAGGTCCCCTCAGCCAGTTCTTGAATTAGACAGCAGGAAGGGCCAAAACTTCGAAAACCTTATGCTTGGCAAGGTTGATATGGATTCACTTGTATGCTAAGTATAAGAAAAAAGAGAAAGAAGAAGAAGAGAAGAAAGAAAAAAATTCACTGAAGAACAAGAAGCTTCATTAAAAGGAAGTATGTACAATAAAAAGGGATCCCCCGACAAGTCGGGAGATCCCCCAAAATATCTAAGTACAAAGGTAAAAAGAAAAAGAGAAGGTGTAGATCATGGCGATGCCGCAAGAGCCTTGCCGGGACATTGGGGTATCTCGCTGGCATTATCTCGGCTCTTTACTGGCAGGGTGGATGAGTCAGCTGTCACCTTTCCTACCACCATACTGGCCTCTCCAGATGGGAGCTCCTCCTCTGCGTCATCGTTGCCGGTAGGTTTGGGATGATGGACTCCAGGCTCTGGCCGGGATAGGCCTGGGCCACCTTCGTCTTGCAGTCTGTGAACCCTTTAAGGAAGGAATCCATAATCGCCTCCCGGACCTCTTCGACAAATTTGATTGAGGCCTTGAACCTCAGCACGGCTTCTACGACCTCCTTCCTGGCAGCTTCCATCAGTACCACCACCACGATCGCTTTTTTCTCTGTCGTCGAGGCTCGGGCCATTGTTGCTTCCAAGCGAGCCTGGAGGGTCTGGGATCGCCCCTCCAAACGTGCCACCTCTTCGATGGACTCCTCCGCTTGGCGGGTGGCCTTCTTGTTGAAATTCCTTGGCACTGATACCACTTGTTCGGAGATCCAGATCAGCGCCTACACAGTAGAAACAGCGAGGGAAAGATCAAGAACCAACCTTCTTGATCAAGAACTAGCAACAACCTGTCCTTAGATTCAATATCATGCAACAAAGGAGATATAGAAAAGAGATGTAGAAGAAAAAGAGATTGTATTCCTTGGAGAAGAACCTTGTTACAAGATACAAGAACGGGACACCGGTGCCTCTTCTCGCAACCGAGAAGACCCACGTGAAAACCTCTCACGTTCAAGATGCCACCCTTCTCCAATCCTGAAGCCGTCTCTCATGAAGCCCCAACGTCCAAGAATTGAGATGCTCCATGCATGAAGTCACCACGCGCTTTCCTCTCTTATCTCTTGAATTATCGGCCTCCCACATCCAGAAGATGCCATCCAGGACCGTGAGCCAAGCCTCACGGTCCTTCTCAAAACCGTGGATGCCCCAAAGGGGGCGATCCCCCACGGATGCCTCCCACCAAACCGGAGTTCCTCTTTCCCATCGCACGCCCTCCTCTCTTAAATAGAGTGGGCGGTGATTTAGTTCCTCCTTGAGTGAGTCTTCTTGGTCTTCTTGTTGGGCTAAGACTTCTTGGGTTGTTAAGCTTCAACTTCTTGGATCCAAACTGGTTAGAACTCCCTAGATAGTTAGGTTTCTAAGTGGTTACAGCCAACCAACTAACCACCTGATCAACTAGACTAACCTACTAACCAACTGAACCCCCTTTCATACAAGGGACAGCTAGCTAGACCTGGACCCAATCCCATAACCCAACTGGGTTGTGTTACAATCTCTCAAAAAACTTTCCCTCTAAGTCATATGAGAAAATACTCAAACCTGGATCAAGCCCTTGGCCCAACTGCCATGATCCAAATTGAATCAGAGCCTTGGAACACCTCCAGAAACCGCTTGGCACGCCTCCAAGCTTCCAAGGATCGCCTCGAATATCCCTAGCATGGCCTCCCAAGTCTCTCCAAGGCTTGGGAGTACCACACAAAATCCTATAATCTCCACCTTGGTGCTCCCAAGCCTTGACAAATCTGGCAATGTCCTCCTACACAATCCTGCTGTAACTGTGTATCTTGATAGCTTCTTGTGCGGATCTCTTTGTCTCTGTCAACACTCTTTAGCTGCTGTGCATCTTTGGAGGCCTTTAAGATAACCGTTTTTATAAATGAAGATCCTTGTTTGTACCCTGGTACCATCATTATAAACTTCTTTTTGCCTAGCAGCTGCATCAGTCTTTTTCTTAGACTTCCCTAGAGAGACCACAGCAAACTTGAACCGGCACATGCTGGAATTGGAGCTCTACCTGACACAGTCTTCACAGAGCCATGCCAATCTCTGTACACTCTGCTCTACTTGGCCAAGTGCACCCCTAGCGCTCGTGCTAGGATCTGGCCAGTATCCATGCACCTCCCGTTCTGAACTCGTGTCGAATCTTGCTCCACCCGTGAAGCCACCTCTTCTCGGTGCTCCATCTGGAACTGAAGTTCACTTGATATCACAGAAAAAAATCTCGAGGCCAGCTACTCACACTACCCTGTTGAGCCTGCCACTGCACCTCGTACTCCATTGTTGCCTCCTCGGATCCTTCGCATACCATGAACCCCTCCGAGATTGTTACGGATACACTGCATCCCATAGACTCCTCGTAAACAAAGAGCTCATCCAACTCCTCTGACCCAGCAACGAAACCTAGCAACCATCTCCGTAGGCTGTTGCATCATGTCCCAACTTATCCCTGGGCCAATCCTGCCATACCAGTACACTCCTGGCTGCAATATGCCTTTGGTGCTCCCTGAGACTGTCCCTTGTTTTCCTGAGCCACCATCTTTATCAGCTCCAGTCTCTGTCCCTAGGCTAATCCTGCCATACCAGGACACTCCTGACTGTCCGATACCCCCAACACTCCCTAAGACTGTCCCCGTCTCCCTAAGCTACCTCTGGCACCACCTCTGCTGATGTACTCCGATCTTCTTGAGATATCCATCTTTCGAGACCCATCTCCAACCACGCGAGATACCATACCCACGTATAGCTCCTTTATTATTCCTTGAATCCTCCTCTTCCAATGCTCGAACCCCGCTCTGATACCAATTATTGAGATTCCTAGGCACTGATACCACTTGTTGGAAGATTCGGATCAGCACCTATGAAGTCGAAATAGCGAGAAAAAAATTAAGAACCAACCTTCTTGTTCAAGAACCAGCAACAACATGTCCTTGGATTCAATATCATGCAACAAAGGAGATATAGAGAAAAGATGTATGAGAAAAAGAGATTGTATTCCTTGGAGAAGAACCTTGTTACAAGATACAAGAATGGGACACTGATGCCTCTTCTCATAACCGAGAAGACCCAAATGAAACCCCTTATGTATAAGATGCCACCCTTCTCCAATCTTGAAGCCATCTCTCACCAAGCCCCAACGTCCAAGAATTGAAATGCTCCACGCATGAAGTCTCCACACGCCTTCCTCTCTTATCTTTTAAATTGTCGGGCTCCCACATCCAGAAGATGCCATCCAAGATCGTGAGCCAAGCCTCATGGTCCTTCTCAAAATCATGGATGCCCCAAAGGGGGTGATCCCCCATGGACGCCTCCTACCAAACCGGAGTTCCTCTTTCCCATCGCATGCCCTCCTCTCTTAAATAGAGTGGGCGATGATTTAGTTCCTCCTTAAGTGAGTCTTCTTGGTCTTCTTGTTGGGCTAAGACTTCTTGGATTATTAGGCTTCAACTTCTTGGGCCCAAACTGGTTAGAACTTCCTAGGTAGTTAAGTTTTTAAGTGGTTACAACCAACCAACTAACCACCTAACCAACTAGACTAACCTACTAACTAACTGAACTCCCTTTCATACATAGGGGCAGCTAGCTAGACCTAGACCCAACCCCATAACCTAACTGGGTTATGTTACAATCTCTCAAAAAACTCTCCCACTAAATCACATGAGAAAATACTCAACCCTGGATCAAGTCCCTGGCCCAACATGCAGTGATCCAAATTGACTCAAAGTCTTGGAACACCTCCAGGAATCGCTTGGCACGCCTCCAAGCTCCCAGGGATCGCCTCGAACATCCCTGCCATGGCCTCCAAAGTCTCTCCAAAGCTTGGAAGCACCATATAAAACCCTACACTTCTCCTTCTCGATCGCCAACGTTGCCTCGAGGTCTCTAGCCCACCTCTCTAGCCCAGCCATTGATGCCTTCGTATCGACCACCTTGGTCTGGAGGCCCTTGGTACGCTCCTCCAGGACCTGCACCTTCTCGGTCTGCACCCGGGCCTCCGCCTCAAGTGCCTCCGATCGCTTCTTCCACTAGGCATCCCGCTTGGCCCATGCCAAGCAGTAATCCTGAGTGAGTATCATATCGGTGGCCATCTACAATGACAAAAGTGTTAGTGGAGCTAACACAGGCAATAATGAGAAGTGAAAAAAAAGTGAAAAGAGGAGAAAGCTCATCGTGAGCCATTGGGGGAAGATGCCTGTAATGGTAGCCGCCAGTTACTTGCCCCTCCTCTCACGGCGATCGCTTGGCTGAATGGCAAATTCGATCATCCGCTTAGCCAGTGCGGTGTCCAGGGTGACCGTTGCATTTGGTGGTATCGCAATGGACACTATGTTCACCCCGAGAGCCATAGTTGAAGGGGCCGTCACCAGCCTCGGGGTGGGCGACGACAGAGGGACCTCAACCACCGGGGGCACGGTTGTTGCTCCTGCTGTTGGTGGCGGTGCCGGTCTCCCTCCCATCACTGCCCCGGTCTCGACTTCAACTACCTCGGGGACTTCGACGGGAGAGATCGTCGGTGTGGCCCGTGCAACCCCCTCTCTGGTAGTGGTGCTCGTATCAAGCCCATGAGTCGAGAGCTGGGCCTGCACTCCGAATGAGGTGGGGGCTGGCCCAATCCTCCTTTCTCCATGGCTGGATGACAAACCTACATTGGGGCCTCGCTCGGTCAGAGTCATCGCGAGCCCTCTTTGATGGATCCTCCCTGGGCCTAGGAGATGCATGCCTCTTCCGGGACATCTTCGGGATTTGATCCATATAAAACTTTAAACCTGTAAGAGAAAAGAAATATCGATCATATTCGGAGCCAAGAAGAATCCCAACAGGGAGAAAAGTTTGGGTTCTGAGCCTCACCCAAAGATTGGATCGGGCTAACCCCAGTCTCGAACAAATTATGTTCAACCAATAGGTCTTGAAGAGGAGGAATGATGGAGGTGACGAGTTGGTCATACACCTCCCGATCCGCAGTCTCCACATGGGCATTACGATTCGAGGAGCAGTCCGGGTTGCTGCAGACCCAGTCGACCCCCTCGATCAAGGCAAAAAAGAATCTATTTTTCCATCCCTTGATGGAAGAAGGAAGGTCAAATTTAATGGCCCCCTGGCGGGGGGTCATGAACCACCAACCCTCATTGGTGGAGTGGTGCTTCAGGATGAAGAAGGCCTTGAACAAAAAAAATGAGCAACAATCCCGTTGAAATGATAGAGGATGGCAAAGCAAAAAATGACCCTAATGGCATTCGAGGTAAGCTGGGTCGTAACTAAGCAGAAGTTGCTAAGGAAGGAAACAAAGAAAGGGTGTAAAGGCAAATGGAGACCCCCCGAAAAAGAAGTCTTCATACAAGGCAATCCGACTCGGGCCATCAAAGGTGACCCGTTTCTCTAGTCTTAGAATCGAGAGCCAAATAGAGTTTGAAATCCCGTAGGTATCCTAGAGCCGAAAGAGGTCTTCCTGGGTCATCACCGAAGCGATGCCAGAGGGACCGACCAGACCATGATCGATAGGAAGAACAGGAGAAGAAGGGGAAGGAGGAGCCCTAGGTTGACCTATGACTATTCCTGTTGGTCGGGGACCCCTACAAATGCTAGGAGGGACATCATACTCTTCATTGGAGGAGCGAGTCCTTGGTTGGGAGCGTCTTGCTTCACTAGAGTGTTCTAAGCAGGGGCGTCTCCAGCTAAAAGGATTCATCCTAAGAGAAAGAGGAAGGAAACCAGAGAAGGAAAACCTAAGGACTCTAACTAAGATCTTGTTCAGCACAAGCCAAAGGGGGAGAAGAAAATAAGGAGGGAAGACTAACCTGAAGGCCTCGGAGAGAAGGTCGAAACTAGGTAGAAAAAGCTCTGGTCCTCTCTGCAAGCTTGAAGGTTTAAAAGAGATGGTTAGAAAAAAATTTCTCCTTTTTAAATGGCCTGACATCACATTGTGCTGATCGAAATGTGCATCTTTTCGATCCTCTGACCATCGGATGCACGCCATGCATCAAGATCTGCTGGGAATGGCATCTCGACATGTCGAAGATCGCTTCGAGCCCGGCACCAATCATCATACTCCCCCTGAGCCTGTTGACGTGGCATCTCCTCATTGGTATTGGGGCACATCCACGAGTCATCGGCAATCGAGGCATTTAATGGTGGCGAATAAATGTCATTCCATATCAGCATCACAATAATTTCATTTGCCCCGAGCGCTGCATCATTCTCGAGACTTGAGAGTGGAGGGTAACTGATATAGCATGACCACTGATATGGAACCCTGTTGGATCCAGATAGCTACCATGATAGAAAAAGGTGCCACTCGGATGCAGTGACTATACGAAGCACCAAGTTTAAGCACCTGACCAAAGTCAGCTCCCCTGAGGTTGAGCCCTCGTTCGAGGTCGTGCTCCTACCTTTTGAGCCCCTGGCCGAGGTCAGCTCTCCCGAGGTCGAGCCCTCGTTCGAGGTCGTGCTCCCACCTTCTGAGCCCCTGGCTAAGGTCAGCTCTTCCGAGATTGAGCCCTCGATCGAGGTCATGCTCTCGCCTTCTAAGCCCTTGGCTGAGGTTAGCTTCCACGAGGTCGAGCACTCGATCGAGGTCGTGCTCCCGTCGCTCGGGGTCAGGTTACCGATCAAAGTCAACTTCTCCACCGAAGTCAAGATCCCTGTGCTGCTCGTAAAGACTAGCACCCCTGTGGGATGGTGTCTCACCATTGCACGTCGCCTACAACCTCTGTGGAACGGCATTTTGCCAGAGCACGCTGCCTGCGGAGGAACATCCCGCCGGAGTATCAGGTCTCTCGGCTACTGTCAGCACCTCGTAGGAAAAGGCACTCCGCTCGAGGCATCGCACCCCTCGACCTACCACTTACACCACCCCGAAGAGGAAGGTTCTACTAGGGATTTTAGGTCCTGTAGCATCTCTCACCAGACCAGTCCTCTGCCAAGTCTCCCCAGACATGGCAGAATGATGCCAGGAAGTGGCAATGCCCTGTCGGGATGGCAGGTCCCGTGGTAGGCCACTCACACTCGTGCACTCCTCAATACTCCACTTGCATGCATGACAGACTTTTCCTAATGAAGGCTACGGATCTTGTCCCCCTCCTTTGGGGAAGACAGGAAAGAACAGACCTATACCTTGTTCGCATGGGACGCTCCTAGGGAACACCAGGCCAGGGACTCATGTTCCACCAGAGGTACAACACTTGTATAAGAAACTCGGAGGGACCTCCAGTAAAGGTAAGCAACAAAGAGCAAATGACCAGCAAAGCTTTAAGGGTAGAAGTGATACCCCATAACTCTCCCTAGAGCTCCCTCTACCGTCATCATCACTTAAGCTCTCATTATTCCAACCACATCCTATCATCTTTTGAATCCTCTAAGAGTGGAGACCGCTCTAGGATCCACTGAGGAGGATCTGTTCTTCTTGATCGTCCACTGACTTGATGATCGGAGTGCCCCCGCCGGGATTCCCGACTCGGGTCTTCTCTCTTTTGCAGGATCGACCACATATGGGAGTCACCAGGTGGGAAGTCGACCAATCGGTGCCACGTAGGAGCTGCAGGTCATGGTGATCTAGGCGACAACAACTAGTTCCATACAATGGTTAATATCACAATTAAAGGGCATAGCTATTTTCATACAAAACACAAAGTTTTCATTAATGAGAAGTAGACATTCTGTGCAAATGGGATGTTTCTTTGTAGATCGTGTGAAAGAATCTTTGGCCCCTTTACTTCTCATCAAATTTGTTAAGATCTTTTCATCCCGGAAAAACCTTCATCTCTTACCTATAAAAAAGATTTTCCTGCAAGCTCCAAGATATGAAAAAACCCTTGTCTTACACTCTTTATACTATTATCGTATCGGAATATTGACTTGAGAATCAAAGGATCCTTGCCGAAATACCTTCCGGCCAGGACTTTTTGCAGGTCTTACCTCCCTATATTCTTAGCTTTAGCATCTCTGGTGCTTGACGATTTTTGGCACCAACAGTAATAAAGTAGTATTTTATTTCATACTTTATGCCTCAATCTTGGAAACATACTTTCATCATGCTAATCCTTAAAAGAAGTGATGGCTCGCTGCCTTCACTTTATCGTTCGATTAGCATATGCATAAATTAATATAAAAATATAGCAAAGGTTTTAGCTAATAGAATGCAATATGTGTTACATCCCATAATTAGTCTAGAGAAGGATGCTTTTTTAAGGATCGAAGTATATTTGATAACATTTTAACGGCTCAAGAGATTATGTATGACCTATAAAGGGCTTCTCCTAGAAAAGGATTAATGGCACTTGTTGCAGTTTCACTTAAGGCTTGATGAAATGGCTGGAGGTGACTGCTAAGTTAGGCAGCTTCGAATTTCTCTTCGTCAAGCATGGGCATTTCAAAATTTATAAAATGAAGAAGACATGAATGTCCAGCCATGATGGGATGGTTACCCATAGTCGACCCGCCAATACTTAAGTCAATCTCCTGTGGAAGCAAATAGAAGAGATGCGTATATAGCTTTTAGGTGAATGGTGTGATGATGGAGCGAGAGCGAAGTCGGCAAGACAGTGAAAGTGGGCGTAGACGAGGAACAGGAGAGAGTGAGAGAGGATTAAATAAGGCAAGGTGATCCTTGCCTTCACCCGAATAGCAATATGGAGCTTTTGAGTGGTTCTAAGAGAATTATTGTGACTCTTGGAGGGCTCAGGATCTTCAAAGAAACTTGCCTGGATGAAAGCCTTGTAATAAAAGGACTTACTTGGAGGGTCTAGGAAATCGATTTTATAGATGAGGTATATAGAGTACTTAACATTTAAGGGACTCTATGCGATGCAGGAAGTGCGGTCGGCACGTCAATGCAGAGTACATGCCGCTAGAGGAGTGGCTAGAGATGGCGTGAAGCTCGTCTTCACAGCAGGTATGCTTTCCATAGGGTGCCTGCATTAATAAGTAGTGGCCAGTGTCAAAGACTCATGGTGCAAGGTTATCTACCCCTATGTAGGAGGAGAGCATGCCCAGTTTCTTTCTTGCATGATTTCTGGGACCACATGTCCAGATCTGAAGGACCTGCTTCATGTGCTGGGCTGGCAAGTGAGATGGTGAGCTATACTGGGATCTATATGAGCTTGACTATTTTTGGATGTATCAGCACTTAAACTGGATATGTAACGAGCTTATGATCGTGTTCGATGAGATTTTTGTTTTTGACACTTCATCAAATGAGTTTTCAGGATAGTTGGATCGAGTGGATTAGAAATTTTGTTATTGCCCCATCATTTTTTATTCCAATCTACGGGACCCCATCATATAACATTTACTCTTCCATGGGTATCTGGCAAGGCTATCATCTTTTTCTTTATTTATTATTATTTACTCTGACATTTTATCCATAATGCTTAGAAATGCTATCTTGATGAACACTATTATAGTCTATCAGCTTGGTCAGTCAAACATTAATATCTCTCATCTTTTTTTACTGATAATTGTATCCTATTTACTTGTGCCACTTTGAGGAATGTTATTGTCATTTCTAAGATTATATTGGAATATTGTAGGATGTTTGGATAGAATGTTAACTTGAAAAACCAGTTGTTAAGTTCAGTCCAAAAGTTAATACACTAATAAGATAACAAATTGGGAATCGATTATATATTCAAGAATCTAATATAATTTGAAGTTATTTGGGTTTGCTTAACTCAGGGAAAGGTTGACCTGAACAGGTTGCAATGGCCTGGTATAGTAACTTTTAAAAAAGATTGGATGGATGGCAATGGAAGCTATTATCTATGATGGGTCGTGTTACTCTATTTAAGTTAGTTCTGTTTATCATTCCTACTTAATTACTATCACACTGCATTATTCTAAATATGTTCTCCTAAAATTGGAAAGTTTGTTCAGAAGTTTTTCATAGAGTTCAACTTCATCAAGATGAGTACACTTGCTTTCTTGAGATTGTATTTGTTAGCCTTTTCAGTCAAGAGGATTGGAAGTTTGGTGTTTAGTTATTCAAAGTGATGCCTTGATGGCCAAACATGTTGCAAGACTTATGTTATCTGACAAGAGGATGTGAGTATTTCTTGTGAGGATAAAATATGTTGAGTGGTGTTTTGTATATATTCGTTTGCGCCTGCAAAATAGCTCACCTCTTTGAAAAAAAAAATTGTTTTGTTGCATTGATTTTATCTAAGCTTCAATGGATTGTGGTTGAACGAATTTTGTCCATACCAATTTTAGATGGTAATATTTTTGATAGCTTGGGATGGGATCCTTTGGCTGGCTTATCAGTGAGAGTGACAGATTTTATAAATATTTCAGATCAAAAGCATCTTCAAGTAGAATTATTGAATGGATTTGGAAGGTTGGAGTCCATCTTAGAGTTGTCCTGTTTCTGTGGAAATTAACTTGGAATCACCTCCGTGTCGAAGCTTATTATATCAATGTGGATTATATACTCCTAGTCACTATGAGTTCTATCTAAATTTGGAGGAATCAATTGTTCCTGTTATATTGCATTGCAGACTGGCGATTTGGACCTGGCAAGGAACCCCAATTTCAAATGTTTCAACTTTTTCTACTTGTTCTTTAGATAATTTTTTTGTAAAATACCAAAAAAGAGCAAATAGAGATAATCAACGATCAGAGACAATGTTAATGTCATATATAGCATATCAAATTTAGAAGGCAAGAAATTCTCAATTTTTATAGTATTATTCGGAATCCTGGGCTCTTAGTAATGCAAGCTTCTATCCAAGCAAAGGAATTCATCAATATCAATGTCTTCAAAGATATCATCAAGCTAGGAAAATTTATGGTTCTAAATTTATAGATCCTCTTTTATCGGGAGCTTCTGCTCTTGATTTCTTTAATATTAATTTTGATGGTAGTGTCTTGAATAAAGATATATCGGATGGAGCTGGTTTTGTCATAAAAAATTTTAGTGATGCTTTTATTATGACTGTGGGTACTTGATTGATGGAAACTACAGTACCAATGGTGGTATTGTATTTTGCTCGGAAAGAAATGTCATATATTTAATTGCATTTTGTTTGGGAAGAGATGTTATATACTTTAAGGATTCCAAATGCTATTCATTAAAAGAGATTCTTCAATAATCATTCAATGCCTATCTAGTTTACACTTTTGAATATTTGATATCATCCATTTCTACCATATTACTAGTATGAAAAAATGATTTTGTAATTGCTCATAATCAGATATATTTGTCGAGAGATTATAAGAATGTGCTAGATTGGATCATATGAATTCCATATTATAAATATTATTGTTAGGTTTTTTTTATTAAATATCTTAATATTTTATTTATTAATTTTTATAATTATATTTATTTTAAAATAATTTAATAAATTTGATTTATTAAAGAATTGATGAAAAACGAATCTTGATCTTTTAGTCCAACACCGACACGCCATAAAATTAATTACGTGGAAGGTGCGCAACAAACCCAAGGAAGCATGGCTCTTCACGTTTCCGGACTCCTAAATTTACCCATCAGTTCCAATCGGGCGTCAAGTTCCTCCGTCACAGCGGATAACGATGATGGTTCCATAATCCAACGGATGGGATTGCATCCAAGTCTAATACGGACGGCAAAGGACATCCCGTATAGACGTTTCGTATGAGGATGGATGCAACGCCAGTCTTATATTTTCGGAAGGAACCGCCTAACAAGGTGACGTAAGCAATGACGTCAAATTGAAGATAAGAACCCGCAAAAAAGTCAAGTCGGCATCCGGCAAGAGTGGCCAGCCATTGATGCCTTCCACCACCGCCTTAGCTGGCAGGACCAATAACGTCCAAACACGTGGCTGTATCCCAGAGCGTCAAAACTAGCACCGCTTTAATCGGGCCGTCCAAGCTCTCCAAGCGGTCAATAAATACCTAGCCCTTGTACCAAGTTTTTTCAATCGTTGGTGCTAGCCGTCGTCGTCCGTTCATAAGCGGGCTTCGATTCGTTCTCTCTTCAAGATTTTGTAGCTTCTTCCTGCGGATTTGCTCCTATATTGTACGTTTTTAGGTTGCTCTCGATTCGGCTTTGTTTTTTATTTGTTTCTTGAGTTTTTTATGAATAATCGAGACATGTTCTCCAGAATTCCCTTATTGTTGAAGATTTTTATGGAAGCTTTGCTATTTTGTTAGATCGGCTTCGTTTATTCTCTGTTCTGGTGCCGATTAGGTTGCCGATCTTCGCATCTGTGCCTGTTTTCGGTCAGGGGCTGTTTTTTCCTCTTTATTAAGACCACAGTCATTAGGTTTTCAGGTCTTCTGCAGCCGATCTTCACCGGATGGACGAGACTCTGGGCACACGAAGTGAGGATCGAGGGTTTTTGTTCGAGATCAACGCGATTGGATGAGATCGCGGTTCTTTGTTGCAGATCTGTGCTGGTTGGGTGCGATCTTTGCGATCTTCGTCTTCTACAACGGCGTCCTTTGAACGGATGTAAACAAATGAGGTTAATAATTACTAGATCTCTACCTGATATCTCTTGTTTTGAGAAATTTGATCGAGGGATGTTAAGGGGTGGGTTGCTGTCTCTGATGATGTAGTGCCAATGGACGCCCGGGATCTCCATGGAGGGGAAAGGTAAGGGGTCGGGGGGCGACTTTTCTTTTGGATCTGTTGTCGTTGTTACGCCGACCTTTGCCATGTTGGGTGCGCTCGCATGGCAGGTCACCACACCCTAATAAAATTTTATTTTATTGTTGCTGGGGAGATCGCACGGGGTTGTTTTTTTTTTCCCGGGTTCTCCCTTCTGCTGTCTTTTTTTTTTTTTTTTTCCCTTTTCGTTTCTCTCCTTATCTCCTTTTAATTTCCTCCCAAAACTACTTCCCGATGATATTTGCCTTTAGTCCATCGTCAACTTAATCATAACGAAAGCATCCATGGAAGCTCTCGGGTGGTCGTCATCAACCTGCGAACTATGAGGTACAAGTAAACCAATATCTAATCTCACTTTTCCGAAGAAAAGGGTATGATAGAATTTATTTTATTGAATGTTTTATTTCAACCAATCTTATAGATGATCATAAGCATGCGAGCAATCTGTGAATATCGAAGCACCACTACCACGTCTAACATGAGTTGTATTCATTTTGCCCTAAACAAAGCAGATGATAGCATGTCACTCGTTAATTTATTTCCGTCGGTTTGTGCAGCCCGTATTGCTAAAAAAACAAAAAGCAATCAAATGTGTTTATCATGTTGCAATTCTTTAATCACTTCTGTTGTGGTTTCATATGGTGCGATTTGTGTGTCGGAAAATTGCTTAAATCAAAACACAATCAAGATATTCCTATGCCAGCAGAAGAGCCATGCAAATTTTATTACTTTGTAGTGGTTTGGTTTCAAAGAGATCTTGCTGAATTTTGTTCTAGTTTTTTAAATTTATTATTATGTCCTAGTATGCTGCTCATTTAGTGTTATTTATCCTCGAAATATAGATGGTGACAATGAAATCTAGTTATTGCTCTCTCTTGTAGTCTGTTATTTTCTGTAGAAGGGAGATATGGTATGTAATGTTAGCCTCTTGGAGGCAATTTTGCGTCCATGTTCGCTTCCTTGGTGAGCGTCTGTATGATAGCGTTGTGTTGTGGTCGCTGGATTTCGCTGCGTCAGCTCGAGGCAAATCTCTCCGAAACCAGGCTCAGATAATCCAGGTTCAGCAGATGCATGGCAAACCTCGAATTTAAGAAGCCGGCAACGACCAGGACCCAACGGGAAAGCTTCAGGCGAACGGCGGGGGCTCCCCCCCCCAAAAAAAAAAAAAAAAAAAAAGACTGTGTGTAACAAGAGAAATATATAGATGGCGGCAACCCAACGGCTCTCAGATCGAATATATTGTCACTGCAATTGTCGAGCTACGGCGAGCGAACGGAGATGTTACCTTTTTGTGCGACCCTTGCATGCTCTACGGTCAACGCAACTATGATCTTCGGTCAAAGTATCATTCATCATTTCTGCGATTCTGTTCGAAATCTACTATATATTTGGTTTTCTTTAAATGGTGGGATGTGCATATGCGGCTGCGGCTACTTTGATTTCTTTATGAGGATGTTGCACGTTTGGGTGGCATTTTGATGCCAGACATGCAAGTGATCATCTTGGAAGCAGCATGGTAATTAATCTTTAATAAGTTTCACTTCTATTTTAAGGCTTGTTCTATTTTGAAACTCGGTTTAGGGGGCCAGTATGGAATAATGGTTAAGCTTGATTATGCAGGATTTTGCTTTTTCATTTATATATCATGATTGATAGCAAATGCTTGTTCATTTATATATTATGATTGATAGCGCGGTGGGCAAGCCTTTAGCTTTTTCACTGTCCTTTTCGACTCTTTTTTGTTAGTTTGGTTTGTTGTGATGATGTTCCTGGTGGGATGTATCATGCTTGTGAAAGAGGAATCTACACTGTTCAAGTATATGCTTCCGCTTTCTATGATGCGGTTTAATTGGATGTTTGGTAAGCCTTCATTTGTTCTTGGGAGGATATTGTTTATTTTATGAAAACAGCAGTGGGTTGTAGGCAAATTTTTATTTTAAAGTGCGGCGACCGCGTCGTGGTTTGTCTTCGATTTTATTTTTTGTGTTTTTCTAATTTTTGTACCATCGGAAGCTTACTATCTTTGTATTTTTTAATTTTTGACGCTGCTGCTATGATTCTCTGTTTTAATGTTTGTTGATATCTTTGTTTTAATGTTTCTTGATATCTTTGTGAAGTCTAAATCTGCTGTGCCTTTAAATTCAGTTTTTTTTTGTCGTATTGAGCCAGGGTGGTTGTGTGGGTGTGTGGGTGTTTTTTTGTGTTGTGTGGGTGTTTTTTTGTGTTTTAATGTGTTTTACTTGCAAGACTTGTTTTTTATTGCGTTTCGATTACCAGGATAATTGTCGCCCCAACTTAGAAATATTTATTCAATGTTCGTCCGTAATCGTCTTTTCAGGGCCCCATTCAAAAAAAATCTCGTACATTCTCGTGGTAGAAAAAAAATATTATGTCGATAGTTTGATGTTGTTTATATAAAATTTAAATTTGAAATATTTATTTATTTTTTATATTGGGAAATATGTAAGTCGAAATATGTTGTATCACAGCTCTTTGTATCAGATAAATTTATTTATATTTTCCATGTCAATATTTTTTGAGATTTGATGGTGATATGGTTTTGGGGTATTGAAGTAGGGGACAGTTGGGAAAAATGAGAAGGGTATTTCATGTGTTGATTGAAATATTTATTTCTTGAGGTTGGAAATTAATTGAGGATATAATTTTTTTATTTCGTGAAAAAATGTTATTTTTAATATAGTTTATGCATGTTCATTTTTTTGCCGTTTTACTCGAGAAGAGCTCCGGCCAAGGAAGCGGCCTTCTAGGTTAGAAGGTCTTTATTTTGTGTGTTGGGTAGCGTTCCTAGAAGAATTAAATGCTTGGACGGACTCTCTTATCTCCAATGTATTGCCGGCACGGCAATTATTGGGTTTTTTCGACTTTTAAGTGGTGGTATTCCGCTAAAGTCAGTACGTCTTTGTGGTCTAAAGACAGCACTTTGTGGTGGTGGTATTCCGCTAAAGACAGGTAGTGGGAAATGCGTTAAATTATTTTGAAAGTGTTGGTGGTCGTAGAAAGGTCATTATTTTATTGTGGAGTGGCGAAGAAAATAGAGCTACGTGACTTTCAGGATTTTTGGATCTGCTTGGCAGAATTTGTGTTTACGCGAGGGAAATATTGAAGGAAGTTATGTTGCGTGCCGGAGGCCGTGTTGGTCAGTTTTTTTTTTTTTATTGTAAAAAAAAGTGATAACTTGTTTTTAGAAAGTAAAAAAAAATGAAAAATATAACGTCTTGAATTTTAATGTATTGGAATTTTATGAACTTTTTAATTTTTATGAAGAAATATAAAATTTATATATTTTTTAAATTTTTGGGATGGGGTTTGGTGTAGGGGTTGTTGTGTTTAATTTGTCAGCTTTAAAACTTCCTGTACGGGTTGTCTTGTCAAGAGTAGAGTGGTGCAGATTGAGGCGTTTTTTTAAACGGAGGGCGAAGCGGGAAGTGACCTAATTTGGTGAAATTTTGTTTGTTGGTTTCTCTATTTAGATCTGACAAAAGCTTTTTTCGAAAAAAACAGAACTGATTTTTTTGGCCGAAAGTTGCGCCGTTGGTTATATTTTCGCCCTGGTCACCGAAGTCATGCGTCTTGTGGGGTCTTTAAGCTCAAAAGTGGTAAGAGCGCTCAAAGCATTTATGGTGGAACTTTCAAATGCTTGAGAGGTTGGTGGTTCGAGTCCACCAAGATCCTGTATAGAAGCGTTAGAAGCGAAATTTGTAAAATTTTATATTCAGAAAAATGGTAATTGTAGCTTTGAACTGATTTAATATTTTTACAATTCAGTTGTGGTCTACGGTTTTTGAGGGGTTTGTTTGGTGAATGACAGTATACAAATTAAAGGCTATATAATTTAAATACGTGACTAATTAAATATTCAAATATTCGACCCTACATTGGGTTTGATTTGCGTCTACAACGCGAGACGGTCATATAAAATAATATAAAAAATTATATATGGAGAAAAAAGTTATTAAAATACTGTTTTGGTTATCTAAATTTTTTATTTAAACTATAAGAAATATTTTAAATGAAATGTAATGACTAAATTTCGTTCGAATATGGGGTCATTTGAAGTATACCACAGGATGTTGCAAATTGCACCGTTATAAAAACTGTGTTGTACGGATGTAGTGAACTTGTTTTATCTTGGATCTCGGAGAATGGATTTTCTATGTCGATGGTATGATCTGTTGGATGCCCTGTTTGATCTGTTGGATGTGTGTTGGATGTGATACATGTAATTTAGAAATTCAGGATATATACATCAAATAATTAAAGTTAATCTAATATAATTTTATATTAGATGTATATAAAGCTTGTAGTTTCTTATCCCCATGAACCTAAATCTTTATCCATTAGATTTTTTACATCATTTAATGCAGCAGACTAGGTCGACCTATTCGTGGAGAGCCAAATGTTTATTCTTGGATAATAGCCAAATTTATATTTATGCATATTTTTAAGTACATTTGTTTATAAATATTTTACTAATGTTCTTTGCTTAAAAAATATATATTTTTTTCATAGGAAATAAATGTGCACTTAAAAATCTATCGTCAAAAAAAAATATTTTTTGCTCGGAAGTATTAGATAAACATACCCTATTTTGTTGTTTTAGATATTTCAACAATTTAAATTTGAAGTTAAAGTGTGATTTGGCACCAAGATCGTGACTTGGTGCTTGGTACCTGGACATTTGGTGTAATAACCGTGGAGATAAGTGAGCTTTGTTTATTTATTTATTTTTATTAAGAATGGGAAGGGGTTTTATTTTAATTCTCTGTTTGGTTTGGAGAAGTTGTTGGAAGGGTTTGGATCATTTTCATTTAAATTTAAAAAAATATTGAAATGATGGGCAAAAAGGAAAATTAGTTTATCTTGTTAAAAAAAGTTTTTTAAAAAATTATTCACCTATCTTGTCAAGAATAATTAAAAGAAGGTAAATAAAATTTTTCACATGCTTTAATCTATTATGTTGTATGTCAAATTGAAAGAAGGAAATGTAAAATATATAATAAAAAAAAATGAATAAAGTCGGTGTATATCATTTCAAATTAGAAGGGTGAAAAAAAAATATACAAAAGATAAAATTTTGAATTAATAAATTATATTATATTATATAAATATATTTTATTTTATTAATAGTTTATTAATAAATTTTATTGGTCATTATTTTAATTTTTGTACATTTAAGAATTTTTGTAAATATAGTTAAATTATTGAGAAATTATTTTCTATTTTTTACATTTACTATTTTAACAAATATTCATACAAAATTAATTAAAATATTTAAATTAAAGTTTAAATTAATTAGTTATTTCTATGATTAACATGAAACAAATCAATTCATTAATAACTAATTTATTATATTATTTATTAAATTAAATTAAATATTTTTATAATATTTTTATATAATTATAATTATAAATGACTAGATTGTACGTTGTTTATTTATTTAATATGAGTATTATAAATTAATAATAATAATATATTTTATCAAAGATAGCTTAATAAAAATGTTACATTTATTATTTATTATTCTTTTATTTCAAAGAAAAAAATTATTTATCTATCTTTTATATTTTATCAAATACATGAGAGTATTGAAGAAAGAAATCTATCAATTCTCTTCAGTCTTCTCTCTCCATCTATCATGTTGAAATTTATTCGATTAAGTCTATCTGGATATGGTTCACAATAGCACATATCGGGATTTGTTTTAGTTGATTTAGTTTAAATAGGACTTTGACTAAAGATAAGTTTTTGATTAAGTAATTATGAGAAATAAAAAATAAAACTTATTTTCTAGAGAAAATTTCATGAAAGACGAATTTTTTTTCTAGATTTAGAAAGAATAATATTAATTATAACAAATTCTAAAATAAATAAGCAAACTAACTTGAATAAATAAAATTTAATTTAATATCTAACTTCCTCTTTTTAACTTAAATTTTGCATATACCTCGTAAATTATGTAGATAGATAAAAGTGCCTATTCTCAAAGGCTTGATAAAAATAGCTTTTTACTTCGGTAATACATCAATTCAATAGAAGATGATATTGCACATAAATGCATTTGTTTCTTATATAATTCACCATATTTTTTTTGATAACTTTATCTTAGAAGATTGTCATAAAAATTTTTTATAGGCGAATTTCAAGCATTCTAATAAATTTCTCAGTCAAATTGCCTGAGATGAATTCGCTCCTACCATTGCTATGTACTTTTTTTAATTGAAAAAAATCCTAATATTCAATTCTTATTCAATTTCTTTGTAGACCATGAAATAGCTCTAGTGTCTAAAAAGATAGCATATCCAGTATTCTTTGTAATATTTGAATTATCTGTTAGTTAAATATAATTTTTTTTATCATAAAAAATACCATATTTTTGAGTGCGATTCAGGCAGCGTAAATTTTTTTTTTTGTATCTTGTAGATAAATTATAGTTGGTCTCTCATATATCTACTAATCAAGCTCACATTATATATGATATATATCTTTATTACTGACAAATATATCAAGCTACCAACAATCTATTTATAATAATTAGTATCAACTTTTTTACCACTTCTAGCTCTTGTTAACTAGACCATGCTTAACAGGTGTCACTAACCGGTTTACTTTTTATCCATCTTGATTTTTTTTAGAATCTTCTTTGTGTACTTTTTCTGAGAAATAAAATGTTAATCTTTTTCTGATCAACTTCAATATCAAGATAATACTTCATCAAATCCAAAACAATTTGTCAAATTTTTCTTTCATGGGGCATTGAGATTCATGAATTATATCTATATTATTACTCGTATAAATAAGATCATCTATATACAGACAAATTATGAAAATCTTTTCTCCATTATCACATTTAGCAAATAAAGGATGCTCATAAGGACACTTTACAAAATAATATGAATCAAAATATGATTCTATATGGCTATACCAAGCTTGGGATATTTGCTTTAGATCATAAAGAACTTTTTTTGCATATGAAAACTTTAAATTCTTATCCCTTTTTAACAAATTCAGGTGGTTGATTAAAATATACTTTTTCTTTCAAACTTCTATGTAAAAAGGTAGATTTAATATCTAATTGATAAACATAGGATGAATTTTGAGTAGCAAAAGAGAGGATAAATCATATAGTCTCTTGTCGGACTGCTAGTGCGAACACATTATAATCAATTCATTTTTTTTATTTGAAATCTTTTGCAACTACTCTTGATTTGTATTTCTCTATATTGCCATCTGATTTCAATTTGGTCTTGTAGATCCACTCAAATCAATAACTTTGTGCCTTGGAGGGAGATCATTCAACTCTCAAGTTTCATTTTTCTTAATAGATTCAAGCTTCTTAGCCATAGCTTTCTACCACTTCTCATCTTGTGATGCCTCCTCACGTGTGATAGAATCACCTTCTGCAAATAAAGCAAACTGCACCTACTCCTTATCTTCATCAACAATTTGCTTATGATCTATATAGTCCTTTATCCATCTTGGTTGCTTTCAAATTTTTTAAGTAGTTCTCGAGATTGATGTGCCTAATGCTACTGGTGAGTAGATGCTCTAACTGAACTATCATGCTCTTTAACTAGAGATTGTGGTACTGGTGTACTAGGCGGTTGATTTCGGGCTGACGCAGTAGAAGACTAGGTTTTAAAATTTTATTATTAAAACCCTAATTGGTTGAAATCGTAGACCCAAGGATCAATTGACCATGATAACTAATAAATCATAATTTAGGATTATAGAGTAATACATGGAGTGCTATAATTCTTAATTTTTATAAGGTACATAAGTGTATGCCCTCCAGAGGTGATCCACACAGGAATCGAACAAGGAAAGCACTCCTACCAAGCTTGCTTATTTGACTAGGACTCCTCCGAGCGACCTTTCTTTCTTTGCAGGAATCCTTACCATTCTGTAGGGCACTCAGAGACCTCTTTGAATCCTCTTTCAAAATCCGATTATCCCTCCTATATCTCTTCCTAGGCTCTTGTGTTAAAATAACAAGTCTTGTCTTAAAGAAGACTTCTTGTCCTAAGAGAAGGAAGAGAAATAGAAATGATTTCTTTTGGATTGTTTTGGATATTTTTGGCATCAGAATATCGAATCCTTTTATACTTAGTGATGGGGCACTAGATAAACTTTTTCTCAGCCCTTAATCTGATTTTTTAATGATCAGATAGGACTCTTCAAGCAGGAATCCCTTGGGTGAAAGGTCTTATCATGATATGTTATATCACTGTGTCAAGAGACATATATGCATCTCTTCAATTTTTCGGTAATTTTTTCACTTATCATGTGGTCTTATCATGATATGTCATATCACTGTGCCAAGAGACATATGCATCTCTTCAATTTTTCAGTAATTTTTTCACTTACCATGTGGCAAGTAACCGGTCAAAATTTAGCTAAGAGAAGTGGGATTCTAATGGATGTATCAAAAAAACCAGAAGCCTTCAAGCAGAAGGACTTCTGGATTTAAGATTGCACGCTACACATGAAGGGACGCATCCCTTCATTTTGTGTGCCACAATTCTTCCACGCCAATTCTCTTTTGATCGGTCAAGCCCAATCCAAATGGGCATGGAGATAAGAGAGAGTGGCCTAGCATTTATCAAGAATAAGTGATTAAGTGGTAGAAGGACTCTTGGTCCTTCTGCACCTCTTAATCTTGGTGCATGCCAAACATGGCGCCAAGAGTCCAATCCCACTTGGACTCTTTCATAATCCAAGGATAATGCTTAATTAATTCCAAATAAATGCTGTTCCAATTAGGAATCAACCCAATCTAAGTCTCACTTAAATTGGTTAGCCCAAATAGCAAGCAAACTGATCCAATCTAATTAGGTTAGGAGTTAGGCTAGCATGCATATGCTAGTATGCAAATTAGCTAGCCTATTAGGATCCAATGATCTTAACCAAAATCCAATTGACTTCCTTGACCAATTTCTTAGCGTGTGTGATCCTTTGGGCTCCACATCTAGCTAGCAGTAGGTCCAGGTCCAAGCTTTTCGATCCAATCAAAACTGATCGATCCAATTAGTTCAAATCGAGCTGACCCAAGTAAGCCAATTCGAATCAATTTCCAAATTATCTCATGAATCCATCCAATATGTCATGTCTACACAGAAGATGAGAAATTTGATGAAAATTATCAAAATACCTTTCAGTGAAAAGTTATTGTACAATTCAATCCTTCGATCTCCATTTATCCTAAATAAGTGATGGATATGAAGAATTGTTAAATCCTAGCATTTAATCCTTTTCTAACTCAATTCAATAATAAAGACTTGATTGATGAAATATTAGAAATTCTTTCTAATCTCATCCTACTTTGATCAAAGTCTTCTTGAGTCAAAAATCAAAAAGATTACATGGGATAAGTCTTCCTCTTATTAGGAGTGATCGATTATTTGTTGATCCACTTACATCCTTCATGCACAATCCACCACATCGAGAATACTCTGCACATGACTCTTTGTTATGAATGAGCATAAACCAAAACATGACTTTATATGCATAAGAAATCATGATGATCTCAGATCTAAGGATCATTTGCACAACTTCCACTATGAGAACCATCTTTCTCACCGTTATGATCTCCATTATAATCCTAATTTCATTGCCCTAACCTAAGGGATTTATTATTTTCTTGATAAGATGCTGCAGTATGATGAATCAACAAATACCTTTTATTAATATCAATCTTGAGTTTAGAGAATACAAAAATACCACTGATACAATAACTATGATTGACTTTCAGGACAATTCTTTCAATCTCCCACTTGCACCATAGCCAATTGTCCTTGTATTTAATATTTATACAATCTAGATGGCGATCTAACTACTGTAGAGGAAGTGCCTTAGTGAATGGATCTGTTATTTTATTTTTTGTATCAACTCATTCTACTACCACATCATTTCTTTCAATGATTTCTCGAACGAGGTGGAAGCATCTTAGAATATACCTGGACTTATGGTGAGACCTTGGTTCCTTCGCTTATGCAACAACTCCAGTATTATCATAATACAATGTTATTGGTTGTTGTATTGCAGGAACTACGTCTAATTTGGTGATAAACTTCTTCATTTAGACTGCTTTCTTAGTGGCTTCACTAGTAGCTATGTATTTTGCCTCAATGACTAAGTTAGCTACAATTGGCTGCTTAGTACTCTTCCAACTCACTGCTCCTCCATTCAAAGTAAAGACATACCCTGATATAGATTTTCTGTCATTTGGATCAGATTGGAAACTAGAATCTATATAGCCTTCTAGTTTTAGATCCGATCCTCTATATATTAGAAAAACATCCTTAGTTCTTCTTAGGTACTTAAGAATGTTTTTCACAGCTTTCCAATGTCCTCCCCTGGATCAACTTGGAACCTGCTTATTATGCCTAAAGCATAAGCAACATCAGGCCTGGTACATAGCATTGCATACATAATTGATCCTATTGTCAAAGCATAAGGGATCTTATTCATCATATCTCTTTCTTCTAGAGTCTTAGGTGACATCTTTTTAGATAGATGTATACCTTGACTTATAGGCAAGTAACCCTTCTTACTTTCCTCCATATTGAATATCTTCAATATTAAGTCTATGTACTTGGATTGGGATAAACCTAGCATCCTTTTAGATCTATTTTTATAGATATTTATTCCTAGAATATAGGATGCTTCTCCCAAATTTTTCATGAAAAACTATTTTGATAGCCATGTTTTAATTGATTGCATCATTGGAATATCATTTCCAATGATAAGTATGTCATCGACATACAAGACCAAGAAGACAATGGCACTCCTACTTGTCTTCTTATACACACACGGCTCATCCGTATTCTTGATGAAACCAAATTTCTTAATAGTTTCATCAAAATGAATGTTTCAGCTCCTTGATGCTTGCTTCAATCCATAAATGGATTTTCTAAACTTGCATACTTGGTTTGGTCTCCCACTTGAGACAAAACCTTCTGGCTGTGACATATAGACTTCTTTTTTAAGATTTTCATTGAAGAATGCAGTCTTAACATCCATCAGCCAGATCTCATAATCATAGTATGCAGCAATGGCAAGCATAATCCTAATGGACTTGAGCATGGTAACTGGCGAAAAAGTTTCATCAATATTAATACCATGCTTTTGCTTGAAACCTTTTGTCACCAACCTAGCCTTGTAGGTTTCTATTTGCCCATTTGCTCTAATCTTCCTCTTCAAGATCCATTTGCACCCTATTAAGATAATTCCTTCAGGTGGGTCAACCAAGGTCCAAACCTAGTTATCATACATGGAGTCCATTTCAGATTTTATGGCACTGAGCCATTTGTCATAGTCCTTATTCATGACTACTTCTGTATAGGTTAGTGGATCACTATCTTCAATGATGCTGGTTTCATTATTATTTCCAATCATAAAACCATATCTTAGAGGTGCTTCCCGCACTCTTTCTGACTTATGGAGAGGTGTGTATTGTGGTTGTACTTGATTAACTGGTATTTTTGGTTGAGGAGCTTGAGTTTGTTCATTTTGAACTCCACTCAATTTAATTATTCTCTCATTACCTTATTGGATAAATTCTTTTTCTGAGAAAATAGCATGCCTACTAATAAAGACCTTTTGTTCAGTAGGATGATAAAATAGGTATCCAATACCCTCTTAAGAATATCCAATAAATCTACATTTCTCACCCCTAGCACTTTGTTTATGCCTTAATTCCTTTCTAACATAGGCTGCACAACTCCAAATCTTAAGATGCTTAAGACTTGGTTTCTTGCTATTCCATAATTCATTAAGAGTGCTAGGTACTGATTTTGATGGTACCCTATTCAATATATATGCAACAGTTTTTAGGGCATATCCCTAGAAAGATATTGAAAGATCTGTGAAGCACATCATGAACCTTACCATGTCAAACAAGATACGATTCCTCATTTCTGCTACACCATTTAATTATGATGTATATGGAGGGGTCCATTCAGAGAAAATATCATTTTTCTTAAGATGAATAAGAAATTCACTAGATAAGTATACTCCTCGATCAGATCGAAGGATTTTAATACTTTTTTCAATTTGTTTTTCAATCATATTTCGATACTCTTTAAATTTATCAAAGGCTTCAGATTTTGTTTCATGAGATACACATATCCGAACCTAGATAAATCATCAATAAATATGATAAAATAAGAGCATCCTTCTCTAGCCTGAGTTGACATAGGTCCACATACATTTGAATGATTAACTCAAACAACTCAGTTACCCTTTCTCTATATCCAGTGAATGGAGACTTGGTCATTTTATCCATGTGGTAAGATTTATAAGTTTCTAATGATTGATAATCATAAGGGCTAAAGAAATCATCTTTGTATAAGTTATTAATCCTTGACTTACTTATATGACCTAATCGGCAATGCCAAAGAAATATTTTATTTGTATCATCCCTCTTTCTCCTTTTATTTTCTACAAGTAATACTTCATCATTGAGGGATAGAATTAAAAGATCATTTACAAATTTACTCATTCCAAAAAAGTCATTAGAATGAAAAATGAAGCAACCATTACTTTCAACTTTTATTTCAAAACCATGTCTTAAAAATAAAGGTAGTGAAATAATATTCCTAATAATATTTAGAATGAAATAATAATCTTTTAATTCTAATATCTTGCTTGAAGGCAACAATAACATGTAGGTTCCAACAACTTCTGCATGAATGGCCTCTCTACTTGTGGCTCGAAGTCACCTTTCTTCAATCTCTAATCTTGTGGAGTGCCTACAAAGATTTGCATATATGAGACCCACATGCGGTATCCAATACCCATGAATCAGAAGTTGAATAACTCAATGATAAGTTTATTTATATCATAAACAAATCTCTTGATGCTCTATTGGAATCTTGCTTCAGATTTGCAAGGTAGGTCTTGCAGTTCTTCCAATATCCTTGTTTGCCGTAGAAGAAACATGATCCATCATTTGAAAACCTTTTTGCCTTTTTTCTCTTTTTGATGCTCTTCTTTGAGTTCAGCTCTCTTTGAACCCTTCTTCATTACTCCTTTCTTCTTCCCATCAACTAGAAGAAGATGATGAGCCTTATCACCTTTGAAGTGGCTGTAAGCTATCTTAAGCATGTTAAGCAGCTCTGGTAATGCAAGGTTTAGTTTGTTCATGTCGTAGTTCATGACAAATTGAGAGTAGAAATCTGGGAGTGATTGCAGGATCAAATCCTGATTAAGCTCCCCATCCATGAGAAAATCTAATTTACCTAATCAGGTGATTAAGTCAATCATCTTGAGAACATGGACCTGTATGGATGAGCCATCACTCATACGTGCTCGGAACAACTACTTTGATATCTCATATCTAGCAATCCTACTATGCTCTTCATATAGCTGTTTGAGATTAAGTAGTACGGACTGAGATTTCATATCTTTATGTTGCCTCTGTAGCTCGTTGCTCATCAAGGCTAACATGATGCACTTGATAATCAAGCTATCATTTTGTCACATTCTATAAGTGGCATTTTCCTACTCTATCGCATCATTTTTGATCGGATCTGGATCCGGAGAATCAAAGATGTAGGATACTTTTTCCTAAGCAAGTATTATTCTTAGGTTCCTTAACCAGTCCACATAGTTTGGTCTAGTCAGTTTATTGGCATCTAGTATATCCCGCAGTGATAATGATGAAGCCATTAATTTAAATCTATAGTTATACAAGAATAATATATAAGCAGACCACTTAAGATGATACTTATAATTTGATAAGGACTTTAAATATAATTATGTCTCCCATTATTTTCTTCGAATACTATAACCCTCAACTATGGTAAATGAGAAACCAATATCTGGTTTCTTTAGTGACGTTAAGATCCCAATTCTTTATAAATGTCTTGTGTTTGCATAACAAATATTTATAAGTTCAAGGATAGAAAATTCTTTTTCAATTGCATTCCTTGCAATTCTCAACATAATACTTGCCTTTAAGACACTTACAACCTTGTGTTTGCACAACAAACTATAATGTCTTGTTTAGTTGGACCTTTCACTTTATATAATCATGATTGAATAATGTCATCCTTGAATTTGCTCAATAAAGTAACATTATCAAGCATACTGTAAAGCATAAAATGCACCATGCCATTTTTTTTATCAAAACCTAATAGTAAGTCTTGAGTTTGCTCAACAAACCTACTATAGTTTTGATACAAATTTGGCTTGGCATGAAGGCAAATTATAGTCTGTTTAAAATCAATTAGCATTTCCAATTCTAAGGTCTAAATTAATCGAATTGGCCAGGTAAGTGGAAGAGGTGTGGGAGTCCCTCCGTTCTTGTCTTAGATACCAAATAATTTTGGCTAGGTAAGTAACGGAACCAATTAAAAACCACATTCTCTTTACCTTCCCAGAACCACTTTCTTTAGATATCAATCGATCAATCAAACCCTAAAAAGGATCTGCATCAAGATTTTATATAACACTATGATTAAATATAATTTTTATAAGGGCTTTGATGGTCTCAAACACATCCTAATTAACCATGCCAACATGACATATATTCTAGTAAATAAGCATATTAATCCTAATATGCATAACCATAACATGATTAAAACAACAATCCATTTTGTTTACCTCACTTATTCATAGGATAAGGTCATAAGAGATCCCAGTGAATGGAAGAGATGGCCTTTAAATCCTACTTAGCTCCTACGACCGGACGACCATGGTGACTAACCAAATTCGAAGCAGTTACTAAGAGCATAACATATCACATATATAACATGAACAAATCATGAAAGAGTCATGGCAAAGCAATCAATTAATACTAAAATGATTACTAATTACATGAATCAAGATAGCTCTGATAGCATTGTTGGGTTCAGGCTGACATAGTGGAAGACTGGGTTTTAAAATTTTTATTATTGAAACCCTAATTGGTCGAAATCCTAGATCCAAGGATCACTTGACCATGACAACTAATAAATCATAATTTATGATTATAGAAGAATACCTGAAGTTCTATACTTCTTAATTTTTACAAGGCACACAAGTGTATAATCTCCATAGGTGATCCACACAGGAACCAGACCAAGGAAGCACTCCTATCGAGCTTGCTTATTTGACTAGGACTCCTCTAGGCAACCTTTCATCCTTCAGCGACCTTTCTCCCTTTGCTGGAACCCCTACCCTCTTGTAGGGCACTCAGAGACCTTTCTGAATCCTCTCTCAAAATCTGATCATCCCTCCTATATCTCTTTTCAGGCTCTTATCTTAAAATGACAAGTCTTATCTTAAAGAAGACTTCTTGTCCTAAGAAAAGGAAGAGAAATAGAAAGGATTTCTTTTGGATTATTTTAGATGTTTTTGGTATCAGAATACTGATGCCTTTTATACTGAGTGAGGGGGCACCTGATAAACCTTTTCCTCAATCCTTGATCTAATTTTCTAATGATCATATAGGACCCTTCAAATAGAAAGAGTCCCTTGGGTGAAAGGTCTTATCATGATATGTCATATCACTATGCAAAAAGATATATATGTCTCTTCAGTTTTCTAGTAATTTTTTTACTTGTCATGTAGCAAGTAACCGGTCAAAATTTGGCTAAGGGACATAGAATTCCAATGGATGTATCAGACAACCAGAAGCCTTCAAGCAGAAGAAAATCTAGATTTAAGATTGCGCGCCACACATGAAGGGATGCATCCCTTCATTTTGTGTGCCACAATTCTTCCATGCCAATTTTATCTTTTGACCGGTCAAGCCCAATCAAATGGGTATGGAGATAAGGAAGAGTGGCCTAGCATTTATCTAGAGTAAGTGATTAAGTGGCAGAAGGACTCTTGGTCCTTCTGCGCCCCTTAATCTTGGTGCATGCCAAATATGGCACCAAAAGTCCAATCCCACTTGGACTCTTCCATAATCCAAGGATAATGCTCAATTAATTATTAAAAAAATATAGATAAATAATGTTTCAATTAGGACTCAACTTAATCTAAGTCTCACTTAAATTGGTTAGTCCAAATAGCAAGCAAATTGACTCAATCCAATTGAATTAGAAGTTAGGCTAGCATGCATATGCTAGTATACAAATTAGCTAGCATATTAGGATCTGATAACCCTAACCAAAATTCAATTGACTTTCTTGACCAATTTTCTAATGTGTGTGACCCTTTGGACTCACATCTAGCTAGCTGTAGGTTCATATTCAAGCTATTTTGATCTAATCGAAATTGATTGATCCAATTAGGTCAAATCGAGCTAACCCAAGTTAAATAATTTGAACCAATTTCCAAATTGACTCATGAATCTATCCAATTTAATTCATGAAAATCTATAAGACATGATTGACATCTAGCAACGTATCATGCCTACCCGGAGATGAGGAATTTAGTAAAAATTATCAAAATATCATTCAATGAAAAGTTACTGTATAATTCAATCCTTCGATCATCCTTTATCCTGAATAAGTGATGTGTATGAATAATTATCAAACCATAGCACGTAATCCTTTCGAATCTCAATTCGATAATGAGGACTCGATCGATAAAAAATTAGAAATCCTTTCTAGTCTCATCCTACTTTGATCAAAGACTTCTTGAGTCAACAATCGAAGAGATTACATGAGAAAAGTCCTCTTCTTACTAGGAGTGATCGATTCCTTATTGATCCACTCACATCCTTCATGCACAATCCACCACATCCGAGAACACCTCATACATGACTCTTTATCATGAATGAGCATGAACCAAAATATGACTTTAGGTGCATAAGGAACCATGATGATCTTAGGTCTAAGGATCACTTGCACAATTCTCATTATGAGAACCATTTTTTGACAAGTAGTAAGACCTACTGATGTGGGATGACTCTAAGAATGCTAAACATGCAAGAAAAACAGAAAAATAATTTTTTTGTGATTTTTATAATTATGATTTGCAGGTTAAATTTCCAAATAAAAGTAAGAACTAGCAAGAAGAATAGCAATGCATATAATCATCGTATCGCAGGCAAACTCATGCAAAATAATAAATTCCAGGACCCGAGAATTGAGAAACTCCCAGATTATGATAGCTTATCTTCATCAAATCAAAAATTAAAATAAGGGAAGGATCTTACCAATCAGTGATTTGAAGAACTTTCGATGAAGAGATCACACGGCACTCTGATTGGAGCCTGGATGACGAAGCTCAATTTCCTTGAACTTGTAGCTGATTTGGGCAGTCCTGGAGGCAAGGAAAGCCTCCTCTTGGGAGGTGAAACACCTCGGGGATCCTACAAAATGTCAAGGGTCAATCAAAATAACAAGTAAGAAAAAGAAAGAAAACTAGGTTTAGAAGGAATCAGGTTAGGGTTTAGAAGCTGGGCTGTTTGAAGCTTGTTGAAGATCTCCTTGCTTGGTGACCTAGGGCACTCCTTCATGGATGTGTGAAGGCTTGGATGGTAGTGAGTTATGGTGTGGAAAGATTCTAGGGCAGCAAGGAATTCGGCCAAGCACAATAATACAAACCAAAGAACCAAAAAAAACAAAGTAACACAAGCTCGCAAGCTCAAATAAATTTCACCAGGGTTTTGATATCATGAATAAAAATTGATTACAAGAGGGGGAGGGGTGGGGTATTTATAGAGTTTCCATACCCTCTAACTAGGGTTACACACTTGGGTTACAAGTCCTCTCTTAACTAGGTTAGAAAAATAAATCTTAAAACAATTAGGAACATAAGTCCCAGCTAGGTTAGGATTTGACCTAGTCTTCTCCTTCTCCCTTCATGCTTTGACTATTCCACTCAAGGACACCCCTTGGACTTGGTCAACATCTCAAGGATGCCTAGGGTGGCATGTTGGGCCTCTAGGAGCAGCAAGGGGCCGGCCCAAAGGGGCTTGGGTGCATGGGTTTGGGTCTATGGAAGCTGGGATGGCCTGGTAGCCTGGTAGCAGGAATATTCCATGGAATCTTACTTCTTTAGGGCTTGGGCTTGGCACCTGGGCTTGATTTTCTTGGGCTGGGATGTAGGTGGACCTCTGGAATCATGGATTCCTTGGTTTAGGAATATGCTCTAGCATCTGGGGAGGAATCTGGGCATCTGGAAGACATATGGAAAGAATCAGGATTTTTGGAAGCATCTTGGATCCTGGGTTGTCACACAAAATCCAATGGTTTGAAGTAATGGCCTCTGACTCCTGGATGTTGCCTGGTGGAACTCCAAAGTAGGGTGACCTCCTCTCTTGTACAAAAATTAGACTCATACTGGACTCATAATTGATGTACAGGACTCAAAATACTGACTAGGTTGAGCATTGAGACAAATCAACTAACCTCAACTTATTACAGGACTCAATCTTAATTGATTATAAAATTTCCAAAATTTTGACATATGACTAATTAAACCATATGAGATCCAGTAATCTGTGTCTGATCCTGGTGTCCCCACCACCTCTATAAGATGTTCTTAAGGCAAATCAGTTCAGTAAACTTATACGCTAATGAGCACCCATATCCTTATTTTAGTGTTCCTACATAAATGGCTTTGAGACCAACCACCTTCTCCATCGAGCATCATAGGATGTGCTAGTCTTTCTGGAAATATCGATCCCCGAATCGATGATCCAATAACTAGGAATATTTTAGATTAGAATTTATAGAAACATAGGCCTCACCGTTATGATCTCCATCATAACCTTAATTTCATTGCCCTAACCTATGGGGTTCATCATAATCTTGATAAAATGCTGCAATATGATGAATTAACAAATGCCTTTTATTAATATCAATCTTGAGTTGAGAGAATACAAAAATGCCAATGATACAATAACTGTGATTGGCTTTCAGGGTATAATTCTTTTACTAGGCTCACTCACTACTTGTGCATCTATACTGTTCTGCCCTATATCAATTAAGTCAATAGCAATATATTCTCCTGCATTCACATTCCACTTGAAAGCATTTTTTCAGAAAAATGACATCTCTACTAATTACAATTTTTTCAGAAATTAGATTGTAAAGTTTATAAGTCTTAGGATACTCACTATAGCCAATATATAAGCATGCTTTACCTTTATCATCCAACTTCTTTCTCTTCTCATCTAGCACATGTGCATATGCAACAAATCTAAAAGCTCTAAGATAGTTAACATCTAGCTTATAACTTGTCTAGACCTCTTGAAGAGTTTTTCGATATAAATTCTTTGTAGGGCATAAATTCAAAATATCAACACTCCAGTATACAGCTTCAATCTAAAACTATCTAGGCAAAGATTTAGCTTTCAACATGCTTCTCACAATGTTTAAGATAGTTATGTTCTTTCTTTCTATAATACCTTTTTGCTGTGAGCTATATGCAACAATTAACTGATATCTAATTCCATGAAAATCACAAAACTAAGAAAATTCATTTGAAGTGAATTATGTTCCTTTATCAATCCTTAAGATTTTAATAAAATAACAACTTTCTTTCTCAATAAGAGATCTAAAATTTTGAAAAACTAAAAATGCTATAGACTTCTCTTGAAGAAAATAAATCCATGTTTTTTTTAGTATAATCATTAGTAAAAGTAAAAAAATATTTCTTCCTACCAAAAGAAAGTGGATCAATTGGCCCGCAAATATCTTCATGAATAATTCCAAGTAGTTGATTGGCTCTTCTTGCTTATCCTCTAGGAAAAATCATGACATTGCTTTCCAAAAATACATCATTCACATAGTTGAACAACATGATTGATAAGTGGAAGGCCTATAACCATCTTCTTCTGATACAATAACTTCAAGCCATGAAAATTTAAGTTCCCATACCGTAAATGCCATAGCCAGGACTTATCTTTTATAATAGTGCTGAAACAAGATAAATTTCAAGGAGAAATTTTCAAAGAAAAAAATCATGTTTTTAGGCATGAGCATATTAGCTTTCATATGCCTATTATCATCTTCAATTTTGAGGAGAAATCTTCAAAGATATCCCATAACCCTTTTCCACCAATTGTCCTAAACTTAACAAGTTGCTTTTGAGCTTAGGAACATAAAAAATATTAGCAATGAAAACAAGCATGTCTCCCTTAGTTTGAATTGGTATCTTTTCAATATCCTTGATATCAACAATAGAATCATCACCAAATATAATTTTTGAAGAAAAAACTAATTCAATTTACAAAATAGAAACTTGTTACCTATCATATGGTTGCTAGCCCCTATCCCAAGATATTACAAATTTTTAGATTTTTCTTGTACGATGTTGTAAACAAGTAACAAATTCACAATTACTTCATGCTTTTCCTTTTCAATATATTTGCTTGTTCTTGTGCAACAAAATTTTGATAACATTTATAATTATAATGACCAAATTTATGGCAAGTATAACATTGAATTTGATGTTTATATGTAATCCATCATCCACGTCCACGACCATAAGATTGGCCTCTACCTCAATGATGTCCATCAAAATCTCTATGATTCTAATTTTCTCCTTGTATGGTATTGTTGTCTGTACATCTTTCTTTGCTAAAATCTCTACCATCTCTACCTCTGCCATTATTTTATTATATGCCATGGCCTCTACCTCTGACATAACTATCACCAGTTTGTGTCTTTGGTTGTAAAGCCTGCTTTGTAGGGGTATTTTTGTTGATCCTTTGCTTATAGGCCATCAAAGATCCCATTAGTTTATCAACTATCAAATAATCTAGATTTTTGCTTCTTCAATATAACACATCACATGCTCAAACTTCAGTATTAAAGATCGAAGGATATTTTCAATCACCCTCAAATCTGGCATCTCATTTCCATTAGATTTTATTTTATTCACTATGGCCAAAGTCTGAGAAAAGTTATCTGAGCTACTTTCCATTGAATTCATCTTCAAGTTCTTAAACTCTGCCAGCCGTGCTTGTAAACTAACCTTCTTCACCTTGGTTACTCCTTGATATATTTTTTTAAAGATTAACCATTCCTCATGGAAGGTCTCTACTGTTGCTGCTACAATCTTCTTAAACATACTTTCATCAACTACTTGATGGATGAAAGCAAGTATCTTATAATCTCTTTTTCTCTTATCTTTTAGACTTGCTTTCTTTGCTATATCAAGAACAACTTTTTTTTATTTGTGGGCTCCTCAAATCTCTTCTCTATTACATTCCATATCTCTTAAAATCTGAATAAAACCTTTATCTGAATCATTTAGTGATCATAGTTTTTATCGATGAAACATGGAATGTACAGTTGGATCATGCTATTATTCGATCCTAATGCTATTTGAGATACTTTTCTTCCTCCTTTTTCACTTCTACAATCTTTGCTTCAATCGGATCTGAATATCACTCTAGATATTCGGGTTCTGATATCAAATGTGAGAAATAAAAAATAAAAATCTTTTTTTGGAGGAGATTTTACAAGAAACAGGAAAAAATATTAATTTTTTTTCCAAATTTGGAAAGAACAATACCAATTATAACCAATTCCAAAATAAAAAACCAACTAACTTGGATAAACATAAAATTTAATTTAAAACTCCTAATAGTGGTAAGGATATATTTAATGATTATTATGATTATGATAAAGTTGAACTCTACTAGATAATGCCTATATCAGTATTTGGAATTGATTCAAATATTATCTTTGATGGATGAGGCATGTTATAAAAGGACACCCTTATGGACTTGGTCACCTATCCATTTGAGAGCATGTAAGGTTGTTTCCATCGGGAATTCTTGGAATGGGATACAAAAAATCAAGAGTGTTGCTCGTGATTAACGAGAAATATATCTAAATAGTTCTTTTTTGATTGCGGCATGCAATTTTTATCAGAGATCATATACTATCCACAAGTAATTCAGAGATCGTGTATGGCATCAATGACTTCTTTTTCAAGTAAATCCTATTACCTATAATTTTTTCATATTATGGTATCAGATCTAGGTTATTGGTTTAAAGATTGAATCTTTTTGTCCATATAAATATTTTATGAATATAGATAAAATTAGCCATCCTAGTAGGTTGCTTGTAATCCAAATCGTTACAATCAGAAGGCATCCTTAGTTCCTTGACAACTTATTTTATTTTTTATTTATTTTAGATGTCTATGATATAATATTTATTTATTTTAAGAGCTTGGTCATGTATTTTTTGTTGGACCTTGATTAATAAATAAATAAATAAATAATAAGGGACAAAGGGAAGAAGAAAAGGGATGGTGTCTTAAGGTTTTCTTGTCGATCCCCCTCGTTTCAATGAAGATGGTTGGGTTCGGCGTTGCCACATCCATTAGTTACCTAGGAAGAGATGTCGTACCTCCCATCAAAAATGAGATCCAATGCGGAAGTAGTGTGGGGCATCATTCTTCGGTGGCAGGGTTGAAGTTTTTCATAAGATGCCGACTAGGTGCAACCCAAAGATCTCTTAATCATCAAAAAAATCGATGGTGGGTCTTGTAAAAAAGGTAGTGGACCATCAATTAAGGTTTTTCGGTAGTACTATCCAAGATTAAGGAGGAGCACCAATTTTAGGCCCCTCCTTTATGGATCTCTCATAGAGCTGACCATCACTGGCAAATCGATGATCGATAGGAATTTTCAAGCTAATGGCTGCTGGTTCAGGAATGGACGGCATGCCATCGGCTGACATTAATAGGAGAGGGGGTTGTCATATCCCATTTCCTTCACTCTCGATAAGAAAAAGGGAGGAAAAAAATGATGGGTTTGGGTTTTTAGGTTTTGTGTTTTGACCCATGAACCCATATCCATTAAGTACTATCCATTAGCTCATTAAAAATTGATTGAACCAAGTTAGATCCAATCATTTGAAGTTGATTTAATGGAATTTTACAATTTAACCCCTGATAACATAATATATTATATAAAAGATCTCATAAAATTATAATTTGGTTCCTATAATAAAATTTATTATGTAAATATTCTTTAAAAATTATGATTAGATCCATGTTATGTGGTTTTATTGCATTAAGTCCACAAACTTGTATATTATATGTTTTGATGTGATGTTCAATTCATTAATGTACAAATAAAGTATTGTGGATCTATTATTATATTCTTGATGATCTATTAATGCTATGTTTAGCATGTAAAGTTTATTGACACTATTTATAGGGAGCATAATGTCTTTGGTTTGATTGATTCAATAAGATAACCAAAGTGTGTACGGACATGTTAATCAAATTTTTTTATAAAATATAATTTTAGATAGATGAAATGGTAGGGTATGTATTGGATAAAGTTTACATTTTTCATATTCAAATATATAGTATTTGCTTGTATCTATTTGTGTCTTATTAGGTTCACTAGTGTTACAATCAATTACTAAATAGATATAGCCACTAGCATATTATGGCATTCGTCTAAAAGAGAGACATAATGATGCAGATGATCGTTTGCTAATGTTAAATATGAAAATATTTATTTGCTTTGGATAAAATTTAATTAGTCTTATTATTTGATGATAACACAAGTATGTATTATTTGTAAAATTGATTTCTATAATAACTGATAGTAGTATAGGATAAATTTCTTTTTTAATAGATCAGATTTTTTAGAATAAGAAGGAAGAATAACCCTTATATTAGAATATGCTAACTTTAATCTGGTATTCTGAGTGGATGAACCTTCACCACTTACAGATGAAATAATACTATAACTGAAGAACCTTTTAAAAAAATAAGAATTGCCTAAGTTTGCTCCTAATGAAATCCAATGTAGCCAGGCATATATAGATTCATGCGATAAGGCATGTGATTTCTTGAATATTGTGGAATAATAATTTGTAAGTTCTGACAAGGCAAAGGCAGGCATCCTAATAACAAGATTAGTCTTCATATAGTATACATGAGGGATATTGCAATATATTTAAATGATATTAAGGTTTCCATATCAACTACATTTTTGATCTACTTTGTTTTCACTTCTCTTCCATCATAATATGATCCTTTTAAGATCTATTATAATTACACAATAATGATAGTTAACAAATTACTTATCAAATGTGTGGAAGAAGGTCAAGATTAAGAGAAGAAGATAAAGAGAGTGAACTTTGCTTTATAATCAAGTTAGTGGAAAAGCAGGTAAAGAAAATTGTACATCCAAAGCAAATGGGAAGAAAGTATTAGCTTTTGTGCCATGATAATATTATAAAATTCTTCTTCGGTAGAAAGAAGGGATACAAAAAAAAACTACAAAAAGTATGAAATGATTGCAAACCTTTTACTTTTTATATGTTCTTTTAATTTAATTTAGTAAATATTCCTAATTCTAATGTATATATATACATTGCCAACAATTTGCAAGGCATCCTATCAAGAAGATCTTTGACTGAAAGTGAATGATCTATTATTGTTGGAAATCAAGCACATTTACTATCCAAGGTAGTTGGATGCTCTACTGGATAGCCATAGATTCTAGTAGATTATAGAGTTGGTTTTACTCTTTCCTATTGAATGAAGGATGGGATCTTAGGATAATTAAATTTCATTAATTTTGTGACATGTGTTGACTGTATAAAGGTAAAGTAGATATATACATTTAACAAAGCTGTCAGAAGGAGTGAAGTAAATATATACATCTAGCAAATGTGTCAAAAGGAGTGAAAGAATTTTAGAAATCATTCACATTGACATCTATTGACATTTTCTCCACATCTAACATGTAAAGTATATTTTGTCACATTCATAGATGGCTATTCATGATATATATGTACCTTCTATTTGATAATGTTGATATCTTTTAAGTCTTTAAGAAATTCAAAATAGAGATAGAAAGATAATCAAGAAATGTGATTAAAATAGTCAGATCCAATTGAGATGGGGAGTATTATGGTAAACATATTAAGATAGGATAAAGACCAGGATCATTAGCAAGATTTTTAAAAGAACAAAGAATTGTACCCCAATATACAATGCTTGGCATATCAGATTGAAATAGTATAGCTAAAAGAAGGAATTGAATACTTAAAAAAATTGTTCAGGTATGATAAGTTTTTTTATCCTACCTATTTCCTAGCGGGTTAAGGCTATAAAGATTACTATGCATATCCAAATAGATCTCTACTAAGACAATTCAAAAGACTTTTCATGAGCTATAGGTTGGTAGGAAATTTAGTTTAGTATATATGCATTCATGAGGTTATTTAGTTGAAACCAAAATTTATAATGCACAAGAGAAAACATTTGACCTAAGACCGACCAATAATTTTTTTGTTGATTATCTAGAGCGGTCAAAGGGGCATAGACTTTATTATCCATCTCATATACCATGGATATTGGAAACTGATAAAGTTAGATTTTTAAAGGACAACATTTTAGTGAAAGTGGAGAATCTCAAGATTTTATCTTTAAGAAAATGCATGATATAAAATTTTGCACTTGAAAAGCAAACTAAGTGATAATTCATATTATTATTATTTGAGATAACATTTAGGAGGAATCACCACTTCAACAAGTTTCACTCCATGAGATTCCTATTGCCAAAGGAGTAAATATATAATTATTGTCATAATTAAACAAATCAAGGGACAACTTTTTAGAGATCTACTAGAATAAGAAAATCTAATATACCTCTAGATTATGCGATGTATCTAACTGATATGGTTAAAAAAGATGATGACCTTGTGATGTTCCGACAAGCCATGAAAGGTGAGAACTTTTTATAATAGTTGGATGCCATGGAATAAGATTTGAGCTTTATAGATAAAATCATATCTGGAAATTAGTTGACTTACTTAAAGGGATGTGATTAATAAGTTGCAAATGGATCTTTAATATAAAAAAGAATTCTAATGATAATGTTAAACGATATAAAGCCAGATTTGAGATAAAGGGGTTCACACAAAAGAAGGGCAAATTGACTTTAAAAGGGCCTAATCTCCTGTTTAACCAAAGGACTCTTTTAGAATTGTCATAATCTTAGTAGCTTATTTTAACTTGAAGCTGCATCATATGGGCATGTGAATGGCTATCCTTAAAGGTAATCTAGAGGAAGAGGTCTATATGAAACAATCCAAGGGTTTATTGATAGTGGATAAGAGCAAATAGCTTATAGATTAAAGAAATTCACTTATAGGCTTAAATAAGCTTCTAAACAATGATATCTCATATTTAATGGGATAATTACTTTCTTCGGATTAAAAAAAATACTATTGGTTAATGTATATACTTGAAGGTATGTGGGAGTAAGTTCATAATTTTGGTATTATATATGGATGGTATTTTGCATACTAGCAGTGATCTTGGTTTACTTAAAAAAATAAATAAATAGTTTCTATCGCAAACTTTGAGATTAAAGATGTGTGAAGCCGTTTACGTTATCAGTACTGAGATTTAGAGAAATAGATCTTTTGGACTACTTGGACTATCTCAAATGACTTGCATCTCTAAAGTATAAAAGAAATTTGGGATGAAAAAATCTTTTTCTGAATTTGCTCTTATTGCAAAGGGTAATAAACTTAATGAGATTGAAAGAAATTATAGTTTATAATCTATGCATATGTTGTTGGGAATTTGATCTATGCCTATATTTGAATGCATCTAGTATTGCTTTTACTGCATCAATGCTTGGATATTATCAATATGATTTAGAAGTGGAGTATTGGAAAGCTACAAAGAAAGTCATGCATTATCTATATAGTACAACAGTTTACATGTTATATACAGTTGGTCTGATCTTTATGAAGTAATAGTCTATCGGGATTTGAATTTTGCTAGATACACCAATAATATGAATTATATTTTTCTATTTGTAAGAGTGCTATACATAGATGAGTGAAATAAAATTTGTTCACTATATCCACTATGGAAGTAACGTACGTAGCCTATAATAAGACTTCTTTACAAGTTATATATTTATGGAATTTTATCACAGGATTTAGAATAGTTGATTCTATTAGCTAATTGATAAAGATATATAGTGATGATAATTTTTGCCATATGATTCTTCTATAGTAAAGAGAGTACAAGCACCCATAGGTACATTGATGTTAAATACTTTTCTTGATGAGAGATTTAAGGACATAGTATTTGTAGAACATACTAATATAGAGTTGATTATTGTAGATCTAATGACTAAAGGACTCACTTCCAAAATTGTAAGAGATTATGTGATTCATATGAATTTCAGTGGTTCATTTTATAAGTGATATCTATTGAACACTATGTATAAAATTATCATATTAAAATTTTAAAATAAAGTTCAATTTATTTTATTTTATTTTACGCTAATCAATTATTCATCATGTAATATAAAAATGATCAAGGAGTAGGCATAAAATTCTATCTATTCATAAAATAAAAGTCTAAATAAAGAACTTGATTATGAGATGTCATTGGTATTGTGATTCATGAAAGGTCACATGTTGATTAATAATATATTTGCCATCATGACTTGTATTGATTATTTTGTAATCAAGTATACAATATATATAAGCACTTAAATTTTTAAATATGGATCCACATCAGTTTTTCAATTATTAGATCTAGATGAAATTTCATAAAAAAATTTAAAAATATTTTAAATAATTAAAATGAAGATGATCATATTAGATTGGGCCAAGTGGGAGATTGTTGGAATTTATACAATCAAGTCTACCCGGATGTGGTCTACACTAACACACATTAGACTTTGTTTTAGTTGATTTAGTTTGATCTTTAGATGTGGTCTACACTAACACACATTGGACTTTGTTTTAGTTGGTTTAGTTTGATCTAGACTCTGACTAAAAATATGTCTATCTCAGTATCCAAAATTGGTTCAATTATTATGTTTGATAGATGAAATGTATTATAAAAAGACATCCCTACGGACTTGGTTACCTACTTTTCATCGAGAATTCTTGGAAAGGGATTCAGGAAATCAAGAATCTTGCTTGTGATCTACTTTTCATCAAGAATTCTTGGAAAGGGATTCAAGAAATAAAAAATCTTGCTTGTGATCAACGAAAAGCACATCTAGCCATAGGGATGGCAGTTGGGCAGGTTTTTCCAGGTAACTGACCCGTTCCAAATCCTAATAGGACTCGTCTAGTATATCCTAATAGGTTTTTGGGACTGGTTTGGAATTTAAAACTAAAATCCAAATGGGTTTGAAAATTTTTCCTTGGGAACCTACTATCCATACCCGATTCTAGAAATATTTCTTTATTTTTTATAAAATAAATTTATAATAGGTGAAAGGAAGGATTTGAAATCCAAATACTTGGATAGCATGTCTACTACCTTATCCACCAAGGCCTAGCGCATTGGGCTTTCTATTTTGTTTCTTACAAAAAATAAAAAGTACAACTAGATTTGGCATATTGGATTTATTTTAAATTAGCCTTTTGGGTATCCTGATGGGTTCGAATACCTGAATAACCCATCCTATTACAAGATAATCGGATGGGTTTGGATACCTGTTGAATATACCAATTTAAATTTGGGATGGGTTTGGGATTTGGGGTTGATTTTATAATCAGGTTCGAGATGGGTTTGGATAGTGAAATTGTATTCAGGTTCAGATACAGGTTGGACAAATTTTGTGGATACACTATCCGTTGCCATCCCTATCTTGACTGTTCTCTTTTGTGATTGCACACAAGTTGATTCTAAAAATCGTATCCAATATCGATGGTTTTTTTTAAGTAAATCATATTGCCTCGTATCGTTCTTATACATCATTCATACCAAACAGAGGTTAAGGGAGTGGGTTGTGTATTTCATGTAAATAATGTATTTGCCTTCTGATATGGCATGACCGCTGATATGAAGGCCCCTCGGATCTAGCTGGCGGCCATGCTGGCAGAAGATGCCACTTGGACGCCGTGTCTGGAGAGCCCCTTGGCCAAAGTGGCTCTCCCATGGTTGAGCCTTGGCCGGGGTTGTGCCTCTCTTCTCGAGCCCCTTGGCCAGAGTGGTACCCCCACGGTCGAGTCTCGGTCGAGGTCGTGCCTCGCTTCTCGAGCTCCTTAGCTGGAGTGGCTCCCTCGTGGTTGAGCCTCTATCGAGGTCGTGCCTCACTTCTCGAGCCCCTTGACTAGAGTGGCTCCCGCGTGGCCGAGCCTCACCAAGGTAGTGCCTCGCTTCTCGAGCCCCTTGGCCGAAATGGCTCTCCCATGGTCGAGCCTCGATCGAGATCGCGCCCACGTTCTTCGAGCCCCTAGGCCAAAGCAGTTCACCCAAGGTTGAGCCCCGGCTGAGGTCAGGCTCCCTCACTTAAGGTCGACCCTTGGTCAAGGTCAACCTCTTCTTCGGGATCAGGAATGAAATTTTCAGAAGAACGCGGCCTCTCCCATAAGCAATCTTAAGGCAGACAAGCGGGGAACATCGGTGGGTGGTGCCACCACCCTCGCTAGAGCCTTGGCATGGCTTGGAGAAGCTGACATGCCTGAGAGATGGTGGCACACCACCTAGAACTTCTGAAGAAGTGGCACCCCGCCATGGCACAATGACTATAACCCCTGTAGGATGGCATTTCATCAGAGCATGCCACCTACGGAGGATCGTCTCATCAAAGCATCAGGCCCCTCAGCTCATTGTCGGCACCACCTGGGGAAGGGTACTATGCTCGGGGCACTGCACTGCCCTACCTACCATCTGCACCACATAGAAAAGAAAGGTTTCGTCAGGGAATTCAGACCCTGTAGTGTCTGCCTCTAGACTGGTTCTCTATCAGGTCTCCCCAAATATGGTGGGATGATGACAGAGAGAGGCGAGTCCTGTCGAAGTGTCAAAAGAGTATATCTGAGATATGCCAGAACTCCTCAAGAGAGTTCCCACAACCACGGCCACTATAGCACAAGCCCTCCTCAACTCTTACTCTCATTCCGTCGTTTCTTAAGACCTCTGAGAGTGGAAATCGCTTTGAAATCCACCGAGGAGGATATGTTTTCTTTGATCGTCCATTAACTTGACCGTCAGAGTGCCCCCGTCGAGATCCTCGATTCGGGTCTCTTTTTTTTTTTGGAGAATCGGGTACATGCATTTGATGCCGGGCAGGAGAGCCACCAACCGATGCCATGCTAAAGCTGCTGGCCATGATGATCTTGGCGGCAATAGATTGGCGTGCCAGGTAGGGAAACGGTACTGTGTTGAGCTAGTCTCTCATCACCAAAGTGGTTTCGCTGGCGACATGGTGGTGACCCGCGCACGGGAAGCCTCCATCAATCGTCTGGGGAATCCTCTCCCCCATGAAGACCGGCTCAGTTTGGAGAGGGAGCTCCTCACTCTGCCACCACTACCCCCGGTGGATCTCCAGCTCACCGTGCTCGCCCAGCAGGTCCAGACCTTGATCGTGGTAGTGTGATAGCTGCATCATCAGCACCGGTCCCTGGCAACCCAATAGCAGCCAGGAACCCTCGTGGCTCAGGCTGTCGGGTACTGCGATAGTTTGCGGTCCTTCCATGGAAGGCCATCGCACTCGCGAGCCGCATCTCATCATCGGGGGAGCCTTCAAACCCCACGAAAAAGGTAGTGGAGTGGGTTGGCCAACCAAGAGAGTCGGTCTCCGGTCTCCCACCACGCTGCCTCCAAGCGTCACAAGTGTTGTTGAGGCAAGGCCCCCCGACATGATCTTCTCCGACCGACGAGGCCATAAAGCATCAGGCTGAGAGATGCCTAGAGGAACAAGTGCGCAAGCTGGTTTAACTATCCTGCCAATTTGCCAACTTGCAGGGCTCCTTATGCGAGCCAGTGGGCTATGACACCTGCCCCCCTTTCTCCTAAGAAATCCAAGAGGAATCGATTTTTAGCCGGTTCTGCATGCCTCAAGTGGATCCTTACGATGGGACCACCGACCTCCTAGACCACCTGGAGAGCTACAAGGCTCTCATGAGAGTCCATGGGGTGATGGATGCTCTCCTTTGCATCGCCTTCTTGGCTACTCTTCGGAAGGTCGCTCAAGTCTGGTACACTCGCCTCGAGCCTGAGAGTATCAACTCCTTTGTATAGTTGGAGAGAAAGTTCGTGGCGCACTTTGATGCCTGCTAGAAGGTGCCATGAGAAGTGGACAACCTCTTCTCCATCCGGCAGCAGGATCATGAGTCCTTGCGGGACTATGTGTCCCGCTTTAAAATTGCCACTCTGAAAATCTACAATCTGGACGAGCCCGTTGACATGCTGGCACTGAAGAGATGGCTCAGGACCTCTCGTCTCACCTACACCCTAGATAAGAAGCCTCGCACTCAAAAATCAAAAAACTCCTGAAGTCCCGCACTCTAAAGCCTGGAAGCTCCTGAAGCCCCGCACTAAAGTCGAGAAACTCTAAAAACCCCGCACTCAAAAGTCGGGAAACTCCTGAAGCCCTGCACTCAAAAGTCGGGAAATCCCTGAAGCCCTGCACTCTAAAGCTAGGAAACTCCTAAAGCCCCGCACTATAAAGTTGGGAAACTCCTGAAGCCCTACATTCTAAAGTCGGGAAACTCCTGAAGCCCTGCACTTTACCCGTCATTCTCCTAGTTTGGTGATGGCATGCCGAGAGACTCTAGAAGCCCCGCACTCTACCCGTCGGACTCCCAGTTTGGCGACAGCAAGTCGGGAAACTCCAGAAACCCAGCACTCTACCCGTTGGACTCCTAGTTCAGCGATGGCAAGCTAGAAAATTCTAGAAGCCCCGCACTCAACCCGTCAAACTTCCAGTTCGATGATGGCAAGCCGCGAGACTCCAGAAGTCCCGCACTCTATCTTCAGACTCCAGTTTGGAGATGGCAAGTTGGGAGACTCTAGAAGCCTTGCACTCTATCATCAAACTCCCAATTCAGCGACGGCAAGCTTGGAAACATCAAAGATCCACACTCCATTCGCCAAACTCCTGGTCAGGTGATTGCAGGACCAAAATCCCTTAGGCCCTGCACTCCAACTTACAAGTTTCTCGGTCCAACAGAGATGACTTGCAGAAACTCCAAATCCCCTTCGACAACCTGCTAATCTTTTAATCGGGCAGGAAGGACCGAAGCTTCGAAAGCCTTAGGGGTTGGCCACCTCAGCAAACCTCTCAGCACAGTGAAGGTGATTCATAGAATTCCTAAGGTCCCTTCGATCACCTGCTAACTCTAAGGGATTGCCAGGAAGGATTGAAACCTAGGAAGCCTTTAGATGGGTGATCACAGTGAAGATTCATGCCTATGCAAAAAAATGGAGAAAAGAAGTGGACAACTTAGTGAAGAAAGAAAGATTTCATTAAAAGAAGTAAATTTCTTTACAGCAAAGGAGATCCACGATAGGCCAGGAGGTCCCCAAAAAACTTCCAAGTACAAGAGTCAAAAAAAAAAGAGAGAGAAGAACAAAGGGAAAGATGGGGAAGCTAAGGGTGACACCATAAGCTCCTTGCCAGGATGCTGGGGGACCTCGCTGGAGTTCTCTGGCTCTCCTCTGGTACAACGGCCTCTAGGTCCTAGTTCGGATGTGCTTGGGCCACCTTCAGCTTGCAGTCAGCGAACCCTTTGATGAAGGAGTCCACGATCGCCTCCTAGACCTCCTCCAGGAACTCTACCAAAAACTTGAACTTCAGCACTGTCTCGGCCACTTCTTTCTTAGCGGCTTCCATCGGGGCAATGGCCGCCCATGCCTTTTTCTTCACTATTGATGCCTTCGCTATCGCAGCCTCCAGTCAGACTTGGAGGGTCTGGGACTGCCCCTCCAAGGGGGCTAACTCCGTGGCGGACTCCTCCGCCTGACGGGTGGCCTTGTTCTTCTCGATGGACAGGGATGCCTCCAGGTCCCTGGCCCGCCTCTCAGCTCTAGCTGCCGCTTCTTTCGCATTGGCCAGTTTTGCACGGAGGTTCCTGACCCGTTCCTCTAAGTTCTGGACCCTCTTCGTTTGCGCCCGAGCCTCAGCATCGAGTGCTTCCAGATGCCCCTTCTCCCGGGCCTCTCGCTTGGCCCACTAGGCACAGAAGTCCCGGATGAGGATGATGTCGGTGGCGATCTGCAACCATAGGAGGATTAGCAAGAATAGCATGGCCAGCAAGAGAAAAAAGTTGAAAGTGTAGATAGCTTACCATGAAGAGTTGGGGTAGAATGCTCGTGATGGTGACCACCAGCTACTTGCTGCTCCTCTCCCAACGGTCGCGGGGCTGGACGGTGAACTCCATCAGTCGCTCGGCCAGCTCAAGGTCATGAATAACCATCGTGTTTGACGGTACTATGATCGACACCCGTTTCACCCTGAGCCCCTGTGTGGCAGGGGCCATCACTAGTGTCGAGGTGGGTGACTGCGCGAGCACCTCGACCGCTGGGGGTGTGGTCATCGGTTCTGTTGGGGGCACCACCGGTCTCCTCTCCGCCATCGCTTTGTGCTCCACCTCGACCACCTCTGGGGTCTCCGTGGGAGAAGCTATCAGCCCAGCCCAGGCAGTCGTGTCGGGCCCGCAGGCTGAGGGCTGGGCTTGCACCCTAGATGAAGTAGGTACCTGCCCAGTACTCCTCCCTTCTGGGCCGGATGAGGAGACTGCCCTGGGCCCCTATCCAGATTTGTCCAAGGCCTTCTTCGATGGCTCCTCCCTGGGATTGGGGGACGCGTTTCTCTTCTGGGACATCTCCCAGATCTATTCCATGGTGAACTTCATGCCTGCAAAGAAAGAAGAATATCAGTTAGTCTCAGGGCCAAAAAGAACCTATATAAAGAAGAAAAATATGATTGTGGGGGCTCACCTAGGGCACGAATTAGGCTAACCCCAGCATCGAACAGGTTCTGCTCAGCTAGCAAGTCCTAAAGGGGAAGAATATCTGAGGTGACCAGTTGATTGTAGACCTCCCGGTCTATAGCCTCTACTTGAAAGTTGCGGTTCGAGGACTGGTTCAGGTCATTCTAGATCCAGTTGACCCTTCAACCGAGGCAAAGAAGTATCTATTCTTCTATCTCTTGATGGAAGAGGGGAGTTCGAATTTGATGGCCCTCGGGCGGGGGCCATGAACCACCACCCCTCATCGGACGGGTGGCATTTCAGGGTGAAGAGTGCCTTGAAAAGGATAAAATGGGCAACGATCCCGTGAAAGTGACAGAGAACGATAAAACAAGAGATAACCCTAACAGCATTGGGGGCAAGTTGAGTTGGAACTAAGCGAAAGTTGCTAAGGAAAGAAAGGAAAAATGGATGTAGAAGCAGACGAAGGCTACTGAGGAAGAAGTCCTTGTACATGGCAATCCAGCCTGGGCCACTGGAGGTGACCTGCTCCCCTGGTCCTGGGAGCCGGACAGAGTCCGGGATTCCGTAGGTGTCCAGGAGTCGAGAGAGGTCCTCCCTGGTCATCATCGAGGCGATGCCAGAGGGACCAGCCATTTTAGGGGGGACAGAAGAAGTAGCAGCAGGGACAAAAGGAATAGAAGGAGTAGCAGCATGAGCGAAAGGAGGGGGTGCCCTAGGTCGGCCTATGACAATCCCCGTCAGCCGAGGATCCCTGCGAATGCTAAGAGGGACTTCATCGTCCTCATCGGAGGATGGGATCCTGGGTCGAGAGGGCCCTGCCTCATTGGAGTGCCCCAGGCAAAAGTGTCTCCTGTCAGACGGATCCATCCTAAAGCAAAGGTGGGGGAAGATACTAGCAAAAGGAAACCTAGAGACTCTAAAAAAGAGGAACTCCCTTGGTGCAAGCCAAAAAGGAGAGGAAGAAGATAAAGGAAAGGGAAACTAACCTGAATGCCTTGGAGAGAAGGGTCAAACTGGGAAAGAAAGGGCTCTGGTTAGTCTGCAAGCTCGAAGGTTCATAAGAGATAGTTTGGAAAAAAGTTTTATTCCTTTTCAAAAATGGCCTGACAGCACCCGTGTGTCCTTTCGATCTTCTCACCATCGGATGTGCGCCACGTGTCGGGATTGGCTGAGGACGGCATCTCAGTATGCTAAAAATTACCTCAAGCCAGGCATCAGTCATCATCTTTCCTTGGACCTACTGACATGGTGTCTCCACATTGGCTCTGGGGCATGATCTGTAAATCGTTGGCGATCATGGTATTTAATGATGACAGATATTTGTCCTTCCATGTTAGCATCACTATAACTCCCTTCATTCCGAGCAATATGACACGTCAGGACTCGAGAGTGGGGGGCAACTGATACGGCACGACCGTTGACATGGAAGCCCCTCGGATCCAGTTGGCGGCCATGCTGGCAAAAGATGCCACTTAGATGCCACATCTGGAGAGCCCCTTGGCCGGAGTGCCTCCCTCGTGGTCGAGCCTCGACCAAGGTCGCGCCTTGCTTCTCGAGCCTCTCGGCCGGAGTGGCTCCAACTCGGTCGAGGCTCGACCAAGGTCATGCCTCGCTTCTCCAGCCTCTTGGATGGAGTGGCTCCCCCATGGTCAAGCCTCGGTTAAGGTCATGCCTTGCTTCTCGAGCCCCTCGACTGGAGTAGCTCCCCCACGGTCATGCCTCGCTTCTCAACCCCATCAACCGGAGTGGCTCCCCCACGGCCGAGCCTTGACCGAAGTCATGCCTCGCTTCTCAAGCCCCTCGACCGGAGTGACTCCCCCGCAGTCGAGCCTCAACCGAGGTCGTGCCTCACTTCTCGAGCCCCTTGGCCTGAGTGACTCCCCCACGGTCGAGCCTCGATCGAGGTCGTGCCTCGCTTCTCAAGCCCCTCGACCGGAGTGCCCCCCCATGATCGTGCCTCGCTTCTCAGGCCCCTTGGTCGGAGTGGCTCCCTTGCGATCGAGCCTCGACCGAGGTCGTGCCTCGCTTCTCAAGCCCCTTGGCCAGAGTGTCTCCCTCGCAGTCGAGCCTCGATTGAGGTCATGCCTCGCTTCTTAAGCCCCTTGGTCGGAGTGGCTCCCCCGTGGTCAGGCCTCGATCAAGGTCATGCCCTCGTTCTTCGAGCTCCTAGACCAAAGCGGTTCACTCGAGGTTGAGCCCCGGCTAAGGTCAGGCTCCCTCGCTCGAGATCGTCTCTCGGTTAAGGTCAACATCTTCTTCATGATCGAGTATGAAATTTTCAGAAGAACGCGGCCTCTCCCACAAGCAGCCTTAGGGCAGACGAGCAGGGAACATCGGTGAGTGGCGCCACCACCCTCGCCAGAGCCCTGGCACGGCATGGAGAGGTTGACATGCCTGAGAGATGGTGGCACATCGCCTGGAACCTCTGAAGAAGTAGCACCTCGCCATGGCATGCCGACAGTGACCCCTGCAGGATGGTATTTCATCAGAGCATGCCATCTACGGAGGATCATCCCTCGGAGCGTCAGGCCCCTCTGCTCACTATCGGCACCACTTGGGGAAGGGTACTCTGCTCAGGACACTGCGCTGCCCTACCTACCATCTACACCACCCAGAAGAGGAAGGTTTCGCCAGAAAATTTAGATCCTGTAGCATCTGTCTCTAGACCGGTTCTCTGCCAGGCCTTCCCAAACATAGTGGGATAATGACAGAGAGAGACGGAGTCTTGTCGGAGTGTCAGAACCCGCGACATACCTCATGTACCCACCATGAAAGGGATGCTCACTCCTCCAGGCTCCATGACCACTATCAGTGACAGACCTCTCCCCTCTCCTGGGGGGAAGGCAGGCAGGCCTATGCCTCACCCGCACGAAGGGCGCAGAGGGAGGGGGTCAAGCCAGAGCTCGGCACCCCATAAGAGGGGCCAGTCATGTTTAAGAAACCAAAAAGGGGCCTCCAGTCAAGGTAAGTGAGAAGGGGAAGGCAATTCAGTAAGGCTCAGAGTACATTCGGGATATGCCAGAACTCTTCAGGAGAGTTTCCATAGCCATGGCCACCACAACACAAGCCCTCCTTCTCAACTCTTACTATCATTCCGTCATTTCTCAAGACCTCTAAGAGTGGAAACCGCTTCAGGATCCACCGAAGAGGATCTGTTTTTCTTGATCGTCCACTAACTTGACCGTCAGAGTGCCCCCATCGGGATCCTCGGCCCGGGTCTCTTTTCTTTTGCAAGATCGGGTACGTGCATTTAACGCCAGGCATGAGAGCCACCAACTGACGCTATATTGGAGCTGCATGCCACGACAATCTTGACGGCAACAGATTGTCATGCCAGGTAGGGGCATGGTCCTGTGTTGAGCTAGTCTCTCATCACCAAAATGGTTTCGCTGGTGACATGGTGGTGACCCGTGCATGGGAAGCCTCCGTCAGTTGTGTGGGGGATCCTCTCACCCACGAAGACCGGCTCAGTCCGGAGAGGGAGCTCCTCTCTCCACCACCACTACCCCCGGTGGATCTCCAGCTCATCGTGCTCGTCCAGCAGGTTCAGACCTTGACCGCGGCAGTGTGACAGCTGCATCATCTGCACCGGTCCCTAGCAACCCAGCAATGCCAGGAACCCCCGTGGCTCAGGTTGCCAGGTACTGTAGTAGTTTGCGATCCTTCCATGGAAGGCCATTGCACTCGCAGGCTGCATCTCATCATCGGGGGAGCCTTCATACCCCAAGGAAAAGGCAGTGGAGTGGGTCGGCCAACTGAGAGAGCCGGTCTCCGGTCTCCGACCACGCCACCTCCAAGCATCACAAGCACCATCGAGGCAAGGCCCCCCAGCGTGATCTTCTCCGACCCTCATCCTCCTCTCCTCCGACAGCCTCGGTAGAAGGTTCCACCGACGAGGCCATCAGGCGTCAGGCTGAGAGATGCATAGAGAAATAAGAGCGCAAGCTGGCTGAACTGTCCCACCAGTTTGCCAACTTGCATGGCTCCTCGCGCGAGCCAGTGGGCTACAATGCTCGCCCCCTTTCTCCCAATAAATCCAAAAGGAACCGATTCCCAGCTGGTTCCGTATGCCTCAAGTAGATCCCTACGACGGGACCACCGATCCCCTAGACCACCTGGAGAGCTACAAGGCTCTCATGAGAGTCCAGGGGGCAACGGATGCTCTCATCTGCATCACCTTCCCAGCTACTCTTCAAATGGTCACTTGAGTTTGGTACACCCGTCTCGAGCCTGGGAGTGTCAACTCCATTGCATAGTTGGAGAGGAAGTTCATGGCACACTTCGACACCTGCTGGAAGGTGCCACGAGAAACGGACAGCCTCTTTTCCATCCGACAATAGGACCATGAGTCCTTACAGGACTACGTGTCCCGCTTCAAGACTGCCACTTTAGAAATCTACAATCTGGATGAGCCCGTTGCCATGCCGGCACTGAAGAGAGGGCTCAGGACCTCACGTCTCACCTACTTCCTGGACAAGAAGCCCCGTACTCAAAAGCCGGGAAACTCCTGAAGCCCCGCATTCAAAAGTTGGGAAACCCCTGAAGCCCCGCACTTAAAAGCCGGGAAATCCCTGAAGCCCCGTACTCTAAAGCTGGGAAACTCTTGAAGCCCTGCACTCTAAAGTCGGAAACTCTAGAAGCCCTGCACTCAAAAGCTGGGAAACTCCTAAAGCCCCGCACTCTAAAGTCAGGAAACTCCTAAAGCCTTGCACTTTACCCGTCGACTTTCAGTTCGATGATGGCATGTTGGAGACTTTAGAAGCCCCGCACTCTACCATTGGACTCCCAGTTCGGCGATGGCAAGCCGGGAGACTCAGAAGCCCCGCACTCTACCATTGGACTCCCAGTTCGGCGACAAGCCGGGAGACTCCAGAAGCACCGCACTCTACCGTTGGATTCCCAGTTCGGCGACAACAAGCCAGGAGACTCAGAAGCCCCGCACTCTACCATAGGACTTCCAGTTCGGCGACAAGCCGGGAGACTCCAGAAGCCCCGCACTCTACCGTTGGATTCCCAGTTCGGCGACAGCAAGTCGGGAAACATCAAAGATCCACACTCCATTCACCAGACTCCCAGTTAGGTGACTGCAGGACCAAAATCCCTTAGGCCCCGCACTATAACTTACAAGTTTCCCGATCCAAAGAAGATGGCTTGTGGAAACTCCAAATCCCCTTCGGCAACCAGCCAGTCTTTGAATCACGCGGGAAGGACCGAAGCTCCGGCAGCCTTAAAGGGTTGGCCACCTCAGCGAACCTCTCAGCATAGTGAAGGTGATTCGCGGAATTCCTAAGTTTTTTTTGATCACCTGCTAACTCTAGGGGATTGCTAGAGAGGACTGAAACCTGGAAAGCCTTAGGTAGGTGATCACAATGAAGATCCAGGCCTATGCAAAAAAAAAATAAAAAAGAAAAAGAAACGGACAACTTAGTGGAGAAAAAGATTTCATTAAAATTATGGTTTTTTAGACTCCTCGTAAGCTAACAGAGCCAGAAGGTCCTGGTGTATCACCAAAAAGTATTGTTTTTATAAGAACTTGATGGCCATGATAAACATTAAATCATGAAAGATATGGTATCTTAGTATAGTTCAGTACAGGCATATTAGTTTTAGATACATTATACATACATCTAATTTAAGTAAAAAAAGGGTTTAAATGAGAAACTTATTGCTTTATCTCTTATAATATAGTTTGCTGTATTCAAAATGCAAAAGTTGCTATAAAAAAAAAAAAGTAAAAATTCACTGGCCCATTATATGGTATAAAAAGATTAAGCAAATGTCATAATAAAAATCTACTTGTTTAACCTTCTCACCGGCCACATTTAACAAAAAGATTAAATATCTATATAAAAAAAATAATTTTGTTTGTAAAATATATAAAAGAAAGTCAACAATTTAATGCTCGACCCGTTCCGGGATATCATCATCCGCATTCAACTTTATAAAACTTAAACAATTTATACATGATAAATATTAACATAAATATCAATTATAAATATTAAAATATAAATATAATAAATTAGCAATATAAATATAAAATATTTATATATTTCAAAAATAATCCTTACAAAACCAATCCTGTATACAAACCAATACCTCAACGGTAGATGGATTCCAAGAATTCCTATACTGATCAACAACTCTACCACTGATGCTAAATGCCGGCTTTGAAGAAATGGTAAAGACCATAATGATTAAAATATTTCTAACCATTCTTGATAATGTAGGCTAAGAGGAAAAGGTTCCTGGAAAATGAAACAACTTAAAAGAGTGCTACGCTGTGGTTGGCAGAAAGAGAAGAAATTGTGAATGTCTCCACTCCAAGAAGATGGCATAAAAGGAGAGAAAATGGGGGCGCAATCTGCTTGAACGTAGGTGAACAGAGCAGTCCACACAATTTGCTTAAAAGGACATGTATGAGGTACAATGACAAATGGTATAAGCAATGGCTTCAAGTAAATTTTCGATAATCTGTCATGAATCTGAGAAAGCTGACAAGAAAGAGAGTTTTACAATAGAATTTGGCCCGAGTCCAGCCGCGCCTTAATTTCCCTATAAAATAAAATTTCATCATCTCAAACAATGTTAGCTGCTGTGGATTAGAGCTTGCAGCCAAGAAAAATACATCTAGCACATGCTGCATTATTGATTCATGATTGCTGATCACAAGCAGGATCTGACACTGCAGTGGTCGGTGAAGCAGAACATGTTGTTTGGCCCTGCAAAAAATTGGAAAAACGCTCTTGTATGAGACCATGTAATGAATAACAGGAATAGAAATTCTTGATTTAAACATGGCAGAATCATGCTACCTACTTGAATCGAAACAAATATTATAAGGGAAAAAAAAGAACTTTTCTATTACAAAGAAATATAAATATAGATAAATTTTTAAAAAAAAGATTGGAGGGATAATGATAAATTTATTTTGCAGCAAAGTTGTCTTTTTTTATTTTTCACACTTGCAAAAACAGGCCATCTTCATCCTACTTTCTGCCAACAAATGCTCGGTTTTAGACTCTAATGGACCATGATGCCTCTACCTTCAGGTAAATGACATCTCTAGCTCAATTGATGCACAATATTGGTAAATTAATGCACACATAATATGTGTTAATGTACATTTAAAAATGTTCTTATAGCAGTCTTAGGGGCAGGAATGGTCTAGAAAAGTTTTAGATGTATTGAGTTGTGCAAATAAAGTGGATATTCATTGCAAAATTCCTTAATGACAACTAAATTAGAAGAATTAATCCAGGTGAACTAACAAACCAATTTTTCAAGGAAAGAAGCTATGCAAGGCAGACTCATCAATGGATGTGAATTTATGCAAGATATATTAGTCCTAAAATATATAGATTGCAACCAAAATGGTAACTCAAAAAGTTCTGAATTTGCCAACATGGTCCTCGCAATAATTTGAGCAGTAGCTCTTGTGGAACAGGTAATTGCAATTTGTGGCTTGCTTTTCCAACAAGGAATATATATTTCTCATATATCGAAATCCTGAAAATCATAGCATGTCACAAACATCGGAATATGCAAGAACAAAAAAAATAACAAATTAAATGTGCTACATTATAAGCAATTCCAGACAGCCAAAAAAATGAAGTTAGATCTTCATGCACAAGCAACAATTAACAGGGTGCAAAGGTCAAGTTCCTTATTATGTATCTACCTGGCACTCCACATTGACCTTTCCAAATCAGCAGATATCATATCCTCAAATAAAAGTGGGATTGATTTGATGGATTCATTGGATGCATTCAGCTTGTTTCTCGTGCAAATCGGTGCTCCTGCAAAGCATAATTAGCTTTGAATCAGGCATACCAGAAAATTTAAGAAACTAAAAAATTCTATTGTGCCAGAATTGTTAGTGTTGGCAACATTTAATATATTTTTTTGTGAATGCAATGTCATGTTTATACATTACATCGCATCTCAGAATGACCAAGTTAACAGTGTTCAATATCCAGCAAATGAACAAAATACCATGCAGATCCAGTCAAATAGTCATGAAAGCAATCGATGAGATTTATCTGATGCATAATTATGCATCTTGGGCACCTGTTGTTGGGGGTTTCTAGGAGGCACAACTTTAATAACCACTTTCCAGAACTTGGGGGTTTAGGGAAGAGAGGTGGGGTGGTCATTTTACTGCAATGTAGAATTTCACGCAAGATTTTCATGCTTGGAAATTATGAAGTTGTCTATGCGGGACTGCAACAAAAAGGTAGAATAACAATTATTGTATCAAGTTAAAATACATTTAACACATAACTTCAATTGCTTGTTTATCGATTTCATGGTAGATTCAAGTGCTTAAATTTTAGATCTGCTGCAGCAATCATTCTTTGCAGATCTGCCAGCATTAAAATTTGCTTCTCCAAATTTTCATGAAACAATAATTGCTGCCTCAATTTTCCTAGCAATTTTTTGTTCCTTTATCAGATGATATGAATCAAAATAATTAAGAACAGTTTTACAATTAATTTAGAACATTAGTTCTTTGGAGGGAAGAATGACATCCCAGAACAGACTTCAGAAGAGATTACAATAACTGCCTACCTGTTCTATTAATTTGATGCACATATATGCAACTCCAAAAAATAAATATCATCCAACAACTCCCCAAAATCACTATTCTAGTTCTGTAATTACAAAGCAATACCTCCATGCCGAAATCCAGGTCTAAAGGTTCATACGTCTTGGCTTGTCAGCAAATCTTTTGACCATGATATAGGGCTAGTTCTGTAGTGATACCAACAGATACTATTACAAGCAAAGTCTCTGTATAGAAGTACTGAAAGATTTTGTGGTACATGGCTAGTCAAATTATAGTCAATAAGTTACCAATGAAGTTGTATGGTGTTTCCCATGTATGCGAAGGTATATGTCAGGTATGGTAGATCTAATCAGAACACAAAATAAAAGAACAGCATCTCGCCTATAAATTTAATTATTCACATCAGATTATAAAGTTCCTTGTATAAAATTCTTGGTAACCATGGCTTCATTATCAAGTCATCCAAATTCTTTCTTGTAACTTCTATACAAGTATCTAACAGGTGGTTCCTTCCCAGTTAATATATCATCAATCACATAGAAGACAAATATAATTATCAAGATTTCTTTTACAAGACTAATTACTTTCAAAGAAGCGTTTTTCTTTTCTCCTTAATGTGATTCTTAAGCAAGTTTTCACCCTCAATTTCTCCTTCATATGGCAGCTTGCATTTTTAAAAATCTACTTGAATTTACCCTTTCCACTTTATATATTGGCAAGATTCTCTCTCAAATTTGTAAGTAGATGTTCGCTTTTGTCACCAAGCAATATGTAACAGTTGTAAAAATCAACCAAAATTTCACTTTTTTAGCAGCAAGAAATGGTCTGTTCATTAAATTCAAACAAAATAGGGGCCAATTGAAATCTTCATATTTCATAAAATGAAGGTGAGTAAATGAATCTCTGCAAGGAGAAGG